>CM067332.1:109220000-110420000 GCA_034376525.1 Nicotiana benthamiana | reverse complement strand
AGACTTCACAAGCTTAAATTAGTAGAGACATACACTACAGAAAAGCCTATGGTACGACCTCGAGATGCACATGAATTTATTTATAAGAATGAGTGTATTCTTTTGATTTGTAAGTCCTTAAAATATACTTAAATGCATATTTGAGTGTGTGGACTAATTTATCTCTTTGATTCTGGTGAGAGCACATGATACAAAAAGGATTGGTATAGTTCATGCATTTGAGTTGACACGAGAAGTGAGTCATAGTAGGAAATGTATTGGAGTCATCTTTCGAGGTTAGGATGTTAGAGGAAGTTGCACATATATTTTAAATAGTCTTGGCATGGACAAATTTTGAAGAAAGATGCCAGTAGTTCTTATGTTGAGTTCTAAGTGTTGGTATAAACCATTGTCATTGGTATGATGCTTGAGCTTATAGTGCTAATGTGTTTCTTGACATTGTGCTTAATTTTGAAAGTTGCTCGAGGACGAGCAAGAGTTAAGAGTGGGGTGCTGATGAATGACTAAAAATGCATATTTTTCAATGTACTTTCATCTCATAACCTGTGTAGTTGCAATAAGTCATATGAGTTTTTGTAGTGAATTATGCTCAATACGCGCATTCTTATGTGTAGGAGCAAGTTGTACTAAAGTTGAGGAAAAAAACGTTGATTCAAGCCAAAAGTCAAAATAAGAACTTTTCTCATTCATTCACGCGTTCACACAAGAGAGTAAACGATCTAGCGAGGAAAAGCTTGAGAAAAAACAACGAGCTAACTTAAAAAGGCATGTAAGTGCACAAGAGATTTTGGAGGCAAAGAAAAAGAAAGCACTTCGCTCGTTCACTCTCGTGTGCGCATGAGAGAGTGAATAAGCTAACCTAAAAAGTCTTTTCCAAAGTGGCTTGTATAATTTTTCCCCATGATAACCTTATCCCATATAAATATTTTCTTACTCACTTTTGAAAGGAAATTCGACCAAAGAGAGACTTTTTAAAGAGGAGACTCGACCTAAGAAGGCAGAACACGTGTGGAGTAAGGCAGAGAATTTTTCTATGAGTTCTTTACTTTCTTCTTCCCATTTTCGTTATTAGTCATGATTTTTGGTGTTGTAGTTTTGTATACTTTTATGAATAGCTAAATTCTGTTATCGAGAGTTTTGATGGAACCATTTTTCGTTTGAATTCTTGATAAGTTTTGATATAGTTGATTTTTGAATTTTTCTATTTGTTCAATTACGTGCTTATTTTAGTTAATTGAAGACCTCTCAATTAACAATGCCTATCTATTATGTATTGCTTGAAAAGGAGTATATATATAGGTGGTTGTTGAACAATATGACTTCTAACATATATGAGAGATAAATATGAGGGGTTTAAAAGCAGGATTAGATATAACAAAACTTTGACATGATCATAGTGAGCGATGAAAAAGTTCTAGCTAGCCTAGTTCGAATAAGTATGACTAGTATATTATTATAGTTTCGAGAGAGAGAATTACGTTAAGTCGAGTTCTCATGATCAGTAGAAAATAATTAGGAAAAAATTACAAAAGACGTATCTGGAAGAATTTCAACAATTGGAAAAATCATAGCTCTAGACCTCCTTAATCTTGTCTCCAACCCTAAGTATCTCTAGTTGTTAATTTATTTTTTAATTAGTTAGTTAATTAATTAGACATAAGAATCTTTATATTAATAGGTTAGAAATTATTCGAGCTTGTCTTCTTAGTGATACTTAAAAATTACATCGAAACCTTAGTTTTTTGTGAGAATCGACTCCGGACTCTTATACCATATTATATTTGCAGTGATTGCTTATCCTATTTAGGGCTAGAGTTGGGCGTGAGAATTACCCAAATCCTGAACATTCATGTCTAGTGACCTCCACTCCCTTGGTAGAAATGCCAAACTACCCATGCTCTCCACCTTCACACTCAAGGCAACGACCACCATATTGTCCTTCCCTGGATGAGATAATATGGTAATATCATAGTCTTTCAATAACTCTAACCATCCCTGTTGTCTCATATTAAGATCCGTCTGCTTGAAGATGTTGGAGGATCCGATGGTCATTATAGATCTCACATGGTACGCCATATAGATAATGCCTCCAATCTTGAGCGTGTGAACAGTGGATGATAACTCCAAATCATGAGCAGGGTAATTCTTATCATGTACCTTCAATTGAAGAGACGTATAGGTAATCACCCTACCATTGTGCATCAATATCGTACCAAGCCCAATACCCGATGCATCATAAGGCACAGTGTAAGATCTTGAACCTGTAGGCAATACTCAATACCAATATCAGAGTTGTAGTTAAGGCAACCTTGAGCTTCTAGAAGATCTTCTTACACTCATCAGACCATCTTAGAAAATCACTCTTCTGAGTCTACTTGGTTAACAGGGATGAGATAGATGAAAATCCCTCCACGAGCTGGCGATACTAACCCGTCAAACCTAAGAAGCTGAATCTCGATAGGTGAAGTAGGTCTAGGATAATTCCTAGCTGCCTCTCTCTTTTTAGGATCCATCTTGATACCCTCTGAAGAAACAACATGACCCAAAAAGGCGACTAAGTCCAATCAGGACTCACACTTTGAAAACTTGGCATGTAACCGACGATCATTCAAAATCTGAAGTACAAATCTGCAGGTTCTACTCATGCTTATATCTACTATTAGAGTGAACCAAAATATCATTAGTAAAGACAATCACGATAGAATCTAGATACGGCTTCAACAATCGAGTCATATATATATATACTCTGTCCAATTAAAAATTAATTACTTAATTTATAAAACTAACAAAATTCTAAAAATATTGAAATGGACATACATAAGAATTCAAGATAGTTTGGTGCTACTAGGCCTTAAATATCAAGCCTAGAACCTATAGATATATACTCTGTCTAATTAAATAATTAATTATTAATTATTATAACACAAATACATAATTACTATTGTTTAATTTACAATGGAAGACATAGACGTGCTGCCTGTGCATCCCGGACCTTTCTCGGATGAGATATTAGGGTTACAACGCGATCATAAGTCCGCCCACGTATGGGAGGGACAAATATTGGACCAGACTCTTCTCACAAGGAGATTGGACAGCTTGTGAGGGGAAAAGATTTCCATCCCCGTGTAGTCCAACGCTTGAGGGATTCGATTTCTATAGGATTTTTGAGATTGGGCTGCTGCAGCTCTACTGGTCTTTGATCACGGGGTTGATAGAGCGGTGGCAACCAGAGATGCACACTTTCAACTTGACTATTGGCGAGGCCACCATCATGCTTTAGGATGTTCAGGTTTTATATGAGTCGCCTGCTGATGGACTGGCCGTTGCACTGCCTCAGTATATGAGATCTATGACGTGTGCCCAATATTTGGACTTGCTGCAGCAATTCACTAGGTTCAGGCCACATGGTGAGGCTACAGCTTCAGGGGGCAGTCGTATTTTTGTGACAACTATTAGACAACATTTGGAGGTATTGCACCCCGACATCACCGGCGAGACATGATCTGCAAATTCACCGGTAAACGTGACTAGCCCTGCTTCTTCTTTTTGGGGGTGGCTTGTTCCCGAACACTTCGGTAAATCTAGTAAGTATGAAATTTCAACATCATCTTCAGCAGGTGGATGAGTTACCCCAGTAAAGTTGGGGTGCTGCTATTCTCGCTTACATGTATAGGAGTATGTGCCGGTCTAGCATGGGAACCCAGAGCGACGTATATGATTTTCTGCCACTTCTACAAGTGACAACATATTCGAATACTCTATTCATTACTTCCAATTTTATATAGTCAAAGTGACTCTTAAACTTTACGTCAAGATTGTATGTTAGGTTTGGGCCTGGGAGCGGTTCCGGTCGTTGCAGCCACCTCTACTACCATTACCTCCGTATGTAGCACCTAATTTTCTCTCTTTAGATAGGAGATGGGTTCTCTGGCGTGGATATTATCCAGCCATTGACGCTCATCATAATCTTCCCTTAGTCAGGGATGTGTTGGATATGCTGGAGGCCGCATATGTAAATATATACCTAAACTTACTTGTTATAAATTCATTTCTGTGGTGCATGCTCACTTTTATGTTGTTATTTGATAGTTCATCTAGACGTCATACAGCAATGACTTGATAGCTGCCCTGTCCGATTATTGCTCGGTTGGCCGACTGATTTGGAGCACTTATGTCCTACTGATGTGCCTCGATGTTTTGGAGCATCATGCTACAGATCGGTTACTTTGCCAATTTGGCTGTCACTAGACTATACCGAGGGGACCTACATGGAAGGCTTTACATTATTAGCGATATGATCATTCGAGGGTGGACGACACAGTTGTCACATGGCTAGAGGCGCAGGACCATAATTGGGACTAGCAAGAGGAGCTAATTCTGCCCCTACCTTCACAAATCCAGGAAGCAACTATTGAGATTTATACATCCTAGTATCGCACTATATATAAAATGTGGTATTATACTATGCTATACTTTAACAGCTAGAATTTCGTTAAAGTAAAACGCAACATAATATCACATTTTATATAGAAATATTACTTTTTTAAAACTGTAGAAACGTGTTTTGAGTCCAAAAAGTTAGCACTTAGGTTTCGGACTCCATGTTCTTGATAGAAACATTGTTCAACTATCTAGATTCAATGCACATCCTCATTGAGCCATCCTTCTTCTTAACAAACAACTCTGCCGCAACCCAAGGTGAAAAAATCAGTCTAATGAATCCATTGACAAGCAATTCTTGTAGTTGATCCTTCAATTCTTTCAACTCTACTAGAGCCATACGATACAGTGGACTAGAAATAGGCTGAGTGCCCGAAACCAAATCAATATAAAAGTCAATAACCCAATTGGGTAGCATACCTCACAAATATGTAGGGAACACCTCCAAAAACTCACTCACAACTGGTACCGAACCCAGTAGAGCAACCTCTACACTAGAACAACGGATATAAGCCAAATACGCCAAACACCTCTTCTCGACCATACACCAAGCCCTAAAAAATGAATTAACCCTACTAGTGGAATGACCAAAGACCTCTCTTGAGTCTAATCTAGACAAGCCCGCATGGCTAAAGTTATAGTCTTGGCATGACAATCTAAGATAGCAGATACAAGGACAACTAATCCATACCAAGAATGACCATGAAATCCACCATATTCAAAAACAAAAATCAACTAAAGTATCAGAATCATTAGTAGTGAACACACAAGATCAATATACCTGATTAACAATTATTGAATCCCAACTGCTGTAATACCGCAATAGGAATATCAAGAGAATCACAAGGCATATTCAAGTGTTAAGAAAATATGAATACACATATAAATATGTAGAACCCATATCAAACAATACAGATGTATCTCTATGACGACTGAGATAATATATGTAATATATGCATCAGAAAACTTCGCTTCATGTATATTCAAAAATGCATAACAACGGGGCTGAGCCCCACAAAACTATCCTCCACCTTTGGGACGATCTTCACAAACTGACTTCCACCTATATCTAAGTGGCCTCCACCTCGAGTTACCTAAACCCTACCTCTAGCTGGCTATGCATGTGATGGATCGATCGGTGCCGGAATTATGGCATGAGTACCCGGCTATAGCATACTAATCTGTGACCTAGGGCAAAACCTCGCGACATACCTCAAATCCTCACATACGTAAAAAGACCTCAGCAAAAGTGGCTACTATACTTGGAGATATCCTTGTCGACCTATATAACTACCATGGTAACTCTATATCGTAGGTGTACTAACCGTAGCTGGAGGTACACTATATTCTAGCTACTCGCAATGAGGTCCATAAGCACTTTAGCTACTTGAAGTGCCATAGGTAACCTGTGGAGCTGACTGAAGTAGCATGATAGGATGGACTCTAACAAGGTAACTTTGCCTCCTAACGCGGCACCACTAAATCCTCAAAAATAGCGGGGTATCTACTTAGAGGTCGGCTCTCTCTGTAATGACCCGACCAGTTATTTTGAGATTTATAGCCCTGATACCCTATGTACTTCTTCCCTTGTATCACTTTCTTGTTGTGTAACTTGCTTGGAGGTTTTATTTTTGGTTTTGAAGTGTTTTGGGACACTTAGTCTCTAAGACGAAAGCTTAAGTCTTAGGATTTTTGTCGTAGTTGGAGCTATGTGAAGCCAACATTAGAATGGAGTTTTGTCGGTTTCGTTAGATCCTTTGGATAATTTTGGATTTAGGGGCGTGTTCGGATTATGTTTCGAAAATCTGTAGCTTAGTTATTATTGAAATGGCGAAAGTCGAATTTTTTTGGAGATTTTGACCGGTAGTGGACTTTTTGATTTCGAGGTCAGATTCCAATTAAAAAAGTTAGAGTAGGTCTGTAATGCTAAATATGACTTATGTGCAAAATATGGGGTCAATCGAAGATGGTTTGATAGGTTTCAGCATCGGTTGTGAAACTTTGAAGTTTCAAGTTCCTTAAGTTTGAAATAGAGAGTGCTTCGGGATATTAGCATTGTTTGATGTGATATAACGGCTCAAATGAGTGCGAATGGTATTTTAGGACTTGTTTTTATATTTGATTGAGGTCCCCAGGGCCTCGAGTTGATTTTGGATGGTTAATTGATCATTTGGAGTGGTGTTGGAATGACTAAAGGTTGCTCCGCTCGGTGTAATCTCACGTGCGCACTTTGGGACGCAAGTGCGGCACCGTAGAAAAGATTATGATCCTACCCTGCTGGGACCGCAGGTGCATCAAAAATTCTGCAGAAGTGGACTGACAGAAGTAGACGCTCAGAAGTGGCCCTTGTTCGCAGAAGCGAACCTTGAGGACTTAAGTGAAGTCCACACCTGCGATGGTTTTTCCATAGATGTTGTTGTCCCCTCGCAGAAGCCAATTCGCTGGATAGAAAAGGGAAAATTTCAAGGGTTTGATCTCATTTTTAGTTGTGGCATTTTGAGAGCTTGGATTCGGCGACTATTTGAGGTATTTTAAGAGAAAGATTTTGGGTAATGATTCTAAACTCCTTTATGGTTATATTGCATTAATATATGGTTAATTTCATCATTTAATTTCGGATTGGGGTTAAAATTTTGGGGAAAATAGGAAGAAGTTCTTGAACTTAGAATTTGGGTTTTGATTGAGATTTTGACATCGGATTTGGATAATTTTAGTACGACTAAACTCATGAGTGAATAGGTGTCAATATTTTATAACTTTTACCTGATTCAAAGATGTAGGCCCGGGGGGACTTGTTAGGGCGATATCCTAATTTCTTGATCTAGCTTTGATTTCCTTAACTAGATTAGTTTCTTATTGTTATATTTATGATATGTAATTGATTTTTGCTAGATTTCGCCATTTGGAGTCGGATATTTGCCAAAAATGTATTGTTACCGAATGATTAAGCTTAGTTCGAGGTAATTAACTTGCGTAGCCTTGTGTTGGAAAATCCCCTACGGATTTGGTGTTGTAATGATATGCGAGCGCCATGTACGCGAGGTGACGAGTGCATACACGGGATATATGTTGAAAAACCTAATTCTTACTGAGTAATAGCTTACTTTCATCCTATTTGAGTAAACTAGCACGTGTAGTTATCATATTAGCCTACAATAGCATGTCAACATGTCTTAATTGCTTATCTAAACTCTTTGAAGCATATTAGGTGGATTCCTGCTTCTTTTCTTAACTCGTACTTAGTCTAAATTTTAGATTTTCTTGCTGTAATTGTTAACTTCATTTTGTTTGAGATGTGCATTTACTTTGGGACTATGGGACTATCCCAGGATATCCCCTTGCATGTTTAGTTTTGAGGCTACAAGGCGGTACCTTGGTAGTTCTCTTTACACATTTACTTTTGAGACTATGAGGCGGTACCTCGAGAGTTCCCCTGCATATATATTTTGGGAATATGAGACGGTCTCGTCTATCAAATTCTAGTCTATATTAAACTATATATCTCCTACCTTATGTACTATTTACCAGCGGGGCTGATCTGACCTCGTCACTACTTCCGAGGTTAGGCTTAATGCTTATTGGGTACTATTGTGGGTACTCATGCTACTCTTCGGCACATGTTTCGTGTGCAGATCTAGGTACATCATTCCAGCCTCACTGTTAGTTGTACACCTGCTGTTGTTACTGAGACTTTAAGGTATATCTTCCATGTCTCTAGATCTACAAGTCCCCCTCTAGCTTTTGTGCAGTTCTTCTTCTACTACTTCTAAACACTAATGTGTAGAACATTTAGTAAATTCTTAGAAGCTTGTGACTTATGATGTTCCAGGTCTTGGGAAAATTTTATATGTGTATAATTTTCTATCCATGAACTTAACAACATTTTTATCCATTACTTCATTAACACTGATATTAGTTGTTAGATTTACGTTTTTGTTTTTTTCTGCAAA
Source organism: Nicotiana benthamiana (assembly GCA_034376525.1). Taxonomy (NCBI): domain Eukaryota; kingdom Viridiplantae; phylum Streptophyta; class Magnoliopsida; order Solanales; family Solanaceae; genus Nicotiana; species Nicotiana benthamiana. The sequence continues at coordinate 110,411,610 of CM067332.1, read as the reverse complement.
TATTAGGCTTACATGGTCATCGAGACTAGGTGCCGTCACAACCTATCATGGATGGAAGAATGGTTTGTGACATTCTCGCGCCTCTAATACGCTCAATCTTCCTGGCGATCTCCACTACCTGAGTGAAATAAATCTTAGCCTCGGTCTCTCTGGCCTTCCAAAGTCTAATGCTATATGTAATACCCTCTATGAACCTTTGCATATTTTCCCTAACAGTGTGGATCAGGATGGTTGTATGGCGTGATAAACCCAAAAATCTACTCTCATACTGAGTAAAAGTGATTCTTCCCTACTGAAAGCACTCAAACTGACTGTGCAACTCCTCTTTTAATTGAATGGAATAAACTTCTCCAAGAAAAACAGAGAAAACTGAGTCCATGTGATAGAAGGTGATCCCATTGATTTGACCTGCTCAAACAGCTGCCACTACCTCTTGGTGAAACCATGCATATGAGAGACGGTGAAATCAACTCCATTGGACTCCAGTATCCCCATGTTGGACAAGATATCATGACAACGGTCCAAGAAGTCCTAGGCATCCTCTAAAGGCACACCACTAAAGTGATGGGGACAACTTGGTGAACCTATCCAACCTCTTAAGCTCATCAGCTGATATCTCAAGTCTATCCCCCAGCTGTGTAGCAACAATAGGCTGAACCACCCCAATGAGTAAAATTGCTTGGGTTTAATAACCATAGGCCATCTACTCTGAGGTGTGCGTAGATGGAGTTTGAGCTCCTCTTCCGGCCTGAGAAATAGCTGGTGACACAAGAAACATGCCAGCCTGAGAAACGGCTGGTGATACAAAAAACACGGTAGCTTGAGCTATGCTCTCCATAAAGTCAACCCTACAGACTAAGTCATCCCGAATCACTAGGGTAGCAATGAACTTCTCTGGGACATGACTTCACCTACTAGCTCGGTTGAACTTGTATCTTCTCATCATGCTCTATTTGAGGCTAGATAATAGGTGTCACCTACATATGCTCTAGGCTGAGCTCTGCCTCTACCTCTAGCTCCACCTCGGGTAGTGGCTGCAATCTGGGGCTCCAGCTCTTGATCAACCGCGGATGACATACGCGTCCTCACCATCTGTGAGATAATAAAAGAATAATGATTCAATCCGAATGATAGAACAAAGTCATCCAATAGATAAAGAAAGAAAGTGAAGTTTCCTGAAGCCTTATAGTCTCTAGAAGATAAGTACAAACGACTATGTACCAATCCTCTAGACTCTACTAAGCTTGACCATGAGTTATGAGACCTGTGTAACCTAGGGCTCTAATACCAACTTATCACGATCCAAAATCCCAACTAATTAAGGTCCTGATGGATCGTAACACCACTTTCTAGGAAATCCAACACACAATAGAAAGATACAAAAAGAATTGCTATTAATGACTAACAACAAGATAATAATAAAAATGTAAAAGAAACTTAGGAATGTACAAGATAAGTTTAGAATCCACACTAACATTCAATTATCATGAGACTTGGAGTCACAGTATATGAGCTACTAGAGTTAACTAATTATATTATATTGAAAGAAGTACAACATTGTCCGAAATTAGAAGCCATACAATCGAAATAGGAAAATGACCCTAAGGCCCGCGAACGTAATGCAACTCTATCTCAAATCACCTCGCAAGTATCTGCTAAGTACCTTTCAAGACTCCACTGGTACCAATGTTCAAATATGCACAAGAAGTACATAAGTATACTATGAGTACGATCGATACAATATACCAAGTAGGTGTCGAGCCTAACCCGGACAAGGTAGTGACGAGGCAAAGACAAGATACCTACCAGGAATTTGTGTATTTATATATCAAGAGGTAATGAAATAACAGGTAACATATCAAGCATAACAACAAGATAACAACACATAAAATGGTCAACAAGTACAAAAGTAAAGGGGCATAAAACTGAAAGTAGTAAAGCGTCACTGAGTAGGCCTCAACTCGTAGTTTTACAACAACTATGAACAACCTTTCAAAAGTAAATAGTGAATCAACAAAGACAAATCCACATTTTAAATATCAATTAAGGAACAATGAATTCAACAGAATGACACGACATCACCCTTCGTACTTTTACTATCATACTCATATCATAATGTAATAGCAATTACAGAAATGACCTTCGTTCATGTCCTCACTTTCACTCAAATATGAGAATACCCTTCGTGCAATGATATCAATATAAGAGTACGGCACAGAAATACCATTCGTGCATAATCACTCTTCCTCACAAGCATGATAACACCCTTCGTGAATTTTGCTCTTCCTCACCAAGCATCACATATAACACAATACCAAGCGAGGTGAGAAGCATATTCAACATCAATAATAGTATTTGAACACGATTCATCATATGAGAATTTACCAACAATTTAGCACCAATAACTAATCAATATTTCGACGATCTCAACTCCCAATGTCTCAATTATCTCAATGATCTCAACATAGGAAATAAGATGAATACAAAAAATTAAATAATTACACAAACCTAAAGTATGGAAGACACAACACACAAAGTAATATGACACAAATAAGGCTTATTCTACCAGCTTGTTTCTCTCATTGCCAATGCATATACACTCATCACCTTGCATATACATTGTCCTTAACACATAGATAACATAAAAAAATAGACTCGGTTATACCCTATGTCTCTCAATCTAGGTTTACTAAGATGATGCCTTATTTTGGAATACAAATCAATAATCCAATGCGGCTTTCCCTTTCGAACAAGCCTCCAAATCCACAAAATCTAGTCAAATATTGCACAAACAAGTCAAAACAAAATTTAGAAACTACCCTTATACAAAAAAGGTTCAATATTTAACATAATTGAAAAGGTTAACAAAAAGTCAACTCAAGCTGACGTGGTCAATATCTTAAATTAAGAGCAAGTCCCCATTGTCCATTCTCCCCCAATCCACAATATGTGATTTATTTCGAAATCCGGCCTCAATTTAAGGTCTAAATCTAAATTTTATAAAAAATTTAAATTCTAAGGAAAAGTCCAAATTTCTACTCTTTAATCTTAGATTTGATTGTGACATTGATGAAATGGAAATTGAATAAAAACAAGTTAGAGTTACTAACCTATGAAGTTGAGAAAAAATTGGTTCTAGGTTTCGAAAATGATATAAAATGTGCTAAGTTCCAGAATCCCAAACTTTTACGTAGCTGTAGATATCTTAATTGTGAACTCTTATTTGCAATTACATTCGCAAAAACAAGCCACTTATCGCAAAAACAACCATCATATGAGCCTCCCAGATGTCACGAATCTGACCAACCCTTCGTATTTGCGAAGGTCCAACCCCTCACAAAAGGGAACCAAGCTTCGGATTTGCGAAATTGCTCCTAATTCCTCAGTGTCGCAAATGCGACACAAACTTCACAAATGTGAATATCCTCCCGTTCACAAAGCAATAAAGACTTTGCAAAACCCAAGTGCCCATCCCCTTCACAATCATCGCAGATTTGAGCCTGAACTCACAAATGTAAGGCTCGCATTTGCGAGCAGGTTCTCACAAATGCGAGACCTGTAGTTCAGGAACACCAACATTTTCCTCAATTGTCCAAAATCATCCGTAGCGCATCCCAAACTAACCTGAGCACCTTGGGATATAATTCGGACATTTGTATAAGTGTCATAACATCACAAGAACTCGCTCGTAAGCTCAAGTAATCAGATTAACATAAAAATCAAGAATCAAATACAAAATCTCAAAAAATTTTAAAGTTTAAACTTATCTTTTCAACTTTTCACATAAAGCACCAAAATGGTCTCGGTTCACACCGAGGCCTCAACCAAATATGCGTACAAGTTTAAATTCTTCATATGAATCTACCATAATCGTCAAAAAAGCGGTCCGAGATAGTTTTATAAAAAATTTTGACCATTCAAATCTAGCCACTTTTAAAGTTAAAATTCACATTTTCTTCAAATATTTACATTTAAATTTTTCGGAAGTCGACACACACCATGCACGCAAGTCACTCAAAATGCAAAAAGAAAAGCTAGTATTCAAAATGGCCTGTCGACTCGTCTCGTGAAAAACTCTTTGTTGAACGTTACTCACTCAAGATCTCTTATACTTGAATCTAGGAGTTGATACTATTTTCGTCTAAATATAAAGAGAAGTCTCTTATCTAATGCAACTAATTAAATATATCGTTATGCAGCGCTGGGTTCTTTCGGAATCTTAAAACATCGATCATTGCATATAATTATTCATATTGAATTTTTGACGGCGTTTTAAATTTTACGTTAAGCTTAAGCTGATATTTGGTTTGAGGAATGAATTTTACTCTCAACTGATTTTCCTTGCTTTACTTCACTTTACTTTTCTCTTCAGAATAAGGGACAGATACCAAGCCTTAATTAAAGGCAATATTTTACTATAAAGGGGCAATCTTAAGACTTAGATGATTTTAAGATGCATGTAAAATCCATCTAATTTAATAGATTTTCAATCTCAATGTATTATGAAGGTGGCTAATGACTTATCACCTTTGGAAAAAATAGAAGGTACAAAATTTCAAGCTGATTTTCTCGATTTTTCTACGTCTTTAAGAATTTCTTAATACACCATAATTAATTTCTATAAATGCTTTAAGATTTTCTATATTTGATCTTAATTTATGGCTTAAAAGTCTCATGAACATGATACACTTCCTTGAAAAACTTAAAAGAAAATCAGATACCATGATCTTGTAATGGCAACACTTTTATAACTATGTTTACACATAAGTAAGGAAATCATAAAGTAACTGAAACAATTCGGCCGGTTATTTCATGGATTACCGCTCTGTTTTTCCTATTTCTGCTTCTTTATGCTTTGTTTATCCGTGTTATGTGGTATCGGGTTAGTTGGTTCGAATCCGGAATGATTTTGAAAAGTAATGAGACACTTAGTCTCTTTTGGATAAGCTTAGGTGGGAAAAGTCAATCGATGTTGACTTATGTGAAAAAGAACTTGGATGTGAATTCTGATGGTTCGTATAGCTTCGGGAGATAATTTAAGACTTAGGAGTGTGATCAGAATGTGTTTTGGAAGTCCATAGTTGATTTAGGCTTGAATAGACGAAATTGGAATTTGGGATTTTTCGGTTGATAGGTGAGATTTTAATATAGGGGTCAAAATGAAATTTTAGAAGTTGTAGTAGGTTTGTTGTGTCAATTATGACATGTGCAAAAATTTCAGGTCATTCGGACGAGGTTTGATAGGCTTTTTGATCAAAAGCAGAATTCTAAGATTTTTGGAATCTTAGGCTTAAATCCAATGTTATTTGGTTGATTCGATGTTGTTTGAGGTGTTTTGAAGATTGGTATAATTTTGGATAGTGTTATATGCCTTGTTCGTGCTTTTGGTTGAGGTCCTGGAGGCCTCGGGGTGATTTCGGGTGGTTAACGAGTGATTTTGAGTTGGATTTGGTAGCTGAAGTTTTGTGTTGCATTCATAACTGCACCTACGGCTAGGAGACCACAGGTGCGGACTCGCAAAAGCGGATTATGAGCTGTTGAAGCAGCCAGGAGAGGGCAGGCTGGGACCACTGAAGCGAGGTCCTGGTCACACCTGCAATTTCTTTGCGCAGGTGCGGTGCTGGAGTTTAAAGTGAATTTCGTAGGTGCGCATCTAGGACCGCAAGTACGGGTCCGCATGTGCGATCATTTAATCACACGTGCGATTTCGCTGGGTCAGAAATTATAAATTCTACCCTGTACAATTTTTGGCAATCTTTCCAATATTTCATCCGAGGTGAAGCTTTTGGGGGCATTTCTAGGGAGATTTTCAGAGGGATTCATCGAGGTAAGGTCATTGGTTCTTAAGCTTGTTATTATGGTGATTTTTATCGTTGTTAGCATAAAAATTAAGGAAAAATCAGTGGTAAATTGGGAGTTAGGGATTGGTTAATCGGAAATCTTTGAGTGGTGATTTGAGGGGCCATTTACGATCCAATTTATGCATAAACTCGTTAAAGGAATAAGGGTTCTATTGATGTAAAATTTGTCAATTCTGGGACGTGGGCTCGAGGGTCGGATTTGGTCAATTTCGGATTTTGTATTGTAATTTGGTTAATTTTGTATGGGTTTCGCTTCTTTAGCGTATACTGATGGTTATGAACTGATTTTGGTTAGATTCGAAGCATTAGAAGGCCGATTCGAGAGGAAAAGGCATCACATGCTAGAGTTTTGTCTTGGCTTTGTTAGGATTTATGCCCTTCACTAGAGGGGGGGGGGGTGAATAGTGAGGCACGAGAATGTCGGTAAATTTGCGGAATTAAAATTGCAGGAGTAAAGTAAGTGCAGTAATTAAAAGAGTAAGGAAAGGACACACCGAATTTATACTGGTTCACCACAATGTGTGGTTAGTCCAGACTCTCTCGAGTTTATCTTTTATTATTGGATTTCTGTTAAAAAATTGATGTTTTCTGAAGTTAATAATTTGGATAAAATGAGAAATTGGAAATAAGTGGCTGGCCTAATTTCACGATAAGCGCCATCACGATCGGGTCGGATTTTGGATCGTGACAGCAACAAGCTTATATAGTATGTGTTTCATACTAATTAGCTTTTAAGAGTTCTTTTTATAGAGTACTACTGAAATCGATTATTGAATTCGATAACATACTCTATTATACAGGTTAGTATAAACTAAGCTTTAACAAGGAATTAACAAGGAAAAACCTATTGGAACTTTGGATTTGGTCTATATTTAGCTTTTGAAACATTTATCTTTGGTAAATAATTATGGAAAAAATAGCACTAAGTTTAATTATTTTATTTGTGTTTGTAGCAGAAAAAGTGATTAATTTTATCAATTAGATAAGATAGTGATGTTGTTTCCTAAGGTAATAGAAGATCTAATTGTAAAAAGAATCAAAACTAAATTTACGAATAACCTTTTTTACCTATATTCCTGAATATGTATTAAGAAGCCTTAATCAACAAAGTAATCTTTTTTTTTCTTTTGTTAAATTAGAAAAATTAAACGAATTTCTTCTTTTGTCTTAGATTTATAAGTTATACAGTATCTTTCTCAATCTCCCGTAATACTATTTTTAGTTTTAGGTAAAAATTCATGTTGAACATTTAGGCATGTTGGGTCGGATTTGTTTGAAATTATATCCGTGAAGAGCTTTCTTAGTTGTTGTGAGAACCTACTTTTTAGATTGTTTTTAGTTTATTGTGGAGTGTTTTTGAAAAACCAAAATTTGTTTTAAGCTAAACACTGTTGTTTTTTGTTTCTAACAATTTTTGAAATAATTATATATTTCGAACCTCACGGACCTAACGAATATATACACAAGAAAAAAGGCACTGGATAAAAAATTTCAGTACAATTTAATCGATTGTAGCAAAGTTAATAGTATTACTTCTCTATTTTAATTTATGTGGCAACATCACTATTTGGGGGGGCCATGAGGTTGTTCTTCGATAACATTTTTCTTAAATATTTTTAAATTATTAACTATTATGAATTATAATACTTCTTATGTGGTTTTTAAATAAATAAATTTTATTTTAAAAAACTTGACGAAATAATATTTTATTTTACAATTAAAATTAAGAACGTGACGATCGTACTTATAATTATGCCATATAATGCGGAACAAAGAAAGTGTATTTTTTAAGTATTCATATTAGATTTGCTATAAAAAAATATTTATTGTTGTAGGTGAGCTTAACTTAATGTATAAAATATTTATATTAGATCATGCGCACTTAAATCCGCAGCAGCTTCACGTAAAATTCCCATGTGTCACTCGGTAGCTACGTATTCTCCAGTCGATCCAAATGTTCGTCCTAATTTTGTTCATCTCCCTCATGGTGACAAACCCGATTGTTAAGAAAATATTTAGTCGCACGTATTGCGTGTATCATAGTTAAAAGTGTCTGACATGTATAAATAATCATTAACATATGTAATTCACCTTAAATTTTTATTTAAGTTTAAAAATTAAAGATGAACATAACCTGATTTGGAGTAAAAGATATTCCCCGCTCTAGTCACATTCCTTCCCCTCTTTTTACTCTTTCATTCATCTGTTCTATCTATAAATAGCCTTCAGTTGACCCCTTACAAGCCATTCTTTTGTAGCATACTTCACAGACACACACATCTTTTAACTCTAGAAAGAGAGATTTTTTGTTAAATAATGAAGCTATATTTGGCCTTTGTTAGGAATGTTTGAGAAGGGCTGTCTCTCTTATTTGGCCTTTATTAGGTATGTCAGTACAGAGACAACTGTTATTGATTCAGTTCTGGTGGTGCGAGAGTTTTCGGAATTATTTTCTACTGACCTACCGGGTATGCCTCTAGACATGGATATTGATTTCGTTATTGATTTGGTGTCGTGCACTTAGCCTATTTCTATTCATTCGTATTGTATGGCACCGACAAGGAGAAGCTTCAGGAACTCCTCGATAAAGGGTTTATTCAGCCTAGTGTGTCACCTTGGGGTGCACCAGTTCTATTTGTGAAGAAGAAGAATGACACTAAGAGAATGTATATTGATTATAGGCAGTCGAACAAAGGCTCAATCAAGAATGACTATCCTTTGCCTCGTATTGATGATTTATTTGACCAGTTTCAGGGAGTGAGGGTGCTCTCCAAGATTGATCTCAGGTTAGGGCATTACCACTTGAAGATTTGGGACTCGAACATTCTTAAGACACTTTTCAGGAATCGATATGGTCATTATCAGTTCCTTGTGATGCCTTTTGGGCTGACCAATGCCCCAACAACATTCATGCATTAGATGAATAATGTGTTTCCTCCTTATCTCGACTCGTTTGTTATTGTATTCATTAATGATATCCTGGTGTACTCTCGTAGACGGGAGGAGCATGCCGAGAATTTGAGAGTTATATTGTAATTACCGATTACTGTAATAGCCCTCGCTAGTGGGAAGGTAGAACTAGCATACTGTTACCGATTTCCCTTGAGTAGGGACTACCGTTATATTTGACTTCTTGCGAAGAAGTCCACAGTTATACCGATTACATGATCCGTATTGAAACCTCCCAAAATATGAATAATGATATTATACAGTGGTTACCGAGCTTATTACTGAATTATTAATTATATTCTATTACAAGAAAAGCGTGATGAGACTAAAAATTATATATTATGTCCGAAAGGGCATTTTTATATTATTTTCTCTTTGAGATACTAGCATGTTTCTGACTTGTCCCCAAATTAAAAATGGTTGTGGTTAAGTGTTGTTACTCACTGAGCTAGTGACTCATTCCCCGCTAATTTTTTTTTTTTTACAAAGACAGCAGTTGACACAGGCGAGCATTTGGTTAATTAGAGCGCACAGGTTGAAATTTCTTGGTGAGCCTCGCACTTGTTCGCGTAGGCAGATATTTTTATCAATTTTTATGGTCTTTCTTTGAATTTTTAGAGTCGCTCCATAGTCATTCTTTTAGAGTCATGAGTATTATTTTGCTGTTAGTCTTATGTGGAGTATTGTTTTGTAGTATTAAAGTTGGAGATAACTAACATTTCTGGTTGCTAGTGGGTTGATTAGTAATGATAGAGACTTCTATTTTGTTAAAATTGATAAGTTGTCCATTGTTTGATATAATATTAGGATGTTTGGTTGCTAGTTGAGACAGGGAAATTTTTGGGATTATCCAAAAACAGGGGAAACTCTGCCCGATTTTTAAAATTACCGATGATGCTTACTTTGGAGCACTTGCTCCTAGGCGCCGGTCACAAATCCTAAATTTGGGTCGCGACAGCTAATGACTTATCGTCTTTGGAAGAATAGAAGCTACAAAATTTTAAGCTGATTTTCTTGATTTTGCAACGTCTTCAAGAATTTCTTAATACATCATAATTAATTTCTATAAATGCTCTGATTTTCTATATTTGATCGTAATGTATGGCTTAAAAATCTCATGAAAATTATACACTTCCTTGAAAAACTTAAAGAAAATCAGATACCAAGATCTTGTAATGGCAACACTTTTATAATTATGTTTACACATTAGTTAAGTAAGGAAATCAGAAAGTAATAAGCTTATATAGTATGTATTTCAATATGCTAATTAGCTTTCAAGAGTTCTTTTTATAGAGTACTAATGAAGTCGATTATTGAATTCGATAAACATACTCTATCATACAAGTTTACGATATAAACTAAGCTTTAATGGAGAATTATTCAACCACTGAAAACCCTATCGGCTTTTTTGGTTTGGTCTATATTTAGCATTTGACAAATTAATTTTTTGTAAATAATTATGGGAAAAAATAGCATTAAGGTTAACTATTGTATCTGTATTTGTAGCAGAAAAACGGTTAGTTTGTCAGTTAGATAAGATAATGATGTTGTTTCCTTTGGTAACAGAAGATCAAATTGTAAAATGAATCAAAACTAAATTTAAGAATAACTCTTTTTTTCGCCTGTATTCCAAATAAGCCTTAATCAACAAAAGTGATCGTTTTCCTTTCGTGAAATTAGAAAAATAATACGAACTACTTCTTCTTGTCTTAGGTGTATAAGTTATACAGTATTTTTTTTGGGTCTCCCGTAATACTATCTTTTAGCTAAAAATTCATGTGGGGTATGTTTGGTCGGATTTGTTCGAAATAATATGCGAGAAGAGTTTTCTTAGTTGTTGTGAGAACCTACATTTCCCATTGTTTTTAGGTTATTGTGGAGTGATTTCGAAAAACCAAAATATGTTTTAAGCTAAACTTTGTTGTTTTACTTTCCAACAAGTTTTGAAATAATTATATATTCTGAACCACACGGACCTAAGAAATATCTACACAAGAAAAAGGTGCTCGATAAAACTTATCAGTATAATTTAATCGGTTGTAGCAAGTTAATAGTATTACTTTCTCTATTTTAATTTACGTGGAAAAATCACTATTTGAGGGTCCATGATGTTGTTCTTTGATCATATTTTTAATAAGTATTTTAAATTATTAATTATGTTATGAAATATTATAAGAACAAGAACAATAGAGAGAAAAAGTAGAGAGAGGAGTATTCTTATTGATACTTTGGGATGGTTTACAATAGAATAGAACCTCTATATTTATATGGAGGTGGTGACTTAGCCACCAAGTAGTAAACCCTAGAATCTCTCTAAATATAGACATTCACCTTAAATAGAGTTCTATTTATAACACTCCCCCTTGAATGTCTATTCAATAATGTGCCTCGTTAAAACCTTAACTAAAACAAAACCCAATGGGAAAAAATTAAAGAAAAGGAAAAAGAGTACACATGTTTGAATATGCGCCTATTGGTTGCCTCGTTAAAAACCTTGCAAGGAAAACCCAGTGGGACAAAACCTTGTAAGGGAATAAGAGTGCAACGCGCATTAACTCCCCCTGATAAGAACATCAATTCATATCCTTAAGTCTTCGCATTCCGATCTTGTGAACTAGCTTCTTGAAGGTTGACGTTGGTAGAGATTTTGTGAACAAATCAGCCATATTATCGCTTGAACGAATCTGTTGCACATTGATATCACCATTCTTTTGAAGATCATATGTGAAAAATAACTTTGGTGAAATATGCTTTGTTCTATCTCCTTTTATGAATCCTCCCTTCAATTGAGCTATACATGCTACATTGTCTTCATACAAAGTCGTGGGTAGTTTATTACACTTCAAACCACATTTGTCTTGAATATGATGTATGACAGACCTCAACTACACACACTCCCGACTTGCTTCATGAATAGCAATTATCTCGGCATGATTAGATGAAGTAGCCACAATTGATTGCTTAGTCGATCGCCAAGATATGGCGGTGCCTCCACAGGTAAACACATAACCCGTTTGAGATCGAGCCTTGTGTGGGTCGGATAAATATCCAGCATCAGCATAACCAACAAGATCAGGACTGCAATTATTTCTATAAAATAAGCCCATATTGGTGGTCCCTTTTAGGTACCGCAATATATGTTTGATCCCATTCCAATGTCTCCTTGTAGGAGCCGAGCTAAATCTTGCTAAGACATTAATTGAAAAGGATATATCAGGCCTTGTAGTATTTGCAAGATACATTAGTGCGCCAATTGCACTAAGATATGGTACTTCAGGACCAAGTAGCTCTTCATTCCTTTCTTGCGGTCGGAATGGATCTTTATTCACATCAAGTGATCGAACAACCATCGGTGTACTTAAAGGATGTGCTCCATCCATGTAAAACTGTTTCAGTACCTTTTCTATATAGGTAGATTGATGAACAAAAATTCCGTTTGTCAAATATTCAATTTGCAAACCAAGACATAATTTTGTCTTTCCGAGATCTTTCATCTCGAATTCATCCTTTAGATAATCAATTGCCTTTTGGAGTTCTAAGGGGGTTCCAATAAGGTTTATGTCATCGACATATACGGCAAGTACAACAAATTCCGATGTTGTTTTCTTTATAAAAACACACGGGCAAATGACATCATTTATATAGCCTTCTTTTAACAAATACTCACTAAGACGATTATACCACATTCGTCCTGATTGCTTTAGATCATACAAAGATCTTTGCAATTTAATTGAAAACATTTCCCGAGACTTTGAATTATGAGCGTTTGGCACTTTGAGTCCATCGGGAATTTTCATGTATATCTCATTATCAACTGAGCCATAAAGATAGGCAGTAACTACATCCATTAAATGCATGTCAAGCTTTTCAAGGACAGCAAAACTGATGAGATAACGAAAGGTTATAGCATCCATTACAGGCGAATATGTCTCTTCATAATCGACACCAGGCCTTTGAGAAAAACCTTGCGCAAAAAGGCGTGCCTTATATCTTTGTACCTCGTTTTTCTCATTTCTCTTGCATACAAAGACCCATTTATAGCCAACGGGCTTAACACCATTAGGTGTTTCAACTATAGGGCCAAAAACTTCACGTTTTGCCAGCGAATTCAATTCTGATTGAATTGCTTCTTGCCATTTTGGCCAATCATGTCTTTTTCGACATTCTTCAACAGCTTGAAGTTCGAGATCCTCACATTCTTGAATAATTCTAGATGCGACATTATAAGCAAAGATATAATCCACCACTATATCCACTCGATCAAAATTTGCCTCAATATTGATTGGATTTATGGATAGTTCCGTATTTTCCAGAGTCTCGGGCTCAATGGATTCTTCATGAATCTCAGAATTTGTTAAATCATGAATTTCTCATGAGATTCTTTCGTAGTGTCATTTTTATCATTTGCTTTCCTCTTTCTAGGATTTCGATCTTTAGAACCTAATGGCCTGCCACGCTTCAAGCATGCATTCGACTCATTGGTTATGACACTAGATGATTGTCCAACAGGGACATCAATACGAATTGGAACATTTTCCGCGGGGATGTGGGATTTCGTTATCCTTTTCAAGTCCGTAAATGCGTCAGGCATTTGATTTGCTATTCTTTGCAAATGGATAATCTTTTGTACCTCTCTTTCACAAATAGAGGTATGTGGATCAAGATGAGATAATGATGCATTTTTCCACAAAATTTCCCGTTTGGTTTCACCAACTTCTCCCCCTAATTTTGGGAAAAATGTCTCATCAAATTAACAGTTTGTAAATCGTGCAGTGAACAAATCCCCTGTCAATGTTTCGAGGTAGCGAATAATGGAGGGCGATTCAAACCCAACATATATTCCTAACCTTCTTTGCGGGCCCATTTTGGTGCGGTATGGCGGTGCTATAGGCACATATACTGCGCATCCAAAGATTCTTAAATGGGATATATTGGGTTCATGACCCAAAACCAATTGCAACGGGGAATATTTGTGATAATTCGTCGGTCTGAGACGAATTAGCATTGCTGCATGCAAAATGGCGTGACCCCATACCGAAGTGGGCAGCCTCGTTTTCATGAGTAAGGGCCTTGCAATCAACTGCAAGCGTTTAATTAACGATTCTGCAAGACCGTTTTGAGTGTGAACATGAGCTACAGAATGTTCCACTTTTATCCCAATTGATAAGCAATAATCATTAAATGCTTGGGATGAAAACTCAGCAGCATTATCCAGTCTAATAGACTTGATTGGATTATCAGGAAATTGTGCTCGTATTCGAATTATTTGTGACATTAATTTCGCAAACGCAAGGTTGCGTGATGACAACAGGCACACATGAGACCATCTACAGTATGCGTCTATCAAGACCATAAAATACCTAAAGGACCCACTGGGTGGGTGAATAGGTCCACAAATGTCCCCTTGTATACGTTCCAAAAACGTGGGTGACTCAGTCCCAACCTTTGTTGGTGATGGTCTGATAATCAACTTGCCTTGATAACAAGAAGTGCAAGGATATTCATTATTTGAAAGAATTTTGAAATTCTTTAACGGATGCCCATATGAGCTTTCTATAATCCGTCTCATCATGATTGATCCAGGCTGTCCCAATCGATCATGCCAAAGTACAAAAGTATTGGAATCAGTAACCTTTTGGTTTACTGTTGAATGTGCCTCAATTGTACTAATTTTTGTCCAATACAGGCCACAAGATAAAGACGGGAATTTCTCAATAACCCTCTTTTGGCCAGAGAAATTCTTTGTAATGATGAGATATTCAAGATTATTCTCATCTATTGTCTCAATATGATAGCCATTCCGGCGTATATCTTTAAAACTCAACAAGTTTCTCTTAGACTTGGAGGAGAACATCGCATTCTCTATGATAAATATTATTCCTCTAGGGAGAGTTATAGTTGCTCTTCCGGAGCCTTCAATCAATTTACTACTACCAGAGATTGTAGTAACATCTGCCTTACACATACTTAGTTGAGAGAAATATTTCTTTTCTTTGAGTATCGTATGTGTAGTACATGAATCAACTAAACAAATATTTGATCCAAGTTTGCTTTGTGAGATATCCATATTTGCTTTCCCATGGTTTGACATACAAAAGAAAATACACGAACATGAGAATAAACAAATTCAATCCGTTTGTCTCAATGTAATTGATTGTTAAACACACATAATCGATTATGTCTTAATATAATCGATTGTTAAACATACATAATCGATTATTTGCTATTTTGAAAAACTTCAGATCATACTGTCTTAATATAATCGATTGTTAAACACACATAATCAATAATGTCTTAATATAATCGATTGTTAAACATACATAATCGATTATTTGCTATTTTGAAAAACTTCAGATCACACTGTCTTAATATAATTGATTGTTAAACACACATAATCGGTTATTTGCTATTTTAAAAACTTCAGATCACACTGTCTTAATATAATCGATTGCTAAACATACATAATCGATTATGTCTTATATAATCGATTGTTAACAAATATATAATCGATTGTTTTGCAGTTTTAATGCGAAATATTAGATAATCGACTAACGGTTAGGTTAGTCGATTAACTCTACTGAAAAATAAAAATATCTTTGAAATTTAAGCATATTGAAACATTCTAAAGAACTAATACTAACATTATATCATAAACTAACTAATACGAGCTGATACTAATGACTATTAGTTTATTCACTAATTAATACAAATAAAATCAAACAATTCCATCATCCTTCATCACAGATCCATCACCGATTAGGTGGTTTATTTTCCCATCGGGTTGCTCAAAGAAATCTGCCACATCCAAGTGGGTGATGTCAAAATTGTCGTCAGAGACAAAATTTGTTTCAGGGCCTTTACTCTTTCGAGATGCTTGATAAAGGTCAACCAAATGTCTTGGTATACGGCAAGCTTTTGACCAGTGCCCTTTTCCACCGCAACGATAACATATAGTTTCTGAACTATTTGCCTTAGGATCCTCATAATCCCGTTTCTGCTTTCGGCGGTTATCTCTCCTCGGGGGGTGACGGACATCATGGAGATTTCTTCCTTGTCTACGTCCACGGCTATGACCCCGATTACGACCACGACCATGATTAGATCCATGTCCCTTTTCATGATTGGCATAATGAGAATACACCTTATCTGCTTCAGGCAATGGTGTAGACCCGGTGGGTCGATTTTCGTGATTTCTCATGAGCAGGTCATTGTTTCGCGCAGCCACAAGTAGGAGAGAAATCAGTTCAGAGTACCTTTTGAAGCCTTTCTCTCTGTACTATTGTTGCAGTACCATATTGGAGGCTTGAAACGTTGTAAACGTTTTCTCAAGCATATCATAATCAGAGATATTATCTCCGCAGAGCTTCAACTTAGAAGTAATTCTGAACATTGCAGAATTATATTCAGAAACAGACTTAAAGTCTTGGAGCCTCAGATGAGCCCAATCATATCGTGCTTGTGGCAGAGTGACCAACTTCAGGTTGTCATATCTCTCCTTTAAGCCGTTCCACAAGATGAGTGGATCTTTGACTGTGAGATATTCAATTTTCAAACCTTCATCAAGGTGATGACGCAAGAAAATCAAGGCCTTAACATAGTTTTGGGTGGATGCTTTATCTCTGTCTTTAATGGCGTCTCCAAGACCCATAGCATCTAAGTGGATTTCAGCATCCAACACCCATGTCATATAGTTCTTGCCCGAAATTTCAAGGGCAACGAGCTTTCTTTTCATAATATCAGACATAATTAAAACCAAATTCGGAAAAAGGGAAATACCTTAATTTTCTCAAGAGGATTCTTGAGACGCTAGAGTCTCGTGCTGATAACGTGTTATTAAATACTATAAGAACAAGAACAATAGAGAGAAAAAGTAGAGAGAGGAGTAGTCTTATTGATACTTTGGGATGGTTTACAATAGAATAGAACCCCTATATTTATAGGGAGGTGGTGACTTAGTCACCAAGTAGTAAACCCTAGAATCTCTCTAAATATAGACATTTACCTTGAATAGAGTTCTATTTATAACAAATTATTATAAATTATAATACTTCTTATGTAGTTTTTAAATATATAAATTTTATTTTAAAAAAAATTGACAAATCAATATCTAATTTTACCGTCAAAATTAAGAGCTTGACAGCCGTATTCCGATTTATGCCATATAACGTGAAACAGAGGGAGTATATCTGTAGGTATTCATACTAGACTTGCTACGAAAAATACTTATTGTAGAAGGTGAGCTTAACCTAATGTATAAAACATTTATGAACCGTCAATATATAAAAATTAGATCATGCGCGCTAACATCCACACTAGTTCCACGTAAACTTCTCAAGTGTCACTCCATAGCTACGAATTAACCGGTCGATTCAAATGTAAGTTGTAGCCTCGTTCATCTCTCCCATGGTGTTAAACTTGATTGTTAAGAAAATATTTAGTCGCATTTATTGCATGCATCATAATTAAAAGTGTCTGCTGTGTTATACAACAATAACAACCCAGTATAATCCTACTTAGTGGGGTCTGGGGAGGGTAGTGTATACGCAGATATTACCCCTACCCTTGGGTAGAGAGGCTGTTTCCAAATAGACCCCTGACATCCTTCCCTCCAATAACTTCTCACCTTACTCTTGGAAAGACTCGAACTCACAACCTCTCGATGAAAGTGGGGGTTGCTTACCATCAGAGCAACCCCTCTTCTCATCTGTCCGCTTTGTTATAGTTATCATTAATATATGTGAATTCACCTTAATTTTTTGTATAAGTTTAAAAATGAAAGGATTAACATAATCTGGTTTGGAGTGAAAGATTTTTTCCACTTTAGTCACATTCCTTCCCCTCTTTTTACCCCTCCATTCATCTGTTGTATCTATAAATAGCCTTCATTTGTCCCCTTGTAAATCATTCTTTTGTAGCATACTACACAGACACACACACACTTTTTTTTAACTCTAAAAAGAGAGATTTTTAATAAAATTTAGACACGAAGTGTGCGGAGAGACTGACTACTTTTTTTTTCTTACGTTGTCTCTAATTAATTGGTGCAACTCGGGTGCACCTTGCTCTGACGCTAACGGCGGCAGTTTCACGAGCAAAGTTTGCGCCCGATTTGCATCAATTTAATTGGGACAACAGTAAATTTTGAATATCTTTGGATCTTTCTTTGTTCGCCACTTGAGGTTTAATTCGGGTTTCATTCAATCTGATACAAAATCATGTTATCTATAGTTAATTTGTCTATGACTTTTATTTAATGTTTTTATCTTTTAACAGACTGGATCTGAAAGAGTCTAGGCTTATTAGCTGAACAATTGGAAGCCACAATTACTGATGTAAGTGCTCGTGAAAAAGTTGTAGAGATGCAAGGAGATGACACATGCATGAGCACAACCAACCATCCTTAAAGATGACATTCAAGCATGTAATCAATTTTTTTATTTTTCTCGATCTAAGGATGATTATTTATTGTCTTTGAGAATATTGACACAAGTTGTACTTTTTTTCCACTCTACTTTTCGTTTTGTAAAAATTAATATACTCGAAGAATGAAGAGGATGTTATCTCAAAGGGAATTAAAAAGTGGGACACTATTTTAATCGATATTTTGAATCTTGGATTTGATTGTTCTGAGTTAAAATGTGTTTACTCGTAATTAAGTTCCAACAAGGCAAATGACATGACAAATAATTCCCGTAAGATAGTGAGATTCTGGTAATAGTGACATAGAAAACTCAGATTACAAGAATAGGTCCTTCAAATTCATCATTTATGCCGCTCTTAAGACATATGTTTGACTTTATAACTTAAAACAAACAAATATTCTAAGCGTACTAGCTAACTCTAGCAGTCATGTTATTATAAGCTAGGATTAGTTTACTCCTACTTGAGTTGACTAATCATATTTGTCTATCTTCTTTTCATGTTATCATATCAAATTTACTATGAAAAGCTCTTGTTATTGTTGACAGATAAAACTGATGATGTAAGAAATTTGGATATTGTCATTGTAAAAAAACTTAAATCATGTGTAGGTACATGTAATTCCCCGCTTGTTTTAGTGGCACTGGATAGCTACGCCCTAGTAGATCCATATAACCCAAAGCATGCATCAATTGTAAGAAGTGTTCAACGTGCTTTTTCGTTTCATGTATTTAATCATTTTAAATTTAAATATTATATGTAGTTACATGAATCATCATTTAAACAATAAAAAAATTAACAGTTTTTATGCATATATCAGATTGGAATAAAAAATTTGCTATTCTGGTTGTTCCTTCCCCTGCTCCATATCTCACGATCTCACTCATAAATAATCTCCTTTCCTCCATGTACAAACTATACTCTTCTTTTGCACACTACACACACTCTTTCTTAACTCGTGGACTAGGTTTTTGTCTTTCATAATTCTTACGACTTATATAATTGTGTTGCAATGAATGTGAAGTTGTCACAACCCAAAACATAACTAGTCGTACGCCTAATATGATGCTAGGCAAGCCAACACTTAAAAATACTTTCAAAACTTTTAAATGAGAAATAAAATAACACTGGTTTAAGTCATAAATTCTCAATAAAACTGGATAGACAGTCAAAACTCAAATACAAAAATTCCCAAAATCGAGGTGTCACAGATTGCATGAGTATCTATACAACACAAATCTGGAATATATTGTCTATGAAAAACTACAACTAAATATATAAAGTTGAAAGATAGGGAAGGAGAAACAAGGTCTGTGAACGCGGGGCAACTACCTTAGATTGCCCAAGGGAACCTTGTAAAATCTGAATATTTGAGTGAAGGGAAAGCCATAGGGTAGCCCACGATTCCCGCTTTTAATGTTTTCCATCTTTTGCATGTGATCTATCACGATTGCTAGTAGATTGATTGGGACAAACTCATCAAGTGCCTCCATTAATACCACGTCCAATTTTGAGGCAATAGACCGCCTCTCGGAATGAAGTAAGAGCACCTTATTGACCAATTCAAAAAGAAGCTGATACTCAGGAAGTAATACCTTTAAATGAATATGTTCCCCCTGCTGAATAGATTATTCTTTCATGATAGCTCTCCTAAAGTTAATACAACAAACACCTTTGACAGAGGACATTCCTTCACATGGAACTTTGAGAACCTTTCCCAATGCTAATATGCCGAGTACAATGTCCACTCCATTTACCAATGCACATATATGATCCCACTCAACATTGAAGAGAGATACGTAGAAATTTTGCACCGCAACTTCGTACACTAGAGGCATGTTTCCCTGAAATAAATGCTCCCATTGCTGAAATTCCATTATCTAAAGAATTTGTCTCATACCCGCCATATCTGCAATTGTTGTGTCAAATGTATGGCCCCACAAGACTTTTTAAGTTCTTAATCTCTCCTGCCAAAGACTGATGTCACTAGGTATGGTCTTCAGATAACCAGGTATCCTTATAGCTTTCCATTTTCGTTTTCTATATCCTTCAACACACTTTCCTTTCCAAATTACTACCCCTACTGCATTATCTTCAGACATGGTTTTCTCAACTTGACTCTTTTTCGACTTGCTGCTGCTTTTCACGGTTGCACTATTTTGTTTCTCAATAGCTTCATTGAATGCTTCATCCACAGGCTTTTGGTCTTTTATGGGTTGTTTCTCTAAGGAACCAGGTTCCTTTAGAGTATTTCTATCAACCCCACCTACTGGAACGTTTCTTTTAGTAACAAATTCCCCTTAATTCATTTTCCTCTTTTTCCTTGTCTTGATACTCTTCCTACTTTTCTGCAATGTAGACTCGAAGCCCTCTTTCTTATGCGACTTAATAGGGGTGACTTGGAGGAGGATTCTAAGAGATTAGGAGGATCAGTAGGTGTAGGAGTGGGTTTACCTGGAAGAGAATCAGGTTCTTCAACAATTTTTTCTGTTGAATGTTTCATGAGCCAATGCCTCGAGAAGTACTATGGTGCTTACATCGCCTAGGAATGGAGTGCTTTCCCCCGGATACTCAGACAAGAGATATCCTCCTTCATTTATCATACTTTTAGCAGCAATAGCCATGATGTTATGTGATGCTTCCTTTTCTGGTAACTCTGTGAGAGTCACCAAGTCCAGCATTGAGGAGCTAAGATACTGATTAGGATTGTCCCTAGAGACTTCTGACACTTGAGAGATAAAGCCTCACAGGTGTTCTTTGATGAGATTAGAGGAGTGACGAGAAATAGGGTTTTCAATATATGGAAGGGAATTGGGGTTTTATCAAGAAAAGGAAAAATTATAGGAAAAGAAGAGGAACCAGGTGTGGAAACAGCAGTATTTGAGGGATTGGAATAGTGAATTTCTAGAGATGATTTTACGAGTGGAAGGGAAGTGGGGAGTGGTGTTAATGTTAGGAGAGGGAAGCAATCGTTCGATTGCCATTGTAAGAGTAGAGAGAAAAGGAGAAATGAAGAGAGGATCACAGATATACAGAAGAAATGAAGGTTCATGACTTTGTGTGAGGGATAAAGAGAGTTTTATTAGAAGGTGGACTAATGATGAGAAGAGAGAGAAACGAGTTTTGAATAGTTCTAAAAATAGCGGTAGGTTTATGGGAAAACGTTATCGTGCAAAGGGGATAAAGGGATTTGAAAGACAAGACATGTCATGCAAACTTTGAAAAGTTGGATGATGTGCCGGTTAAGTTAATTATGTTACCATTTTGAGATAGCATGCAGAGAAAACACACATTACTACTTATTTGCGGTACAGGAACTTGATGCCCGAACAATTTTTTGAAAAAAGGTTTTAGCAGCTCTTTTTTTGCAGTTCATAACTGTATCTTTAGATTCTATGGTCATCATGCGCGTTTACCAACAACGGTATCGATGTGAGTTAGGCTTGGTCAGAAAATACTTTAGCTAATTTTATCTAAAGGTGTTTTGCATAGCTAACTGATGGAGAATCAGGTTCTCCATCAGACTCTTATGACCCTACCTTTATATTATTTCTTCTAGAATATTCCCTACTCAATGCTTTGGTAAAAATATCTGGAACTTGGTCTTCTGTTCTACTGGGCTTTCCATAAATAAACCCTTTCTCCATATTGACACTCAAAAGATAATGTTTCAACTCAATGTGCTTGGTCCTCTTGTTTTGAAATATTCTGCTTCAGATATTGATGAAGCCATTGAGTTTTGCTTCCCTGTACCTCACGAGATGAGATATGATCATGACAAGTGAACCATTCCATAAGTGATTTTTTCTGTCCACAAGATAACCTGCATAGTTAATCATTAGCATATTAAATAAGGTTAAGTTGTCACCTGCAAGGTGATACAGGATCAGGTCTTGTGTTCCCTTAAGGTAACTCAAGACTTCTTTTGGCAGCCTTCAAGTGTGATTCTTTGGGACTTAAATTTAGATTCTATTCTAGAGTTGAAATAAAGGAAGGACTGGCAAAGGAATTTTTTTATTTATTTCTTATCTCAGTTTAGAATGAAGGGAGTGATTGTGCTATTAGGTGGATGGAAGCTTTTGACTTTCCAGTTTGGAACTGAGGTTTTGCTTGGTAGAGGAGCTTGGTAGGTTAATTGGATTACCCTGCACTCCTTGTTATGTTACTTGTGGAGTGTCTTGCATTGTTTCTTTATTTTTTCTTCAGCTTCAGTGGTAGAAATTTCAGTACCATGTTACTTGTAAGAAATGGGAGAGGATGTTGCATTGTCTTTCACATGTCTCCTTCATCTTACACCTCATCAGCCTTGCTAATTGAAACCTCAGATATTTCCCAGGGACCTGAGATGGTTCATTTCATTGATCATCATTGTTTCCTCCGTTGTTAGAGGAAGGTGTCTCGTCGAATAACACATGAACACTCACTTTATCCTGTGTGCCCTTTTTGTTGTAGCCTTCGTGGCCTTTTCTTTGTGGGGAGTATCCCAGAATGATTCCTTTATTGCCTTTGTGCATCAAACTTCCCAAGCTGGTCCTTCCCACTGTTGAGAACATGGCAGATTTATTAAGAAAAATCATGTTATTTCTTTTAATGTTGAGAACAAATAATTAAGTCGTTGAATGAATTAATTAGTAAAAGAATTCAATTCAATTATTTTACAAATTTATCATATAAGAAATTTTTTTGTTAAATTGAAAAAACACTTAAAGTACTTAAATTTTATTTTTATAAGAAGAATATCGACAGTGAAAGAAATAATAAAATGTAGAAAAAAATTGACGAAAAATTAAATTTTAATTAAGCAATAAAGCAAAATTGTAGATGGCAGCCAGATTATAAATGAGTTATCATTTGTTTCTTTCTTGCATTCAGTCTAACAAATGAAAATATCTCGCCACAATTTTTATACTAAGTTTGTTTTTGTAAAATATTAGTTCAATATTACTCATTCTTTAAACGTTATATTGTCACTATCAAATTCTTAAGAGGTATAATGCTAACTTTTTTCATTCGCAAAGTTTTAAGAGACCAAAAGTTTTCATTTTTAATTTCTGCTATTTGATAAATCTTTAAAGAATTGTAAATATTAACAATTCATACGTTTGGACATAAGTCCATACAAAATAACAATAAGGCATCTAAATAAAATTCATTCATTTGTTAAGCTAACTAAATAGGAATAATATTTATTATTTTTAAAGAAAATTTAAATTATATTTATAACTCAAACAAATTATCTAATAACATTTATTTAATTTTTAAAATTTATGTATTCATTAATATAGGTACACGCACAAGGCGCGTACCCTAAGACTAGTTCTTAAAAACTTAATTGTATGGCAATATGAAAAGAAAAAGACGACTGCCTCTTCATATTTGATTTTGTAGGGGAACAGGAAGATTGTGTTACCTAGTTTAAATAATAAAAGGAATTATATAAGGAAAATCGCAATCGATCTTTAATATTACAATTATTAATTAGGAGTTATTATATAATTCAAATAGGAAAAAAATTAACAGTAATAATAATAATTTAATTGATTTTATTGTGCTAAATATTAGATAAATTAGTTAATTATGATTTTGTCCAATGTGAATTTTATTTTTAGAGGATAAAAAAGACGAACAATATTTTGCTAAGGGACTTCATGCTTTTGCTATAGTATATAATTATAAATAAATAGATATAATATAAATATAAATTACGACAGACCGTTTGGTTGGTTTTCTTGGTTATTAAGTTTAGTGAAGACAATTATATGGTGTACGTAACTTTAGTCTAATTTATGTGATATCACACGAATAGTGTATATGCATAAGTTAAATAAAAAAGAAAAGATAATGAACGGTTGCACCCATTTGGACAAAGAATAGGAAATGGAATGGAGTTGACAAAGTTTTAGATATGCCAATAGTGGAATTAAAAGTTTTGCCTGAAATGTAGGAGCTTAGACTCTCATTTAACTTTTTGAAAGAATTTTCGGGAAAATATCAAAATGCCTTTAGCTTTCCGATTTTAAAAAAGTTTCTTTTAGGTAATCTTGTGGTTTTATACCATTATTTGTGTTAGTTTCCATTTTAGTCCTATATTTGGTTTAATCTTCATCTAGTTTATGTCAATAGCGTGAATTGACATTATAACTATCATTGTCCACGTGATTTTATTTTCTGGCTTAAATAGAAACTTTTTCGGTCAATTTCCTTCTAAAAAATATTTGTCTATTTTTTATTTACGTGTTATTATCTTTTAGATTAATCCTTTTTTTACTCCAACGACTGAAAAAATCTCAAAAGAAAAAGTAGGTAAGAATTATTTGGTTATTAAACTATCAAAGCATGAATTATTCGAACTTAAAAGTTAAAAGTTAGGTAGAGCTTGTCATGTAATTAATCTATTTCCTCCTATGTTCTGAATATTCTTTCCTATAATTTAAGCTTTGCCAGAGTCAAATAGTACAAATTTTAACTAAGATCCCTTAAGACTACGATTATATCTTTACAGAATATGTAAACTATTTCAGTATTTTCCATGTAATTACTTATTGAATATGAGTGTGATTATGCTAAGTTAATATTGGCCACTAGATTATAATTGAATATTTTAGTCGCTTATTACATTTTAATGTATCGTACTTTAGTTGAGTTTGAACTTTAATCACTAGTGTTTTGCACTAATTGTGAATTTTATGCTTTATAGGAGTAATTTCAAGCTAAGTAGATATTATGGAACGAATTCAAGTGATTTGGGCTTTGAAATCAAGCCCGAGAAATCAAGTCGAGATCGTATTCGGCTATCAACAGATGATAGTTAAGAACGAAACAAAGAATCGAGTGGGCATGTGGCACATTGTCTAGTAAAATGCATACAAAAATCCATTTGGGCTCCACAATATATAGTTGGAAAGCTATTTGAAAGGGCTACAACTTTCATGTTTTTAATTTTTGCGAATTCCGATTATCACAGCGTATGATGCGGCACGACGCATGCCGCGCTTGTGGAAATTTCCTGCAGCCTGTCAGATCAGCTCCGTGAGCTTTCCCACAAGCACTTCGTGTCAATTTTACAGAGCTAGAGTCCTATTTCGCGCGGGAGAAGGTATTTTCATCCCGACCCTACTTGGTATAAATACATGTAAAAATGCTATTTTAAAGAGAGGGGCATACTTTTGACACACTTTTTGGGACCTAAGGAGGCAAGAACACTCTAGGAGCAAGGCGGATCTTCTACGATTTTTTCACTTCCTTCTTCCTATTTTCATTATTGGTTATGAATTCTAGTATTGTGGTTTTGCATACTATATTAATAGCTAATTTTTTATCTAGGATTTTGATGGAACATATTGGAGGATGATTTTTCTGTTACGTTAATATAGATTTGCCGTAATATTTTCTCTATTTATTCAACTACATTATTATTGGGGTTGGTTAATGAGCTCTCAATCGATTATGCCTATTTAGTGTGTATAACTCGGGAGAGATTGTATATTTAGGTAGTTGTTGAACAACATCACTCCTAACGTATATGGTGGATCAATGCGAAGGGTCTAAAGGTGGGATTAAGGATAACGAAACCTTGGGTGCGATCCCAGTGAGACGTACTTAATGCCACCTAGCATAATTCGGGAGAATATATCTCGTAAATTATGGTAATTACTCAGAAGAGAGTTATGACGGTCAGAATACTCATGATTGGTAGAGAATACTTAGGCGAATTCATAGAAAACGTAGCAGGAAAGATTCCAACAATAGGGAAAATCATAGCTCTAGGCCTCCTTAATCTTGTCTCTAACCCGTAGTATCTTTAGTTGTTAATTAACTATTTTAATTTATTAGTTAATTAGATAAACACAAGAATCTTAATATCTATAAGTTAGGAATTATTCAAGCTAGTCTTCTTGGTGATAGTGAATAGTTGTAGCTAAACCTTAGTTCTTTGTGGAATTCGACTCCGGACTTGTAAGCTGGATTATATTTGTAACTACCGCTAATTCTTTTTATAAGGTACAATTAAACGTGATCAGCCACATTATTATTTGCTAGACTGGATGGGTGAAAAACATTCTATTGGTTGCTGAAAAAGTAAAATACAATGGCAAGAGAAACAACAATAGCATATCTAGAGCTCATATATACTGATCTTCTTATTTTCAGCTACAAGTATACACTGAGAGGAACATCCATTGATTCTAAAAGCAAAAGATAGATTATTCTTGAAGGGTCGGAGAGATAGTACTGCATTTGAAAACAGTTGAATATTTCATGATCTCGAACAAGATTCATATGAGAAATCCTAAGATGAAATGTTCACATGAAGAGAAAAGGACTTGAGCTGAATAGAGATCCTTTTTTTAATAATATGTACAAAAATAATGGAAACTCTGCATTTATATTTACAACAAATCGGGCCTAATTAAACAAAATGGATCGGGTATATTAAGGGGGTTGCTTCATCAGCTACAACTTCTTCAAGTGGGCCTCTTCTATATTGGGCATGTGTAGTGTGTCATGGGCTCCAACACCCCCCCCCCCCCCCGAGCTGGAAGGGGAATCCATTCCAAGCTTAGAGATAAAGGCTTGTTACCTAAAAGGGGCTTAGTAAAAATGTGAGCCAGTTGAGAATGAGTAGAAATAGAGTGCAAAGTAATGAGCCTAGCTTTCAAGGCATCCTCAACAAAGTGACAATCAACTTCAATATATTTAGTACGTTCATGGAAAACAAGATTCTTGGTGATGTGTAAGGCAGATTTACTATCACAAAAAACATCAACAGTAACAAGATCAGCGAAGCTCACCCAAAAGTCGAAGGACCCATGAAACCTCAGCAACCAATAACCGGAGTCCCCTGTACTCAGCCTCGGCAGAAGATAGAGAAATTGTGGGTTGTTTCTTAGACTTCCAGGCAATTCGGCAGCCACCAGAAAAAAGACAATAAGGCCACTAATAGGCCGACGAGAATCAGCACAGCTTGCCTAATTGCAATCACAATAACCTTGGAGAGTAAAATCAAGATAATTACATAACAACAAATCAAGTGAAGGTGTGCTAGCCAAATACCTCAATACATGATAAGCAGCATCCAAATGGATCAATCATGGGGTAGACATGTACTGACTCAAATGTTGAACAATAAACGATATGTCAGGCCTAGTATGCTACAAGAAATTTAACTTCCATACCAACATTCAATAGACAGAAGGATCATGCAACAATTCTCCAGAATCAGCTAACAACTTAACATGAGGATCTAGGGGGGAAACAACAAGAGTAACCGCAGAACAGTGAAACTCAGAAAGAAGTTCCACAAGGAACTTGTGTTGATTAACCAGAAAATCATTTTCTTTCTTGACAACCTCAAGCCCAAGAAAAAAATGAATTTTACCAAGATCTTTTATCTTAAATTAATCATCGAAAAACAGTTTCAAGGCAGCAATTTCACATAAATCCTCCCCAGTCACCAGTATATCATCAATATAAACAACAATGATGGTCAAGGAAGTCCCATGCAATTTTTGAAACAAAAAATAGTCATTAACACTAGGATGAAAACCCTTGGACTAAGAGCTGAAGACAGCTTAGCATACCACTATCTAGAAGCTTGTCTAGGACCATAGAGGGATTTATTAAGCTTACAGGCTAAAGGAGAAGTAGAATGAGATGACTAAACAGTTAGACAATGAGGTATTTTCATAAATACCTCTTCATCAAGATCGCTATGTAGAAAAGCATTGTTAACATCAAATTGGAAGACTGTCTGATGTCTCTTAGCTACTATGGACAACAAGGATCTAATCTTGGTCAACTTGACCACTGGAGAGAAAGTTTCAGTAAAATCTACTACTTCATGTTGGCTATCCTCTCAAATCACCAATCTAGCCTTGTATCTTTCAATGGAACCATCAGCCCGCTGTTTTATCTTGTAAACCTATTTACAAGGTATAGCCTTCTTCCGTGATGGAAGAGGCAATATAGTCCAGGTTTTACTAGCATCTAAAGCTTGAAACTCATTCATCATGGCTTCTTGCCAAGTAGGATTTGACACAGCTTGATGATAAAATTGAGGTTCCAATAAGCAATTAACACCAGAAAAGGGTAAGCCATTAGAACCAGAAACAGAGGTGCATATATAATCATTAAGATAAACGGGAGTTTTGGAAGGCCTATCAGATCTTTGAAGAGGGGGATTAGGAACATATGATGGAACGTGAGAAGAAGAAATAGAGGAAGAGTTAGAAACAGGAACGGCAGCAGGAATATTGTCAGGCATTGGTACTGGCTCGGGCATAGAAAAATGGGAGATTGGAGGAAACAAAGGAGTAGAAGTAGATGCAGCAGAATAGGGAAATATGTGTTCATAGAAAACCACATCCCTTGAATGAAAAATGATTGAGCTGGAGAGGTTGAGCAACCTTTAAGCTTTCTTCCCAGAACTATATCCAATGAAAAAAGATGGAATAGTCCTAGATTTCAACTTGTCTCTATAAGACTTAGGGACAACAACAAAACATAGACACCAAAAGCTTTCAAATGTGCTTATGAAGGAGAGGAACTATGCGACAACTCAAAAGGAGAATTATGTTAAAGTAGAGGGGAAAGAAATCTATTGATGAGGTAGGTGGCAGTCAAAACAGGCTCACCCGAATACTTGAGAGGCAATTTTGATTGAAAGAGGAGTGCTCGGGCAGTTTCAAGTAGGTGTGTGTGTTTCCTCTCCGCTACACCATTTTGTTGTGGTATATGAGAATAGGAAGTATTGTGAAGAATACCTTGAGCAGAGAAAAAGGATTTAGCCTCATTACTTCCTCCCAACTCAAAAGCATTGTCTAATCTCACAATTTAACAGGGAGTGGAAATTGAATGCTGACCATAGCAAAGAAGGATTTCAAAATAGAGAAGGCATTGGATTTAGAGGAAAGCAAGTGGGTCCAAGTGGCCCTAATAAAATTATCTACAATGGTCAGAAAATAGTTAAAACCATTATAAGTTGGGTGTGATAGGGTCCCCACAAGTCTACATGAATCAATTGAAAAGGAGTAGTAGAGCGAATGGTGCTTTCAGGAAAGGATAATTTTGTTGCCTAGCCATGGGACAAGTGAAACAAATAAAAGATTATTTGGGAGGCAATTTATCAAAAAGAAAAGAAATATGATTCATTTTAGGAAAAGGAGCACGTCCTAACCTCAAATGCCATGCATGATCAATAGACAAGGCAGAAGTAGAAATATTAGCACACACAAAATGATATAAAAGAGAACTGCTCTTATTCTTTATATCAACATTGGCAGTTATGGTATTTACAGAGGAATTAGAAGAAGAAGTATCACAGTCACAAAGATCATTGGGTTGAAGAATTTATAGACCATTCTGAAGTCTACCAAGCACCACTGGCTTCTTCAGAAAAGAGCCCTGCAATAAAGCATAGACATATGTAGTACAAAAATCATTAAATTTAAGAAGAACAAGTAGTTGATTTTCAAAGAGATGAGATTATAATGAAACAAAGGAAAAAGTAAGACATCAGGACGAGAAATGGTTGGAGAAAGACAAAGAGAACCAGTATAATGAACCTTAACTTTGTACCCATTAGGAAGAGTCACAAGCT
The DNA here is from genome assembly GCA_034376525.1 of Nicotiana benthamiana. Taxonomy (NCBI): domain Eukaryota; kingdom Viridiplantae; phylum Streptophyta; class Magnoliopsida; order Solanales; family Solanaceae; genus Nicotiana; species Nicotiana benthamiana. Next base: position 110,381,781 of record CM067332.1, on the reverse strand, counting down.
AAGGCAAAGGTAAGGGCTTAATATCAGTTAGTAAAATTTGATGAGGGGTCATATGATTAGTAGCACCAGAGTCTATGATTCAAAAGTCATCCTCTACTTTAGTAAAATTCAAAACATAAGAAGAATAATTATTGGAAACAGAAGTACCTATCAGACCTGCAAAGTTTGCTTAACCATAAGGAATGTCTTGAGAGGCAGAGGAAATCTTGGACTCTTGGAGCAAGTTAAGCAGTTGATCATATTGTTCTTTTGTTAGAATTTTGCCCCCAATGCCAAGTGGAATCACCTTGGAGCTCTCAGAAGTAGAGTTATCAGCAGCTCCCATGTTAGGTGGATCAGAAACCTGAGCAAATACAGCTGACCTTCTGAACTTGGAACCATAACTTGGAAGGTACCCATGCAGCTTGTAGTAGTTTTCAATTGTATGCCCAGACTTCTTACAGTATCGGCACATTAAACTAGAATTCCCCTTCTTAGTAGGATCAAAATTTATCCTTTGAGTAAAAGGCCTTTGAACTCTGTTACTCTTTTTAGTGGTGTCAAATTGCATCCTTGAATGCATAGGTTTTTGAACATTTATGTTGAAGGAGGAATATTCTGAACTAAAACTGAATTTGAAATTTGAACCTCAGCTTGGCTCTCATCATCAATCACATAGCATACACATTGTTAATGTCAGGCAAAGGTTTCATTAGAAGATTGTTTCTTCTAACCCCGGTATAGGTTTCATTTAACCCCATCAGGAATTAATGAACCTTTTGCTCTTCTTAGATATTCTAAAAGGCCTCTTTACAACCACATGTACAGTCTGGATAAGTGATTGAATAAGCCAACTCATCCCCAATCTTTTTAATGCGACTGAAACAAGAGGCAATGTTAGAGGATCCCTAGGAAATGGAAGCAAGGTCCTTCCTGATTTGAAACACCTTAGTCCCATTCGCTTTCCTATATCATTGTTCGATTTCTTTCCAAAGTTTTTGAGAAGATTATTTATACATCACACTCTCCATAATCTTAGTTTTTGACTATTTAGTATCCAAGCAGTCACCATGTCATTACATTGGACCCGGGGTTCAAACAACACAGAGTTTTCACTAGGTTTAGGATTGTCCCACTGATTATCCCCAATTTGTTCTTACATGATAAGCAAATCAATATGCTTTGTCTCCAACTCCCTTAACCCGTGCCATTAATCTTCTTTGTGACGAAAATTGTGCCAGGCGAATCAGACGGGTATAGATACAAAGGGTGAGACGGTTCAACAGAAGAAGTGTTAGTTGAGGTTGAAGTAGTAGTGGCAGTAGGAGTAGACAATTTTTCAATAGGAACCATCAATAGAAAAATACGAAATTGAAAAATTTAGGTTTGAAGAAAAAATTAAAGGTTTCACAAAGTCAGTTAATTGAAAATTCGAAACTGAAAGAAGAATACTTAGCTTCGAATCATCTGTCGAGATTGAAAGAAGACTTTAGCAAATATGAACAAATCTGGAAAAATCCCAAAAAAATTGAGGGAGTCAAATCTAACAAAACTGGCCGAGTGTACCATTGATCGATGCGGAAACACAAGATCTACGAGCTCCCGAGCTCTGATACTATGAAAACAGTTGAATTCTTCATGATCTCGAACAAGATTCGCACGAGAAACCCTAATATGAAATGTTTGCATGAAGAGAAAAGGAATTGAGCTGAATAAAGATCCTTTTATTATTAATCTGTAGAATCTGTTAAAAAATAATGGAAAATTCTGTATTTATATTTATAATAAATCAGGTCTAATTAAATAAAAATTGGCCGAGTCTATTAAGGGGGCTGCTTCATCGGCTGCAACTTCTTCAAGTGGACCTCTTCTATTTTGGGCATGTGTAGTGTGCCATAGGCTCCAACAACATCTGCATATCAAAGGTCAACAAAAGAGTCAAATGGAAGAGTTTATTATAAAATATGAATAGCATGAGTAGCTTAGATAGGAGATGATATAGTGCTGTAACAGTTGATTTACCAAAAAAGGTGTAAATCTAGAGTCCAATGAGTTAGCGGATGTATATATTTACATTTGGTTAAATATAAAAATCTCGTTTGACAAAATTCTTTTAAATAAAATAGAGAACCTTTAGAGTTTTAAGTACCAGACGATTCCAATGACACAAGGAAGAAAAATATTGCCCCACGAAGAATGTGAGATCTCTAACAATCAAAATTCATATCCGTCGTTTTCACACTAAAATAATGAATATAAGACATATATTTTGTATTTATTCTTATTAATTAACTATGATAAAGTGATATGTATTTTCACTTTAATATATTAATTTTTAAAGTAAATTATTAGTCATATGTAAACACTCGATGTAGGTCTATACAAAATTTAACTATCTAAATGTTCTAGCAACTTAAAAAAATATATTTGAAGAAGTTTTAGGCAAAGAGTCTATATTGTACAAAATCTCTTATCTAATGATAATTATATCCTTTCCCATGGAAAAAGATACCATGATCTTCAATAACATTCTTCAACCGCTAGCTCCTCACATGAACTACACCCTAATCCAGGAAATGCATAATCAATGGAACCTCCCTCAAACACCTAACCAATATATCAACCTCTCAATGACTCTACCCTTCTTCCCATTGGAGGAAAGCTTGACGATCAATCCGATCTTCATGCTATGGGGTCACCATGCAGCCCAGGAAACCAACAATCCACCAAACTTGGTACCACTCAACTTGGACCCAAATATTCAAGCCAATATGGCAGAACAAGATCCATCACAACATCTAGTAGAGGAAGAAGAAGAAGAATACCATCAGGTACTGAACCGAGTGTAGAATTCTCAAGCCTAAATAAAGTAAAAATACTACTCTTCCAAGAGTTATGGAGCAAGAAATACATCTTCAGTTGCTCAAGCACCATGTACAAATGCTAAATGCATGTTCGACCACCACAAGACCCTACTATAGGAAAGCAGGAAATTATCCTAGTTCCATCAAGAAAGAGGAGCCACAACTCAGTGGAGAAGGAGTCCGTTGTGATCCAACCTCAAGCATCTCAAATGAATAGAGTAACTACTATCATCTCTTGGACTGTCAGAGGTGCCAATAACGGTTCCGTTGTAACTTTTGGGCCTTAATCGATACTCACAAACCTTGTTTAGTGGCTCTCCTTAAAACTAGGATGCATGTGCATGCCCCCTTCTAACTGAATTTAACTTTTCTGAGCTCATAGAGATTCCTGAAGAAGGCTAGTCAGGAAGCACGGTTGTCCTTTATAACCACAATGTGATAACCGTAGAACACTTCACAATGAATGGCCAAGAAATCCATTCTCTTCTTCAGGTTTGCCCCTTTAATATTAATTGGCTTTTTATGGCTATTTATGCTAGTACCTAGGTTCATCATAGAGATATTATGTGGGATAATCTAAAATATCTCTCTCAAAATTACAAGGGTCCTCGGATGATGGGGTGATTTAAACGATATTATTAGTACTAACGAAAAGATAGGAGGAAGACCTCTGAAAAAATTAAGAGCTTCTAAAATATGGGAAAATATTGACTATTGAAAACTTATAGATCTTGGCTTCAAGGGTAGCAAGTTTACATGGTCTAACCATAGGAAGAGAAAGGGGTTAATAATGGAAATATTAGTCGGGTCTTAGCTAATGACGATTTGCTAAAAAAAATTTCGAAATGCTACCATTACTCATCTTCCAAAAATCCACTCGGATCATAAGCCTATACTAGTTAAATTAAATAATATCACTCACCATTGTGAAAAAAAATTTTGCCTTGAAATTATTTGGTGTACCCATCCTAATTTTGGTAATATTATTGCAAACCTATGGAGGAATAAAGACCTAATTGTATTGAGAAAAATTGAGTTTATACATATCGAAGTGTTTAAGGATAACACGTCATGGAATGAAAGTCAGTCGAAGGATGATGATTAGCAAAGAGGCACGAGTCGCAACAGATACAAGCACTGGCACGAGTAGAGACACGAGTAGACTCAGTGCTCGTATCTATTTAAATCCGAGAATTCAGGAGAATGAACCTTATAGTATAAGAAAGTACAAATACAATATTGAATGAGCATTAAATATTGAAAACGTTAGAGAATCTGTATTAAATTATAATAAATGTGTAATGTATCATTTAATACCTTTAACTGTCCAGATTAACTTAATTATGACATCGGAAAAACGTATATCTTAGAAATAACTATAAAAAGGAGGAGATGAATCACTTGAGAACACGGAACACTGTTTGAATATACTGGTCTACTTTACTTTTCTGATTATCATATTTCTAGTCAAATTACTCTCTTATATACATTCTTTAATTATCAGTAACTCGAGGTCTTCTAAATGAAAGCTTTGACCGAAGTCCCATTTTTTGGTTAAACAAATTGGTTCTGTTACCGGGAATCTGATAATCTATTTAGCTTAATTTTCCTTGTTGCATCAACCATGTCAAACAATAATGACTACACTCAAGAAAGTGAAGGAAACCAACAACTTTATGGAAATCTACAGGATAATCACACCTCGATCCCTTCTCCACAAAGCTCTCCTCGACGATATCGAGAAGGCACTCTTGATGGATCTCATGCACATGGAAACGCTCAATTTGAAAATTTTAAAGCTATCTATGAAGCTTTGCAAAAATTAATTGATGCACAGGTCAAGAAAGCTCTTGAAGCTTTTGCTAGTTAGCTACCTGCTGTACCACTCACACCCACTCTAAAATAACAACACTCTAGAGAATCCTCATTCTGGGCTTGTTAATTCAAGAATTGGTGGAACCCTTAGTGAGTCACAAGAAGAGTACTAGGTAATTTAGTCAATTCAGATTTACAAAATTTAGTACTAACATTTCAGAAACAGCTCAAGGAGCAAAGTGACCGCATAGAGCAAATACATGTGGTACCGCCTGTAATCAAAGGGATAGACATGGATAATATTCACAACAACCTCGGAAGCCAAGTGCTGCTCCCCTCCCTATTCCAAAGAAATTCAAAATGCCTGATATTCTTATATACAATGGAACAACTAATCCACAAGACCACGTGAATACATTCACAACAGGCGTCAAAGGCAATGACTTGATCAATCAGGAGATTGGATCAGTATTGGTCAAGAAATTCAGTGAAACACTCACTAAGGGTGCATTGATATGATATTCTTTTTTACCGAAAAATTCTATAAATTCTTTTATTGATCTTGTAGATTTTTTTATCAAAGCACATTTGGGAGCTCAAATAGTCGAAAGAAGAATGGAAGATATTTTCAAAATCAAACAAGGAGACTCAGAATTACTTAGAGAATTCGTGGACAGATTCCAACGTGAAAGAATGACATTACCGCGTGTACTTGACAATTGGGCGGCTATAGCTTTCACCAGTAATTTGAATGAAAAAAGCTCCAAGGCAATGAGGCGACTCAAGGAAAATCTTCATGACTTCCCAGCCACAATATGGAATGACGTTTATAACAGGTATAGCACGAAGCTGAGGATCGAAGAAGACATTATTTCACGGTATCAAAAAGAAAAAAGATAAGTTCGAGATAGGTGGAAGCCGAAAAAAGGTCTGATAAAAGCAGGCATGAACCATACATTGGACATTCGGGAAAAGACTCATGGTCAAAACAGGATAATCAGAGATACGACCACAGATCGAGGAATAGAGAATCGGGCTCGTCATCAAGATTAGGGAATGATTAAAACACACGTGAATCTCGATATGATGTAGAAACTTAAAGGTGAGGTTCGGCGATTAGAATTTCAATGTGAGCACTTCCGAAATCGTAGCTGTTTTGAGAAGCATAAGTGTCAAGGTACAATGACCAAAAGAGATGAGATCGAATCCAAACAGGCGCAACCCTGATCATTAGTGTGAATTTCATAATGATCATGCGCATAAAACGACTAAATGTAGATTTTTACAAAGTGAAGTTGATCATTTATTAAAACAGGGGTATCTCACCGAGTTATTCGGTAAGAAAGGTAAGCAAGCATACATTAAGAATAGCAAGAGCCCCCTAAACCACCTTCTCCCAAAAGGACCATTAACGTTATAAGTGGGGGTGAAGACATCAATGGTGTGACGTACACCACATCTAATAAGATTTCCAAAATCACGATTACTCAAGGGAAACGGATGTGACATGTCTTAGAAGAAGAACATATTACATTCGATGATGTAGATACAAATGGCGTATTAACTCCACATAACGATGCATTGGTAATATCTATACTTGTACATGATTGTAATGTGAAACAAGTTTTGAATGATCCAAGTAGTTCCGGGAACATCATTCTGCTAAGAGTGTTACATGAGATGCAAGCTAAAGACAAATTAGTATCAAAGGCACATACTTTGTCTGGATTTGACAATTCTAGCGTCGTAACAAAAGGAGAGGTAATACTCACTACATTCGCAGAAGGTGTTATCAAAGATTCAAAATTTCAAGTGGTAGATATGGAGATGGATTACAACATGATTCTTGGGAGACCAAGGATTCACGAGATGGATGTTGTTATATCAACCTTACATCAAGTTATCAAATTTCCATCATGATGGGGAATATGTTAAATTCGTGGAGATCAACAGACATCCAGGAGCATCAATTCCGTAGCTGATTCAAGTACGAGAAACGAAGAAAAATAGCAGTTACAGAATCCAGTTGGGGTATCATGATACAATCCTCAACTGAACAAGGGTGAATAGATGTGGACTCAAGGCCTGATGTCATTCAAGAACCAGAGGAAAATGAGAATATAAAAACAACAATTGAAGAATTAGAAGCTATAGTGTTATTTGCACAATGGCCTGAAAAGAAAGTCTACGTAGGGGCCAATCTAAGCCTGGACATGAAAGGTAAGTTGATTGAATTTTTATAAACTAACGTGGACTGTTTTGCTTAGTCCCACTCTGATATGAAAAGAATACCACTGGAGGTAATGATTCACAAATTAACTGAAGATCCATCGTACCCTACTGTCAAACAAAAGAAGAGAAAGTAAAGAACTTTCAAAAATTAGGTGATTCAAGAAGAGGTTCAAAAATTACTAAAGATTGGGTCTATACGTGAGGTAAAGTATCCTAATTGGTTAGTCAATACTGTTATAGTACCAAAGAAGAATGGTAAGTGAAGAGTTTGTGTAGATTACACATACCTTAACAAAGCTTGTCCTAAAGATTCTTTTCCGCTACCACATATAGATCAACTAATTGATGCTACTGCAGGACATGAACTAATAAGTTTTTTAGATGCGTATTCAGGTTACAATCAGATTAAAATGGATCAGGTAGATGAGGAAAAAACTTCATTCATAATAGACAGGGAGACTTATTGCTATAAAGTAATGCCTTTTAGTCTAAAAAATGCTGGCACAACATATCAAAGGCTAGTGACTAAATTGTTTCAATAACATCGGGGAAAAACAGTGGAGGTTTATATATACGATATGCTCATTAATACTCAACATTCAAGAGATCATATATCACACTTGTCTGATACATTTCACATTTTGTGCAAATTTAATATGAAATTAAATTCGGAGAAATGTGCATTTGGAGTTGCATCAGGTAAGTTTTGGGTTTTCTTGTTTCTAACCGTGGTATTGAAGTGAATCACACACAGATTAAGGCTGTTAAAGAAATTCCTAATGTGCTTTCAAGTAAAAAAGAAGTGTAGAGATTGACAGGAAAAAATGTAGCCTTGGGAAGATTCATTTCTAAATCATTAGAAAACTGCTTTAAATCTTTTCAGCTCTTAAAAAGCAAGATCATTTTGAATGGAATGAGGAATTTCAGTAGGCACTCAAAAATTTGAAGACATACTTATCAAATCCACCATTGCTCGCAAAACCAAAGGCTGGGGAAAGATTGCTCATCTACCTTGCTTTTTTAGAAGTGAAGGTACGTGTTGTTTTAGTTAGTGAGGACCAAGGTAAATAATCTCCAATCAGTTATGTCATCAAATCTTTATTAGATGCGGAGATGCGGTATCCTCAATTAGAAAAGCTCGCACTTGCATTAATTATGACATCTAGAAAATTAAGACCTTATTTTTAATGTTATCCTATTGTCGTAGTAACTACTTATCCATTACACAATATTTTACATAAGCATAAGTTATCAGGAAGGTTAGCTAAGTGGGCTATAGAATTAAGTGAATATGATATTACATACCAACCTAGAACTGCTATGAAATCTCAAGTGTTAGCTGATTTCGTGGCTGATTTTAGCCAAGAGATGCAATTAGAAGCAGAAAAAAAGTTACAGGTATTCAATAGAGCTAACTCATGAACTTGAACCTTATTTACCGATGGTTCATCTAACGTAAAAGTGTGTAGGTTTAGGGATTGCTTTTATACCACCTACGGGTGAAGCCATTAAATGCCATTCAATAACTAAAAAGGAGGAAAAGTATGAGGTTGTGATTGCAAGTTTAGAATTGACACGAGAACTTGGAATAAATCAAATTATAATCAAAAGCTATTCTTAGCTCGTAGTTAATCAAATGCTGGGGACTTACACGGCTAGGGAAGCAAAGATGTAGCAGTACTTAGAAAAGGTGCGAGATTTCATAAGGAAATTTCAAACCTGGAAAGTGACACAAATATCAAGGGATGAAAATGTTGAAGCAGACGCCCTAGCTAATCTCGGATCTGCGGCAAACGTGGCAAGCAACAAAAATTCTTCAGTTATTCATTTATTTCATTCAGTTCTCGACTCTGATAAGAATGAGATAAATTTTAATAACTTAACTTAGGATTGGAGAAACGATATTGTTTCTTTTTTGCAGTATGGTAACGTCCCTGAAGATAAAGAAAAAAACTCACGCTCTTCGAAAAAAAGGCTGCTCGGTATTGCTTAAAGCAAGTCAATCTTTACCGAAAAATGTTCAGTGGTTCCTTAGAAAGATGCCTCGGACCTTCTCAAACGGAATATGTAATGATAGAGATACACGAGAGGAATTACGGGAATCACATAGGAGGAAGGTCATTGGTAAGAACCTTAATTAGGGCAGGTTATTATTGGCCCAAAATGGAAGAAGAAGCGGAAATTTTGCGGCTAAATGTGATAAATGCTAAAGATATGGTAATAATATGCATAGACCCGCGGTGTTACTACATCCAGTCATTGCACCATGTCCATTTATGAAATGGGGAATGAATACCGTGGGACAACTACCACATGCAAAATGACCGGTAAAATTTTTGCTCGTACTCACTAATTATTTTACTAAATAGGTGGAGGTAGGATCATTCAAACATGTGCGAGAAAAGGAAGTTAAAGATTTCATTTGGCAGAATATCATATGTCGATTTGGTGTGCCAAATGAAATCATGTGTGATAATGGACCTCAATTTATAGGCGCTCAAATCACAGAGTTCTTTCAAAGTTGGCAAATCAAAAGGATTACATCCACACCTTATTATCCGGTGGGTTATGGGCAAGCCGAGTCAACAAACAAAGTCATTATCAACAATTTAAAGAAACAATTAGAGGAATCCAAAGGTAATAAGCCAGAAGTGTTACCTGGTGTTTAATGGGCATATCATACAACATCAAAAACAAGTACAGGAGAAACACCATTTTCATTGGTTTATGGAGCTGAAACTTTGATACCAGTTGAGATAAAAGAGTCAAGTACGAGGTTCACACATGCGTCAAAAGAGTCTATTGATGAAGAAATGCATATAAATCTTTACTTACTTGAAGGAAGAAGAGAAGCTGCACTAACAAGAATGGCAGCACAAAACCAGGTCATAGAACGATACTATAATCGAAAAGCATGCCTCAGATTCTTCAAAATTGGGGGCTTCGTGCTCAAAAAGGTTTTTCAATGTACAAATGCAGATAATGAGGGAAAAATAAGTCCAACGTGGGAAGGACCCTATAGAATTCATGATATTGCAGGAAAAGGAGCATACGAGCTGGAAACAATGGATGGCAAGATACTACCTTCACATTGGAATGTTGTTCATCTGAAGAAATACTATTCCTAAGGAATACCCACCGTCAGGTATTCATATTTTTGAATTTTATTTTTGAATTGTTAATATTTTACTATCGATTTTAGATGGTAGGTAAAAAGCTAACCCGTACTAAATGATGAGTCACGACCTATAAGGCACGTGGAATAAATTAAATTTCTTGGCCTAGGAAATTCAAATGGATTAAGTAGTCTACATCTATAATCGTACCTTTGAGACCCGTATGTTTTTCCTTTTTAGGGAAAGGACCAAATGAGAGGAACAATCAAGTGCTCGAGGCTTCATACTTCAACGCTCAAATACTTGGGGGACTATATAATATACACGTGCATGTGTATAAAGAAGGCAAAGAAGATTGGGAAACAATCAAATATCAAGCCTGAAACATTCACTCATTGAATAAGTTAAGTGCGGAGCAAAGTCACGAGCTAAGGCAAAAAAAAAATCTTACCATATTTAAGGAAAAGGCAATCTACTGAAATGAGTTATAAATAAAAACCTCGTGTTTATTTCTGAAATAGGTTATAAATAAAAACCTCGTATTTATTTCTGAAACGGGTTATAAATAAAAACCTCATGTTTATTTTTCTTTGTTAAATCTATTACAAGAAAAATAGCTACGAGAAAGTTATAGATGTAATTCAAATACATATAAAGTGTTATTCAAAACTAGAAAACGTTCAAATAAAAACTTGTCAAAGTTATTTCAAAGAAACATGTGTATTCATGTTTCTTTTATCGTATGTTAATACCATTATGAAGTTGAGACGTCTTCTTCATTAAGTGTCGAATATAAAAGAGCCCTTTTTTATAAAATTTATGATTAATTTGGATATTCATCAAGTTAACAGAAGCATTTTTTGAAGAATAAAAATGCAAATTATTCTTTAAGTCCTTAAAAATAAAGGCAAGAATAAACAAAATAGAAGTTCAACGAGAACTTCTTAATATTAAAGAGCTTAGACTAAGTATAAAATTAGTCATAAAATTATTTGTACATGTTGCCCCATAAAAGGTCTGGGGACTTGAGTTTCCTAATCAAACCCTCAAATGAGACCAAGGGTTTTTTCCATAATTTTCCAAGTAAAAAAAAACAACACAAAGAATTTCAAATAACTTAAACTTGTCACTAAGAAGATGAAGGAAAAGGTCCATCTAACAACAACGGGCTCACCTTGGCTTACAGTAGCAACAGGTTTAACTTTGCTTAAAGGAGTGGGAATACCCGTATCAATTTCAACATTTTCAAGAGCTTCAGCCACGAGAGGAGAAAGAACTTGGTTCCATTGAGTTTTTTCAATAGTCTTGTTAATCTTAGCTAACTCAGATTTCAAGTCAAAATTCTCCCAGCTAGCTTCAACGAGGGTATCATGGAGAGAATTTATGAACGCCCAACTCACTTTAGTGACAGATTTATCTTCAAGAATCTCGTATTCTCTTTCCCAGTCAGCAATTTCATTCTTTAACTTTTAATTTTCACTCAAGGCAGATGTGTAAGAAGCTTGAAAACAGGCATGTTTCTAAGGCACAAATCTTATCAGAAGAAGCTCGGAGGTCTTCTTGTGCTTGAGTCAAATTCTGCACGAGCTCACCACCATAAGCTTCTTTCTCACCCAAGGGAGCATTTAACTCTCTGATCTCTTCACTAGCCTTTGACAGCTGCTTTGAGAAAGAAGTTTCAAGATGAGATTTTTCTTTATCTACTTGACTTGAGGAAGCCTTTTCAACTGCCAACTCCGTAGTCAAGGCCCGTACCTGCGGCTCCAAGGTACTCTTACTTTCTTCTAAGTAATACACATCAATCCGAAGACTTTCATACCGTTCCTTCCAATTGTACGCCTCTAATTGATAATCACGCGTTAATTGCTCTGAGAGGGTAGTCCTTCTCACCATCTCCATACCGATGATATTGGCCTAAAAAAGAAAGGGAAGGGAAATGAGAATCCCAAAGATAGAAATATTACAAAGTAAAAGTTTAAAAAAAAAAAGGGAATACCTTTAAAGAAGCATGCACAATGTCATTCATCAAGGTCAAAGAGCTATAGCTCTCTATCTTGGCCTTTTCAATTAGTCTAGTTAAGGCCTTTAGTCACACATCTGCTTGACCTGATTTCCTTAAAAGGTTTCTCTCAGTGGGAACTTCAATAATCACTTACCTCATAGCACCACTCATACTTGAGGAGCCAACTTCAGCACGGTGAATGATTGGAGGAGGAATTGTAGAAGTAGTAAAGACAACATGGGAAGGAATGGAAACAGCCAAGATTGCAAAGAAGGAGACACATACACATGCATAGAAAAGGAAGCCAAGGGTGCTTAACACGAAAATCGGACCTAGGCTTTCACTACCAAACCCGCTGATAAAAAGTTGCTCAACAGAGTCATGAGATGCAACGGGAGAAACATCATCATTAGGAATTACAACTGGAGCCTCAACATACTCGATAAGAGGAATAGAACGACGAGAGTATGCTTCTGCTTCATCATCAGAAATGATGCGTCTACGAGCATGTGGCCTTGTTACCAAAAAGCCCACATCTTACTCTTCTTCAGAGTCTTGGTCATCAACGACTTTTCTTTTCGATGAAGAACCCAAGATTATTTATTGGGCCATTTCCAAAGAAATACGAGAAGCCACGATCGCCTCGGCAGTAACCCCTCGAATAGCAAATCCTGATAGAAAGAAAGACTAAAGTGAGTTCAAGAAAATATAATTATACGTAAAACAAAATAAAGCTCTTACCATGAGTTTTTACTTTCCAAACAAATCATTGGGAAAGGATCTTCCAAGATCTACCATCCATCGGAGCAGTAGTCAAAAGCTTTCCTACCCAATTACGGAAATTAGGAACATCTTTCACAACTCACACAGTTGCTAGAAAAGAAAAGTAAAATTAGAAAAATTAACAAAATTAAAGAAAAAGGTAGGAGAAGTTTAGAAGACTTACGTGCAAAATTTCACTTCTCAGGGAAGGAAACGTTCTCATCACCCACTAAGCGAAGACAAAGGAAAATTTTGCCCAGTTATTTAAAAATCTCAAAAACAGAACACTTACGGGATTTTATAAAAATTTCACAAACCTCTTCTTCTCCAAAGCTTTTTGGTGATTTTTGAAGCATTTCCTCACAATCAACTCTTGGGTAAGTAATTTTTAATTTGTTATCTTCCATTTATCAACACCCACTAGATTTCTAGGCCTAAAACATGTGATTAAGGTGTAGGAAAGTAGGAATTTGGGTAGAATTATGGATTTTTGATTATTACTAATTTAGACCTCGTTTTGGGTTCAGATTTGAAAATAAATTATATATTTGGACTTCTGGGTTAATATGTGATTTGATTTTGGCCCGAACCTCGTGTTTTGACCAAGCGAGCCCGGGGTTGATATTTGGATTTTTGGGAGAAATGACTAGAAAGCTATAATTAGGATTTGGAATCAAATTGTGTAGCATTTATTGCTATTATAAAGTCGATTATGTATAGATACGATCGATTTAGAGCCAAATTCAAAAGGAAAGGCGATTTTTAAGGATTGAATTGGCTGTGGAAGTTTGAGGTAAGTGTTCGGTCTAACCTTAGCTTGATGGATTAGGAGTTGAGTCCTATTTGCTAATTGCTTCTTGTTGAGTGCGACATATAGGCATGGTGACGAGTATCTACACTTTGGTATCGAGCATGACCGTAAGTCCTAGATACTTGTTGTATTCTTGAATGATTTTACGAACGCTTTAGTGGGTGAATTCTTGATAATGATTAAAGGCTTAGTTTGTTTTTGTGGAAGTTACTTATGATTGAGAAGTGGTTATAACTGTGATGAGTAGAAGTTGACTAAGATTGGTTATAGTTGATTCTCCCTTGCCGGGACGCATATACTTGTATTGTTGAGTTCCCATGCCGGGATAATGTAGTTTATTCTTGATCCATTACCGGGACAATTATTATGATTATTGCTGACTTTATATTTGGAATAGGTTGGGTGCCACAACATTTCTATTATATATATGGATCAGGTTGCACACCGTAACATATATTATATTGGATCGGCTTACATGCCACAACATATATTATATTGGATAGGGTTTCTCATCGCAACAGATATTATATTGGATTAGGTTGTACGTCGCAACAGATACTATATTGGATTGGGTTGTACGCCGCAACAGTTATATATGTGGATCGGGTTGCACGCCGCAACAATGTTAAATAGCAAATGATCGAGTTGTATGCTGCAATAGTATTGTTATTGAATGGTTGTAGATCTTGAATTGTCATTTCATATTTTATTATGTTTCTGTTGGATTTGATATGTTCCTCGAGGCATGTAACTCCTCCTGTTTATTCCTTTTTATTTCCCATCATATATTATATAACTGCACACATTTATCTGGAGCCTGGTCCTAGCCTCGTCACTACCTCGCCCGGGTTAGGCCAGATACTTACCAGCACATGGGGTCGGTTGGGCAGAAGCTACACTCTTCACTCTGTGCAGATACCGGTGCAGGACTTGGTCAACAACAGTGAGGGAGCCAACCTTCAGTCCACCGTGACTCTAAGGTATGCAGACTTCCGCAGGCCCGGCGTCTCCTCTATCTTTTATTATATTCTCTTTTTATTTTTATTCGAGACAGACTTTATTGCTTTTCTTCAGACATCTATATGTAGTATTCATAGACAGTTCGTGAATATTGTGACACCAGTTTCTGGGTAGAGACATATGTTGGCTATTCTTTTCTTTCGTACGATTTTGGTACTATAATTTTTTAAGTCTTCCGCTTATTCTTATCTTCCACTATTATTTAATTGTTGATCACCTGTTCCGTTAATTGGTTGAAAGGGCTAAAATAAAAGAAATTGAATTTTTTGCATTTCGTGGCTTGCCTAGCTTTTACGAGTAGGCACCATCACGACTACCGATGGAGGAGAAATTCAGATCGTGACAATAGACTTCCATGTAGGAAATATTTATCCAATATAGGCATGAATATAGACGAGAGGTGCACTATTTGTCGTGAAGAACCAGAATCTCTTATGCATATTTTTCTCATATGCCTTCATGTCCAAAACCTTTGGCACAGTCTGAGATTATTACTTTTAGAATACAACCTCTAAGCCAGAACTGGCTTACAGCCCTCCACTTGAAAATTCCAATAATTCCTTATAAACTCATCAATTGGAATACCTTGTTTCCCTTTGTTATTTGGAATATTTGAATTACTAGGCATAGCAACAATATTAATAACACTACTATTTTATTATCCCTTAGTAAGATCATTGATCAAACAGTTTGAATACATTCTGCTGACGATTAAAGAATCTAATTGGGATAGAAAAATCAACCTCACCATCAACTAGATAAAACCTTATGCGGGCTGGTTCAAACTAAATATACATGGTGCCTATAATAAGGAAAGAGGTGTTGGAGGCATTGGAGCGGTAATAAGAAATGAGCACGGTGATTGGCTAATTGGCTTTGCTTAAAAAATTGTTACAAAAAACCCAGTCCACGCATAACTTGTAGCCCTCTACCAGGGGCTTTGTATTGCAAACAACAGAAAGCCCTTTCCTTTGAAAATCGAGACTGATGCTACACATGTAATATCTTTCATTCACGATGGCTGTAAAACTTATAATTTCATTATAAATTATTGCAGGTTGCTTCTGGCTCAAATGAGCACCGTGGAAATGCATCACATCTTCAGGCAGGGGAATGAAGTAGCTCACAATCTAGCAAAGCATGCAATTGCCAACTTAGTTTTAAATAAATTAGAGTTTTGTTTGTTTTCACCACCCTTTGTTTTGGCTAGGATACTGACACACAAGAGTGGTGAGGGTGTTTGAAAAAAATATTTCCTTTAAGTATTGCAAAATCCTTGCTACTTTAGGTAATTTCACATGCTACTTTAGGTAATTTCACATGCAGGCATGTATTACCTTCTATCAATGATCCTAAGATCATAATTACCGGTGTAATACTTAGTGTTTAGTGTTTAATGGAATAACTATCTTCCTGTTCAAAAAAGAAAGGATACCATCATCTTGTAACTCCTCCCAAAATGTTAACAATTTTCTAACCATATTTACAAATGAAAGTAATACAGCTTTTGAGTGTCTAGCTTTTACGAACTTTCTTACCGAGTACTAGTCATGAGGCCGATTGCTGAGATTTGACACCATAATCTGCGTACTATAGTTTTATATAGGTAAATTATTTAACAAGAAAGCCTTAATGGCATTTTGCTATCTAAAAAGAAGGAAACTAGCTATAAACTTTGTAGTTTTATTGTTCGTAGCTAACAGAATTCATGATAATTTATCGCTAGATAGGATTAGCGACCAATTTTTTTATTTAGCTATAAAATTTGTCTGTCATGAATTTCTAATTTTAGGTAGTATTTTGAAATTGGTTCACAATTAGTCTTTTTCATTTTATTTAACATTTAGCTCTCTATATATATATATATAAGGAGATTTGCGAATTGTAATAATCATTTGCCGGTTTTGTTAAAAGAAAGCATATATATAAAAACACAAATATTTAACTTATCTTATATTTATTCTCTATTTACATTTCGATCCATCAAAGTCCCGCACTATTAATCTGGTTTCATATTTTGTTATAGTTATGGTTCTCCATCTTGAATTTAACTTTTGCCATTGTAAATCCATGTAACAAATAAAAGATCCAAATTTATTCCTAAACAATCAAATTGCTTTATACGTACCATCTACAATAATTTAAAGTATGCTCTGAATAACTAAAAGCATCCAAGTACATGCGCCTACGTGCTTCAATTGTACCATTCAAATCAAATCCATATTTTCATGGTAAGAACACCGTTAGTGGAATAGGAACATTTGAAACAAATGAGGATTTTTATTTTATCCAAAAATAAATATAAGACAAATTACAAATGTTAAATGTATAGTATTTGAAATCCTTGATTTTAACACAAGAAAATGTAGAAACGCATTACAGTGTTAGATCATGCGCACGTGCATTTACTGTAACTCCACGTAAAGTGTTGGTAGTGGGCATATTCCCATAAATAAGTCCAAATATCATCCCTAAAATTCTGTTAAGCTCGCTGTCACGATTTTTAACTATGCCTCCTCGCCCCTGTTTTTTTCTCTCCATCCTGTAACGTTCACCCACCAGTCGGCTATATTCTCCACGTGGCAAGATATCATTCGTCTCTTCTATCTATAAAATAACCTCCTCCCTCCCTCGCCTCACCGTCACCGAACGCTCCTCTCTCTCCTCCCTCCCCCTCTATATGTATATATAGATATATCAGCTGTAGATATAACTGAGTCTCAGATCTGTGTGTATTGTTGTGTATATATATACACACACATCTCTATCTATCTGTGTCGAGGAGTTTCCATTTGTTGCGGCGGCCTCTAACTCGCTTGGTGCAGGTCGGGAACTGACTCGCCGGTGACGCTGTCCGCGCCGGAATCGGCGCCCTTAGTCTCAATCATTTTTTGTTTATATGCATCGATATTCAGAGAGCTCTCATTAGGACTTATTTGTTAGTAATTTTTTGTTGTTGAAATTAACTTGATATATGTATAGATAAGTAGAGAGTGTTTACCCCCGGTTGGTTAAGTAATAGATATGTAGAGACTGTTTGCCCACGGTTGGTTCCACGGTTGGTTAAGTAATGGATATGTAGAGAGTTCAATTTTTTTTAATAGATTAGTTATGAATGAAATTGCGCCTCGTCAATGGCTAAGTTTGTTCCCGCCTTGCATCAACTGAATCGGTGACCGCGGTGAATTTGATATCTTTGGATCGATCTATTCTCCGCTACACGAGGTTCGGTTTTCTTTCATTTTGATTCAAACTTTGCATACATTTTTATCTGTATCGTGTGCGTGCGTTTGTTTTTTCTCTTTCTTTGTTTAATATTTCTGTTGTGTAACTGATTGGATTTATCTGGATCTAGCTTTATCTATTGGTGTGTGCAGGTTCGTGCTCCCAGCTGTGTTTATTTGTGCTTTCATTTAGGATGTTCAAATTTGAAATAAGTAAAAAGAATTCCGGATATATCATTAAAATCTAATATTTTACATATATATATAGTGTAATTTTCCGATAAAGGTTAGTCAACTGGGACTATGTACCTTCGCCCCTGCTTCAAATGATGCGAAGTTAGTTTTTTTCTTTTCCTTCCTTCCGTTTTAAGATTGATGAAGTTTCACTAAAAATAATAGTTGCGGAGAACAGGCATAATACTTTAAAAATCCACCTGTGGAGATTGCCATGGATTAATCGTGCAAGTTTGATGTGTAAGAGGAGGTTGTGCTTCAATAGGGAATGTTCAAAGTGAACAATTTTAGTAATGTTGACGGCATTGATGAATCATAGATTGAAGTGATGGATTAATTTTGGAATATCACGTGTTTTCAAATGAAGAGAAGTGACTCTTGAATTGTTAATGACGAATTAGAGAATTTCTATATTTATTTATGTTTATCTGGATGTAGGAGATACTAGTGCTGGATGATGGATATTTAAGTTTGAAATATCTGTATTTTCTTTATGCCATTGATAAAATTGGAGTTACGAACACCAAATGTTTTCTTGTTCACTCTGTTTCAAATGACACCTGACACCGGCATTAATGTAGCTTCTGGCCTATTAATACAGTAATCTAGATAAGATATGAAAATGTAGATCCAGAAGGTAAATTATGCTGTAACTACAAAAGATTTCAAATTGATGGTGCATTTTTTATCTTAACATTACACACACAATTTTTTGGATGCTTTAATCGCATTAACTGCCTCCATCTACGCCTTGTCATCACCTTCTTTGGCTAAGTACACAGAGAAATAAAACTGACAATTTCTCCAAGTCTCAGTTAATGTTTTAAATGAGAGTTTTCATTCTGAATTTAGTTGAAATTCCGTATTTGCTGTTGTGTTTGAAGGGTTAAGGGCTGAGGGACACAATTGGAGATCTTCCAACTGCTTGTTCATTTGTTTTGTGCTCATTTAAGTTTCTTTACATAGTAACCTAATAAATTAGAAATTGCACTCTTATCACAACTGAGAAGTCATATATGTGAGGACAACCTGTCTGGTGCGTTTGACTGATGTAATACTCATATTGAGGAATTCATGTTGGGGTTTTCGATGCCATTTTTGAGTTGAGGAGAAAGATAATTTGGAGGTGCCACAGAGTTTAGAGTAATCCATGGAGGCAGGAACAACAAATATGAGTTGCTTAGTGTTTGAGAGAAACTAGTGTTTGTAATGTACTCGCCTACACGTTTTCAGTTCGAGAGTTTTGGATATATATTCTTTTACAGTGGTTTAGTTGGTGTCTCTTAACCAATGTTTAATATCTTGAAGTTGAATCCAGCAAATTTATATAAGCCAATATAGTAATTTACCAATTTGTGTTTATTTGTTCTCTGCTGCATCCTCAGTGGTTCGGGACCTTCTTAACGAGGAGGGGGATCAGAGCATAGAGCTAGGGGAGCTGGGGCATTCAGAGCGTCATAGAGACCTTGGGTACTGCAGGCGCATTAGGGTGGAGGAGGTCTTAGGGGCGTTGCGCAGGATGAGTAGGGGTCGAGCAACCGGGCCTGACGAGATCCCGGTGGAGTTTTGGAAGTGCATGGGTAAACCTGGAGGGGAGTGGCTCTCTAGGCTATTCAACGTGATATTCAAGACTAAGAGGATGCCGGATGAGTGGCGGTGGAGTACAGTGGTGCCCTTGTACAAGAACAAGGGGGACATCCAGTGCTGCAACAACTATAGGGGTATTAAACTAATGAGCCACACGATGAAGGTTTGGGAGAGGGTGATTGAGGCGCGAATGAGGGGGGCGACGAATATATCGGGGAACCAGTTCGGCTTCATGCCGGGCCGCTCCACCACTAAGGCTATTCACCTAGTCAGGCGGCTGGCGGAACAATTCAGGGATAAGAAGAAGGACCTGCATATGGTGCTTATCGACTTGGAGAAGGCGTATGACAAGGTTCCGAGGGAGGTGCTATGGAGGTGCTTGGAGGCGAAGAGTGTGCCAGAAGCCTATATCAGAGTTATCAAGGACATGTACGATGGGGCTAAGACTAGGGTGAGGACGGTGGGTGGCGATTCAGACCATTTTCCTGTGGTAATGGGGCTCCATCAAGGATCGGCGCTGAGTCCCATGTTGTTCGCCTTAGTGATAGATGCTCTAACCCGTCATATCCATGGGGATGTGCCCTGGTGTATGCTCTTTGCTGATGATATAATATTGATAGACGAGACGAGGGCCGGTGTTAGTGAGAAGTTAGAGGTATGGAGACAGACCCTCGAGTCTAAAGGTTTCAAGACAAGCAGATCTAAGACAGAATATCTGGAGTGCAAGTTCAGTGACGAGCCGAGTGGGGTGGGCAGGGATGTGATGCTTGGTTCTCAGGCCATCGCCAAGAGGGACAGTGTCCGATATCTTGGGTCTGTGATTCAGGGGGACGGAGAGATTGACGGGGACGTCACCCATCGATAGGAGCAGGGTGGTCGAAGTGGAGGCTTGCTTCTGGGGTCCTGTGTGACAAGAAAATCCCACACAAACTCAAAGGGAAATTCTACAGAGCCGTGGTTAGACCTGCGATGTTGTACGGGGCAGAGTGCTGGCCCGTGAAGAACTCCCATGTCCAGAGAATGAAGGTTGCTGAGATGAGGATGCTTAGGTGGATGTGTGGGCACACCAGGCTGGATAAGATTAGGAATGAAGTTATTCGACAGAAGGTAGAGGTGGCCCCAGTGGACGAGAAGATGCGGGAAGCGAGGCTGAGGTGGTTCGGGCATGTACGGAGGAGGGGTCCCGATGCCCCGGTGAGGAGCTGCGAGCGGCTGGAGATTGCTGGTGGTCGGCGGGGTAGAGGGAGGCCTAAGAAGCATTGGGGAGAGGTGATTAGGCAGGACATGACTAAAATGCAGGTTACCGAGGACATGACCCTCGATAGGGGAGTCTGGAGGTCTAGAATCAGGGTTGCAGGATAGGGGCTCTTAGAGTCCTTCGTTCGCCTCACCCGGGGTTGGGTGTAGGATAGTAGGGTTACCCATCGATGTCTAGTGTTTTAGCCTAGGTCCCCCCTTGGTTGCGACGGTATTTATGTTCCTTATGTTTACATAACCATTTACGTTATTTCTGCAGGATTACTTATGCTTTGTTTTGTTATTTTGTTTTGTCTTGCCTTGGTTACTAATTTTGTCTTTGTTTTCCAATGCAGCTTTTCATTCTGTCCTATGCGCCGAGGGTCGCATGGAAGCA
The DNA here is from genome assembly GCA_034376525.1 of Nicotiana benthamiana. Lineage (NCBI taxonomy): Eukaryota > Viridiplantae > Streptophyta > Magnoliopsida > Solanales > Solanaceae > Nicotiana > Nicotiana benthamiana. The sequence continues at coordinate 110,360,502 of CM067332.1, read as the reverse complement.
GCCTCTCTGCCCTTTTGGGTAGGGGTAAGACTGCCTACATATTACCCTCCCCAGACCCCACCTGGTGGGAGTATACTGGGTAGTTGTTGTTGTTGTTGTTGTTGTTGCTGCATCCTCAGTGGCCAAAGCATCCGTCTTAACTACTAATAGAATAGATGAGTTTTATCAATATATACTCTTGGTAATCTCATGATTAAGGGATGATCTAAATTTTTCATTTTGTCCTCATGCTTCTTTTTTCTGTTGTCATTTGTGTTCGTCACTCGTCAAAACTAATATGAAGCTTGATATGTTTAAGGTAATGTAGTAGGATAACTAAGCTGCAGGCTGTAACCTATTGGTATCAGCTGTCTTCTTGTTATGGGTAGAACTAGAATCCCTAGAAAGAATAGACAGCATAGTTGACAGCACGATTCCAGGATGCATAACATCTCTGGCAGAACAGAGTGTTTTGGGCTAGGGTTTTATCGTAAAATTTGTGCTACAGAACACATAAAGAAGATATATCAGATGCAACTAGCCTCTACCTTTGCCAAATGTAAACTAATTTCAATTTTCTCAGTGTATTCGAAGTCAAGTAAAAGACTTGTCTTATGATCCATGAAAATATAAATGCTGGTGCCTGGCAATTTCGGACTCCTCTTTTATCTGTTATTTTCTTTATGAATCAGGTACAATTATAGTGAATTTAAGCTAGTGATCCGATTGGAAGTCTTTGATGCTTCTTTGGTTTTATGATATCACCTTGTATTCTTAGAATTTTGCTCGTTAGATTCCTTTAGTATAGGGTGTTCCAGGAAAGCAGGGATTTTTAAGCATCTCTATTTTCATTTTAATAATTTAGCTCATGTAACGCATGGAAACATGGATTAACAGTGAACTGTAAAACACTATTGTATCTTTTATGAGAAAAGATGAGTTGAATGGAAGAAGACATCCAGCTTCTCCTTTATCACCAGTTCAACTTACTCTGCTTCACCACTACCTCTTAATCACGTTTTCTCACCAACTTGTGCCGTCCTAAGGTTTCTTTCCTCTACTTTCATTATGCCGAATGGCACTAGACTTTTCTTTACTTCACATATCCTGAACAAAATTTCTACTTCCTTATCCCCCCACTACACTCGGCTTAATGTCCCTCTTTTCAAATACTGGCTCCTACTAAAGTAGCTGTTGCCTATTTCTTACTAATTCCCTGATTTCTCAACCTGCATCAGTGCCTCTCTTTAGTGACTATTCTATCTCCTTCATCATTAATGTGGTATTACGTATACAAATTAATGTAGTAGCTTTTGTCTTGTGTGTCATTGGAGGAAGTTGCAGCCCGTGCACCTTCATATTCTTCCAATTCTCGATATTTTTACATGCGTGGCCATACTAGGAAGGATATGATTAGGAATGAGGTTATTCGGGACAAGGTGGGAGTGGCCTGTGTGGCAGACAAGATAGGGGAACTGAGGTTGAGATGGTTCAGACATGTGAAGAGGAAGTGTGAGAAGTTGGTTATGGCAGGACCTAGGAGAGATAGAGATAAGCTGAAGAAACACTAGGAAGAGGTAGTCAGGCAGGACATAGCACATCTTCAACTTATCAATTAAATGACCTTGATAGGAGGGTATGGGGGTCGAGGATTAGGATAGTAAGTTAGTAGGTGGTCGAATGTGTTTCTTTTACGTCCCTATATTCTTTCCCTACTTGTAGCACTAGTGTTATTATCCTATTTCTTGTTCTTAAATTTCTATTACTACCTGTTGTTCCTTTTGCTTCAGTTATCTTTTTTTTGGCTGTGACTACTGTTTCTCTTCCATAGCTTCTTCACACCGTATTTCCTTTTCATAACTATTGTGACTATGCTTTTCTTAAGCCGATGGTCTATTGAAAACAACATTTCTATCTTCACGAGTTAGGGATGAGTTTTGCGTATACCCTGCCTAGACCCCGCACGTGTGATTTCACTAGGTATGTTGTTGTTGTTGATTTGGTAAACAATTGAATAATTTAATAGAGTTGAACATGGACTTCCTTGTCCGTATTGGAATATTCTTTGATTTTGCTAATGGAGCATCTGCCTGCAGAACAATCCAAGAGCTGAAGCACTATATGAACATTAAGGAGTCTCCTCAAATTCTGTATTGACACCGTTCCAAAAATATCGCATCAAATTCTTATCTTCTTTGTCAATGGATGCTGAATTTCAGCTGTCTCTTCCAGCTTTTTTGGCTTTAGTATGGTTAATCTTTGTATGTTTCAGACTAGGGAATATTAATAGATTCAGAAGCAAGAAGTCAACAAAAGCGAGACTTCCCCCAGGACCGTGGAAGCTGCCGTTCATAGGGAAACAATTTACGATCTGGTGGTCCCTTGACCCACAGGGTATTGACAGACTTGGCCAAGAAATATGGGCCCTTAAAGCACCTTCAGCTTGGAGAAATCTCTACAATAGTTGTTTCTTCCAGCGAAACTGCAAAACAAGTGTTGAAAGTTCATGGCATCGTTTTGCTTCGAGGCCTCAGAACCTTGTATCAAAGATTATACCTGACGATTCCAAAATCATTGGTATGTTCCGTACAGGGAATATTGGTTACAGACGAGGAAAATCTGCCAATTGGAACTTCTCAGCACCAAGCACATTCACTCCTCTCGATCACTTAGAGAAGAAGTGTATGCACGCCTCATCAAATGGCTAGATGGTTCACCAGCTAATCTAACAGAAAAGCTATATTCAACTATGTCTAGTGTAATTTCGAGAGCAGCATTTGGAAAAGGATACAAGGACCATGATGCACTTGTACCTATACTATATCAACTTCTAAATTGGCATCAGCATTCAACATTGCAGATCTGTATCTTTCCATAAAGTTGTTGCAAAGAATGAGTGGACTAAGGGTCAAATAGGAGAAGTGCCATAATGAACTAGATCGGATGCTTGAAGACATTATCATCGATTCGACAATATAGCAGCTAGGAATGATGCCACAGCCACAAAGATTGATGATGATGACGAACTGGTGGATATCCTTTTAGAAATTCAGAAGACTGAAAATCAACTAACTAAAGCAGTGATTTGGGTAAGCTATTTGTTTTAGATCAACTACCTCTGTTTCATATTCTGTCTTTCAAGGTTCTTGGAAGAAAGACATTTTAATAATCATAACTATAAGAGTATATCTCTAAACTATCTCTTATTTGTATCTTAAACATCTCACTTAGTAAGGTGAATCTGCAAAAATACTTCTTGTTTTCTTTCAAAACATTAACCATGTCTCGGAATAATATCCATTTAGTCAAAACCACTAATATGTCAGGAGGGAATGATAAACACATAAAAAGTATCTTCTGTGTGACAATGTAAGTTCTTAGATGATCATTTCAATAGCATCTAAGTTTTTTATTCCTAGCATCAGATTATAATGATACAATTTATGATATATGTTCATGTTAGGACATGTTTGACGGGGGAGCGAGAAATCAGCAACAACCATGGACTGGGGAATGTCAGAAATGTTAAACAATCCTAGTGTCCTAGAAAGAGGTTCATCATCAAAGGTTATGTGAATGAAACATAATTTGATGAATTGAAATACCTAAGGTCCATCATCTAAAGTTACACCCACCAGGCCCTCTATCAGTCAGTTGGTAGACTGAGTGTGAGACTGATGGTGGTTATTATTATTATTATTATTATTATTATTATTATTATTATTATTATTATTAGGGAAAGATTCAGATGAAGTACCTTGTTTATTTAGAAGACATTATACAAAATATTGGCCTAAACTAATCTCAAAAGGATCTGATGGAAAGATGGTTGGGCAAGAGCTATTGGATACTATTAAGACTACAATTACCAAATATGACAAAGAAATCCCAGATGATGCAGAAATGGAAGAAAGTCATTTTAGAAAAATTACTAAAAAGATTCAAATAAAGAAAGGAGGAACATTATCTAAAGAATTAGTAATTGCAGCTTACATGGAGCAGATTAAAAAAGATATTCAGAAGCAAATTACTGATGATGATGTTTTAATGGGGGATAATTTTGAAGATTCTCAAAGTATAAATAGTATAACTTCAGAAGATTTACCGGATCTACTCAAGAAAGCTGAAGAAGAGATTTTAAAAATCAAAAAAGCTACTTAAGTTTCTAGAAGGGGCTATTATGTAATTTTATTCAGTTTACTGTAGGATTATTGACTTTTATGTCGGTTACTGTGCACTTTTACTGTGCACAATATTTTCTATAAATAAGGTAGATTTCATTTAGAGGAGGTAGGTTTTCGGAACCCTTCTCTCTCTCTAAGATTTTCCTCTCCCTTCTCTCTAAAATTCCCTTTTGTAATACTACTTGTAATAGTTATTGTGAATAAATAAAAGAAGTTCTGATAATCAGGTACTTTCCATTCCTTGAGTTATATTATTTTCTATATTATAATTGTGTTTTATTTGTTTATTTGCCCAATGATGGGCTAAATTCATAAGTGTTAAATAATAACTGATATAGCTTAAGTATGATCGGAAAAGGTAATGACTCTTAATGAATAGCTTGCCTTGAAGGGGTAAAGGTTGTGGTATGGGTGTTAGTTTAAATAATTTTATAGCAAACTAAGCTTAAATCATGGCGTTGGTAAGCCCTAAGAGGGGTGTTCCCGGCATGGTTAGTGAGGGATTATATCAGGTATAAACCTTGTGATTCCGTTGGTAAGTCCTGTATGGCTGATTAAATCGCCTATGGATGTTCCCGGTCGGGTTTATAATGAATAGTTCCGTGGTTTGCATAAAACAAATTAAACTATATAAACCCCATACTTCCTAAAAGATCCTACAGCCCTAAAAAGGTCCGCTTAAATTTGGTATCAGAGCCATGGAAGATCATATTTAGGTTATGAAAGTTATTATTTAACACTTAACTTTTTGAGTTCTTATGTCTTGGTTTAATAAACCAAAATTTATTAAAAATATGATTAAGGAACAAGTAGATTTTCCTGTCCAACAAGATTTATTAAATACTTGGGTGATTCCTAAAGTAAATATAGAGACTATTTATAAATTGGGAACTTTTGAAAAATTTGCTGGAAAAACTACTGTGAAAACTACAGAATTAAGTTTTACTATGGACAAAGATAGTGGAGTTTTCCATCTATTATCTCAAAATGACATAGATTATTACAAATCTAAAGATTTCAATTATTTACATATTGGTTTAGTTCAAGTTGCTTTTAAGCCATTAACATTGAAAGGCTTACCTGAAAGTTTTGTTGCTGCATTACGAGATGGTAGAAATTTAAATTGGAAAAATTCTTTGATTGGTTCTATACAATCAACCTTGGCTTATGGTGCAATTTATTTTAATGCTTATCCGAATTTAAATATTGCTCTAACTGATGTGAATATATTACAATCATTAATTTTGAATATTAAGATTAATGGATATGATTATTTACCCGGAACAGAAGTAATGTGTATTTGTACTAGAATTGTTTATAGACCTCTTTATACTTTATCTCCTAGATGTAAAATTGCTGAACAAAATCATGAGACTGTTTTGTTTGAAAATAATTTTTCTAAATCAAAAATTATTACTCGTAGATTAATTAAGTGGGAAGAAATAAATTTTCCTACTGAATGGATTATTGAAGAAGCTGCAGTACCTCGTGAGATTACTAGTGAGGAGATTTCTGATATCAGACAAAGTAAAGATGGTAGTGTAACTTTGAGTTTTAAAACCCACGATATCCCAAGACTAACAGATTCCTCTTCAAGATTAACCCGATCTGTATCTTCTTATATTTCTCCAGTAGATTATATTGTAGGTATTCCATCAAGGGCTTCAACTTCTCAAATTAGAGATACAAATTTTGATAAAATTATTTTAGATAATAATAATATTGCTAAAGGTGAAGATCGTTTAAGTGATCCTACAGATTCTGACATGAATTTTCCAACTGGTTTACATGGATAGTAAAAAAATTGATTTTAGTCCAGGTTCTCTGGCACGAAAAAAAATTTCTTTAGAATTTTATAGTCCGAAATGGGAAGAATTTAGGAATTGGTTTTTCTCTTCATTTAATAAAGATGAGACAGAGTATTTTTCTAAAGAATTTTACAAAGAGTTAGAAGGAAATAATATTTCATTGCCATTTGTCCCATGGTTCATGATTAAATATGTGGGATATCATTTGTCAGTCATTGAACATGAGTATCATTTGTCTAATGGAGATATAATGATTTCTTCTTTACCTCCAACTCAGTCTTTTGATATCAATAGAGAGGGTAAAACTATTAATTTTACTGCTTTTGCAAAATTATTTGAAAACAAAGTTGCTGTAACTACTTGTGAACATGTCAATTTGATTCTTAAACAGCAGAATTATGCTAATTATTATTTGAATGTATTAGGAGAGCATGTCATGGCATTGCATAAGAATTTAGACAATTATTTAAAACAGACACAGATTTTACAAGAAAAAATAGAAGCTTTTCATAAACCAAAACAAGAATTAAAAATTGTCAAAAATACTTTACAACCTCCTCCGGAAATAAAAAGTTTCAAAACTGATTCTACTGAAGAAATTGAACAGCTTTTAAAAGAGAAACTAAAGAATATTGTTTTTGATTCCAATATTACTGGAATTGATTTACAGCCTCAACCTGTTTTATCTACAAAACAAGAAAATTTTATTACTCAGAATGTTTCAGAAAATGATTTTGTTAATAAAATCAATACAAAATGGGCTGATAAGCCTATTCAAAGGATGTTTTATTACAATAGACCAACTCCGATGGATGTTTTAAATGAAGAAAGAGATCAGATTTTTAATAATAGTTACAGTAGCAAGGAAATTTATGAATGGAATATTGATGGTTTTAATGATAAACAAATTTTTACTACTGTGCATAGAATGTTGATGTATAGTACTATTTGTAAGATTAATAAAAATCAAGATCGTGATATTGCTGCTATGATTGTTGCTGGTTTCACTGGCCAACTTAAAGGTTGGTGGGATAATTTTTTAAATCAAGAACAAAAGAATACTATCATGAATACTACTAGTGTTATTAAAATTGAAGGGCAATTAGCCTATCAGACTACTGATCAAACAAGTACTTCTCAAGTACAACAAAATGCTGTTTATACTTTGATTACTACTATGGTTGAACATTTTTGTGGTAGATGGACTGATGAAGCAGAAACTATTAGAACAACATTACAAAATTTACGTTGTAGACAACTATCTGATTTTAGATGGTATAAAGATGTATTCTTAAGTCGTGTTATGGAATTGCATGATTGCAGTCATGAGCATTGGAAGTCTAAATTTATTGATGGTTTACCTTCGATTTTTGCGGAAAGAGTGAGAAAACATTTACGTGGTCCGCATAATAAAATTCCTTATGATTCCTTGACTTATGGGAAAATTATTAGTGTTTGTACTCAAGAAGGTTTAGCTGTTTGTAATGATATAAAGATGAATTATCATATCAAAAAGAATAGATTGAATGAAAGGAAGCAATTAGGAGAATTTTGTGATCAATTTGCTTCTGAATATCTTTTTTAATCTGCTCCATGTAAGCTGCAATTAGCTCTTCTTTAGATAATGTTCCTCCTTTCTTTATTTGAATCTTTTTAGTAATTTTTCTAAAATGACTTTCTTCCATTTCTGCATCATCTGGGATTTCTTTGTCATATTTGGTAATTGTAGTCTTAATAGTATCCAATAGCTCTTGCCCAACCATCTTTCCATCAGATCCTTTTGAGATTAGTTTAGGCCAAAATTTTGTATAATATCTTCTAAATAAACAAGGTACTTCATCTGAATCTTTCCCTAATTCAATGGTCCATTTGTAAATCCAAGGAACAGAAAATTCCATAAAAAAATTCATAATCGGAGTCTTTGGGTATAATCTGTCTTCTTTGTCCAAATCCATAATCCTTGGCGAAATCTCTACCCATTGATGATATAACTCTTTAAACTGTACTGGTAGTATTCCTTGGGAAGGCCCGAAAAAAGACCACCATTTAATGAACCAACTTGGAATCTGGGTACTTTTAAAAACTTGAGCACAAATTTTTATAAACCAAGAGTGCTTATGATCATCATTTTCATAAAATAAAGTCTTTGAAAATGCCTCCACATAATCCCAATAATTATAATTAATTGACATCTTTTGAATTGGATGTATATACTGACAATCTTTTAAAGTACTTAGTCCCCATTCATCTGGTAAAATAATTTTCTTAATAATCATTTTGGAAAAAGAAAAATATGATTTATTAGAATTACTAGTATTGTTATGAGAAATTTCTACTGATCCAGTAGATGTTAAAATCATTTCATAGTGCAATCTATTCTTGTAAGTTTGCATTTGGAAATAATGCATTGTTTAAATACCTTTTCATAACAATCCAAGGATTGTGTTTCCATTGAAAATCTTTGTTATCAACATAAATTATAATCTCTTTTATAGGATTTATATCAAAAATCTCATTGTCAGTTTTCCCAATTATAACTGCATAAGAATCTTCATTAAGGGGTTCAAAATCTTTATTATCCTCAATAGAGGTGGGTTGAATAGTAGCATTGCTACCCCCAGCAGTTCCAGCATTGCTGGCAATAAAATCTAGATATTTCTGGTAATCTGCAAAAGAAGGTCTTATATTTGATGATGAAGATGATCCTTCTTCAAGAAATCTTGTCTGGGCTGGAATATGCCCTAGGGTCTGAAATCTATTCTGATTTGCTCCTCTTCCCCTTCCAGAGGAAGGTCTTGGCCAATTTGGCCTCATCCTACAAAACTGAAAATTAATCATTAGTAAGATATTCTCGGGTAAGAAAATCTGGTAAACTGTTATGAATTCCTTTTTTATAAACAATTTCAAAATCAAAAGGAGCCAATAATGCTTGCCATCTAGCAAACATCTGTTTAGAAACATTGTGCTTAAAATCCTTATTAAATAAGAACTTAGCAGCTTGACAATCTGTTTTGATTACAAATTTCTGATTATATAAATCCGTCTGAAATTTTAAAACACTCTTTACAATAGCTAAAATCTCTTTTGCTACTGTTGCATAATTTCTTTGACTATCATTCCATTTTCCTGAATAAAATTGTATGACATAATCTCTTTTATCAACAGGAGAAAATTGAGTCAAAATACCCGCATATCCAATATCTGAAGCATCAGTTTCAACAGTTTTTTCCCAATTTGGGTTAGCCAAAGTTAAACAAGGGAGTTCTTTTATTTTGGATTTTATTTTCTTAACAGCATCAGTGTGAGAATCATTCCAAGCAGGAGGGTTCTTTTTTAGCCTTTCATATAAAATAGCAGTATCTTTTGATAAGTCTTTTATGAACGGAGAAATATAATTTAAACTACCCAAAAATCTTTGTAATTGAGTCTTATTAGTAATAATATCAGGAAATTTTGATCCGAATTCAATCGTCCTATTAATAGGCGTAATTGTTCCTTTTCCAATATTATGACCAAGAAATCTAATATTACTTTGAAAAAGACACATTTTTGGTTTAGAAATAACTAATCCATTTTGAATAACTATTTTTTGAAATAATTCTAAATGTTTGAAATGTAATTCAATATTTTTGGAAAATACTAAAATATCATCTATGTATACAATAATGAAATCTGTAAAAGGAATAAATATATTATTCATAATCTTTTGAAATTCTGAAGGTGCATTCTTCAATCCAAAAGGCATAACATTCCATTCAAATTGTCCTATTGGAACATTAAAAGCAGTTTTATATCTGTCTTGTTCAGCAATCTGAATTTGCCAATATCCCGATTTTAAATCAAATTTAGAAAAAATGATTGCATCATGTAATCTATTCAATAAATCTTTTTTATTAGGGATAGGATACCTAATCCATTTCAAAACTTTATTAAGAGGTTTATAATTAATAACTAATCTAGGTACACCTCTTTCTTGTTCTGCATGTTTATTAACATAAAAAGCAGTACATGACCAAGCAGAACTAGATTGTCTAATCAAATTCTTTTTCAATAAATTATCAATCTCTTTTTTACACAAATCCAAATATGCAGAATTCATTTGACAAGGTCTTGCCTTAGTAGGAATATTATTCTCATCAAAACAATCTTCATAAGGTAATGTCACCACATGCTTTTTTCTATCCCAAAAAGCACTGGGATGATCATTACAAATATTAGCAATAAACTGGTTTTTTAATAAATTCACTTTTCCTTGTAATTTTGGATTTTTTAGTAAAATATCTATTTCTAATAAAGAAATTTCTTGTTTTATAAAATTGACTTGTTGATTTTTTAAAATTAATTTTTCAACAATTTGATTTATAGACTTAGTAAATGGTTTAGTGATAAAATCTAATTGAAAATCTTTATCATTATAAGTTCCTATTATTTTAGTATGATCCCACCTTTTCAAAGGAAATATCGCATGCATGAATGGGACCCCTAAAATAATTGGACAAGAAATATCTTCCACAATCATAAAACTTTGAGGTAAACAAATACCATTGTTACATAAAAAAGCTTTTGGTAATTTATAATTCAATTTCATTTGACAACCATTAGCAGATCTTAAACAATGAGTTGTTTTATGAAAATATCTTGAAGGTATAAGTCCTTCCTGAACACAATTTACATCTGCTCCACTGTCAAATAAGGCAATGAATTCCTTTCTAAAATTGTAATCAATTTGTAAAGTAATTTTAGTATAAAACTTTTGAGATGTAATAATACTCATTTTTTGTAAAAATTCATTTCTATCTTCACTGAAGATATTTGTCAAAAAAGAATCTTTTGTATGATCTTGGCTAATTTTCTCAGTATTATTATTTTTAGAAATCTCAGTCTCAGAAATCTCAGTTTCATTTGCTTTAGAATTCTCAACCTTGTTTGCTTGTAAATGTAAATCAAAAGTCCTATTATCTTCTAGGCTAGAAATTCTTCTATCATGAATTTTTGACTGATTTTTCAAATAAATAATTTCTTCTTTTAAAATAACAAGTTCTTGTTTTAAATCAGAAATAGTAGTTTCTTTTTCTGGAAAATTTCTTTGGACCAAAATCCTTTTTAACTCGGCAGTTGAATAATAATCAGGTTGCTTCAAGATAGGAGTATTAGAAGATATATTGTTTTGGTTGTCAATATCAAAATCATCATTTAAAATTGTATCCAGAATTTTATTTCTTAAATCTTTATCATCTATTTTCTTTAAAATCTTCATAATTTTTTCATCATTAATCATATTCACATTCAAATCCTGAAAATTTGAAATTAAATCATATAGACTATCATCTTTCTTGCAAGCACAAATATCTTCTGAAGAAGATCTATCAGAATCAGAATATAATTCTTCATTATGAAGAATTCTTAAATCATCCGAACTATAATCAGTAGAAGAATAATCAGATATTTCAGAATTAGAATCAGAATCAGAATTTAATAAAATCTTACACAAAGAATCTTTTATTTTTTCATCCAGATCCAAACTCTTAATCTTTTCCTGAGTTTTGCACTCATTCGCATAATGCCCAAATTTACCACATTTGTGACATCTAATCCTTCTTTTATAATCTTTCTTACCCTTCTTTTTGTAAACTTTCTTTTCTTTCTTATCCCAAGAGGACTTATCACGAGAAGTAAACTTTTTCTTATACTTTCTTTTCTTGTCATCTTTAGAAAATTTAGAAAACTTCTTTTTCTTTTTTGATGAACCAGGAATATCAAAAGCAAATTGATCACAAAATTCTCCTAATTGCTTCCTTTCATTCAATCTATTCTTTTTGATATGATAATTCATCTTTATATCATTACAAACAGCTAAACCTTCTTGAGTACAAACACTAATAATTTTCCCATAAGTCAAGGAATCATAAGGAATTTTATTATGCGGACCACGTAAATGTTTTCTCACTCTTTCCGCAAAAATCGAAGGTAAACCATCAATAAATTTAGACTTCCAATGCTCATGACTGCAATCATGCAATTCCATAACACGACTTAAGAATACATCTTTATACCATCTAAAATCAGATAGTTGTCTACAACGTAAATTTTGTAATGTTGTTCTAATAGTTTCTGCTTCATCAGTCCATCTACCACAAAAATGTTCAACCATAGTAGTAATCAAAGTATAAACAGCATTTTGTTGTACTTGAGAAGTACTTGTTTGATCAGTAGTCTGATAGGCTAATTGCCCTTCAATTTTAATAACACTAGTAGTATTCATGATAGTATTCTTTTGTTCTTGATTTAAAAAATTATCCCACCAACCTTTAAGTTGGCCAGTGAAACCAGCAACAATCATAGCAGCAATATCACGATCTTGATTTTTATTAATCTTACAAATAGTACTATACATCAACATTCTATGCACAGTAGTAAAAATTTGTTTATCATTAAAACCATCAATATTCCATTCATAAATTTCCTTGCTACTGTAACTATTATTAAAAATCTGATCTCTTTCTTCATTTAAAACATCCATCGGAGTTGGTCTATTGTAATAAAACATCCTTTGAATAGGCTTATCAGCCCATTTTGTATTGATTTTATTAACAAAATCATTTTCTGAAACATTCTGAGTAATAAAATTTTCTTGTTTTGTAGATAAAACAGGTTGAGGCTGTAAATCAATTCCAGTAATATTGGAATCAAAAACAATATTCTTTAGTTTCTCTTTTAAAAGCTGTTCAATTTCTTCAGTAGAATCAGTTTTGAAACTTTTTATTTCCGGAGGAGGTTGTAAAGTATTTTTGACAATTTTTAATTCTTGTTTTGGTTTATGAAAAGCTTCTATTTTTTCTTGTAAAATCTGTGTCTGTTTTAAATAATTGTTTAATTCTTATGCAATGCCATGACATGCTCTCCTAATACATTCAAATAATAATTAGCATAATTCTGCTGTTTAAGAATCAAATTGACATGTTCACAAGTAGTTACAGCAACTTTGTTTTCAAATAATTTTGCAAAAGCAGTAAAATTAATAGTTTTACCCTCTCTATTGATATCAAAAGACTGAGTTGGAGGTAAAGAAGAAATCATTATATCTCCATTAGACAAATGATACTCATGTTCAATGACTGACAAATGATATCCCACATATTTAATCATGAACCATGGGACAAATGGCAATGAAATATTATTTCCTTCTAACTCTTTGTAAAATTCTTTAGAAAAATACTCTGTCTCATCTTTATTAAATGAAGAGAAAAACCAATTCCTAAATTCTTCCCATTTCGGACTATAAAATTCTAAAGAAATCTTTTTTCGTGCCAGAGAACCTGGACTAAAATCAATTTTTTTACTATCCATGTAAACCAGTTGGAAAATTCATGTCAGAATCTGTAGGATCACTTAAACGATCTTCACCTTTAGCAATATTATTATTATCTAAAATAATTTTATCAAAATTTGTATCTCTAATTTGAGAAGTTGAAGCCCTTGATGGAATATCTACAATATAATCTACTGGAGAAATATAAGAAGATACAGATCGGGTTAATCTTGAAGAGGAATCTATTAGTCTTGGGATATCGTGGGTTTTAAAACTCAAAGTTACACTACCATCTTTACTTTGTCTGATATCAGAAATCTCCTCACTAGTAATCTCACGAGGTACTGCAGCTTCTTCAATAATCCATTCAGTAGGAAAATTTATTTCTTCCCACTTAATTAATCTACGAGTAATAATTTTTGATTTAGAAAAATTATTTTCAAACAAAACAGTCTCATGATTTTGTTCAGCAATTTTACATCTAGGAGATAAAGTATAAAGAGGTCTATAAATAATTCTAGTACAAATACACATAACTTCTGTTCCGGGTAAATAATCATATCCATTAATCTTAATATTCAAAATTAATGATTGTAATATATTCACATCAGTTAGAGCAATATTTAAATTCGGAACTATTCATTATAAACCCGACCGGGAACATCCATAGGCGATTTAATCAGCCATACAGGACTTACCAACGGAATCACAAGGTTTATACCTGATATAATCCCTCACTAACCATGCCGGGAACACCCCTCTTAGGGCTTACCAACGCCATGATTTAAGCTTAGTTTGCTATAAAATTATTTAAACTAACACCCATACCACAACCTTTACCCCTTCAAGGCAAGCTATTCATTAAGAGTCATTACCTTTTCCGATCATACTTAAGCTATATCAGTTATTATTTAACACTTATGAATTTAGCCCATCATTGGGCAAATAAACAAATAAAACACAATTATAATATAGAAAATAATATAACTCAAGGAATGGAAAGTACCTGATTATCAGAACTTCTTTTATTTATTCACAATAACTTATTATTATTATTATTATTATTATTATTATTATTATTATTATTATTATTATTATTATTATTATTATTATTATTATTATTGTTATTATTATTATTATTATTGTTACTATTACTATTACTATTACAATTACGCCTATTAATAGGACGATTGAATTCGGATCAAAATTTCCTGATATTATTACTAATAAGACTCAATTACAAAGATTTTTGGGTAGTTTAAATTATATTTCTCCGTTCATAAAAGATTTATCAAAAGACACTGCTATTTTATATGAAAGGTTAAAAAAGAACCCTCCTGCTTGGAATGATTCTCACACTGATGCTGTTAAGAACTCCCTTGTTTAACTTTGGCTAACCCAAATTGGGAAAAAACTGTTGAAACTGATGCCTCAGATATTGGATATGCGGGTATTTTGACTCAATTCTCTCCTATTGAAAAAAGAGATTATATTATACAATTTTATTCAGGAAAATGGAATGATAGTCAAAGAAATTATGCAACAATAGCAAAAGAGATTTTAGCTATTGTTAAGTATGTTTTAAAATTTCAGACGGATTTATATAATCAGAATTTTATAATCAAAACAGATTGTCAAGCTGCTAAGTTTTTATTTAATAAGGATTTTAAGCATAATTTTTCTAAACAGATGTTTGCTAGATGTCAAGCATTATTGGCTCCTTTTGATTTTGAAATTGTTTATAAAAAAGGAATTGATAACAGTTTACCAGATTTTCTTACCCGAGAATATCTTACTAATGATTAATTTTCAGTTTTGTAGGATGAGGCCAAATTGGCCAAGACCTTCCTCTGGAAGGGGAAGAGGAGCAAATCAGAATAGATTTCAGACCCTAGGGCATATTCCAGCCCAGAATAGATTTCTTGAAGAAGGATCTTCATCATCAAATATAAGACCTTCTTTTGCAGATTACCAGAAATATCTAGATTTCATTGCCAGCAATGCTGGAACTGCTGGGGGTAGCAATGCTACTATTCAACCCACCTCTATTGAGGATCATAAAGATTTTGAACCCCTTAATGAAGATTCTTATGCAGTTATAATTGGGAAAACTGACAATGAGATTTTTGATATAAATCCTATAAAAGAGATTATAATTTATGTTGATAACAAAGATTTTCAATGGAAACACAATCCTTGGATTGTTATGAAAAGGTATTTAAACAATGCATTATTTCCAATGCAAACTTACAAGAATAGATTGCACTATGAAATGATTTTAACATCTACAGGATCAGTAGAAATTTCTCATAACAATACTAGTAATTCTAATAAATCATATTTTTCTTTTTTCAAAATGATTATTAAGAAAATTATCTTACCAGATGAATGGGGACTAAGTACTTTAAAAGATTGCCAGTATATACATCCAATTCAAAAGATGTCAATTAATTATAATTACTGGGATTATGTAGAGGCTTTTTCAAAGACTTTATTTTATGAAAATGATGATCATAAGCACTCTTGGTTTATAAAAATTTGTGCTCAAGTTTTCAGAAGTACCCAGATTCCAAGTTGGTTCATTAAATGGTGGTCCTTTTTCGGGCCTTCCCAAGGAATACTACCAGTACAGTTTAAAGAGTTATATCATCAATGGGTAGAGATTTCGCCAAGGATTATGGATTTGGACAAAGAGGACAGATTATATCCAAAGACTCCGATTATGAACTTTTTTATGGAATTTTCTGTTCCTTGGATTTATAAATGGACCATTGAATTAGGGAAAGATTCAGATGAAGTACCTTGTTTATTTAGAAGACATTATACAAAATTTTGGCCTAAGCTAATCTTAAAAGGATCTGATGGAAAGATGGTTGGACAAGAGCTATTGGATACAATTAAGACTACACTTACTAAATATGACAAAGAAATCCCAGATGATACAGAAATGGAAGAAAGTCATTTTAGAAAGATTACTAAGAAGATTCAAATAAAGAAAGGAGGAACATTATCTAAAGAAGAGCTAATTGCAGCTTACATGGAGCAGATTAAAAAAGATATTCAGAAGCAAATTACTGATGATGATGTTTTAATGGGGGATAATTTTGAAGATTCTCAGAGTGTAAATAGTATAACTTCAGAAGATTTACCGGATCTACTCAAGAAAGCTGAAGAAGAGATTTTGAAAATCAAAAAAGCCACTTAAGTTTCTAGAAGGGGCTATTATGTAATTTTATTCATTTTATTGTATGATTATTGACTTTTATGTCGGTTACTATGCACTTTTACTGTGCACAATATTTTCTATAAATAGGGTAGATTTCATTTAGAGGGCAAGGTTTTCGGAACCCCTCTCTCTCTCTCTAAATGAAATCTACCCTATTTATAGAAAATATTGTGCACAGTAAAAGTGCATAGTAACCGACATAAAAGTCAACAATCATACAGTAAAATGAATAAAATTACATAATAGCCCCTTCTAGAAACTTAAGTGGCTTTTTGATTTTCAAAATCTCTTCTTCAGCTTTCTTGAGTAGATCCGGTAAATCTTCTGAAGTTATACTATTTACACTCTGAGAATCTTCAAAATTATCCCCCATTAAAACATCATCATCAGTAATTTACTTCTGAATATTTTTTTTAATCTGCTCCATGTAAGCTGCAATTAGCTTTTCTTTAGATAATGTTCCTCCTTTCTTTATTTGAATCTTCTTAGTAATCTTTCTAAAATGACTTTCTTCCATTTCTGTATCATCTGGGATTTCTTTGTCATATTTAGTAAGTGTAGTCTTAATTGTATCCAATAGCTCTTGTCCAACCATCTTTCCATCAGATCCTTTTTAGATTAGCTTAGGCCAAAATTTTGTATAATGTCTTCTAAATAAACAAGGTACTTCATCTGAATCTTTCCCTAATTCAATGGTCCATTTGTAAATCCAAGGAACAGAAAATTCCATAAAAAAGTTCATAATCGGAGTCTTTGGGTATAATCTGTCCTCTTTGTCCAAATACATAATCCTTGGCGAAATCTCTACCCATTGATGATATAACTCTTTAAACTGTACTGGTAGTATTCCTTGGGAAGGCCCGAAAAAGGACCACCATTTAATGAACCAACTTGGAATCTGGGTACTTTTGAAAACTTGAGCACAAATTTTTATTAACCAAGAGTGCTTATGATCATCATTTTCATAAAATAAAGTCTTTGAAAATGCCTCTACATAATCCCAGTAATTATAATTAATTGACATATTTTGAATTGGATGAATATACTGGCAATCTTTTAAAGTACTTAGTTCCCATTCATCTGGTAAGATAATTTTCTTAATAATCATTTTGGAAAAAGAAAAATATGATTTATTAGAATTACTAGTATTGTTATGAGAAATTTCTACTGATCCTGTAGATGTTAAAATCATTTCATAGTGCAATCTATTCTTGTAAGTTTGCATTGGAAATAATGCATTGTTTAAATGCCTTTTCATAACAATCCAAGGATTGTGTTTCCATTGAAAATCTTTGTTATCAACATAAATTATAATCTCTTTTATAGGATTTATATCAAAAATCTCATTGTCAGTTTTCCCAATTATAACTGCATAAGAATCTTCATTAAGGGGTTCAAAATCTTTATGATCCTCAATAGAGGTGGGTTGAATAGTAGCATTGCTACCCCCAGCAGTTCCAGCATTGCTGGCAATGAAATCTAGATATTTCTGGTAATCTGCAAAAGAAGGTCTTATATTTGATAATGAAGATCCTTCTTCAAAAATCTATTCTGGGCTGGAATATGCCCTAGGGTCTGAAATCTATTCTGATTTGCTCCTCTTCCCCTTCCAGAGGAAGGTCTTGGCCAATTTGGCCTCATCCTACAAAACTGAAAATTAATCATTAGTAAGATATTCTCGGGTAAGAAAATCTGGTAAACTGTTATCAATTCCTTTTTTATAAACAATTTCAAAATCAAAAGGAGCCAATAATGCTTGCCATCTAGCAAACATCTGTTTAGAAAAATTATGCTTAAAATCCTTATTAAATAAAAACTTAGCAGCTTGACAATCTGTTTTGATTATAAATTTCTGATTATATAAATCCGTCTGAAATTTTAAAACACACTTAACAATAGCTAAAATCTCTTTTGCTATTGTTGCATAATTTCTTTGACTATCATTCCATTTTCCTGAATAAAATTGTATAATATAATCTCTTTTTTCAATAGGAGAGAATTGAGTCAAAATACCCGCATATCCAATATCTGAGGCATCAGTTTCAACAGTTTTTTCCCAATTTGGGTTAGCCAAAGTTAAACAAGGGAGTTCTTTTACTTTGGATTTTATTTTCTTAACAGCATCAGTGTGAGAATCATTCCAAGCAGGAGGGTTCTTTTTTAACCTTTCATATAAAATAGCAGTGTCTTTTGATAAATCTTTTATGAACGGAGAAATATAATTTAAACTACCCAAAAATCTTTGTAATTGAGTCTTATTAGTAATAATATCAGGAAATTTTGATCCGAATTCAATCGTCCTATTAATAGGCGTAATTGTTCCTTTTCCAATATTATGACCAAGAAATCTAATGTTACTTTGAAAAAGACACATTTTTGGTTTAGAAATAACTAATCCATTTTGAATAACTATTTTTTGAAATAATTCTAAATGTTTGAAATGCAATTCAATATTTTTGGAAAATACTAAAATATCATCTATGTAAACAATAATGAAATCTGTAAAGGGAATAAATATATTATTCATAATCTTTTGAAATTCTGAAGGAGCATTCTTCAATCCAAAAGGCATAACATTCCATTCAAATTGTCCTATTGGAACATTAAAAGCAGTTTTATATCTGTCTTGTTCAGCAATCTGAATTTGCCACTACCCCGATTTTAAATCAAATTTAGAAAAAATGATTGCATCATGTAATCTATTCAATAAATCTTTTTTATTAGGGATAGGATACCTAATCCATTTCAAAACTTTATTAAGAGGTTTATAATTAATAACTAATCTAGGTACACCTCTTTCTTGTTCTGCATGTTTATTAACATAAAAAGCAGTACATGACCAAGCAGAACTAGATTGTCTAATCAAATTCTTTTTCAATAAATTATCAATCTCTTTTTTACACAAATCCAAATATACTGAATTCATTTGACAAGGTCTTGCCTTGGTAGGAATATTATTCTCATCAAAACAATCTTCATAAGGTAATGTCACAACATGCTTTTTTCTATCCCAAAAAGCACTGGGATGATCATTACAAATATTAGTAATAAACTGGTTTTTTAATAAATCCACTTTTCCTTGTAATTTTGATTTTTTTAGTAAAATATCTATTTCTAATAAAGAAATTTCTTGTTTTATAAAATTGACTTGTTGATTTTTTAAAATTAATTTTTCAACAATTTGATTTATAGACTTAGTAAATGGTTTAGTGATAAAATCTAATTGGAAATCTTTATCTTTATAAGTCCCTATTATTTTAGTATGATCCCACCTTTTCAAAGGAAATATCGCATGCATGAATGAGACCCCTAAAATAATTGGACAAGAAATATCTTCCACAATCATAAAACTTTGAGGTAAACAAATACCATTATTACATAAAAAAGCTTTTGGTAATTTATAATTCAATTTCATTTGGCTACCATTTGCAGATTTTAAACAATGAGTTATTTTATGAAAGTATCTTGAAGGTATAAGTCCTCCCTGAACACAATTTACATCTGCACCACTGTCAAATAAGGCAATGAATTCCTTTCTAAAATTATAATCAATTTGTAAAGTAATTTTAGTATAAAACTTTTGAGAGGTAATAATACTTATTTTTTGTAAAAATTCATTTCTGTCTTCACTGAGAATATTTGTCAAAAAAGAATCTTTTGTATGATCATGGCTAATTTTCTCAGTATTAACATTTTTAGAAATCTCAGTCTCAGAAATCTCAGTTTCATTTGCTTTAGAAGTTTCATCCTTGTTTGCTTGTAAATGTAAATCAAAAGTCCTATTATCTTCTAGGCTAGAAATCCTTTTATCATATATTTTGACTGATTTTTCAAATAAATAATTTCTTTTTTTAAAATAACAAGTTCTTGTTTTAAATCAGAAATAGTTGTTTCTTTTTCTGGAAAATTTCTTTGGACCAAAATCCTTTTTAACTCGGCAGTTGAATAATAAACAGGTTGTTTCAAGAGAGGAGTATTAGAAGATATGTTAATATCAAAATCATCATTTAAAATTGTATCCAGAATTTTATTTCTTAAATCTTTATCATCAATTTTCTGTAAAATCTTCATAATTTTTTCATCATTAATCATATTCACATACAAATCCTGAAAATTTGAAATTAAATCATATAGACTATCATCATTCTTACAAGCACAAATATCTTCTGAAGAAGATCTATCAGAATCAGAATATAATTCTTCATTATGAAGAGTTCTTAAATCATCCGAACTATAATCAGTAGAAGAATAATCAGATATTTCAGAATTAAAATCAGAATCAGAATTTAATAAAATCTTACACAAAGAATCTTTTATTTTTTCATCCAGATCTAAACTCTTAATCTTTTCCTGAGTTTTGCATTCATTCGCATAATGCCCAAATTTACCACATTTATGACATCTAATCCTTTTTTTATAATCTTTCTTACCCTTCTTTTTGTAAACTTTCTTTTCTTTCTTATCCCAAGAGGACTTATCACGAGAAGTAAACTTTTTCTTATACTTTCTTTTCTTGTCATCTTTAGAAAATTTAGAAAGCTTCTTTTTCTTTTTTGAAGAACCAAGAATATCAAAAGCAAATTGATCACAAAATTCTCCTAATTGCTTCCTTTCATTCAATCTATTCTTTTTGATATGATAATTCATCTTTATATCATTACAAACAGCTAAGCCTTCTTGAGTACAAACACTAATAATTTTCCCATAAGTCAAGGAATCATAAGGAATCTTATTATTAGAACCACGTAAATGTTTTCTCACTCTTTCCGCAAAAATCGAAGGTAAACCATCAATAAAATTTAGACTTCCAATGCTCATGACTACAATCATGCAATTCCTTAACACGACTTAAGAATACATCTTTATACCATCTAAAATCAGATAGTTGTCTACAACGTAAATTTTGTAATGTTGTTCTAATAGTTTCTGCTTCATCAGTCCATCTACCACAAAAATGTTCAACCATAGTAGTAATCAAAGTATAAACAGCATTTTGTTGTACTTGAGAAGTACTTGTTTGATCAGTAGTCTGATAGGCTAATTGCCCTTCAACTTTAATAACACTAGTAGTATTCATGATAGTATTCTTTTGTTCTTGATTTAAAAAATTATCCCACCAACCTTTAAGTTGGCCAGTGAAACCAGCAACAATCATAGCAGCAATATCACGATCTTGATTTTTATTAATCTTACAAATAGTACTATACATCAACATTCTATGCACAGTAGTAAAAATTTGTTTATCATTAAAACCATCAATATTCCATTCATAAATTTCCTTGCTACTGTAACTATTATTAAAAATCTGATCTCTTTCTTCATTTAAAACATCCATCGGAGTTGGTCTATTGTAATAAAACATCCTTTGAATAGGTTTATCAGCCCATTTTGTATTGATTTTATTCACAAAATCATTTTTTGAAATATTCTGATTAATAAAATTTTCTTGTTTTGTAGATAAAGCAGGTTGAGGCTGTAAATCAATTCCAGTAATATTGGAATAAAAAACAATATTCTTTAGTTTCTCTTTTAAAAGCTGTTTAATTTCTTCGGTCGAATCAGTTTTGAAATTTTTTATTTCCGGAGGAGGTTGTAAAGTATTTTTGACAATTTTTAATTCTTGTTTTGGTTTATGAAAAGCTTCTATTTTTTCTTGTAAAATCTGCGTTTGTTTCAAATAATTGTCTAAATTCTTATGCAACGCCATGACATGCTCTCCTAATACATTCAAATAATAATTAGCATAATTCTGCTGTATAAGAATCAAATTGTCATGTTCACAAGTAATTACAGCAACTTTGTTTTCAAATAATTTTGCAAAAGCAGTAAAATTAATAGTTTTACCATCTTTATTAATATCAAAAGACTGAGTTGGAGGTAAAGAAGAAATCATTATATCTCTATTAGACAAATGATACTCATGTTCAATGACTGACAAATGATATCCCACATATTTAATCATGAACCATGGGACAATTGGCAATGAAATATTATTTCCTTCTAACTCTTTGTAAAATTCTTTAGAAAAATACTCTGTCTCATCTTTATTAAATGAAGAGAAAAACCAATTCCTAAATTCTTCCCATTTTGGACTATAAAATTCTAAAGAAATCTTTTTTCGTGCCAGAGAACCTGGACTAAAATCAATTTTTTTACTATCCATGTAAACCAGTTGGAAAATTCGTGTCAGAATCTGTAGGATCACTTAAACGATCTTCCGCTTTAGCAATATTATTATCATCTAAAATAATTTTATCAAAATTTGTATCTCTAATTTGAGAAGTTGAAGCCCTTGATGGAATATCTACAATATAATCTACTGAAGAAATATAAGAAGATACAGATCGGGTTAATCTTGAAGAGGAATCTGTTAGTCTTGGGATATCCTGGGTTTTAAAACTCAAAGTTACACTACCATCTTTACTTTGTCTGATATCAGAAATCTCCTCACTAGTAATCTCACGAGGTACTGCAGCTTCTTCAATAATCCATTCAGTAGGAAAATTAATTTCTTCCCACTTAATTAATCTACGGGTAATAATTTTTGATTTAGAAAAATTATTTTCAAACAAAACAGTCTCATGATTTTGTTCAGCAATTTTACATCTAGGAGATAAAGTGTAAAGAGGTCTATAAACAATTCTAGTACAAATACACATAACTTCTGTCCCGGGTAAATAATCATATCCATTAATCTTAATATTCAAAATTAATGATTGTAATATATTCACATCAGTTAAAGCAATATTTAAATTCGGATAAGCATTAAAATAAATTGCACCATAAGCCAAGGTTGATTGTATAGAACCAATCAAAGAATTTTTCCAATTTAAATTTCTACCATCACGTAATGCAGCAACAAAACTTTCAGGTAAACCTTTCAATGTTAATGGCTTAAAAGCAACTTGAACTAAACCAATATGTAAATAATTGAAATCTTTAGATTTGTAATAATCTATGTCATTTTGAGATAATAGATGGAAAACTCCACTATTTTTATCCATAGTAAAACTTAATTATGTAGTTTTCACAGTAGTTTTTCCAGCAAATTTTTCAAAAGTTCCCATTTTATAAATAGTCTCTATATTTACTTTAGGAATCACCCAAGTATTTAATAAATCTTGTTGAACAGGAAAATCTACTTCTTCCTTAATCATATTTTTAATAAATTTTGGTTTATTAAACCAAGACATAAGAACTCAAAAAGTTAAGTGTTAAATAATAACTTTCATAACCTAAATATGGTCTTCCATGGCTCTGATACCAACTTTAAGCAGGACCTTTTTTAGGGCTGTAGGACCTTTTAGGAAGTAGGGATTTATATAGTTTAATTTGTTTTATGCAAACCACGGAACTATTCGTTATAAACCCGACCGGGAACATCCATAGGCGATTTAACCAGCCATACAGGACTTACCAACGGAATCACAAGGTTTATACCCGATATAATCCCTCACTAACCATGTCGGGAACACCCCTCTTAGGGCTTACCAACGCCATGATTTAAGCTTAGTTTGCTATAAAATTATTTAAACTAACACCCATACCACAACCTTTACCCCTTCAAGGCAAGCTATTCATTAAGAGTCATTACCTTTTCCGATCATACTTAAGCTATATCAGTTATTATTTAACACTTATGGATTTAGCCCATCATTGGTCAAATAAACAAATAAAACACAATTATAATATAGAAAATAATACAACTCAAGAAATGGAAAGTACCTGATTACCAGAACTTCTTTTATTTATTCACAATAACTATTACAAGTAGTATTACAAAAGGGAATTTTAGAGAGAAGGGAGAGGAAAATCTTAGAGAGAGAGAGAGAGGGGTTCCGAAAACCTTTCCCTCTAAATGAAATCTACCCTATTTATAGAAAATATTGTGCACAGTAAAAGTGCATAGTAACCGACATAAAAGTCAATAATCATACAGTAAAATGAATAAAATTACATAATAGCCCCTTCTAGAAACTTAAGTGGCTTTTTTGATTTTCAAAATCTCTTCTTCAGCTTTCTTGAGTAGATCCGGTAAATCTTCTAAAGTTATACTATTTACACTCTGAGAATCTTTAAAATTATCCCTCATTAAAACATCATCATCAGTAATTTGCTTCTGAATATCTTTTTTAATCTGCTCCATGTAAGCTGCAATTAGCTCTTCTTTAGATAATGTTCCTCCTTTCTTTATTTGAATCTTCTTAGTAATCTTTCTAAAATGACTTTCTTCCATTTCTGTATCATCTGGGATTTCTTTGTCATATTTAGTAAGTGTAGTCTTAATTGTATCCAATAGCTCTTGTCCAACCATCTTTCCATCAGATCCTTTTGAGATTAGCTTAGGCCAAAATTTTGTATAATGTCTTCTAAATAAACAAGGTACTTCATCTGAATCTTTCCCTAATTCAATGGTTCATTTGTAAATCCAAGGAACAGAAAATTCCATAAAAAAGTTCATAATCGGAGTCTTTGGGTACAATCTGTCCTCTTTGTCCAAATCCATAATCCTTGGCGAAATCTCTACCCATTGATGATATAACTCTTTAAACTGTACTGGTAGTATTCCTTGGGAAGGCCCGAAAAAGGACCACCATTTAATGAACCAACTTGGAATCTGGGTACTTTTGAAAACTTGAGCACAAATTTTTATAAACCAAGAGTGCTTATGATCATCATTTTCATAAAATAAAGTCTTTGAAAACGCCTCTACATAATCCCAGTAATTATAACTAATTGACATCTTTTGAATTGGATGTATATACTGGCAATCTTTTAAAGTACTTAGTCCCCATTCATCTGGTAAGATAATTTTCTTAATAATCATTTTGGAAAAAGAAAAATATGATTTATTAGAATTACTAGTATTGTTATGAGAAATTTCTACTGATCCTGTAGATGTTAAAATCATTTCATAGTGCAATCTATTCTTGTAAGTTTGCATTGGAAATAATGCATTGTTTAAATGCCTTTTCATAACAATCCAAGGATTGTGTTTCCATTGAAAATCATTGTTATCAACATAAATTATAATCTCTTTTATAGGATTTATATCAAAAATCTCATTGTCAGTTTTCCCAATAATAACTGCATAAGAATCTTCATTAAGGGGTTCAAAATCTTTATGATCCTCAATAGAGGTGGGTTGAATAGTAGCATTGCTACCCCCAGCAGTTCCAGCATTGCTGGCAATGAAATCTAGATATTTTCTGGTAATCTGCAAAAGAAGGTCTTATATTTGATGATGAAGATCCTTCTTCAAGAAATCTATTCTGGGCTGGAAATGCCCTAGGGTCTGAAATCTATTCTGATTTGCTCCTCTTCCCCTTCCAGAGGAAGGTCTTGGCCAATTTGGCCTCATCCTACAAAACTGAAAATTAATCATTAGTAAGATATTCTCGGGTAAGAAAATCTGGTAAACTGTTATGAATTCCTTTTTTATAAACAATTTCAAAATCAAAAGGAGCCAATAATGCTTGCCATCTAGCAAGCAACTGTTTAGAAAAATTATGCTTAAAATCCTTATTAAATAAAAACTTAGCAGCTTGACAATCTGTTTTGATTATAAATTTCTGATTATATAAATCCGTCTGAAATTTTAAAACACACTTAACAATAGCTAAAATCTCTTTTGCTATTGTTGCATAATTTCTTTGACTATCATTCCATTTTCCTGAATAAAATTGTATAATATAATCTCTTTTTTCAATAGGAGAGAATTGAGTCAAAATACCCGCATATCCAATATCTGAGGCATCAGTTTCAACAGTTTTTTCCCAATTTGGGTTAGCCAAAGTTAAACAAGGGAGTTCTTTCACTTTGGATTTTATTTTCTTAACAGCATCAGTGTGAGAATCATTCCAAGCAGGAGGGTTCTTTTTTAACCTTTCATATAAAATAGCAGTATCTTTTGATAAATCTTTTATAAACGGAGAAATATAATTTAAACTACCCAAAAATCTTTGTAATTGAGTCTTATTAGTAATAATATCAGGAAATTTTGATCCGAATTCAATCGTCCTATTAATAGGCGTAATTGTTCCTTTTCCAATATTATGACCAAGAAATCTAATGTTACTTTGAAAAAGACACATTTTTGGTTTAGAAATAACTAATCCATTTTGAATAACTATTTTTTGAAATAATTCTAAATGTTTGAAATGCAATTCAATATTTTTGGAAAATACTAAAATTTCATCTATGTAAACAATAATGAAATCTGTAAAGGGAATAAATATATTATTCATAATCTTTTGAAATTCTGAAGGAGCATTCTTCAATCCAAAAGGCATAACATTCCATTCAAATTGTCCTATTGGAACATTAAAAGCAGTTTTATATCTGTCTTGTTCAGTAATCTGAATTTGCCAATACCCCGATTTTAAATCAAATTTAGAAAAAATGATTGCATCATGTAATCTATTCAACAAAACTTTTTTATTAGGGATAGGATACCTAATCCATTTCAAAACTTTATTAAGAGGTTTATAATTAATAACTAATCTAGGTACACCTCTTTCTTGTTCTGCATGTTTATTAACATAAAAACCAGTACATGACCAAGCAGAACTAGATTGTCTAATCAAATTCTTTTTCAATAAATTATCAATCTCTTTTTTACACAAATCCAAATATACAGAATTCATTTGACAAGGTCTTGCCTTGGTAGGAATATTATTCTAATCAAAAACAATCTTCATAAGGTAATGTCACAACATGCTTTTTTCTATCCCAAAAAGCACTGGGATGATCATTACAAATATTAGTAATAAACTGGTTTTTTAATAAATCCACTTTTCCTTGTAATTTTGAATTTTTTAGTAAAATATCTATTTCTAATAAAGAAATTTCTTGTTTTATAAAATTGACTTGTTGATTTTTTAAAATTAATTTTTCAACAATTTGATTTTTAGACTTAGTAAATGGTTTAGTGATAAAATCTAATTGGAAATCTTTATCTTTATAAGTCCCTATTATTTTAGTATGATCCCATCTTTTCAAAGGAAATATCGCATGCATGAATGGGACACCTAAAATAATTGGACAAGAAATATCTTCCACAATCATAAAACTTTGAGGTAAACAAATACCATTATTACATAAAAAAGCTTTTGGTAATTTATAATTCAATTTCATTTGGCTACCATTAGCAGATTTTAAACAATGAGTTGTTTTATGAAAGTATCTTGAAGGTATAAGTCCTTCCTGAACACAATTTACATCTGCACCACTGTCAAATAAGGCAATGAATTCCTTTCTAAAATTATAATCAATTTGTAAAGTAATTTTAGTATAAAACTTTTGAGAGGTAATAATACTTATTTTTTGTAAAAATTCATTTCTGTCTTCACTGAGAATATTTGTCAAAAAAGAATCTTTTGTATGATCTTGGCTAATTTTCTCAGTATTAACATTTTTAGAAATCTCAGTCTCAGAAATCTCAGTTTCATTTGCTTTAGAAGTTTCATCCTTGTTTGTTTGTAAATGTAAATCAAAAGTCCTATTATCTTCTAGGCTAGAAATTCTTTTATCATAGATTTTTGACTGATTTTTCAAATAAATAATTTCTTCTTTTAAAATAACAAGTTCTTGTTTTAAATCAGAAATAGTTGTTTCTTTTTCTGGAAAATTTCTTTGGACCAAAATCCTTTTTAACTCGGCAGTTGAATAATAATCAGGTTGTTTCAAGATAAGAGTATTAGAAGATATGTTAATATCAAAATCATCATTTAAAATTGTATCCAGAATTTTATTTCTTAAATCTTTATCATCAATTTTCTTTAAAATCTTCATAATTTTTTCATCATTAATCATATTCACATTCAAATCCTGAAAATTTGAAATTAAATCATATAGACTATCATCATTCATACAAGCACAAATATCTTCTGAAGAAGATCTATCCGAATCAGAATATAATTCTTCATTATGAAGAATTCTTAAATCATCCGAACTATAATCAGTAGAAGAATAATCAGATATTTCAGAATTAAAATCAGAATCAGAATTTAATAAAATCTTACACAAAGAATCTTTTATTTTTTCATCCAGATCTAAACTCTTAATCTTTTCCTGAGTTTTGCACTCATTCGCATAATGCCCAAATTTACCACATTTATGACATCTAATCCTTTTTTTATAATCTTTCTTACCCTTCTTTTTGTAAACTTTCTTTTCTTTCTTATCCCAAGAGGACTTATCACGAGAAGTAAACTTTTTCTTATACTTTCTTTTCTTGTCATCTTTAGAAAATTTAGAAAGCTTCTTTTTCTTTTTTGAAGAACCAGGAATATCAAAAGCAAACATCATCAGTGTTAAATAATAACTTTCATAACCTAAATATGATCTTCCATGGCTCTGATAAGAACTTTAAGCAGGACCTTTTCAACTTTAAGCAATTTTGGAAAAAGAAAAATATGATTTATTAGAATTACTAATTTTGTTATGAGAAATTTCTACTGATCCTGTAGATGTTAAAATCATTTCATAGTGCAATCTATTCTTGTAAGTTTGCATTGGAAATAATGCATTGTTTAAATACCTTTTCATAAAAATCCAAGGATTGTGTTTCCATTGAAAATCTTTGTTATCAACATAAATTATAATCTCTTTTATAGGATTTATATAAAAAATCTCATTGTCAGTTTTCCCAATTATAACTGCATAAGAATCTTCATTAAGGGGTTCAAAATCTTTATGATCCTCAATAGAGGTGGGTTGAATAGTAGCATTGCTACCCCCAGCAATTCCAGCATTGCTGGCAATGAAATCTAGATATTTCTGGTAATCTGCAAAAGAAGGTCTTATATTTGATGATGAAGATCCTTCTTCATGAAATCTATTCGGGGCTGGAATATGCCCTAGGGTCTGAAATCTATTCTGATTTGCTCCTCTATTGAAGAAGCTGCAGTACCTCGTGAGATTACTAGTGAGGAGATTTCTGTATCAGACAAAGTAAAGATGGTAGTGTAACTTTGAGTTTTAAAACCCAGGATATCACAAGACTAACAGATTCCTCTTCAAGATTAACCCGATCTGTATCTTCTTATATTTCTCTAATAGATTATATTGTAGATATTCCATCAAGGGCTTCAATTTCTCAAATTAGAGATACAAATTTTGATAAAATTATTTTAGATGATAATAATATTGCTAAAGGGGAAGATCGTTTAAGTGCGATTTCAGACCCTAGGGCATATTCCAGCCCAGAATAGATTTCTTGAAGAAGGATCTTCATCATCAAATATAAGACCTTGTTTTGCAGATTACCAGAAATATCTAGATTTCATTGCCAGCAATGCTGGAACTGCTGGGGGTAGCAATGCTACTATTCAACCCACCTCTATTGAGGATCATAAAGATTTTGAACCCCTTAATGAAGATTCTTATGCAGTTATAATTGGGAAAACTGACAATGAGATTTTTGATATAAATCCTATAAAAGAGATTATAATTTATGTTGATAACAAAGATTTTCAATGGAAACACAATCCTTGGATTGTTATGAAAAGGTATTTAAACAATGCATTATTTCCAATGCGAACTTACAAGAATAGATTGCACTATGAAATGATTTTAACATCTACAGGATCAGTAGAAATTTCTCATAACAATACTAGTAATTCTAATAAATCATATTTTTCTTTTTCCAAAATGACATAGATTATTACAAATCTAAAGATTTCAATTATTTACATATTGGTTTAGTTCAAGTTGCTTTTAAGCCATTAACATTGAAAGGTTTACCTGAAAGTTTTGTTGCTGTATTACGTGATGGTAGAAATTTAAATTGGAAAAATTCTTTGATTGGTTCTATACAATTAACCTTGGCTTATGGTGCAATTTATTTTAATGCTTATCCGAATTTTAGTATTGCTTTAACTGATGTGAATATATTACAATCATTAATTTTGAATATTAAGATTAATGGATATGATTATTTACCCGGGACAGAAGTTATGTGTATTTGTACTAGAATTGTTTATAGACCTCTTTACACTTTATCACCTAGATGTAAAATTGCTGAACAAAATCATGAGACTGTTTTGTTTGAAAATAATTTTTCTAAATCAAAAATTATTACCCGTAGATTAATTAAGTGGGAAGAAATTAATTTTCCTACTGAATGGATTATTGAAGAAGCTGCAATTAGCTCTTCTTTAGATAATGAAGGGTCTGAAATCTATTCTGATTTGCTCCTCTTCCCCTTCCAGAGGAAGGTCTTGGCCAATTTGGCCTCATCCTACAAAACTGAAAATTAATCATTAGTAAGATATTCTTGGGTAAGAAAATCTGGTAAACTGTTATCAATTCCTTTTTTATAAACAATTTCAAAATCAAAAGGACCCAATAATGCTTGCCATCTAGCAAACATCTGTTTAGAAACATTATGCTTAAAATCCTTATTAAATAAAAACTTAGCAGCTTGACAATCTGTTTTGATTATAAATTTCTGATTAAGTTTTACTATGGATAAAGATAGTGGAGTTTTCCATCTATTATCTCAAAATGACATAGATTATTACAAATCTAAAGATTTAAATTATTTACATATTGGTTTAGTTCAAGTTGCTTTTAAGCCATTAACATTGAAAGGTTTACCTGAAAGTTTTGTTGCTGCATTACGTGATGGTAGAAATTTAAATTGGAAAAATCAACTTTAAGCAGGACCTTTTTTAGGGCTGTAGGACCTTTTAGGAAGTAGGGATTTATATAGTTTGATTTGTTTTATGCAAACCACGGAACTATTCGTTATAAATACTAGTAATTCGAATAAATCATATTTTTCTTTTTCCAAAATGATTATTAAGAAAATTATCTTACCAGATGA
The DNA here is from genome assembly GCA_034376525.1 of Nicotiana benthamiana. NCBI lineage: Eukaryota > Viridiplantae > Streptophyta > Magnoliopsida > Solanales > Solanaceae > Nicotiana > Nicotiana benthamiana. The sequence continues at coordinate 110,329,166 of CM067332.1, read as the reverse complement.
ATGGGGACTAAGTACTTTAAAAGATTGCCAGTATATACATCCAATTCAAAAGATGTCAATTAATTATAATTACTGGGATTATGTAGAGGCATTTTCAAAGACTTTATTTTATGAAAATGATGATCATAAGCACTCTTGGTTTATAAAAATTTGTGCTCAAGTTTTCAAAAGTACCCAGATTCCAAGTTGGTTCATTAAATGGTGGTCCTTTTTCGGGCCTTCCCAAGGAATACTACCAGTACAGTTTAAAGAGTTATATCATCAATGGGTAGAGATTTCGCCAAGGATTATGGATTTGGACAAAGAGGACAGAAAATTCCATAAAAAAGTTCATAATCGGAGTCTGAGGAGCAAATCAGAATAGATTTCAGACCCTAGGGCATATTCCAGCCCAGAATAGATTTTTTGAAGAAGGATCTTCATCATCAAATATAAGACCTTCTTTTGCAGATTACCAGAAATATCTAGATTTCATTGCCAGCAATGCTGGAACTGCTGGGGGTAGCAATGCTACTATTCAACTCACCTCTATTGAGGATCATAAAGATTTTGAACCTCTTAATGAAGATTCTTATGCAGTTATAATTGGGAAAACTGACAATGAGATTTTTGATATAAATCCTATAAAAGAGATTATAATTTATGTTGATAACAAAGATTTTCAATGGAAACACAATCCTTGGATTGTTATGAAAAGGTATTTAAACAATGCATTATTTCCAATGCAAACTTACAAGAATAGATTGCACTATGAAATGATTTTAACATCTACAGGATCAGTAGAAATTTCTCATAACAATACTAGTAATTCTAATAAATCATACTTTTCTTTTTCCAAAATGATTATTATTAAAAAAGATATTCAGAAGCAAATTATTAAAAAAGATATTCAGAAGCAAATTACTGATGATGATGTTTTAATGGGGGATAATTTTGAAGATTCTCAGAGTGTAAATAGTATAACTTCAGAAGATTTACCGGATCTACTCAAGAAAGCTGAAGAAGAGATTTTGAAAATCAAAAAAGCCACTTAAGTTTCTAGAAGGGGCTATTATGTAATTTTATTCATTTTACTGTATGATTATTGACTTTTATGTCGGTTACTATGCACTTTTACTGTGCACAACATTTTCTATAAATAGGTTAGATTTCATTTAGAGGGCAAGGTTTTCGGAACCCCCCTCTCTCTCTCTAAGATTTTCCTCTCCCTTCTCTCTAAAATTCCCTTTTGTAATACTACTTGTAATAGTTATTGTGAATAAATAAAAGAAGTTCTGTAATCAGGTACTTTCCATTTCTTGAGTTATATTATTTTCTATATTATAATTGTGTTTTATTTGTTTTTTGCCCAATGATGGGCTAAATCCATAAGTGTTAAATAATAACTGATATAACTTAAGTATGATCGGAAAAGGTAATGACTCTTAATGAATAGCTTGCCTTGAAGGGGTAAAGGTTGTGGTATGGGTGTTAGTTTAAATAATTTTATAGCAAACTAAGCTTAAATCATGGCGTTGGTAAGCCCTAAGAGGGGTGTTCCCGACATGGTTAGTGAGGGATTATATCGGGTATAAACCTTGTGATTCCGTTGGTAAGTCCTGTATGGCTGGTTAAATCACCTATGGATGTTCCCGGTCGGGTTTATAACGAATAGTTCCGTGGTTTGCATAAAACAAATTAAACTATATAAATCCCGACTTCCTAAAAGGTCCTACAGCCCTTAAAAAGGTCCTGCTTAAAGTTGGTATCAGAGCCATGGAAGATCATATTTCGGTTATGAAAGTTATTATTTAACACTTAACTTTTTGAGTTCTTATGTCTTGGTTTAATAAACCAAAATTTATTAAAAATATGATTAAGGAACAAGTAGATTTTCCTGTTCAACAAGATTTATTAAATACTTGGGTGATTCCTAAAGTAAATATAGAGACTATTTATAAAATGGGAACTTTTGAAAAATTTGCTGGAAAAACTACTGTGAAAACTATAGAATTAAGTTTTACTATGGATAAAGATAGTGGAGTTTTCCATCTATTATCTCAAAATGACATAGATTATTACAAATCTAAAGATTTCAATTATTTACATATTGGTTTAGTTCAAGTTGCTTTTAAGCCATTAACATTGAAAGGTTTACCTGAAAGTTTTGTTGCTGTATTACGTGATGGTAGAAATTTAAATTGGAAAAATTCTTTGATTGGTTCTATACAATTAACCTTGGCTTATGGTGCAATTTATTTTAATGCTTATCCGAATTTTAGTATTGCTTTAACTGATGTGAATATATTACAATCATTAATTTTGAATATTAAGATTAATGGATATGATTATTTACCCGGGACAGAAGTTATGTGTATTTGTACTAGAATTGTTTATAGACCTCTTTACACTTTATCACCTAGATGTAAAATTGCTGAACAAAATCATGAGACTGTTTTGTTTGAAAATAATTTTTCTAAATCAAAAATTATTACCCGTAGATTAATTAAGTGGGAAGAAATTAATTTTCCTACTGAATGGATTATTGAAGAAGCTGCAATTAGCTCTTCTTTAGATAATGAAGGGTCTGAAATCTATTCTGATTTGCTCCTCTTCCCCTTCCAGAGGAAGGTCTTGGCCAATTTGGCCTCATCCTACAAAACTGAAAATTAATCATTAGTAAGATATTCTTGGGTAAGAAAATCTGGTAAACTGTTATCAATTCCTTTTTTATAAACAATTTCAAAATCAAAAGGACCCAATAATGCTTGCCATCTAGCAAACATCTGTTTAGAAACATTATGCTTAAAATCCTTATTAAATAAAAACTTAGCAGCTTGACAATCTGTTTTGATTATAAATTTCTGATTAAGTTTTACTATGGATAAAGATAGTGGAGTTTTCCATCTATTATCTCAAAATGACATAGATTATTACAAATCTAAAGATTTAAATTATTTACATATTGGTTTAGTTCAAGTTGCTTTTAAGCCATTAACATTGAAAGGTTTACCTGAAAGTTTTGTTGCTGCATTACGTGATGGTAGAAATTTAAATTGGAAAAATCAACTTTAAGCAGGACCTTTTTTAGGGCTGTAGGACCTTTTAGGAAGTAGGGATTTATATAGTTTGATTTGTTTTATGCAAACCACGGAACTATTCGTTATAAATACTAGTAATTCGAATAAATCATATTTTTCTTTTTCCAAAATGATTATTAAGAAAATTATCTTACCAGATGAATGGGGACTAAGTACTTTAAAAGATTGCCAGTATATACATCCAATTCAAAAGATGTCAATTAATTATAATTACTGGGATTATGTAGAGGCATTTTCAAAGACTTTATTTTATGAAAATGATGATCATAAGCACTCTTGGTTTATAAAAATTTGTGCTCAAGTTTTCAAAAGTACCCAGATTCCAAGTTGGTTCATTAAATGGTGGTCCTTTTTCGGGCCTTCCCAAGGAATACTACCAGTACAGTTTAAAGAGTTATATCATCAATGGGTAGAGATTTCGCCAAGGATTATGGATTTGGACAAAGAGGACAGAAAATTCCATAAAAAAGTTCATAATCGGAGTCTGAGGAGCAAATCAGAATAGATTTCAGACCCTAGGGCATATTCCAGCCCAGAATAGATTTTTTGAAGAAGGATCTTCATCATCAAATATAAGACCTTCTTTTGCAGATTACCAGAAATATCTAGATTTCATTGCCAGCAATGCTGGAACTGCTGGGGGTAGCAATGCTACTATTCAACTCACCTCTATTGAGGATCATAAAGATTTTGAACCTCTTAATGAAGATTCTTATGCAGTTATAATTGGGAAAACTGACAATGAGATTTTTGATATAAATCCTATAAAAGAGATTATAATTTATGTTGATAACAAAGATTTTCAATGGAAACACAATCCTTGGATTGTTATGAAAAGGTATTTAAACAATGCATTATTTCCAATGCAAACTTACAAGAATAGATTGCACTATGAAATGATTTTAACATCTACAGGATCAGTAGAAATTTCTCATAACAATACTAGTAATTCTAATAAATCATACTTTTCTTTTTCCAAAATGATTATTATTAAAAAAGATATTCAGAAGCAAATTATTAAAAAAGATATTCAGAAGCAAATTACTGATGATGATGTTTTAATGGGGGATAATTTTGAAGATTCTCAGAGTGTAAATAGTATAACTTCAGAAGATTTACCGGATCTACTCAAGAAAGCTGAAGAAGAGATTTTGAAAATCAAAAAAGCCACTTAAGTTTCTAGAAGGGGCTATTATGTAATTTTATTCATTTTACTGTATGATTATTGACTTTTATGTCGGTTACTATGCACTTTTACTGTGCACAACATTTTCTATAAATAGGTTAGATTTCATTTAGAGGGCAAGGTTTTCGGAACCCCCCTCTCTCTCTAAGATTTTCCTCTCCCTTCTCTCTAAAATTCCCTTTTGTAATACTACTTGTAATAGTTATTGTGAATAAATAAAAGAAGTTCTGTAATCAGGTACTTTCCATTTCTTGAGTTATATTATTTTCTATATTATAATTGTGTTTTATTTGTTTTTTGCCCAATGATGGGCTAAATCCATAAGTGTTAAATAATAACTGATATAACTTAAGTATGATCGGAAAAGGTAATGACTCTTAATGAATAGCTTGCCTTGAAGGGGTAAAGGTTGTGGTATGGGTGTTAGTTTAAATAATTTTATAGCAAACTAAGCTTAAATCATGGCGTTGGTAAGCCCTAAGAGGGGTGTTCCCGACATGGTTAGTGAGGGATTATATCGGGTATAAACCTTGTGATTCCGTTGGTAAGTCCTGTATGGCTGGTTAAATCACCTATGGATGTTCCCGGTCGGGTTTATAACGAATAGTTCCGTGGTTTGCATAAAACAAATTAAACTATATAAATCCCGACTTCCTAAAAGGTCCTACAGCCCTTAAAAAGGTCCTGCTTAAAGTTGGTATCAGAGCCATGGAAGATCATATTTCGGTTATGAAAGTTATTATTTAACACTTAACTTTTTGAGTTCTTATGTCTTGGTTTAATAAACCAAAATTTATTAAAAATATGATTAAGGAACAAGTAGATTTTCCTGTTCAACAAGATTTATTAAATACTTGGGTGATTCCTAAAGTAAATATAGAGACTATTTATAAAATGGGAACTTTTGAAAAATTTGCTGGAAAAACTACTGTGAAAACTATAGAATTAAGTTTTACTATGGATAAAGATAGTGGAGTTTTCCATCTATTATCTCAAAATGACATAGATTATTACAAATCTAAAGATTTCAATTATTTACATATTGGTTTAGTTCAAGTTGCTTTTAAGCCATTAACATTGAAAGGTTTACCTGAAAGTTTTGTTGCTGTATTACGTGATGGTAGAAATTTAAATTGGAAAAATTCTTTGATTGGTTCTATACAATTAACCTTGGCTTATGGTGCAATTTATTTTAATGCTTATCCGAATTTTAGTATTGCTTTAACTGATGTGAATATATTACAATCATTAATTTTGAATATTAAGATTAATGGATATGATTATTTACCCGGGACAGAAGTTATGTGTATTTGTACTAGAATTGTTTATAGACCTCTTTACACTTTATCACCTAGATGTAAAATTGCTGAACAAAATCATGAGACTGTTTTGTTTGAAAATAATTTTTCTAAATCAAAAATTATTACCCGTAGATTAATTAAGTGGGAAGAAATTAATTTTCCTACTGAATGGATTATTGAAGAAGCTGCAGTACCTCGTGAGATTACTAGTGAGGAGATTTCTGATATCAGACAAAGTAAAGATGGTAGTGTAACTTTGAGTTTTAAAACCCAGGATATCCCAAGACTAACAGATTCCTCTTCAAGATTAAACCGATCTGTATCTTCTTATATTTCTCCAGTAGATTATATTGTAGATATTCCATCAAGGGCTTCAACTTCTCAAATTAGAGATACAAATTTTGATAAAATTATTTTAGATGATAATAATATTGCTAAAGGGGTTTATAACGAATAGTTCCGTGGTTTGCATAAAACAAATTAAACTATATAAATCCCTACTTCCTAAAAGGTCCTACAGCCCTAAAAAAGGTCCTGCTTAAAGTTGGTATTTTCGGAAGTAGGGATTTATATAGTTTAATTTGTTTTATGCAAACCACGGAACTATTCGTTATAAACCCGACCGGGAACATCCATAGGCGATTTAACCAGCCATACAGGACTTACCAACGGAATCACAAGGTTTATACCCGATATAATCCCTCACTAACCATGTCGGGAACACCCCTCTTAGGGCTTACCAACGCATGATTTAAGCTTAGTTTGCTATAAAATTATTTAAACTAACACCCATACCACAACCTTTACCCCTTCAAGGCAAGCTATTCATTAAGAGTCATTACCTTTTCCGATCATACTTAAGCTATATCAGTTATTATTTAACACGTATGGATTTAGCCCATCATTGGGCAAATAAACAAATAAAACACAATTATAATATAGAAAATAATATAACTCAAGAAATGGAAAGTACCTGATTACATGAACTTCTTTTATTTATTCACAATAACTATTACAAGTAGTATTACAAAAGGGAATTTTAGAGAGAAGGGAGAGGAAAATCTTAGAGAGAGAGAGAGGGGTTCCGAAAACCTTGCCCTCTAAATGAAATCTACCCTATTTATAGAAAATATTGTGCACAGTAAAATTGCATAGTAACCGACATAAAAGTCAATAATCATACAGTAAAATGAATAAAATTACATAATAGCCCCTTCTAGAAACTTAAGTGGCTTTTTTGATTTTCAAATTCTCTTCTTCAGCTTTCTTGAGTAGATCCGGTAAATCTTCTGAAGTTATACTATTTACACTCTGAGAATCTTCAAAATTATCCCCCATTAAAACATCATCATCAGTAATTTGCTTCTGAATATCTTTTTTAATCTGCTCCATGTAAGCTGCAATTAGCTCTTCTTTAGATAATGTTCCTCCTTTCTTTATTTGAATCTTCTTAGTAATCTTTCTAAAATGACTTTCTTCCATTTCTGTATCATCTGGGATTTCTTTGTCATATTTAGTAAGTGTAGTCTTAATTGTATCCAATAGCTCTTGTCCAACCATCTTTCCATCAGATCCTTTTGAGATTAGCTTAGGCCAAAATTTTGTATAATGTCTTCTAAATAAACAAGGTACTTCATCTGAATCTTTCCCTAATTCAATGGTCCATTTGTAAATCCAAGGAACAGAAAATTCCATAAAAAAGTTCATAATCGGAGTCTTTGGGTATAATCGTCCTCTTTGTCCAAATCCATAATCCTTGGCGAAATCTTTACCCATTGATGATATAACTCTTTAAACTGTACTAGTAGTATTTCTTGGGAAGGCCCGAAAAAGGACCACCATTTAATGAACCAACTTGGAATCTGGGTACTTTTGAAAACTTGAGCACAAATTTTTATAAACCAAGAGTGCTTATGATCATCATTTTCATAAAATAAAATCTTTGAAAATGCCTCTGCATAATCCCAGTAATTATAATTAATTGACATCTTTTGAATTGGATGTATATACTGGCAATCTTTTAAAGTACTTAGTCCCCATTCATCTGGTAAGATAATTTTCTTAATAATCATTTTGGAAAAAGAAAAATATGATTTATTAGAATTACTAGTATTGTTATGAGAAATTTCTACTGATCTTGTAGATGTTAAAATCATTTCATAGTGCAATCTATTCTTGTAAGTTTGCATTGGAAATAATGCATTGTTTAAATACCTTTTCATAACAATCCAAGGATTGTGTTTCCATTGAAAATCTTTGTTAGCAACATAAATTATAATCTCTTTTATAGGATTTATATCAAAAATCTCATTGTCAGTTTTCCCAATTATAACTGCATAAGAATCTTCATTAAGGGGTTCAAAATCTTTATGATCCTCAATAGAGGTGGGTTGAATAGTAGCATTGCTACCCCCAGCAGTTCCAGCATTGCTGGCAATGAAATCTAGATATTTCTGGTAATCTGCAAAAGAAGGTCTTATATTTGATGATGAAGATCCTTCTTCAAGAAATCTATTCTGGGCTGGAATATGCCCTAGGGTCTAAAATCTATTCTGATTTGCTCCTCTTCCCCTTCCAGAGGAAGGTCTTGGCCAATTTGGCCTCATCCTACAAAACTGAAAATTAATCATTAGTATGATATTCTCGGGTAAGAAAATCTGGTAAACTGTTATCAATTCCTTTTTTATAAACAATTTCAAAATCAAAAGGAGCCAATAATGCTTGCCATCTAGCAAACATCTGTTTAGAAACATTATGCTTAAAATCCTTATTAAATAAAAACTTAGCAGCTTGACAATCTGTTTTGATTATAAATTTCTGATTATATAAATCCGTCTGAAATTTTAAAACACACTTAACAATAGCTAAAATCTCTTTTGCTATTGTTGCATAATTTCTTTGACTATCATTCCATTTTCCTGAATAAAATTGTATAATATAATCTCTTTTTTCAATAGGAGAGAATTGAGTCAAAATACCCGCATATCCAATATCTGAGGCATCAGTTTCAACAGTTTTTTCCCAATTTGGGTTAGCCAAAGTTAAACAAGGGAGTTCTTTTACTTTGGATTTTATTTTCTTAACAACATCAGTGTGAGAATCATTCCAAGCAGGAGGGTTCTTTTTTAATCTTTCATATAAAATAGCAGTATCTTTTGATAAATCTTTTATGAACGGAGAAATATAATTTAAACTACCCAAAAATCTTTGTAATTGAGTCTTATTAGTAATAATATCAGGAAATTTTGATCCGAATTCAATCGTCCTATTAATAGGCGTAATTGTTCCTTTTCCAATATTATGACCAAGAAATCTAATGTTACTTTGAAAAAGACACATTTTTGGTTTAGAAATAACTAATCCATTTTGAATAACTATTTTTTGAAATAATTCTAAATGTTTGAAATGCAATTCAATATTTTTGGAAAATACTAAAATATCATCTATGTAAACAATAATGAAATCTGTAAAGGGAATAAATATATTATTCATAATCTTTTGAAATTCTGAAGGAGCATTCTTCAATCCAAAAGGCATAACATTCCATTCAAATTGTCCTATTGGAACATTAAAAGCAGTTTGATATCTGTCTTGTTCAGCAATCTGAATTTGCCAATACCCCGATTTTAAATCAAATTTAGAAAAAATAATTGCATCATGTAATCTATTCAATAAATCTTTTTTATTAGGGATAGGATACCTAATCTATTTCAAAACTTTATTAGGAGGTTTATAATTAATAACTAATCTAGGTACACCTCTTTCTTGTTCTGCATGTTTATTAACATAAAAAGCAGTACATGACCAAGCAGAACTAGATTGTCTAATCAAATTCTTTTTCAATAAATTATCAATCTCTTTTTTACACAAATCCAAATATACAGAATTCATTTGACAAGGTCTTGCCTTGGTAGGAATATTATTCTCATCAAAACAATCTTCATAAGGTAATGTCACAACATGCTTTTTTCTATCCCAAAAAGCACTGGGATGATCATTACAAATATTAGTAATAAACTGGTTTTTTAATAAATCCACTTTTCCTTGTAATTTTGGATTTTTTAGTAAAATATCTATTTCTAATAAAGAAATTTCTTGTTTTATAAAATTGACTTGTTGATTTTTTAAAATTAATTTTTCAACAATTTGATTTATAGACTTAGTAAATGGTTTAGTGATAAAATCTAATTGGAAATCTTTATCTTTATAAGTCCCTATTATTTTATTATGATCCCACCTTTTCAAAGGAAATATCGCATGAATGAATGGGACCCCTAAAATAATTGGACAAGAAATATCTTCCACAATCATAAAACTTTGAGGTAAACAAATACCATTGTTACATAAAAAAGCTTTTGGTAATTTATAATTCAATTTCATTTGGCTACCATTAGCAGATTTTAAACAATGAGTTGTTTTATGAAAGTATCTTGAAGGTATAAGTCCTTCCTGAACACAATTTACATCTGCACCACTGTCAAATAAGGCAATGAATTCCTTTCTAAAATTATAATCAATTTGTAAAGTAATTTTAGTATAAAACTTTTGAGAGGTAATAATACTTATTTTTTATAAAAATTCATTTCTGTCTTCACTGAGAATATTTGTCAAAAAAGAATCTTTTGTATGATCTTGGCTAATTTTCTCAGTATTAACATTTTTAGAAATCTCAGTCTCAGAAATCTCAGTTTCATTTGCTTTAGAAGTTTCATCCTTGTTTGCTTGTAAATGTAAATCAAAAGTCCTATTATCTTCTAGGCTAGAAATTCTTTTATCATAGATTTTTGACTGATTTTTCAAATAAATAATTTCTTCTTTTAAAATAACAAGTTCTTGTTTTAAATCAGAAATAGTTGTTTCTTTTTCTGGAAAATTTATTTGGACCAAAATCCTTTTTAACTCGGCAGTTTTAATAACACTAGTAGTATTCACTACTAGTGTTATTAAATTTTAATAACACTAGTAGTATTCATGATAGTATTCTTTTGTTCTTGATTTAAAAAATTATCCCACCAACCTTTAAGTTGGCCAGTGAAACCAGCAACAATCATAGCAGCAATATCACGATCTTGATTTTTATTAATCTTACAAATAGTACTATACATCAACATTCTATGCACAGTATTATTATTATTATTATTATTATTATTATTATTATTATTATTATTATTATTATTATTATTATTATTATTATTATTATTATTATTATTATTATTATTATTATTATTATTCTTATTCTAACTGATTTCCAACCATTGTAATTTCACCTTACATTTCCCTTGTGTGGAATTCCAATCCCGCCAAAGTTCCTTCCTTATTTTATCTTATCGTTCCTCAATAATCTCTCGTTTCTATCATGTATTCGTATTTACCAAGGTTATAAGAAGAAAGAAATTTCCTTAGCTTTTATCACGGTCTGTAAATTCTAGAGAAGGGAAAAAGTTGGAAAGAACTTCATTTATAGTTCATGTGGTAAAATAAATTTCAATCGGTAGCCCATAAATTGGCTTATATAAGTTATAGCTTAAAAATAATGACAAGTGCTAGCCGTCGCCTCTCATCCTTATCTTTCTTTTTTGCTGTCTTTCTTCTTCTCTCTCACGCTACCAACCCTTGGATATGGTTCCATGGATACCGGTGGCTGGTCTCTTAATGAGAGAAAAATGAGAGGAGATAACTATGCAGAAAGTTAAAATATATACGAATAGACTGCCGCTATACAAACATTATACAAAATAGACTATCATTATACAATTTGTATATAATAGTATACAAAAATAGACTGTCATTATACAGAAAATATTCAAAATAAAAGGTCACTATACAAAAAAAATAAAATAAAAAAAATATATATATATATATATATATATATATATATATATATATATATATATATATATATATATAATAGATTGTCACTATACAAAAATATACAAATTGAGTGTTACTATAAAAAATAAATAAAATAGACTGTCACTATACATAATAGACTGTTACTTTACAAAAAATATACAAGATAGATTGTTACTATACACAAACTATACAAAATATACTGTCACTATGCAAAAAACATACAAAAATAGAATGTTATTACACAAAAAATATACAAAATAGACATTTCGTATATGACATGCATTCCATATTTCATTCAATTCTTAGCTAATATTATTAGATCCAGAAGTACAAAATACAATTTAAAAAGGCAAAATAAGGGTTGCTCTATCACACCAGATCAGGATCGAACTTGCAACCTTTAGCTTAGGAAACACACGCCTTAACAATTAAGCTACATGCATTTGTATTGCCATATTTATTCCTTTCGTCTACTATATGCAATATGTTTGAATCGAAGGACTATTTTTTATAAGTAATATATAATATAAGCTATTAAAATTTTTAGGGGCTATAAAAGATTAGTTTTCTCGTTTGTCCCAAGTCATAACACTCCATTGGGTCAACATCAACTTGGATAACCATATGCCAACTTATTACATCCAAAAGAATAAATAAACAAATAAACAAACAAATAAATAAACAAATAAACCCCCCAAAAGAAATCAGATCTCTCTAGCTTCAAGTCCATTGAGGCATGAGTTCACACAAAATTCTAAAAACAAACTCCCTCGGCAAAAGGCAACGAAATATGACCACAAAGCGTCATTCTCCACTTTCTATTCTATCGGAATAACATGGATCCAAGAGACAAGACACAAAAGACAAAAAGCGTACGTGAGTTTACAGGAATTATAAAATGCAGCCCTATGCAAGTACATAGACTATGGAGAAAATGGAACCACTATCCACATGATATGTTTTACGCGTAGTGTTTGAATATGAATTTGATTATACGCAAAAAAAATGATAATTTAAAATTGTGTTAAAATATTATTTTTTAGAAATTAAAGTTATGTTTGAACATGTATCATACTTGAAAAAAATTGAAATTTTATGAGTTAGAAGAAAAAATTTCACCTAAAAATTAGCCCAAACTATTTTTTGGAGCTTGATTCTCTTTTCCAAATTTTTTTTTTCATAAAATGATCAAATTCCATGTACAAACAATACTTTAAAAAAAAAGAAGAAGAAGAAGCCAAAATCTATATCTAAACGCGAGCTACGTACCGGGAAAGCAATTCAAATTCGAAAACTATTTGCTATTGAATTCGTCAACATGCCTTCAACTACAGGAACCAAATCCGTGGGTTGTAGAGGAAAAACTCAAAATGCTTCAAAATTCGTCTCTAGATCTCAAAAGGCGGGTCTCCAGTTCCCGGTCGGCCGAGTTGCTCGGTTTTTGAAAAAGGGCCGTTATGCTCAGCGAGTTGGCTCCGGTCACCGGTTTATCTCTTAGCGGTTCTTGATTACCTTACTGCTGAGTTGTTGGAACTTGCTGGAAATGCTGCGAGAGATAACAAGAAGAACAGGATTGTTCCTAGGGATATACAACTAGCTTTGAGAAACGATGTTGGGATCTGCTACCATTGCTAATGGTGGTGTTTTGCCCAATATTCACCAGAATTTGCTTCCTAAGAAGATTGGCAAAGGGAAAGCTGAAGTGGGTTCCGCTTCACAGGAATTTTAGATCATTAGGTGTTGTATTAGGTGATTGGGCAGTGAATTTGAGTTTTGGGGTAAATTAGTTGGATTTGTCCATTAAGGTTCTATATGAATGGCAAGTTTCTTCATCCTATTGCCTTGAAGTATGTAGAAATTAGTGAAGAAAAAAATTAATGGATTTTTTACAAAAAAGAAAAGGGAGCTACATCTCTTAAAAACTATACTCCGTTTTATGTGGGCGTACGTCGAGCGGTTTAGTTCGATTTTTTTCAAAAATCAAACAAAACCGAACCAACTATATCGGTTTTGTAACGATCCGATCAGTCATTTTATGTAATTGCGTCCCGTTACCTATTTTTTATACTTCACACGTGTGTTTGTGATTTTATGCTTGCTGAGTTGGTTAGTTTCGTTCCGAAAAGCTTTTGGGTTGATTTGGACCCTTTAATACTTGACTTAGAAGTTTAAATTAGAAATGTAGACCAAACTTTGACTTTAGTGAAAACGTCTCTGAAACTGTGTTTTGATGGCTCTGATAGCTTTGTATCGTGATTTCGGACTTGGGCGTATGGTCGGAATTGATTTTAAAAGTCCGTAGGTTGAATCCACACTTATCAAAGGTGTAAGTGGGGGCTCAGAAGTTGCAATTGTGACTTCCCCCTTCGCATTTGCAAAGATAACATCATTTTAGCACATTTGCGAACAAATGTTCGCTTTTGCGATGATGGCCAGTTTGTAATTGCAAGGATTCATGAGGCTGTCAGGGTTCACAAATGCGAGCTCTAGTTCGCAATTGTGAGAGTTCGCATTGTGTCACAAATTAAGATATCTGTAGCTGGTACAAAGGGCTGGAAGACGGGATTTTTAAAATTATCCTCTTATTTCTTAGCCGCAAACTCGACAAAAGGTGATTTAGATAGGGGATTTTCACCTACAACTTTGGGTATGCAATTCTACTCTGTATCTAATCATATTCCATCAACAGATCCTAGATTTCAACATCAAAATCATGTGAGTCAAAGTGAAAATTTGTGAAACATTGTTAAGTTTTTTCAAAATAATAAATTGCTTTCCGAGAGTCGATTTGATTCGGATTTTTGAAACTAATCATATATATGAACTCGTGGGTCATGGGTAGTCGAAATCTTCCATTGGACCCGAATTTTTACCGGTTGACTTTTATTGACTTTTTAGAAAAATTGTAAAGATCTTAGCTTTATCTATTATAATTGATTTCCTTAGCATTTCTTGATGATATTAAGTCAATTTTTGTTAAATTTGAGCCGTGTGGAGGCAAATTTTAGGAAAAAAAGCTATTTTCGAGGGTTGAATTAGCCTAGTTGAAGTGAGTATATGGCCTAACTTTGTGCGGGAAAACTACCCCTTTGATTTGTATTGATTTATTTGTTTGTGCTATGTGAAAGCCGTGTACCCAAGGTGACGAGCGGGTACACGGGTTGTACGTGAAATTTGACCGATTTAGGCTACTTAGACTCTTTTCATCCTTTAATTGAATTGTCATATCATGTTCTATTTTATCATAGTCAATCTATTTTTACTTGTGTTAATCTATCCCTATATGCCTTAAATGATTCCGTTAACACTTGTTCTACACCCTGATTGATAAATTGCTCTCATGAATTAGTTGCCTCTTTCATTGTTATACATTATCTTTTTTATTGTGAGTTAGTCTTATCTAATATCGTGGTTACACATTATCTCTCTCGTTGTTGAGTTATCTGGTGTTGAAGTTGTGAAAGCCATTAACACATTGAGGCGAAATTGTTGTTGTTGAGACATCTTTCTTGTTGATCATTTCACATTCTTGTTGTTGTTGTTGCTATTGGACGACCCAACCGGTCATTTTTAGTATTTGCTCTTTGCTTGATAGTTTGAGGGAACGAGTATCTCCGCATGATGTATTATGAATTATGTGAATCATCGGTTTGGTTTTCAGGTTGTTCGGAATAGATTTGGAAGAACGAACATCATGATTGAAGCTTTAAGTTGGAAGAGTTGACCAAGTTGGACTTTTTAGCAAATTACATCGGATTGGAGTTTGGATGCTTGCATTAGGTGCGATTGGTGATTTTGGATTCCGGCGTTTGACCGAATTTGAAATTGGATATTTCAAGAAGGATTCGACACTAATTGGTGAAAATTAGAATATGAAAGTTTGAAAAGTTCAGTTTGATTTGAGGTGCAATTTATCGTTTCGATGTTGTTATGCGTGATTTGAAGCCTCAAGTAGGTTCATGTTATTTTATGAGACTTGGTGGTGTGTTCAAATGGGGTCCGGAGGGGCTCAGGTGAGTTACAAATAGGTTTGAGTTATGTTGCACTCGTTTATTAGGTTTTGATGTAATTTCTTTAAGTATAAATGATATCACATTAAGAAAATGAGCCAATTTCTATTTTTATTCAAGCATTATATCCGTATTGTAATTACTAAGCCATAGAAAAAACAATCATCGAATTTGGACATCGTACGATGAGTTTATGGTCATATTACTAAGAAGTAGATTTTTTTAGATTAATTACAAAATTGCCACTGATTTCGTATTTAAAAATCTGAACTATTTTCAAATATTGAAACTAACATATTTCCTTTATTATAAGGTTAAATGAAGTGATTCAAAAGCCTAACTTAACTGAATTATTACAAGGAATCTATTGGAGGTGTTAAAAGCGAGTTTCAGGATCGTTTGGCATACGAAACGAGGCAGAACAGTTGGGCAACACTATTTAATATCGAGGGTTTATTCATTTGGTCATATTTGAGTTGGGGACTCGGATTTGGGCAATGTTTAGACGATTTTCACTATATAAATTGGGGTAAGTGTTCTTTACTTGGTTTTGCTTATTTTTCATGAATCTAACTTCATTTTTTGGTAATTGGATTATAAATTTTAAAGAGAAAATTGGTTTTTGTCAAAAGTTTCATATAGTAAATTTTTGAGTTTTGACCATTGATTTGGAGCCGGATTTGGGTAAAACTAGTATGGTTAGACTTGTAATTGAATTATTTTTCAGATTTTATGTGTCTTGTGAGGTTCCGAAGCATGGGCTCGGGTTTGGCTTTTTGGTCGATTTTGGAATTTTGATTAAAGATCCGGCCTTTATCGATTGTGTTTGCGTTCTTTGGAATGATTTGATGTATTAGGGTTTCTTTTAGCTAGTTCTGAGTCGTTCGGAGGTTTGTACATGTGTGATGGCATCTTTAGAGCATCGTTTGGCTTCCTCGATATTGGAAATGGCTTGTTCGAGGTAAGTAACACTTCTAAACTTGGTGTTGAGGGTATGAAACCCTGTATCACGTGTTATGTGTTCTGTGTTGAGGTGACGAACATGATAGGTGAGGGGCGTGTGGGCGTACACTGTGTGAATGTGACTTTGTTATTTTTATGGTATTGTGTAATTTCTTGATCTAATCTGTAACCATGAAATCTCTACAGACCATAGTTATTGAGTAGTGATCTATGGTAGAAACTCTGTCTAGGGTATATGCTTATTCTGTTGGGAACCACTAAGATCATATTGCTATTAATTTTTTTGTTTAAACTGAAATTTCATACTTAGTCATATTCATTTATTTCATATCATATCTCAGCCTATATTGCTATTTATTGGCACATCATATCATCATTTTGGGCTAGTTTCATGGCATTGTGAGCTTGAGAGACAAAAGTGATTGATGACTGAGTAAGGCCGGGGGCCTGAGTGTGAGTTATATAATAGGATCGGTCTGCACGACGTAGCATGTTATATTGATTTATGCTTGGATATAGCTTATTATGGAACTTAGGTTGAAGGAGCCCATTGAAGTCTGTACGAACCCTCTAGTGAGCGTGGTTGATTTATATTAAGGGGTGGATCTTCCATAGGCATGGATCTTGCTCGATGCATTTATATTTGGATCTTCCACAGGCTAGATTGGCGTTATACAATACTGAGTGACTGACTGTCAGTTGCTCTCTCTATATAATGGATCTTCTATGGACTAGATTGGCCATATACAGTATTGAGTGACTGATCATGTCTAGTGATTGAGCATGATGAGTGAGAAGTGTGAGACGATGCGATTACATACTTTGAGAGTGTGAGTACTTGCGTTCATCTCTATGATACATTGCATTTTTCTCATGTTGTACGGTGTCACGACATTTATGACTTCTTACTCATATTGACATATAGGCATAAAGATATATTTTCCTCATGCCATTTGAAAATGAAAAATTTACATGTTGAAAGCTTTGGGAATAGTTATTGTTTTCAAACTTACTCATACTTTTGGAAACTTCAGTAAAAGATTTAGGTTTTCACTGATATACTTGAAAAGCATACCTATTTTTGGAATTGTGAACAAGCTGAGCGTTTTATCTCTGATTTAATTTTTTATTACTTCCATTATGTTGTTTTGAATTAATGTTGACAATTGGTGTTTGACTTTAACCCTTATCCTATCTCGTCACTACTTTTAACCTAAGGTTAGGTTTGTTATTTATTGAGTACATGGGGTCGGTTGTACTTATACTACACTTTTGCACCTTGCGTGCTGATGTTGGTTGTTGATGTTGCTGCGTACGACGAGAGCTGGATCAGAAGTTTCACCTGCGTTCCCGTCACAGTTGCCTCTTGTTCTTAGTAGTTATAGAATTATTAATCCGTTCATGCACATTTCAAATAGATGATGTATTTTTATTTCACACCTGCGTTGTAAACTCTATATCTTAAAAGCTCATGATTTGTCCTATAGATACTTTATTTTACTTAATTATCAGGACTAGGCAAATTTTGGGTCGTGATAATTTGGTATCAGAGCTCTAGGTTCATAGGTTCTACAAGTCATAAGGAAGTGCCTATGAGTCTTGCGGATCAGCATGATGACATCCATACCTATCTTGTGGATCAACATGTGAGCGCACAGTATCAGCTGCACATTGTTGACTTGTGATTCCATTGATGAAGTGCGAGATGTGATTTCGGTGTGCTGATCATTGGCTGGTCTGGAGGACTTGAGGCAGGTTTTTGACTATACCTTTAGCACTTTTTTGAGCATGTGATTTTGGACTTATATGTCCGTTAGTGTCCCTATCAGTGGATTTATAGTTTGATGAGTGTCTGGATGGCTATATGATGAGTATGATATGACTGCAGGTTGTATTAAGATGGTTTGAATTTGAGGAGAGAAGTTTTCTTGGGATGTGAAAAGGATTATTGGGTTCTTGATTCTTTTTGGATGTGACGTATAGTCTCGAGTTATTAGTGTATTGAAGGATCTTTCATGTTGTTTAATTATAGAATGAATTAGGTTTTCATGTCTTGTTGTGAGACCAAACTTAGGAGGATTAAGTAATGGCATAGTAGTTATGGCTGTGAAATGGTATAGAGAGATGTCAGTTTGAGGCTAAGCAGGTAGGTTATCCCCTGCAGGGTAAACTATGGATGCGTAATCCTTATTGTAACGACCCGATAGGCCGTTTCATGAGTTATCGCTCAGTTTCCCCTAATCATGCTTCTTATTATCTTGTTTAGCTGTATTATATGCTATTAGGTTTGTTTGCTCGGGTTCAGAAAGGTTTAGGTAAGGTTTGAGATACTTAGTCTCTTTTATGTAAGTTTAAGTTGAAAAAGTTAGCTAGATGTTGACTTATTGGGAAAAGGGCTCGATGTGAATTTTGATGGTTCAGATAGCTTCAGAAGGTGGTTTGGGACGTAGGAGTGTGATTAGAATGTTTTTTGGAGGTCCGTAGTAGATTTACGCTTGAATTGGAGAAATTATAATTTTGGCTTTTTTCGATTGATAGGTGAGATCTTGATATAGGGGTCAGAATGGAATTCTGGAAGTTGCAGTAGGTCTATTGTGGCATTTGGGATATGTGTGCAAAATTTCAGGCCATTCGGACATGGTTTGATAGACTTTCTGATCAAAAGCAAAATTCGGAAGATTTTTGGAACCTTAGGCTTGAATCCGATGTTATTTGGTTGCTTCAATATTGTTTGAGGTGTTTTGAAGATTGTTATAAGTTTAAATAGTGGTATATGGCTTGTTTTTTCTTTTGGTTAAGGTCCCGGGGGGCCTCGAGGTGATTTCGGATGGTTGACGGAAGATTTTGAGTTGGGTTTGGCAGCTGAAGTTTTTCTATTGCTATCATAACCGCACCTGCGGCTAAGGGACCATAAATGCGGACTCGTAGAGGCGGAGATGGAGCTGCATATGCGGCAAAAAGGGAGGTCAGTTGGAACCGCAAAAGAGGATACTGGAGCGCACATGCAATAGCACAGGTGCGGGCATTGAATCACAGATACAAAAAGGGACTTTTAAGTGAAAACCGCATATGCGGTGGGTTAGACCGCAGAAGCAGAAAAAGGACTGTAGGTGCGGAATCCTAGGAATATTG
Source organism: Nicotiana benthamiana (assembly GCA_034376525.1). NCBI lineage: Eukaryota > Viridiplantae > Streptophyta > Magnoliopsida > Solanales > Solanaceae > Nicotiana > Nicotiana benthamiana. The sequence goes on along the minus strand of CM067332.1, from coordinate 110,309,641 downwards.
AAGAAGGAATCCAAGGTGACTTCAACGAGATAATACTTTTGAACATAAAACTCATTCCTATGGTGTTATTTCATTGATTAGACTTGAAATTTATTGAAATTGGTGGGTAAATATTGAAGAAACTAGGGCTTAAGATTGGAGACCTTTGAGTAAGGATTTGAGTGGTCATTTGTTGTCGGATTTTGGTACTTTTGATATGGATAAACTCATGGGAAGATAAGGAGTTTGTTGATGTAATTTTTATCGGATTCGAGACGTGAGCCTGGGGGCCGGGTTTGGTTAATTTGGGGATTTGTGTTGTAATTTGATTATTTTTGCATGGGCTTCGTTCCCTTAGTATATTTTGACGTCATGATTCTATTTTGGATATATTCAACGCGAGTTGCAGGCATCACCTGATAGATTTTGGACCGAATAGAGGTAAATAATGATTGTAAATGCTGTCCTGAAGGTATGAAACACCGAATTTCACGTAGTTGTGTTATTATGAGGTGGCACACACGCTAGATGACGAGTGTGGGGTCGTGTACTATTGTGGATTGTGACTTAGTCTGTCTCGTATGATTTTTAACCGCATATTTGATTGAAAACTGTTTGCTATCATTATGTTTTGGGTTAAATTCCATATTTGAGCCTCGTGCCAACTATTTGGACTCTTAGGGCATTTTTACTACTATTCCTCACTGTTTGACTTCCTATTTGTACTCAGTCATGCTATATTCTACTGTTTTCATGACTCAGCCATCTTTCCTCATTTTTGATATTTTAAATGATATATTTTGTTGAGCATCATGTTTAACTGTTGCCCGAGTGGCTTGTGAGATTCTGACAGAGTAAGGCCGAGGTCATGTGTTGTGAGGATACTATGGGATCGGGCTGCACGCTGCAACAGTATTGTATAGATTCATGATTATGAGGCCTAGGGCCCGAGTTGCTACACCACAAGGTGGCTTGATATGAGGCCGAGAGCTTGTTTGATTGTGACACGAGATAGCTTATTATTGTGCTTAGGCCGTAAAGGGCCCCTCCCGGAGTCTGTACACTCCTAGTTAGTGCGTGTACCTAGTGTGAGATTTGATATAGCCCGAGGGGCTGATGTTGTTCCGTGTTATTGCCCAAATGGCTAATATGAGTGATTGTGAGATAGGTCGAGGGGCTGATTCTTTTGGTATTTTGCCCGATGGGCTGATTTTATGTGTCAATCTCTTCTTATTGCTTTTTCATTCACTCATTTAACAATTAAAATATTTTAAAGAGGTTTTTATTGAACTAAGGTGTTTACAAGCTTTTACAAGTTTTTATGAGGTTTTTACGAATTTTGGAATTTAACACTTATTAATGACTTAAATATGGATTATTATAACTGTTTAGTTGGTTTGGGTTTGTGTTGGCTTGGCTAGTACTATGGTAGGCTCCTTCACAATCAGGTCCAGTTTAGGATCGTAATAAGTTGGTATCAGAACCTAGGTTGCATAGGTCTCACGAGTCATGAGCAGGTTTAGTAGAGTCTCGTGGATCGGTATAAAGCTGTCTATATTTATCCTCGGGAGGCTGCACAACCTTCAGTAAATACTTCAAATTCTTGAATTCTTCTCGCGCAAATCTGTTGATCTGAGTACTAAAATATTGTTATTCTATTCTCTCACAAATGGTGAGGACACGTGCTACCGGTCAGTTGGGGCCACTAAAGGCCGAGGACGCGGTGGAAGCCATGGTAGGGGCAGAGGTGTAGCCCGCACAGTAGCTAGGGCAACACCTGTAGATCTACTAGCCTCCCCAGTTCATGATAAACTCCTAGTTGTGGACACTACACCTGTAGATCCACCACCCTCCCCAGTTCATAATGAACTCCTAGTCGTGGACACTCCAGCAACACTAGCTCAGACACCAACTATGCCCATTGTGATTTCAGGTCTTCAGGAGGCCCTTGCCTAGATTCTATCAGTATGCACTGGCCTAGCTCAGGTGATCTCAGTTGCTACAGCCGCAACCATTTCTCAGGCCAAGAGAGGCACTCCGATTCCTGCTACTCGCACACTTGAGCAGTTCGTACAGGAACTTCAGACATCGGGGACACCTCTAGCCCAGTCGATTGTAGCTGTTCAGGACTATGTAGCTCCTGCAATGCAAGAGGACGAGCAGTGCAAGTTTGAGAGGTTTGGTAGACTTCATCATCCGACTTTCAGTGGTGTAGAGGGCAAGGATGCCCAGGGTTTCTTGGACAAGTGTCAGAGGATTCTTCATACAACGAGTATTTTGGAGACCAGTGGGGTCGCTTTCACTACTTTTTAGTTTTCTGGTGCTGCCTTCACTTGGTGGGAGGCTTATGAGAGGCGTAGGCCTGCTGGTGCAGCACCCATTACTTGGCAGCAGTTCTCCATTCTCTTTTTGGAAAAGTATATGCCATATTCTAGCAGAGAGGAGCGGCATAGGCTGTTCGAGTAGTTGGTCATAGAGATATGACTGTGATGTAATATGGGATGAGGTTCTCGGAGTTAGCTCGTCATGCTATTTGGATGGTTCCTACGGAGAGAGAGAGACAGAGGATTATGAGGTTTGTTGATGGCCTCATGTATCAGCTTCGGATTCTTATGACTAGGGAGAGGGTGTCTGGTGCTATTTTTTAAGGAGGTTGTTGACATTTCTCGTGAGATTGAGTCAGTTTGTCACCAGGAATGAGATGAGAGAGAGGCCAAGAGGCCTCGGGGATCTGGTAGTTATGGTGGTGCTCGTTTCAGTGGTCAGTTTTAGCACGGCGGAGGCCATCCATTCAAACATGCTCAGTCACATCGCCCAGGTTATTGTGGGGCGTCATTTGGTCATGGTTCTCACAGTTCTTATTAGGGCCAGTCATCACTCAATGCTCTTTTATCCTAGAGTTCATCCTGTGCTTTGTCAGTTCAGGGCTCTTCTATGACTAGTTCATCTGCAATTTATTCCGGTGCTAGGGGTTCCCTTTAGTCTCCCTGTCAAGAACCCCGGAGTTGCTATGAGTGTAGAGAGTTGGGTCATATGTGGAGGCAGTTTTCTTGTTGTATTGGGAGTTCATCTTAGTAGAGGAGTCAGCTATCGGCTTCAGCGCCAATTACTTTACCACCGCCCACCCACCCAGCTAAGGATGGAGGTCAGTCTGTTAGGGTTCACCCTAGAGGGGGAGGTCGATCAGGTGGCGATCAGTCCCATTTCTATGCGCTCCTAGTTAAACTTGATGCTGTTGATTCAGATGCTATAATCACAGGTGTTGTCTCAGCCTGCCATAAAGATGCCTTTGTATTATTTGATCCCGGTTCCACTTATTCTTATATGTCATCATACTTTGCTTGTTCATTGGATATGCCCCGTGAGTCTTTTATTTTATTTATTTCTGTATAGACACCGATGGGTAATACTATTGTTGTAGACTGTGTGTACCGATTATGTGTGGTGAAAATTGGGAGTTTTGGAGACCCGAGTGGATATTTTGTTGTTATGTATGGTAGACTTTGATGTTATATTAGGCATGGATTGTCTATCTCCGTGACGTGCTATTTGGACTGTCATCCTAAGATGGTGACGTTGGCTGTTAGGTGTGCCACAGATTGAGTGGCGAGGTTCGACTGATTTTGTCCCCACTAGGGTGATTTCGTTCTTGAAGGCCCAACGGATGGTTAAGAAGGGTTTTCTTTCATATTTAGCCTTTGTGAGGGATGTTAGTGCATAGACTCCTAGTATTGATTATTTTCCTATTATGAGGGATTTTCTTGATGTGTTTCCTACAGACCTGTCATGCATGCCACCAGACAGGGATATTGATTTTTGTATTGAAATAGTGCCTGGCACTCACCCATTTTTATTCCACCATATCGTATGGCACCAGCGAAGTTGAAGGGGTTAACAGAGCAACTTTATGAACTCCTTGATAAGGGGTTTATTCAGCCTAGTGTGTCGCCTTGAGGTGCGCCCGTTCTATTTGTGAAGAAGAAGGATGGCGCTATGAGAATGTGCATTGATAATAGGAAGTTGAACAAAGTAATAATCAAGAACAAGTATTCTTTTCCTCGTATCAATGATTTGCTTGACCAGCTTCAGGGAGCAAGAGTGTTCTGCAAGATTGATCTCCATTCAGGTTATCTCCAGTTGAAGATCAAGGACTTGAATATTCTTAAGAAAACTTTCATGACCCGATATAGTCATTATGAGTTCTTGGTGATGTCTTTTGGGCTGACCAATTCCCCAATAGCATTCATGCATTTGATAAACAACGTGTTTCGGCCTTATCTCGACTCATTTGTCATAGTTTTCATTGATGATATTCTGGTGTACTCGCGTAGTCAGGAGGAGCATGCGGATCATCTGAGAGTTGTGTTGCAGAGATTAAGGGAGGAGAAACTTTATACAAAGTTCTCCAAGTGTGAGTTTTGTCTCAGTTTAGTGGCTTTCTTGGGGCATGTGGTGTCTAGCGAGGTATTCAGGTTGATCCAAAGAAGATAGAGGCAGTTTAGAGTTGGCCCAGACAGTACTCAGACACAAAGATTCATAGTTTTCTTGGCTTGGCTGGTTATTACCACCGGTTTGTTCAGGGATTCTTATCTATCGCATTGTCCTTGACCAAGTTGACTCAAAAGGGTGTTCCTCTCATGTGGTTGGATGAGTGTGAGGAGAGCTTTCAAAGGCTCAAGACTAGCTTGACCACAATTCCAGTGTTTGTTTTGCCATTTGCTTCAGGTTCATATACTGTGTATTGTGGTGTTTCAAGAGTTGGTATTGGGCGTGTGTTGATGTAGGAGGGTAGAGTAGAGTTATTGCTTGTGCTTCTGCCAGTTGAAGCCCCATGAGAAGAACTACCCTGTTCATAATTTTGAGTTGGCTGCCATTGTTCATACGTTTGAGATTTGGAGGCATTATTTGCATGGTGTGTCTTGTGAGGTGTTTAATGATCATCGTAGCCTCTAGCACTTGTTCAAGTAGAAATATCTCAATTTGAGGCAGTGGAGATGGTTAGAGCTGCTAAAGGACTATGATGTTACTATTTTTTACCATCAAGGGAAGACCAATATGGTGGTTGATGCCTTGAGTATGAAGGCAGTGAGTATGGGGAGTTTGGCATATATTCTAGATGGGAAGAGACCTCTTGCAGTTGATGTTCATTCCTTGGCCAATCGATTTGTGAGGTTAGATATTTCGGAGCCCATTCAGTTATTGGCTTGTGTGACTTCTCAATCTTCCTTATTTGATCGCATCAGAGAGCACCAGTATGATGATCCTTATTTGCTCATCCTTAAATATAGAGTTCAACACGATGATTCCAGAGATGTGACTATTGGTGATGATGTGGTGTTGAGGATGCATGGACGGATAAGTGTGCCCAATGTGGATGGGCTTGGGAGTTGATACTGGAGGAGGCCTATAGCTCGCGATATTTAATTTATCCGGGTGCCATGAAGATGTATCAGGATTTGAAAAAGCATTATTGGTAGAGGAGAATGAAGAAAGACATTGTGGGATTTGTATCTCGGTATCTCATTTGTCAGCACGTCAAATATGAGTATCAGAGACCGGGTGACTTACTTCAGTAGATGGATATTCCAAAGTAGAAGTGGGAGTGGATCACCATGGACTTTGTAGTTGGGCTCCGGCGGACTTTGAAGAAGTTAGATGTTATTTGGGTGATTGTGGATCGACTGACCAAGTCCGCACACTTCATTCCTGTGTGTACTACCTATTCCTCACAACGGTTGGAAGAGATCAATATCTGTGAGATTGTTCGTTTGCATGGTGTCCCCATTTCCATCATGTCAGATAGAAACATTCAGTTTACTTCATAGTTTTAGAGGTCTATACAGTGAGAGTTGGGTACTCAGGTTGAGTTGAGCACATCTTTTCACCCTCAAGACGGACAGGCAGTCCGAGCGCACTATTCAAATATTGGAGGACATGTTGCGCGTTTGTGTCATTGATCTTGGAGAGTCATGGTATCAGTTTCTTCCGCTCCCAGAGTTTTCTTATAACAATAGTTGCTAGTCGAGTATTTAGATGGCTCCATATGAGGCTTTGTGTGGGAGGCGATATAGATCTCCCGTTAGTTATTTGGGAAGAAGGGCAAATTGAGTCCTCCGTTCATTAAGCGTTTTATGGTGCTTTGATGGATTCGGGAGATGTCATATGAGCTTGCTTTACCACCCAGATTGTCAAGTATGCATCTGGTATGTCATGTTTCTGTGCTTTGGAAATATATTGGCGATCCGTCCCATGTTTTGGATTTTAGCACAGTTCAGTTAGATGGTGATTTGACTTATGATGTGGAGCCAGTGGCTATTTTGGAGCGTCAGGTTCGACATTTGAGGTCAAAGGATATAACTCTAGTGAAAGTGCAATGGAGAGGTCGGCCCGTTAAGGAGGCTACTTGGGAAACTGAGCGAGAGATGCAGAGCAGATATCCTCACCTATTTGAGGCTTCAGGTATGTTTCTTGACCCGTTCAAGGATGAACGTTTGTTTAAGAGGGGCAGTGTGTAACGACCTGGCTGGTCGTTTCATGAGTTAACGCTCCCTTTCCCCTATTCCTTCTTCTTATTGTCTCGTTTAGCTGTATTATGTGCTATTAGGTTGTTTGGCTCAGGTTCGGAAAGGTTTGAGACACTTAGTCTTTTATGAGTAAGCTTAAGTTAGAAAAGCCAACCGGATATTGACTTATGTGAAAAAGGCTTGGATGTGAATTCCGATGGTTCGGATAGCTCGGGGAGGTGAGCTGAGACTTAGGAGTGATCAGAACGTGTTTTGAATTGGCAAAAATAGAATATTGGTGTTTTTAGTTGATTGATGAGATTTTAATATAGGGGTTGGAATGGAATTCTGGAAGTTGGAGTAGGTCCATTGTGTCATTTGGGATGTGTGTGCAAAATTTAAGATCATTTGGACGTGGTTTGATGGACTTTTTGATCAAAAGCAGAATTCAGAAGATTTTTGGAACCTTAGGCTTGAATTCGATGTTATTTGGTTGATTCGATATTGTTTCATGTGTTTAGAAGATTGGTATAAGTTTGGATAATGGTATATGATTTGTATGTGCTTTTGGTTAAGGTCCCTGGGGGGGGGGAGGGGGGGAGGGGGGGGGGCTCGGAGTGATTCGGATGGTTGATGAAAGATTTTGAGTTCGGTTTCCCAGCTGAAGTTTTTCTATTGCTATCATAATCGCACCTGCTGGCAAGGGACCGTAGGTGCGGACTCGTAGAAATGGAGATGGAGCCGTAGATTCCCAGAGGGAGTCATCTGGAACTGCAGAAACGGCTACTGGAGTGCACCTGCAAAACCTCAGATGCGGAAAGGGTCTTTTAAGTGAAAACTGAAGATGCGGTAGGTTAGACTGCAGAAGTGGAATAAGGACCGCCATTGCGGAATCCTGCGTCAGAAAGTATATGTTTCATCATTTGCGATTTTCATCCTCTTTTCACCATTTTAATTTAATATTGGAGCTTTTTGGGGGATTTTGAAGAAGGAATCTAAGGGAACTTCATTGAGGTAAGACCTTTGATCATAGAACTCATTCCTATAGTGTTATTTTATTGATTAGGGTTGAAATTTATGGAAATTGGTGGGTAAATATTGAAGGAATATGGCTTGAGATTGGAGACCTTTGAGTAAGGATTTGAGGGGTCATTTGTGGTCAGATTTTGGTACTTTGGATATATATGAACTCGTGGGAGGATAAGGAGTTTATTGATGTAAATTTTATTGGATTCTGAGAAATGGGCCCGAGGGTCGGGTTTGGTTAATTTCAGGGTTTGTGTTATAATTTGATTATTTTTGCATGAGCTTCCTTCCCTTAGTATATTTTGACGTCATGATTCTGATTTTGGATAGATTGGACACGAGTTGCGGCTGAGGCAAGAGGCAAAAACATCGCATGCTAGATTTTATACCGGATAAAGGTAAGTAATGATATTAAATGCCGTCCTAAGGGTATGAAACCTCAGATTTGACATCGTTGTGCTATTATGAGGTAATGCACATGCTAGATAATGAGCGCAGGGACGTGCGCTGTTAGGTATAGTGACTTAGTTCGTCCTGTATGATTTTTTAACCACGTATTTAATTGAACACTGTTTGCTATCATTATGTTTTAGGATGAATGCCATATTTGGACCTCGTCCCAACTATTTGGACCCTTAGGGGATTTTTACAACTATTCCTCACTGTTTGACTTCGTATTTGTACTCAGTCATGCTATATTCTACCTTTTTCACGACTCAACCATCTTTTCTCATTTTTATATATTAAATGATATTTTGGGCTAAGCATCATGTTTTACTGTTGTCTGAGTGGCTTGAGATTCTGACTGAGTAAGGCCGAGGGACTGTGTTATGAGGATACTATGGGATCAAGCTGTGTATAGCAGCAATATTATGCTGATTCATGATTATGAGGCTGAGGCCTCGAGTTTTATGCCACAAGGTGGCTTGATATGAGGTCGAGAACCTGTTTGATTATGCCACGAGATGGCTTATTATTGCGCTTGGGCCACAAGAGGCCCCTCCCGGAGTCTGTATAACCCCAGTAAGCGCGTGTACCTAGTGTGAGATGTGATATAGTCAGAGGGGCTTATGTTGTTCCATGTCATTGCCCGAGGGGCTGATACAAGTGATTGTGAGATAGCCCGAGGGGCTGATTATGTTGGTATTTTGCTCGAAGGGTCGATTTTTTATGTCTATCATTTTTCACTGCTTTGTATTCACTCGTTTAAATATGTTTCAAAGAGGTTTTAATTGAACTAAGGTGTTTACATGAAGTTTTACTGATTATTGTCTTGATACTGCCTTTTATAGAATTTTGATTTGTTTTACTTGTTTTCTTATCACTCAGCTGCCTTTACTTTTATTAATTTCTGAGTTGGCGTACTTATATTACCCCTTACACATTATGTGCAGATTCAGGAGTCTCGGGTCACGCTAGTGAGGGCTGATTGCTTCCAGCAGGCTGTTCGGAGTTCACTAGGTAGCTGTTTGGCGTTCGCAGCCCAGTGCTTCTCCTTTCTATCTGTACTTTCCTTTGTACTAGTTGCGTAATAGGTGTAGTCTTTCTTTTTATACTCCTAGACAGATATTTAGATGCTCATGACTGGTGACACTCCTATGTCAGGCTGTGTTTGTTTACGCATTGTTCTAGATTACTCTTTATTTTGAGATTTATTACTTACTAATGACCTAAATATGAATTATAATAACTGTTTAGCTAGTTTGGGGTTTGTGTCGGCTTGCCTGATCGTGACACTTATGATGTTGTGTGGAGAGTTTATTTCTACTAGCGGGTTATAGGTATAGCAATTTGAGTTTGGATTGATTAAGAAAGTTGACTTGACCTTCACGTGGATGAATAGGAGCATAACAGACGATTTGAGGCATTAAATGGTTTGTGTTACATAGGTTTATGAAGGATTTAGTTGAACCTCATGACGATATGATGGCAGTAATAGACTATGGAAATTGTGAGTTATTGTGTGTTTTGATCTATAACTTTGGGCCAAGTGGGGAAGTCTGCTATCGACGAGTTAATTGCATAGTTATTTGTTGTATCGATTTCAGTCTAAGACATACTTGTGGATCAATTATGACTTGCAGATATTGGTTTTGAGGATGACTTAAGCAAAAGAATTTATGGATGCATGATGCATTACACTTTATGGGTATATTGGAAACATTGAATGATTGAGTTGATATTCATAAAGGATTTAGTTCACATGAAGTAGGATTCACTGGGTTGCTTAGAGGTGTGGATTACTTCTTTGGATGTTGTCGTGCTAATGGGGCACATATCATTCGGCTCATCGGGGGTAGTGCAATTGAGAGTTGAGCATGGTGGAGGACTCTAGAGAAGGTTCCAATGGGTTAAAGATTTATATGTAACGATAGAGAACTTTTTTGGATTTATATATGGCTACGGCATGATATATACATTAGATGTGTTAAGACTCGCGGTATTTCTATATCATTATGGAGTATACATTTTATTAAAAAGGTGAAGAAAATAGCTTTTGATTCGCAGAAGGTCTCTTCAGAGCAGGTGTCTCGGTTATGGTACTTTTGGGGTGTTTAAGAAGGAATAGTGGCTCATGGGTCTTAGGGCAGTATGGTTTTATGCTAGGGTCTCATGTGGTTAGATTTGGGTCAGGGTGGTGTTACTGTTGCAAGGAGAAGTATTAACTTGAAGGCAATTCAGAAGGAGCTCAGACAAATAGGACAGTTTAGTAGTAGGTTTGACCAACACCGTAATGGATATAATTGGTTCTTTGGGTACTTATTGATGTGGTGAGTCTTTGCAGGTGTTTTGTGGCAGTACTCTTGGGTTTTGGTGACTGGGTGGCTTTGGGTTAGAGGGATTCGGTTTTTATAGCTTGGCTACGCGCAAATTGATGTTCAAAGAGTTCTCTATGATTTCTATCACAGTTCAAGGTGGATAATTCCTATTAGGGAATGGGCATGTTGCGTATTGTGATTTCCTACAGGATGGGATCAAATGAAAGGTTTTTGACTGATCGAATATGTATTATATTTGTGACTTAGAGTTGATTATGAGATTCTCGTATTTTTCATATGGTGGCATGATAGATGCAGCATGTTGTGTGGGATTAATTTTGCATGTGCAAGGTCATGATTTAGTTTTATAAGGAAAGTCATAAATTTTTAGATGGCATGGACGATTTTTGATGCTTAGATGAATGCTATAACTGCTCGGTTTTTCCTAAGAAGGGCTACATCTCAGAAGTCGCATTGTGCTTTGACTTACAGATGCTTTATTTGTATTGCAGTACTCGCCTTGTTGACCTATTGTTGATATTCAAATTTTCTATGTTGCACGGAAGAATTATATAAGTATTACTCATGGTATGATTGTGTATGAGAGATGTATTAGACATTCAGGAGGTAGAGTTGGGATCAGATATGGTGATTCGTGTGTATATGGATTTGGAGACTGGGAGTTCTAATAAGTAGGTAGACTGTGAAGATATGGCCTAAGCTAGCCACATAATAGTATGTGTTATGGTTAGGTCGTTCTGGACTTATGGAGGGCTTTTTGTCTATTCGGGGATGACTAGAGTTGATTTGAGGGCTTACTAGTAGGCCCAATGAGGATGTTTATTCTACATCGGACCGGATTTGTTTACTCTGAATTGCTATTGTTGAGGGATGTGTCATCCCGTTTGAATTGATTTTATTTGTATCTGATATGTTCTATGTGTTACTCTTTCATCCTACGAACGGTTGTTATTCATTGGTTATATATACACATGGTGCTGTTCTGTTTGGGCCTTATAGCGGAATTCGAGTGAGATGGTGATTGGGGTGTGGAATTGTTGATTGTGCCTTAATTATGGTTTTTTCATATTGTGGCATATTATGTTATTTGCTTCACCATGGTTATGGCCATGAACACCATGTGCTTGATGTTAAATTGCATGTGGTTGTTAATTTTGAGCATTGTGGCTTAAGGTATTTCATATGGACCAGTGTTTAAATGTGGTCAAGTATTACAACTGGATTATGCCGGGAGATTTTCCTTTATGTTAGATTCTTGTGCCTTGGTTCTTCTTGGTATGATGGGTTCGAAGCATTTCGGTTGTGGTGGTACTTATTGAACTTGCAGGATGATTCTCTAGTTGAGTCATTTTCCATGATTGAGGAAACTAGATATGTTATTTATTGGTGCATGGATTGTACGAGTTGTGGCTTTAAATTGTATTGATATGGCATGTCACTAGAGTGGTTGTGTTGGAATGAGATGAGGTCATTAGGCCTAGAATGGATATTATCGGATTTGATCACAACATGTATATAGGATAAAATCGGAAGTTGGTTTAGAAATTAGCTATAGTTCTTGCCGAAGGTCGGAGAGTTCCATGACTGGTTGGTCTAATAAGTTGTTACGAATTTCTGCATGTTTGTTTATTTCATTATCGGCAGTGTACGAAGGTTTTAGAAAGAGGTTTTGTTTGATGTGAGGTTTATTACTAGTATCAATTTATTTTCAGCAGCTGCAATGATTAGAAATTATTGCTATGAGTATTTGAGTTATATGATATATCATGTGATTGTGTCTTGGGTTACGCTTAAGGCTTGATGCAATTATTTAGACTTATGCAGTGTATAGATGTGAGAATTGGATCCGATAAAAAATTTCAGAAGTTGGAAAATCGGATTTCATGGTTTATGGGCTAAGGTTGAACTAGGAATCTTCTGTTAGGTTGTATCTTCAAGCTTGAATGGATTAGGGTGACATGGGATCATCCCTAGGTATGTGCATGGATAGGTTACATGATAATTTGATGGCTTTGGAATGACTTTTGGCACTTTTGAGGAAAAACGTATATTTAAGTGGGGGAGGATGTAACAACTTGGCCGATCATTTTGAGCTTTTGCATTTTGCTCGGTAGTTTGAGGGCACAAGTATCTCTACATGATGTGTTATGACTTGTGTGATGTCACGCCCTAAACCTGGGGAGGCGTGGCTGGCACTTAATGCCGTTGTGACCCGAGTGAACCACTCTGTAACTCATTCATTCCACTTGTAGCTATTATGGGCCAACATGGACACAACGCATAATATACAATTATAAGTGGGCAAATTTCATATTAATGAGCCATCGTTCTTAAACATGAATACATATGTACCGTTAAGGCCTCTGACATACTGCACAAAATGAAACTCTGTCTACAAAGCCTCTAAGATTAACTGATATATAAGGGGACATGATACCGGCCTACCCGTAAGTCTGTAACAAAATTCTGATATGATGGCTTATGGACTCGGCTGCACTCCGAATGAGGTGGAGTCTTACCGATCCTTCGTTGAATAACAATCTCGTCTACTATGAGGGCTCGTCAAATTAATTATCTATACCTGCAAGCATGAATGCAATATCCCCATTAAATGGACGTCGGTACGAATAATGTACTGAGTCTGTAAAACTTGTAATTAAGTATGGAAAGAACATTGAATAAACATGGATAAACAGACTCAACCTGTAAATCTGGATAGCTCTGTAAATCATGAAATATTTATAATGGCATGCATATGCGTATAAATGTCGTGAAATGCATAGGCCCGTATGTACATAACATCATCAAGACTCTGAGAGCATCCTATCATAACATTTCAGCCACTGTGGGCAACATCATTATCGTATAGTAGCTAATTAGATGGTGATGCGTATATAACACCGTAACTTTTTCCCATATCCCATATACACACACACACATAATATATATATATATATATATATATATATATATATATATATATATATATATAGTGTCGTCTGAGTCATAGGTAAATGCACATGTAAATGAATGCAATGCATGCGAAGCACGTTAATAAAACTTCTCGAAATATTATAAGACCATTATACCTCTAAATAATGTCATGAAATAATTTTTTTTCAACTTAAGTATTTTTTGATACCCATGAACAGATGATACAATAATAGGACACATGAAGATTCAAGAATATAGGTACCTTTAATACTTCTATGAATAAAGTCTGTGCGTTTGCTCGTCTCTTCTGTACTAGTTTCTGGGCAAGCGCTTTGCGCGTTTTTTCAAGGAAAAAAGGAATAATTAAAAAAATAATATACATAAATTTTATGCAAAAGCTGTGTGTGTTCTAAATAAATTGTTTTAAAACTCTTAATTTTAATTATTGTTAGGGGTTTGAATATCTTACCAACTCATCATAAGAAGATTTGAAATTTGTAGTTTATTGTCAATATTATGTAGCTACTAACATCGTACTTACAATCAGATTAACATATATATTTTGATACTTTGAAAATATTTGCCTGCTCCATGGGTTAGTTTCTTTTAGTTTGTTTAAATTTATTTCTTCGTTTATGAGTTCCCCATTAATTATTTTATGTTGGTGGATCTTCTATCACTCTGTTCGACGTTTAAAAAAAAAAAATCCTCTAGATATACTTCAGAGAAAAGACTGCATATCCATGAATCCGTAGTACTTCTTGCTAAGTTATTGTCTCATCCTCAAGAAACATTAGTCTATTTTTCAAGAGCAATGATTCACAATGACTTAAGTCCTAGATGCCACGTTCTTGGCTTAGTAATTTCCAATTTTTTTTAGATAATTACCGGTTACCGAATTATCTAAAATTACTCAAAATTTTACTTATTTTTAATACACTTTATGCATTTTACTATTACGGTTATATGGTACCTAATAAAATAAATTCATACAGTATTATATATATATATATATATATATATATATATATATATATATATATATATATATATATATATATATATATTTATATTTCATAATCTCATATAAAGAGTACAAATTTCGTACACTTAATTCTTAAAATAGTAAAAAAAAGCTTGTGTAAAAAGTAATTCATATTTTTACAATAAAGAAAATCTCATAAACTTTCTCATGATATGTGCACTAATTTAACGTATTCGAAAGTAGTTATTTATATATATATATATATATATATCTTACAGGGTGTAACATGTGAATCGTCGGTTTTGATTTTAAGATTGTTCAGAATCGATTTGGAAGAACAAACTTCATGATAGAAGCTTTAAGTTGGAAGAGTTGACAAAGTTGGACTTTTAACATTTGACCTCGAATTGGAGTTTCGATGATTCCGTTAGCTACAGATGGTGATTTTAGATTTGGGAGTATGTCCGGATTTGCAATTGAATATTTCTAGAAGAATTCGAAACTAATTGGCGAAAATTGGAATTTGAAGTTTCGGAAAAGTTCATTAAATTTGATTTGAGGTGCGATTCAGTGTCTCATTATTTTTATGCATTATTTAAGGCCTCGAGAAGGTTCATGGTATTTTATGGAACTTTTTAATACGTTTGGACGGGGTCCCGAGGGGCTCGGATGAGTTTCAGATATATTTGGATTGTGTTGAGCTCGTTTTTGATGTTTTGACGTCGTTTCTTAAAGCATTAATAGTTCCACATTAAGAAAATGAGCTCCAATAAGTGTTTTTATTGAATCAATCGTAATTATGGATCCATAGCAAAAAGAATCATCGAATTTGGACATTGTATGAGAAGTTTATGGTCATTTTATTAAGAATTGGGTTGCTAGATTTTTCAGATTAATTATGAAATTGCAACTAATTTCGTAATTAAAATCTGCACTATTTCCAAATATTAAAACCAATATATTCCTTTATTATAAGCTCAAATGTAGTGACTCAAAAGCCTAACTTAACTGAAATTTCACAAGAAATTTATTAGAAACATCAAAAGTGAGTTTTGGGATAATTTGATATACGAAACGAGGCATAAGAGCTGGGCAAAAATATATAATATCGAGAGTTTGTTCATTTGGTCATATTTTGAGTTGGGGAGCTCGAATTTGGAAAACTTTTGAGGTGATGTTCATCATATGAATTAGTGTAAGTGTTCTCTACTTGGTTTTCATTATGTTTCGTGAATCTATCTTCATTTTTGGTAATTGGATTATGAATTTTAAAGAGAAAATTGGGGGTTCTGTGCAAAGTTTCAAAGGGTGAATTAGTTAGTTTTGAGCATCAATTCAGAGTCGGATTTAGGTAAAACTAGTACGGTTGGACTCGTAATTGAATGTGTTATTAGATTTTATGAGTTTTGTTGGGTTCCGAGGTGCGATCCCGGATTTGGCTTTTTTGTCAATTTTGGGATTTTGATTAAAGATTCAACCTTTATTGATTGGGTTTATTTCCTTTGGTATTATTTGATTTATTTGAGTTGCTTTGTCTAGTTTCGAGCCATTCAGAGATCGGTACACTCATGATGGCATCTTTCGAGCGTTGTTTTGGCTTGCTCGATATTGGGTTTGGCTTGTTCGAGGTAAGTAACACTTCTAATTCTGGTATTGAGGATATAAAACCCCGTATTACATGTTTTATATTTGGTGTTAAGGTGGCGCACATGTTAGGTGACGGGCGTGTGGGCGTGCACCGTGTAAATTGTAATTCTATTATTCTTGTGGTACTATGTAGTTTCCTGATCTTATCTATAACCATGAAATCTCTATGTACTAGAGCTATTGAGTGGTGATCCATGTTTGGAACTATATCTTGGCTACATGCTTATTCTGTTGGGACCTATTGAGGTCATATTACTATTGAATTATTTGTTTAAATTGCAAGTTCACACTCACTCACGTTCATTCATTTCATATCATATCTTTGTCTATGTTGATATTTATTGAAACATCATGTTATTCTTTTTGGCTAGTTTAATGGCATTGTGAGCCCGAGAGGCTCGAGAGATTGATGACTGAGTGAGGCCGAAGGCTTGAGTGTGAGTGATATTATTGGAACGGGCTACACGCCGCATAATATTATATTTATTTATGCTTGGATCTGACTTATTATGGTGCTTGGAATGAAGGAGACCCTCCGGAGTTTGTACATACCACCAGTGAGTGCGGTTAATTTTTATTGAGGGATGGATCTACCTTGGGCATGGATCTTTCCCGAAGAATTTATATTTGGGGATGGATCTTCCCCGGGTTCGATTGACCTTATACAATACTGAGTGATTGACTATTAGATTCAATATATATATATATATATATATATATATATATATATATATATATATAGACACACACACATCATTGAGTGACTTAGCATCTCGAGTGATTGAGCATGTTTAGTGAAAAGTGTGAGACAGTGAGATTGAGTACTCTAAGAGTGTCCGTAAATTACTTCTTCTCTTAGATACATTGCATTTTCCTCATGTTGTATGGTATCACGACATTCATGACTTTTCACACATATTGACATATATGCATAAAAATATATTCTTCTCATGCTATTTGAAAATGAAACACTACTTGTTGAAAGCTTTGGAAAATATTACACTTTTCAAACTTACTCATATTTTTGGAGATTTCGGTGAAAGATTTGGGTTTTCACTAATATACTTGAAAATAATACCTATTTTCTAGAACTACGAATGAGCTGAGCATTTTATCTTTGAGTTACTTCTTTTATTACTTTCATTATGTTTTTCTGAACTATTGCCGGCTATTGGTGTTGGATTCTAACTCTTGCCCTTGCTCGTTACTACTTTCATCTTAAAGTTAGGTTTGTTACTTATTGAGTACATATGGTAAGTTGTAGTTGTACTATATTTCTGCACCTTGCATACAGTTGTTGGGTGCTAATGTTACTGCTTACGACGGGAGTAAGATAGGAAGTTGTACCTGCATTTCAGTCACAACTGCCTCTTGTTCTTGGTAGCTTTAGAATTATTAATTTGTTCATGCATATTTCAAAGAGATGATGTATTGTTTTTTACACCAGCATTGTAAACTCTAAATCTTAGAAGCTCATGATTTGTACTACCAGGCGTTAGGGAATGAATAAGATTCAGTTGTTTTCTTTTACTTAATTCACTTATGAAATTTCATTTGAATTGGATCGTTGTTAACTTTCTTACCTAGCGGGATGGGTTAGGTGCCATCACGACTAGATGGATTTTGGGTTGTGACAACTATTCTTATACATGTTGTGGTGGAGCTATGAGCTATTATTGTTGATATATTGATATTATTAATTGTTGGCAAGTTGTGATATATGGACACTTTGTGGTGCAAACTGTTATTGTGATGTGATATTGACGTGCATGCAACGATATAAGGCTTGGGGTTAATGTTCATGGGACAGTATAAGGTGGGACTTATGTGCGTGTTGTTTGTAAGGGAACTACGTGAAGCCAAGGTAGGATAAAATGTGTGTTGCTATTTTGGGAACTGTTTTCAAAATATATTTCAAATGTAAGGCTCATCCGGTGATATAAGAAAGTATTGTGATTTAAATTGAAAAATGTGAATACAAGGCGGTACCTCAGTTGTGACTCTTATTGTTTACGAGGCGGTACCTCGTTGTGATTCCTGTTGTTTACTCATGTTGAAGAGAGTTTTGTTGGAACAACTTGTAATTTCGTTCTTTCTTATTCTATTAGTTGTTGTCTGTATATGATCCATGTGCTTCTTTTATGTCATTTCAACGCCAAAATTCTGGTATTAGTTTGTGCTATTATCTTATTTTATATCAATTTTTTCTCGTTTTCTATTTTAATCCTTATTTCATGTTCATGCTGTTTATTTATATCCTAGTAGGTGTCTTGACCTATTCTCGTCACTAATTGACCGAGGTTAGGCTTGATACTTACTGGGTACCATTATGGTGTAATCATACTACACTTCTACACATCTTTTTGTGCAAATCTAGGTATGTTTGTTCGTGTCGGTCGTTAGTGATCATCTGTTAGCTGCTTTACAGAGACTTCAAGGTATGCCTACTCAATGTCCACAGGCCTCAGAGTCACATTCCTTTACTTTACTGCTGTTGTATTTTTTTCATTCAACCAATAGTGTATTGAATAATGTAGTATGATTCTGTAGATCTTATGACTCAGTTTCACTAATCTTGGGGAGTGTATTATTGGTGATTTTTTTTGAAAGATTACATCTGTTATTCATCTTAGTTTTAGTATTTTTGCTAATTCTTTTTGTCAGATTATTTTTAACTGTTATGCTTACCTAGTCATAGAGACTATGTTCCATCACGACATCCCACGGAAGGAAATTGGTGTCATGACAAGTTGATATCAGAGCTCTAGGTTCATATGTATTACGAGCCATAAGAAGGTTTACTAGAGTCTTGCAGATCCTTCCAGACACGTTTGTAATTATCATCGAAAGGCTACGAAAATGTTAGGAAAAACTTCACTTGTTTGATTCTTTATCGTGCGAATTGGTTGGCTTAAAAATGAATCTTTGATGTTCAATTTGTCACAGATGGTGAGGAAATGCACCGCTGGATCTGATGATCAAACACTCGCGCCCCCGCTAGAGTCATGAGAGGTTGGGGCTGGTATAGAGGTTGCGGAGGGGCACGTGGTGCAGCTAGAGCACCTTCCCGAGCTGTAATACAAGAACCCCCAACTGCTCCAGTTGGGGGAAAGGCACCTGAGGCACCTGTTGCCACCCTTGCACATTAGGAGACCCTCGCATACTTCTTGTGCATATTTGGTACTATAGCTCACATAGGGTTGATTCCACTTGTACTAGCCACATCTCAGGATGGGGGAGGAGCTATGACACACGGCCCGTACCCCAGAGCACTAGGTCCAGGTTGATAAGGTCCTAGAGGTTATACCAGCAGAGCCTATTATTCCGGTTCACCCCACGGTCAGGGCATCATCATATAAGGAGGAACTTGAGTTGTTAAAAAATATCACCCTCCTAATTTCAGTAGTTTAGATTCAGAGGATGCACACGGTTTTCTTGAGGATTACCACAATATTCTCCACACCATGGGTATTGTGGAGACGAGTGCAGTTTCTTTCACTACTTTCCAACTGTTAAAAGCAACATATCAATTGTGGCGTGTGTGTCCCAGTTGATGAAACTTCACTTATATGGACTTTATTTTTAGAGTTATTCTTGAAGGAATTCGTTTCCCAGGACCTTAGGTATGTATGGCATATGGAGTTTGAATAATTGTGCTAGGGTAATATGACAGTGTCACAATATGTTATCTGATTCAGTGACTTGTCCAGACATGAACCTGTCTTGGTTTCTACAGTTAGAGAGCGGGTCTATCAATTCATTGAGGGGCTCAACTATGGTATTAGATTCATTATGGCTAGTGAGTTGGAGTTGGAGATAGATACCGTCAGCTAAATATTGATGGTATCAAAAATTGATTTTGGGTTAGGCTACCATCAGCTAAAGATTCGGGATCCGGATATTTCGAAGACTGCCTTTAGGACTAGGTATAGTCACTTTGAGTTGCTTCTGATGTCATTTACGTTTACCAATGCCTCAAAAACACTTATGCAATTGATAAACAGTGTATTCCAGCCTTATATTAACTAATTTGTCATTTTATTTATTGACGACATTTTGGTGTACTCCTACAGTCGGGAAGATCATGATCAGCCCTTGAGGATCGTGTTCCTAACCATGACAGATAAGAAGTTGCACACAAAATTCTCAAAGTGTGAATTCTGAATTGATTTGGTGATAGATTTAGGTCATGTGGTTTCTAGTGAGGTGATCAAGGTAGATTCGAAGAAGATTAAAGTAGTGCAGAATTGGCCCAGACCGTCTTAATCTAGTGTGATCCGGAGTTCCCTTGGTTTGGCCGGGATTATCACTGTTTCATAGAGGGTTTCTCATCTAGTGTTGCACCTATGACCAGATTGACCCAACAAGGTGCTCCTATTACATGGTCCAAGGAGTGTGAGGCGAGCTTTCAAAATCTCAAGACTGCTTTGTCTACACAGTATTAGTTTTTCGTACGGGCCCAAGATCTTATACTGCGTATTGTGATGCATCACGTATTACCCTTGGCGCGGTGTTGATGCAAGAAGGTATGGTGATTGCCTATGTGTCTCGATAGCTGAAGACCCATGAGAAAAATTATCCGGTCCACGACTTGGAGTTTGGAGCCATTGCTCAAGCATTACAGATTTGGCCGCATTATTTGTACTGTGTCCCCTATGAGGTGTTTACCGACCATCAAAACCTACATCATCTATTCGAAAAGAAAGATCTTAACTTTTTCTAGCAAAGTTAGTTAGAGTATCTTAAGGACTATGATATAACAATTCTATATCATCCCTAGAAGGACAATGTGGTGGCCGACGCCTTGAGCCGAAAGGCGGAGAGTTTGGGCAGTTTAGTATATCTATCGGCAGTGGAGAGGCCATTAACATTAGATGTTAAGGCCTTGGCCAACCAGTTTGTTAGATTTGATGTGTTAGAGCACATTAGCTTTCTTGCTTGCATGATTTCTCGGTCTTCCTTGCATGATCGCATCAGAGGAGTACGAAGAATCACATAGTTGAGTATGTAGCTTGGTGCCTAAGTTGTAAATAGGTGAAGTTTGAGTAGAGATTGGGCGGTTTTCTTCAGCGACATGAGATGCCCATGTGAAAATAGGAGCGTGTCACCGTGAACTTCGTTGTTGGGATCCCACACACTAAGAAAATTTGATGCAGTATGGGTGATTATGGACAAGTTGACCAAGTTGGCTCATTTTATTCCGGTAGTGACTACCTATTCTTTAGAGTAGATGGCTTAGTTTTATATCTGCAAGATTTTCTGACTTCATGGAATACCGGCATTCACCATCTTTGATCGGGGTATGCAGTTCTAATTCACTTTCTAGAGAGCTTGTCACGACCCAAACTCACGGGCTGAAACGAGTACCTGGTACATTACTCAACCGAATAATATATTTTTTTTATTGTACTTTCATTGGAAAATAGGCCAAAAACGAGCTGATATAGTTTTACCAGAATAAACATAGGGGAATACTCAAAATAAAACAACCTAGCGTGATATATAAAAACTTACACATGTGATACACGGGCCTATAAGGCCAACTTGATCATTTTCAAACTCAAAACATAGGCCTGCAAAGCCATATAGGCATTCGTATAGATGACATCTATCTACAAGAATATAAGATACGCACTTAACATACAGGTCGGGATAGGGTCCCGCTATACCATCATACTGACCAAACAAGCAACTCCGCAGCAAATGGAGTGTACCAACATCTTCCGCAAAGCCGATAGCCTCCTTGGAGGACTCTCGACCTATCTATCGGGACCTGCAGGAATGAAACACAACATCCCTAAGCGAAAGGAACGTCATTACGAATAATGTACCGAGTATGTAAGCCGCATAAATAAGTACATAACAGATATGGAAGAAATATAATATAAATGACTCAACCTATAACTCTTAAAACTATGTAAATCATGAAATAATTATAGTGTCATGCATATACGTATGAATCTTATGTCTTGCGTAGGTACATGTTTCAACACATCATCAGGCCTTTGAGGGCATCCCATCATATCATCTTAGCCACTATTGGCAAAATCATCAACGTATAACAGCTGATCAGGTGGTGGTGCGTATATAATGCCATAACCTTTCCCATATCCCATATATATATATGTATATATGTATATATGTATGCGTATATAGCACCATCTTGTCATAGGTCAATGTACATGTATAAATGCATGAAATGCATATGAAATACGTTAATAAAATCTCTCGGTACGTCATAAGATCATTATGGCTCTGATTAATATCATGAAATAAACTTTACCAACTTACGTATTTTTTAGACCCATGAACAGATTAAAGAATAATACGATACATGGGGAATCAAGAAAACAAGCATCTCTAGTATTTCTATGGATAAAGTCATTTATGGATGTTGTGTAGTTGCTCGTTTTGTTCATGTTGTATAGATCATGCCAAAAAAAAGAAGGGACAACCTTAATATTCCTGAGTAGATTCTCTTGATAATCCTTCCAACACACGTCAATTGCAACAATACATAATGGGGAATCGAAGTAGGTGAAAATTTAAATGATGTTCGCCAGAAAGATTGCACCTTGCTCTCTTAAAATTGCAAATACCGCAGCTATTACGCATTGTAACTTTGTATGAATTTTTTTTCTTAAAATTCGCTCCTTCGCTAAATCCTAATTCACGTTCCTTTAGAAGTTTTATATTGAATTAGTAGATTCTTGAAAATTTTGAAATTCTTGAGCTTCACCCGTGAGCTTAAGCAAGTCTATGTCAAGATTATAATTGGTAAAAGGGTTATCCATTTTAAGATCAAACATATCCTTTAAATTGTAGTATATCATATAGATTACTTTTAATACTTGATCCAAAAGAGTCTTCATATTTTTTCACATTAGCAAATGACATTGTGAGTCATTTGTTAGGGGTGGGTTTTCTGCCACGTTGGGGAGGGGTTGGTTTTATCCAAAAATTTTCACTTAATTTCTTAATTAATTTTTAATGTTCCATTAACCAATAATTACCCAATTATTTACATAATTAGAATTTATTTGAAATTACTTAAAATACTACTCACTTTTAATAAACTTTATATATCTTACTATTATGGCTATATAGTACGTTATATGGCACAAGTCCATAAATACGAGGTATCATAGCTTAGACTGTATTTTACCGCAAAATGTCAAATTTCAACGGAATTCATTTTCTTTAATTCTCCTATCCTCTCACCTTCACAAATTTACTCATCACTTGTTTGAAATAGTACAATAATTATAATCTCACAATAATCTCATTCCTGAACTTGTAACGATTAACTTACTACGAAACTTTATCGTACAAAAATACATGATGTGATATCATTCTCCCCTTTAGAGCATTCATCCTCGAATATTGACTGATGTACTTATCATTTTCATAACTTTTTTTCTCTCACTACTTAGTACTTTCCTTGCCATCTAGGAAACTGTTATGTGAATAATTCTAAGGGCCAGGGCATCCTCACTTTAAATTCCTTTCTTACACCACGACTTGTAGTCAGAATCCTTCTAATATCGTAACTGTTACTTCCTTCTATCATGCAGCCAATACGACTCTAACTTCGTATGTGCGCCTATGCGATGCTTCTTTTCTCTTTCCTCCAGTTTTTAGCCAATCTCTAGGTCTCCCTTTGTGAACATATACAAAATTATGTCAAGTCGAGATCTGCTACCAAACTCCAGGTTACTCTCGTTGCTTATCTTGTATGCATATAGCTACTGTCACGACCCGGATTTCCCACCGTTGGGAGTCGTGATGGCGCCTAGTAATGGGAGCTAGGCAAACCAATTATTAATAACAACTCCTTAACAACATAATCCTTTTTAATATTTAACAACAACAAGATAAAAGCAACAAATTTAACTAAACAAACAGAAGATTTATTATTAATGAAAACAAATAACAATACGGAAGTTCATCATAGTCTCTACCAAAAATCTGGTGTCACGCAACTCACGAACTACTAAGATTCACTAAGTACAGTGTCAGAAAGAAAGTGTAAATTGTTTGTCTTGAAATACATGAGATACAGATGGAAATAAAGGTAGATGAGACGCCGATGACTGCGGACGCCTGCAAGGCTACCTCCGTGTCTCACAAGAATGAAGGCTCGCTTCCAGTCTACTGCTGCTTCTCAAAAGCTACTCTGGTATCTGCACATAAGTGCAGAGTGTAGCATCAGATAACCGACCCGATGTGCTGGTAAGTTTCTGACCTAAACCTGGTGAAGTAGTGATGAGGCTAGGACCAGACTCCAGTTAAACCTGTGCTGTTATATATTCTACCGCAAAGAAATAACATGAAATAACAAGTAAACTGGGCAGGGGGAAACATACTCCGGGGATTAGTAACACAAATAAGAATATATAAAACAACTTTAATTTATATGCTTATTTCGTTGTAGGCGTGCAACGCGATCCCATTTCCCAATTTCTCGTGGTAGGAGTATAACCCGATCCCATTTTATCAATATCTTGTGGTAGGCGTACCATCCGATCCCGTTTCATCAATATCTTATCGTAGGCATAACACCCGATCCCATTTCATCAATATCTTGGCGTTCCACCCGATCCCATTTCATCAATATCTTGTGGTAGGCGTACCACCCGATCCTATTTCATCAATATCTTGTGGTAGGCGTACCACCCGATCATATTTCATCAATATCTTGTGGTAAGTGTACCACCCAATTCTATTTCTTCCAACAGAGTACACAAAATAAATCCCGGCATGGGAACAAGACAATGTAATAACTTCCCAGTAAAGGAATACCATAATAACAATTCAATGTTCCGGCAAGTGAGTGTCTGCTATAACCAATCCAATTCAACTCCTTCTTGGCACAGTTAACACCATTACTTAGTATCAAGGACTATCCATCAAGGCTTTTATAGGAACCATTAAGAATTCACATCTATCAATTTAAGACCCATGGTCATGCTCGATACCAACATATGGATACTCATCACCATCCCCATACGTTGTACACAACACAAACACGTAGGAAATACGACTCAACTCCTAATTTCTCAAGCTAGGATTAAACCGAACACTTACCTCGATGCTTAAAATTCAAACCTCAAGTGTGGCTTTACCCCTTGCTTCCACCAACAAACCGCTCGAATCTAGTCACAAATTACTTTATTACATTAATAAATACTATTGAAATTAACCCCAAAGCATGAAAATAAGTTTTTACAAGGTTTTATCCAAAAGGCCAAAAATGCCCCAGAGCCCACATGGTCAAAACCCGAGGTTCGAACCAAAACCTGCTTACCCATTACCCCATGAACTCAATAATACGATTCATTTTGGAATCGGTACTCGAATTGAGGTCCAAAACCCCCAATTTTAGAAAACCTAAGTTCTATCCAGAAATTCCAAAATTTCCCATTAAAATGTTTGATTTGAAGTTAAAATCATGTTAAAGGATGACAAGGAGTGGGGAAAATAGATTAAAATCACTTACCATTCGTATTGGAGAAAAAGAGTTGTTTGAAAAATCGCCTCTATTGTTTTGGGGTTTTAAAAAAAGTGTAAAGTGACTGAAAATTCCGTTTCTTTATACCTTCCCAAAAGTCCTAGCATGGACCGTGCATGAAGGACCGTGGACGCGCTGGTAGATCTGGAGGTAGTTGGTTCTCTGAGGCCGGCGACGCGGACCGTGGATTAATGACCGCGGTTGCACAGCTAAAACCGCGGACCGTGCCAAATGGACCGGGGCCACGCTAGCCCCTCGCAGCCGCACACTTTTTCATGCGGGCTGTACGAGAGGATTCCGAGACCTACAGTACAAAAATTCTCTGATTCTTCCAGCGCGGACCACACTGATAGGGAGCGCGGCCACGCTGGTTCACCTGAAACCTTGCTATTTTTAAGACTAAGACCTCCCGGAACCAATTCAAATTTCACCCTAGCCCTCGAGGCTCCAAACCAATCATACACACCACCTCAAAACATCCTACGGACTTACTCGTGCGATTAAATTGCCGAAATAACATCATATACATAGAATCAAGCCCCAAAGCTCGAGGGTTTCTTTCTATTTCTCACGAAACACCAATTTTCCATTTTAAGTCCGAAATACGTCAAATGACATCCGTTTTCAACCAAACTTTACAGAAAGCTCTTAAATCACATATTAGACTTGTACAGGGTGTCGGAACAAAAATACGAGCCCGATAATATAGTCTTTTAATCTGTTTCATTTTTTAATTTCTTTTGTTATTTTAGGAACCAATGTCACATAAAAATTTATTTCTCGGACTTGGGACTACGTACAAGTCTTTCTACGGACCCTTCGGGACCGTCAAATCACGGTTCCAGGTCTGTTTATCAAAAAAGTTGATCAATGTCAATATTAATCATATTAATATCAAAATTCATCATTATTTCTCACAGGATTCATATATAAGCTTTCCGGCTACGCGCCCGGATTGTGCACAAAAATCGAGACAACGCTAAATGAGGTTTTCAAGGCCTTGAAGACAAAGAATGAGTAAAAAAATATGTGATGACCCTTTGAGTCGTCGCATTCTCCACCTCTAAAACAATCGTTCATCCTCGAACGGACAAAAGAAAGAAGTACCTGAGGCGGGAAATAGATGATAATAACGGCTCCGCATATCAGACTCGGACTCCCAGGTTAATGCCTCAGGATTCTGACCTATTCACTGAACACTCACAGAAGGAAAACTCTTTGACCTCAACTGTTGAACCTGCCGGTCTAATATAGCCACCGGATCCTCCTCAAAAGACAGGTCCTTGTCCAACTAGACACTGCTGAAATCCAACACGTGGGATGGATCGCCGTGATACTTCCGGATCATAGAAACATGAAACACTAGGTACACGACTGACAGGCTAGGCAGCAGGGCAAGTCATTAGCCACCTCTCGCACACAATTGAGAATCTTAAATGGACCAATAATCCTAGGGCTAAGCTTTCCCTTCTTCCCAAATCTCATCACACCCTTCATAGGAGACACTCGGAGCAATACTCGCTCCCCAACCATGAAAGCCACATCTCAAACCCTGTGATCTGCAGAACTCTTCTGCCTGGAGTGAGCCGTCCGAAGCGTATCCTAAATGGCCTTAACCTTATCCAAGGCCTCCTGAACTAAATCTGTACCCAATAGCCGAGCCTATCACAGCTCAAATCATCCGATTGGAGACCGACATCGACTAACATACAACGCCTCATAAAAAGCCATATGAATGCTGGACTAGTAGCTGTTGTTGTAGGAAAACTCAGCTAATGAAAAAAAATTGTCCCACGAGCCTTCAAAATCAATGACATAGGCTCGAAGCATATCCTTCAATATCTGAATGGTCCGCTCGGACTACCCATCCGTCAGAGGATGAAATACTGTGCTCAACTCCACCTGGGTGCCCAACTCTCACTGAACAGCTCTCTAGAAGCAAGAGGCAAACTACTTACCCGGTTTGAAATGATAGATACCGACACCCCATGAAGTCGAACAATCTCTCTGATATAGACCTAAGCTAACCTCTCAACAATAAGTGGCTGCAATATTGACAAAATGTGCTGACTTGGTCAATCAATCAACAATGACGCAAACTGCATCAAACTTCTTCCAGATGAACGTGAGTCCAGTAACAAAATCCATAGTAATCCTCTTCCACTTCCACTCGGGAAGCTCAATCCTATAAAACAGGCCACCATGCATCTGATCCTCATACTTAACCTGCTGACAGTTCAAACATTGAGCCACTATGGAACAATCTCTTTCTTCATTCTACGCGACCAATAGTGCTGCCTCAGATCCTAGTACATCTTCGTGGCGCCCGGGTGTATAGAATAATGAGAACCGTGGGCCTTCGCTAAGATCAACTCTCGAATCCCATCAACATTAGGAACGCAAACTTGCCCCTGCAATCTCAAGACACCATCATCTCCTAAGGCCACCTTTTTGGCATCTCCACCCTGTACCGTGTCTCTTAGAACTCATAAATGGGGGTCATCAAAATATCACTCAGGGATACGCTCCAACAATAAAGAACGAGCGACCGTGCAAGCCAACACTCGGCTAGGCTCAGAAATATCCAATCTCACGAATCGATTGGCCAAGGACCAAACATCCAAAGCAATTGGTCTCTGGCTGAACGAAATATCAGCAAGACTACCTATGGTGACTGACTTCATACTCAACGCATCGGCCACTACATTGGCCTTCCTTGGGTGATACAAGATAGTAACATCATAATCTTTCAACATCTCCAACCACCTCCTCTGCCTCAGATTCAACTCCTTCTGCTTGAACAAGTACTGAAGACTCTTGTGGTCGGTGAACACCTCACATGACACACCATACATATAGTGCCTTTAAATCTTTAAGGCATGAACAATCGCTGCCAACTCTAAGTCATGCACTGGATAGTTCTTTTCATAAATCTTCAACTTCCTCGAAGCATAGGCAATGACTCTACCCTCCTACCTCAACACTGCACCAAGCCCAATACGAGAAGCATCATAATAAACTGCATAAGGCCCTAAACCTGTGGAAAAAACCAATACCGCTGATGTAGTCAGAATTGTCTTGACCTTCTGAAAGCTTGCCTCACACTCATCTGACCATCTGAACTGAGCACCCTTTTGGGTCAACCTGGTCATCGGGGCTGCAATAGACGAGAACACGTCCACGAATCGATGATAGTAGCCTGCTAACCCCTAGAAACTCCAAATCTTTGTAGCTAAAACTGGTCGAAGCCAGTTCTTGACTGCCTCAATCTTCTTTGGGTCTACTTGAATACCCTCTGCTGAAACAATGTGACCTAGAAATACAACCGAACTCAACCAGAACTCACACTTCGAGAACTTAGTATATAACTGGCTATCCTTTAGAGTCTGAAGAACCACTATGAGGTGCTGCTCGTGCTTCTCATGGATACAGGAGTACACCAAAATATCATCAATATAGACTATTACGAACATGTCTAAATATGGCCTAAACACTCGGTTCATCAACTCCATGAATGTTGCTGGGAAATTGGTCAGCCCAAATGACATGACCAAGAACTCATAATGCCCATACCAAGTGCAGAAAGTTGTCTTAGCGACATCGGACTGCCCTAATCCTTAACTGATGGTAGCCAGATCTCAAGTCAATCTTGGAAAACACCCTGGCAACCTGAAGCTGGTTGAACAAATCATCAATCCTCGGTAGTGGATACTTATTCTTAATCGTTACCTTGTTCAATTATCGGTAATCTATGCACATCCTCATCGATCCGTCCTTCTTCTTGGCGAATAACATCGCGCGCCCCGTGGCTAAACACTGGGTCTAATGAAACCCTTTTCCAGCAAATCCTGCAACTGGTCCTTTAACTCCTCCAGCTCCGGCGGGGCCATACGATATGGCGAGATAGAAATGGGCTGAGTGCCAGAGCCAAATCAATACAGAAATCAATGTACTTATCGGGTGGCATACCCGGCAGGTCTGAAGGGAAATTGACGGGAAACTCCCAAACAATGGAAACAGAATATATAGAGGGGACCTCATCACTGGAATCACCGACATAAGCTAAATGCCCCTTCTCAACCATACATCGAGCCTTTACATATGAGATAACACTGCGAGTGGAATGACCAGGAGTCCCTGTCCACTCTAAACGGGGCAAATCTGGTAATGCTAAGGTCACAGTCTTGGCATGAAAATCGAAGATAACATGATACGGGGACAACCTATCCATCCCTAATATGAAATCAAAGTTGACCATGTATAAAAGCAACAATACAACACAGGTCTCAATACCTCCAAACACTACAACATAGGAAAGATGAACTTGGTCGACCACCAATAGAATCACCCACCGAGGTAGATACATAAATAGGAATACCCAAAGCATCACTAGGTATGACCAAGCATGGTGCAAAATAGGACGACACATACGAATACGTAGACCTAGGGTCAAATAGCATTGAGGCATCTCTATAACAGACCAGATTAATACTTGTAATAATTGCATCTGAAGACTCAGCGTCGGGCCTGGCCAGAAAAGTATAACAGCGGGGCTGGGTCCCACCTCCCTAAACCACATCTCTAGGATGGCCGGCTTCTGGCTGGCCTCCACCCCTGGCGGCCTAAGCTCCACCTCTATGACCTCTACCTCCAGCCCTAGCACCTCTACCCCTGCCTCTAGCCGCCTGGGCAGGCTGTGGAGCATCTGGTTCCATTACCATGGTACGGAAACTCTGCAGTGAAGAACTACTCGAAGCTCGAGGACAATTCCTAGCGATGTGCCTTGTGTCACCACAAGTAAAACAAGTTCTCGGCTGTTGGGACTGGCGACCCTGGAAACTTTGAAGCGGTGGTGCACTGATAGATGCTGATGGTGCACTATAAGGCTGCTGACTAGAATAATGCGGCTGAGAACCAAGACCACCTGAAGTACCTTGAGAAACCTGGAGTGCTGATTGGAAGGGTCTAGCAGGATGACCCCAATCGTATGAATCTCTACCTCCCCATGTGGTGCCACTGAATCGGCCTGACTGACGGGGTCTCTTGTCTGCTCTATGACCACCCCCTGTGGCATTACCATCTCACTCCTCCGGGCCACGTTGGTCGCCTCCTGAAAAGTGATATCACTCCCTGCCTCTCTGGTCATCTGGAGACAAATAGGCTAGATGAGTCCATCAATAAACCATCTCACTCTCTCCCACTCAGTAGGGATTATGAAAATAGCATAGCGAGCCAACTCAATAAACCTAGTCTCGTACTGGGTAGCTGATATGGACCCCTGATGGAGACGCTCGAACTGCCTTCGATAGGCCTCACGCTGTGCGACAGGGAGAAACTTCTCCAGAAATATGTGTCTGAACTTCTCCTAGGTCAAGGATGGAGACCCTTCTGGTCTAGCTAAATAGAAATCCCTCCACCAAGTCTTGGCAGATCCAGATAGGCGAAATACAAGAAAATCCACTCCATTGGACTCAACAATACCCATGTTCCGAAGAACCTCGTGGTAGCTATATTAGAAATCATGGGGATCCTCAGAAGAAGCACCGCTAAACGTAGTAGGGAAGAGCTTGGTGAACCTATCCAACCTCTACAAAGTATATGCGGACATAGCCGCTCCACCGCCAGTCCGAGCGACCATTCCCGACTAAACTCCCATAACTGGCTGAACCACTAGAATTTGAACCAGGGGAGCTACCTACTACGCAGTACGAGTATCAGGAGTCTGGGCTTCTCCTCTAGCCTGAGAGACGGCTGGTGCTACAGGAAACAACCATGCCTGGGTGATGCTCTCCATAAGACCCACTAACCGGACCAGAGCGTCCTGAAGAACTGGGGTGGCAATGAACCCCTCTGGGACCTGAGCTGGGCGCACCATAACTGCTGGAGCTGGGGCTGGAATCTCCTCATTGATATCCACCTGAGGCTCCACCACTGGTGCTGCTGCTCGGGGCTGGGCTCTGCCCCTACCTCGGCCTCTGGCACAGCCTCGGCCTCACCCTTTACCCCTAGCGGGGGCTGCCTGGGGCTCGGACTGCTGATCGGAAGATGAGGAAGCGCGTGTTATCACCATCTGTGAAGAACAAAGTAGAAAGAAAATTAGTATTTGAGTAACAGAACACCACGACAAGAAAGAACAAATGTGGAATTTTCCTAGCTCGGTAGCCTCTAGGGATAAATACAGACGTATCCATACCGATCCCTCAGACTCTACTAAGTTTTTTTGTGAGTTTTGAGACCTATGTAACCTAGTGCTCTTATACCAACTTCTCACGACCCGGATTTCCCACCCTCGGGAGTCGTAATGACGCCTACTAATGGGAGCTATGCAAGCCAATTATTAATTACAACTCCTTAACCACATAATCCTTTTTAATATTTAATAAGAATAAGACAAAAAAAGCAACCGATTTAACTAAAAAAGCGGAAGACTTAATATTAATGAAAACGAATAACAATACGGAAGTTCTTCATAGTCTCTACCCAAAATCTGGTGTAATATAACTAACGCATTACTATGATTAACTAAATACAACGTCAGAAAGAAAATGTAAATTGTTTGTCTTGAAATACATGAGATATAGACGGAAACAAAGGTGTAGGAGACGCGATGACTTCGGACGCCTTCAAGGCTATCTCGGTGTCCCACTGGAATGAAGGCTCACT
The DNA here is from genome assembly GCA_034376525.1 of Nicotiana benthamiana. NCBI lineage: Eukaryota > Viridiplantae > Streptophyta > Magnoliopsida > Solanales > Solanaceae > Nicotiana > Nicotiana benthamiana. The sequence continues at coordinate 110,277,613 of CM067332.1, read as the reverse complement.
TCCAGGCTACTGCTGCTTCTCAAAAGCTACTCCGAATATGCACATACGTGCATAGTGTAGCATCAACATAACTGACCCCATGTGACGGTAAGTGTCTGGCCTAACCCCGGCGAAGTAGTGATGAGGCTAGGACCATACTCCATATAAACCTGTGCAGTTATATAATATACGGCAAAGAAATAATATCAAATAACAAGTAAACTGGGGAGGGGGAAACATGCTCCGGGGATTAGTTGCACGAATAAGAATATATAAAAAAACTTTCATCTATATGCTTATCTCGTCGCAGACATGCAACCCGATCCCATTTCCCAATTTCTCGTGGTAGGCTTACCACCCGATCCCATTTCATCAATATCCTGTGGTAGGCATACCACCCGATCCCATTTCATCAATATATTGTGGTAGGCGTACCACCCAATCCCATTTTATCAATATCTTGTGGTAGGCATACCACCCGGTCCCATTTCATCAATATCTTGTGGTAGGCGTCCCACCTAATCCTATTTCATCAATGTCTTGTGGTAAGCGTACCACCCGATCCCATTTCTTCCAAGACAGTACACAAAATAAATCCCGACAAGGGAACAAGACAATGTAATAACTTCCCGGTAAGGGAATACCATAACAACAATTCAAATGTCCCAGCAAGGGAGTATCAGCTATAACCAATCCTATTCAATTTCTTCTTGGCATAGTTAAAACCAATACTCAGTATCAAGGATTATCAATCAAGGCTTTTATAGGACCAGCTAAGAATTCATATCTATCAATTTAATACCCACGGTCTTGCTCGACACCAATATATGAATACTCGTCACCACACCCACACGTCGTACACAACACAAACACATAGCAAATACGACTAAATTCTTTATTCCTCATGCTAGGGTTAAACCGAACACTTACCTTGATGCATAAAAATCGATTCAAACCTCAATTATGGCTTTACCCCTTGCTTCCACCAACAAACCGCTCTAATCTAGTCACAAATCACTTTATTACATTAATAAATACTATTGAAATCAACCCAAAGCATGAAAATAAGTTTTTGCAAGGTTTTATCCAAAAGGTAAAAAAATACCGCTAGGCCTACATGGTGAAAACCCGATGTTCAAACCAAATCTCGATTACCCATTCCCCCATGAACTCAAATATATAATTCATTTTGGAATCGGACCTCAAATTGAGGTCCAAAACCACCAACTTTAGAAAACCTAGGTTCTACCCGAAATTCCCAAATTTCCCATTAACATCTTTGATTTGAAGTTGAAATCATGTTAAAAGATGCTAAGAAGTGGGGAAAATAGTTTTGAAGTCATTTACTAATCGGTTTGGAGAAGAAGAGCTATTTGAAAAAATGCCTCTATTGTTTTGGGGTGCTGAAAAAAATGTAAAATGACTAAAAATCCCGTCTCTTTATACCCTCCCAGAAGTCTTAGTGCAGACTGCGCAAGGACCGCAGCGGCGGTGGTAGATTGATGACCGTGCATTGATGACCGCGGCCGTGCAGCTTCCACCGTGGACCGCGCCAAATGGATCGTGGCCGCACGCATTTTCACACGGGCCGCGCCAGAGGGTTCCGAGACCTGCAATATAAAAATTCTCTTATACTTCTATCACGGACCGCACCGATAGGGAGCGCGATCCCGCTAGTTCACCTACAGCCTTGTTTTTTCAAGACTAAGACCTTCCGGAACCTATTATAAACTCACCCGAGCCCTCGGGTTTCCAAATAAAACATACAGACTACCTCAAAACATCCTACATACTTACTCGTGCGATCAAATCGCCAAAATAACATCATATACATGGAATCAAGCCCCAAATCTTGATATTTTCTTTCAATTTATCATGAAACACCAATTTTCCATTTCAAGTCCGAAATACGTCAAATGACGTCCGTTTTAAACCAAACTTTATAGAAAGCTCTTAAATAACATATAAGACTTATACCGGGCGTCAGAACAAAAATACGAGCCTGATAGCACAGTCTTTTAATCTATTTTATTTTCCAATTTCTTTAGTTACTTTCATGAAACAATTTCACATTAAATATTCATTTCTCGGACATGGGACCTCGAAATTTGATTTTGGGCATAAGCCCAAGTTCCTTATTTTCCTACGGAACCTCCAGGATCGTCAAATCGCATGTCCGGGTCCGTTTACCCAAAATATTGATCAAAGTCCATATTAATCATATTAATATCAAAATTCAACATTCTTTCTGACAAGATTCATATGCAAGCTTTATGGCTATGCTCCTGGACCGCGCAGTCAAATCGAGACAATTATAAATGAGGTTTTCAGGGCCTCGAAGACACGGAATGAGAAAAAATAGAGGTGATGAACCTTTGGGTCGTCACAGCCATGTTCTTTAATGCTCCATCATTATTGTTCATCTTAATAGTGATGGCCTTATCTCATCTCATACTTTGTGACTTTTGTCCATCGATTGTTGATTCATCTTAATACCGATAACTTGAACTTTTGTTTAACATTACTGCTAGGGCTCATATGTCATCAGGTAACATCTAAAATGGTTAGACTGATCTGGGGGGGGGCATACTATTCTTCCATAATTGTATTTCCTCGAATTACAATGTGATTTACGTTATGTGGGTATGTTAATCCTGTAAATTCATGAAATCATTACTCAACCGCAAGCCCAAACGTCATCCCTCATCTATCACAATTATCCCTTTTATTCTATTACTAGGGTAGTATCCCATCTTTTCTAAATGCTACTAGTCTTAGACTCATTTGAGTTCATTCAGACTAACTGTGCTTTTTATAATTCAGAGAAACCATTGGCTCTTTCATATTAGTGGGTTTATTTCCGAGGACTTATCCATTCTTTATCCTTTCATACCCTCACTTTGTCTTCCTAAAATCTTGTCCCTTTACCATACTTTAGCTTGCACCTTACACATGTCTAGTTATATTTCTCGCAACCTTCATTGCTTGCACTATTGATTTCCTTGTGTTATTTTGGAACACCAAGCGAAGCATCATATTGCCTTTAACTCTTTTTTAATTTCTTAACTAGACCTCTCAGTACTTAGAAACCATGTGCTTGAAAATATGTAACTGATGACGTCGCAATCACTCCTAAATACTGAACCCCGGCACTTCTAGCATTCTATCTAGAGTATGAACTATTCACAATCTTTTGCTTTTGAGTATCTAGTACGTTGTCCACCTTTGCCTTACTTATCTTAATGTCTCATATCACATCTTATATCTCTTGCATGACCTCCCTTCTACACAGTTATAATTCACATCCACGACTTGAAGCTCTACTGCAATACTTGTATCTCTGGTGCATACACAATCTGGTGGGATCTTTATAGTTACTTCTTATGAGGCTGGTATTTTTTTGACGCCCTTATAGTATATGGCTACTGTACTATCTCTCTTGTACCCCTGATATTTTAGAGTGATCCTACAATGTAGAGTGCCAGGTACTTAAGCACAAGATTCAGAAAATGATTGAAAATAACAAGGTAATTGTGCAACAAGAGCAATCATGAAACAACTATGACCTTTCAAGTGCAAATATCATCGTTGTTAAAGCTGATACTTCTAAGTTGGCATCAAGACCTTTGAAGAGAAAACATGAAGACAATCAAGATGATTGATTGAATTGAGATTTTATGCTACTATATAAGGACTGAAATCTCATTTGTATCGGCTTCAGACAATTATTGAAATTTATGCAGCCATTATATACTTTATTCTTAAAGTTCTAAACTATAATTTTATGAGTGATTACCAATCTATTTCATATTTTCTTTGTCAATAATTTCAATTTCTTTATTATTCTTCAAATTGTTCTCAGTCATGAGGTCTATAATTTTATGGCTCCAACAATTAGACTCCTGATTTACTTAGTTGGTGTAACTCTTTAGTTTCCTCTTCCCTATGATCAACCTTTTATGTATGCTTAAGCTATCTTTTGATCTGCGGCTCGTGTCGTTAATTATTACTTTAGCCCTTCGTGAACATTATGGAATATCCATGATACAATCTTCTAACAATTCAATTCTTTGTATATGACCTGGGCTCAAGTCTTTCTTTTAACCTATACCAGAATCTTTTACAATTGTATGATTGTCAACATATATGCCGCATGGATTATAATCCAAATTCATAGGTAAATTTATCATGTAATTATCTCTGGATCATTGATAAATAATTCCTTTCGTTCCCTCTCAACTTTCTTTAAATGCAAACAATTGCTTCTCGTGGTCAATCTGCAATTAGTTGCATGAATACTTAGCTTATTTTAGTGCCCATGCATATTGGAATTCCATACAACCCACATGATCTTTAATATCACCTTTTGATCTTATATATATATATATATATATATATATATATATATATATATAATAATATATATATATATATATGTGTGTGTGTGTGTGTATGCATATTTGTTTTCTTCTTCTTCCCGTTCATTAGCTAGGATAGGTGCCACTTTCTGATGGAGTGCATACAATGATGTTTTGAGACTGTCGTTTCATGACCATTTCTTGTTTAGGTCACTGTACTTAGGTTGAATTCTTCTTCCTTATTTCCTCCACTAGTCTTTCATTGTAGTACTTAGGGGAATCCTCTTATTCTTGCAAGGCTGCGAGCTTATTACGCCGTATCCTTGGCGGGATTTTTGATGTTCGTAATCACATATAAAATTCCTTAGCTACGTACCTACATACTTATGTGCTTGTATGGTTGCTCCTGAACTGAAGTTTTGACTATCTTCCCTTAACACTCATACGGTATCTTTAACTACCCCAACTCATATCTGAATATTTCTCAAGGTCACGATGTCATATCTGTGAGACAGAATTCCCCATGATGGGCTTCATTCTTTTTCTCTTGCACAATCTATTGATTTATCTTTATCATCTTGTCAAGCTATAACTAGGCTCTTCCAGAATCAACTAATAACTACTCATTGGACCATTCTTATATCTATATTCTCCGTAATCTTTCTTGGGTTATTTACTTTGTCTTAAACTACCTCTTGTACTGGCTCCTTATTTATCAATAACATCTCGGACAGGAAACCTTACTTCCTTTCCTTGACATCGAGCTTGCATAATATTCTGGAATCATAGCATATCTGTAGGATTTGGATAAGTGCGATCTCCTTCCTTTCACATTTTTCTTGCATTCTTCCTTTACCATTCCATAGTTACTAGAACCACTTAATTCATACTTAATGCCACATCACTCCATATCCCCCCCCCCCCTTAGAGGAGTACTAAGAGTTGGAGCTACGACGACCTACCTATAGATTATTTACCTCTTAATCTTTGGTGTCCTTTTACATCATGGATGATCCTAATAATAAAATTCCTTTCTCGAGATGATGACACTTAGTGTAATTGGCACATGCAGTCCCTTAAGCTTAACTTTGCTCACATTGCTTGCTTTAGGGAAGCTTCTTCCTATATTTCTGTTCTCGAAATTTCTCATGATGCCGGCTATTATCAAATCATTCAGTCCCTAATTTATGTTTAGTTTATCTTGTTCACTAGCCCATATTGATTTGAATTACTTTGGGGTCTAACTTTTCCCTTGGTAATTATGTTAGAGTCACGAACTTGTTTCTTGAAATGAGGATATGAATTTATGTCCCATAATATTTTGTTTCTCAAGGTATGTCACCTCTCGTCTTTTCCTTCACTTGGATATAGACAATGTAATACTGTCATTTTTTATCTACTGTTATCATCGATGTATTACATTTTACTCATAATGCTTCATTAACTCTCTTCTTATTTCCCTGCTAAAATTTCTGTCTATCACTTTACTCGAACATTTCAACAAGACATTTTTTTTCTTTTACCTCCCCTTGTTCCATTTAGTGGCTCTTCGGGTTGACTAACATTCTTTCTCCACTAAGGACGGGAGACACAATAAGGTAGTATTGATCCCTTTCAGGATTCTAGTTTCTATCTTTCTAGTACTCATATCAAGCTATACTATTTTAAAGTACACTATCTGGGTGTGTGACAAGAAGATCTATTAGCACATTTGCAATATCCTTTGAGAATATCAACTAACGCAACAATCCATTCACTTTTTTGAGTTACTCTAACCCTAGCCAGATCCTGATATCCTGTCCTTCTCTTAAACCATATTTGTTAGCTCTCATACGGCATGACAGAGATGGGTGTGGCCGATTGCACATACATCTGTTACTGTTGAAGGTAATTACCAAATTCTTATAGATCTCTTCCCGAATTGCAGATAATGTTCATACTTACTAACTGGGAACCTCGTATCACCTTGCTTCTTCTACTTGTTGAAACTTGTACCTTTTGATTCTCTAGTTGCTTTTTACCACATGGGAGGATAGATATTCATGCCTTAAGACTTCTTATCAAGAATATTACACCTTTTAGTACGCACATGATCTAATGAAGACCTCATATTGACTCATCATGCAGAATCGAGTTCCTCTAGCTCAGCTATTCCAAAGACACATGCAATCTTATACTTATCGCATTTTTGGATGTAGGCATCATCGCATTATGAATAAGACAGAGCTTAGGAAATTGAGTTCTTACAACTGAGCTTTACCACACGATCTAGAGTGAGAAGAAATAATGACAGTACTAAATTACATGTAGCCTCCTACTTGTAAGTGTGGTGCACGATACCTATTAAAAAAGACTCTACTAGACACGGCTTGTAGACTCCCTAGGACTGAACTGCTTTGATACAAATTTTTGTCATGACCTAAACATATGGGCAGCAATGAGCACCTGGTACATTACTCAACCGAGTACCAACATAACATATCTTTCTTACTGTACTTTCACTGGCAAATGGGCCAAACGAGCCATCGTGGTCTAACTAGAATAAACATATGGGAATACTCAATATAGGACGACCTATCCTGATGTATAAAAATTTATACATGTGATGTACGAGCCTATAAGGCCAACATGACCATTTGTAAACTCAAAACATAGGCTGTAAAGGCCATACAATCATTCATATACATGATATCTATCTACAAGCCTATTAGAGTACACACTTAAAATAAAGTTCGGGACAGGGTCCCGCCGTACCAAACAATACGCGGCAAAATCATATTAACCAAACAAGCAACTCCGGAGCAAATAGACCACACCGACATCTTTCGCTGAGCTGATAGCCTACTTGAAGGAATCTGGACCTATATATTCAGATATGCAGGCATGAAACTCATGAACCCATGCAAAAAGGATGTCAGTACAAATAATGAATCGAGTATGTAAGGCACATAAATAAGTACATAATAGACATGGAAGAAGTATATAGTGAATGGCTCTACTTGTAAATCTGGATAACTCTGTAAATCATGAAATAATTATAGCGTCATGCATATGGGTATGAATGTCATGTCGTGCATAGGTAAATGTTTCATAACATCATCAGTCCTCTGAGGGCATCCCATCATATCGTATCGGCCACTGTGGGAAAAATCTTCAACGTATACCAGCTGATCAGGTGGTGGTGCGTGTCTATATATATATATATATATATATATATATATATATATATATATATATATATATATATATATATATATATATATAATGCCATCTGGTTATAGGTCAATGTGCACATATAAATACATGAAATGCATATGAAATACGTTAATAAAATTGCTCTGTACATCATAAGACCATTATGCCTCTGATTAATATCATGAAATAAACTTTGCCAACTTACATATTTTTGAGACCCATGAACAGACGGCAGAATAATGTGACACATGGGGAATCAAGAACATAAGCATCTCTAGTACTTCTGTGAATAGAGTCATTTATGGAAGTTGTGCATTTGCTTGTTCCATTCGTGCAGTATAGATCATGCCACAAAGAAAGAAGGTATAGCCTTCACATACCTGATTTGATTCTCTTGAAAATTCTTCCAACACACGTCAATTGTAATAACACGAAATGGCAGATTGAAGTAGGGGAAAATCCAAATGAGATTTGTGAAAAAAATTGTATGGTGCTCTCTTAGAGTTGTAAACCTTGCTGCTATTACGCAATGTATCTTTGTATGAATTTGTTTTTGCTCAAAATCCGCTACTTTACTAAATCCTAATTCACGTTCCTTTAGAAGTCTTATATTGAATAAGTAGATTCTTGAAAATGTTGAAATTCTTGAGCTTCACCCGTGAGCTTAAGCAAGTCTACGAATCAAGATTATAATTGGTAAAAGAGTTATACATTTTAAGATCAAACATATCCTTTAAATTATAGTATATCACATAGATTATTTCTAATACTTGATCCAAAGAGTCTTCAAATTTTGCCACATTACCAAATGACATAATGAGTCATTTATTAGAGGCGGGTTTTCTGCTTTATTGGGTAGGGGGTGGTCTAATTCAAATTTATTCACTTAATTCCTTAGTGAATTTGTTAATCTCCCATTAACCAATAATTCAGATAATTAGCATTAATCTAGAATTACTTAAAATACTACTCACTTTTAATATATTTTATATGCCTTACTATTATGGCTATGTGGTACCTTGTATGGCACTAGTCAGTAAATATGGAATATTCTAACTTAGACCGTATTTCACCACAAAATGTCAAAATTCGATAAAATTCATTTTCTTGGATTCACTCCCCCTCTCACTTTCGCAAATTTACTCATCACTTGTTTGAAATAGTACAATAAATAGAATCTCACAATAATCTCATTCCCAAAGTTACATCAGTTAACTTACGCTGAAACTTTATCCTACGAAAATGCGGGATGTAACAGAGCTATATAATGCGAGTTAGGCACGCGGGTTCAGTTGAGTACATCATTGCACCCCCACTTGGAAGGACAGCCCCATTGCACTATTCATGTATTGGAAGATATGTTTCGTGCATGTGTTATAGATTTCGGGGGTTCTTGGGATCAATTCTTGCATCTTGCAGAGTTTGGCTGTAGCAACAACAAACAATCGAGTATTCAAATGGCACCTCATGAGTATCTATATGGGAGACTGTGTTGTTCTCCAGTTGGTTGGTTCGAGCTGAGAGAGAGTAAGTTATTAGGCAAGTTTGGTTCGAGATGTCTTAGATAGAAGAATTACGCAGATTGGAAGGTTCCCGATGTTGCATACATGGTTAGAGAGAGAGTCTTTCTCCGAGTTTCACCCATGAAGGGTGTGATGAGATTCGGGAATATGGGAAAGTTGAGCCCTAGGCATATCAGAACTTTTAAGATCCTTGAGGGGATTGGTGAGGTGTCCTACAAGCTTGCATTGCCACCTAATTTATCTGCAGTTCATCTGGTGTTCCATGTTTCTATCCTCCGGATGTATTACAGTGATCCGTCTCTTGTTCTAGACTTTAGCATAGTTTAATTGGATGAGAATTTGACTTATATTGAGGATCTGTTGGCTATCTTGAAACGATAGGTCCAGGAGTTGAGATCAAAGAGCGTTGCATCAGGAAAGATTCAGTGGAGGGGTTGAGGAGACTTGGGAGACCAATCATGACATAGAAAGTCGTTATCCTCATCTATTCACCACTTCAGGTATGTCCTTATGCACATTCGAAGACAAACGTTTATTTTAAGAGGGGTAGAATGTAACGACCCGACCGGACATTTTGTGTAATTACGCCCCATTATCCCTTTTATGCTTCTCGCATGTGTGTTTATGGTTTTATGACTTGCGGGGTTGGTTAGCTTCATTCCGGGAAGCTTTCGAGTTGATTTGTATCCTTTGATTCTTGCCTTAGAAGTTTAAATTAGAAATATTTATTAAAATTTGACTTTGATAAAGTAACCCCGAAATTATGTTTCGATGGTTCCAATAGCTTTGTATCGTGATTTTGGACTTGGTCGTATGCTCAAATTGATTTTAGATTTCCGTAGGTCAAATTGTGTTGATTTGAAGTTGAAAAGTTTTACCGTAGGTTGACTTTTAGATTTCGAGCTCAAAATTTTATTTTGGGACTTGGAATAGGTCCATTATACTATTCAGAACTTATCTACAAAATTTGATACCATTTGGAGTTGATTTGATAGGATTCAGACTTTTAAATGTAATTCTGTAGTTTCTTGATTTTACTTTTAAATTCATGAGTTTTAGAGTTCAATTTGTAAATTTAGAAGTTATTTTTGTATTTTTATCGCCCAAGCTAGTTCATATGATATTTTTAGACTTGTGTAGATATTTTTGTTGGATCCCCGAGGGTTCAGGTGAGTTCCAGACATGTATCAAAATGGTTTTGAACTGAAAATGTGTTAATGGTGCTCAATTATCACAATTGCAAGCACCATCCTCGCAATTTCTAAGGTAGATCCACATCCAATGTGCACTCAATGGTGAGCGGAAATGGACGTTAGAAGAATAGTACCCAACAAGAGTTGGGGTTGATTTTCAATGAGAGTTTGCTATGGGTGTTAGCTTGTTGAGAGGAAATGAAATAACTAAATTGCGCTTTCAAATAAGGGTTTTTGTTTCTACTTCTAAATTATCACTAAATATTATTAATTAATCAGAGAAAACTCGAAAGCAAATGATTATTTTTGTTATTTTTACCAAATGGTTAAAAATCCTAGGGATATGACCTTCACCAAGGTGTTCGCCTAATGCATTAAGTATGTTAACACTTGTTTTATTGATCGAGGTATATTGTGTCTCTCATCTCTAAGTTACCCACTCAAAGGTCATAGAATGATTTTCCTCAATTTGGCTTTCTCAAGTCCAAATGTGTATCATGATCAATAGTCCAAATAATCTCAAGCTGAGTTTTTCGTATCTCTAGTTCAAACCCTTTGTTTAGGCTAATCAATTATCAATTAGCCCAATTTTTTGTTAGCTAAGTTTTCCTAGACTACGTCTTTGATGGTATTCTATCATCTCATGTTTTTATTGCGTATTTCACTCTAGTTCACTGCACTTTAATTATGTTTGAGCTTTAATTATCAGGGTTTTGCACTTATTGTGCGTTTTAGCCTTTATAAGAGTGATTTCGAGTTATGTAGATGTTGTGGAACTAATTCAAGCTATTTGGAGCTTTCAAATCTAAGTAAAAGTCTAAAGGAATAAGAAGAGATCATGTTTAGGGGTCAAGAATCACTTCTGGATATCAAAATTTAAGGAAGAATCAACTGGTGAAGTAATACACTAGTGTGACGCATGGGCAACGCATTATGCTACGCATCAACGTACATTTATGTCAAAAATTGGCAAAGTTCAGAGGCTTGGGTTTTGTGGTCTAACATGAAAAAGCACTAGTTCTACGTATCCTTCTATGCATAGTGCGACCAATGAAAAATAATAATTTTGTATGTTTTTCTATTTTGACTAGGAAAGGGAGATTTCATCTAGACCTGACCCTACTCGGTATAAATACATCGAAAAATGTTATTTGGACTTTTGACATATTTTGACCTAAGGATGCTAAGGATAAGTTGGAAGAACACAAGCACAAGGATTTAATCATTCCTTTCTCACTCAAGACTCCAGTTTGGATCGAATCTATGTTTTTCTATTTGTTAATTATATTTGCGATGAATTTCTCCATGATTATGGAGTAGTTCTCTTTAGGGTTTGATGGATTTGGTGTATTAATGATTGTTTGTGGATTATAACTCTAGTTTTATACAATGAATCATTTTGGAAGATTTAATTTTTGCATCTATATTGACTAGTTCATATAATCGAGCGAGGCATAATTTGTGATATCTTTAAATTATAGTGTTGTCTGAGTTCATAGATTCTTCAGATTAATCAAAAGAGGCTAGTTGAATCATTGATTAAACCTACTTAAGAGAATAATTGAAAGAGGGTTTTCTATGGACCAATCCACTATGCATTATTGCATGTCTTCGCAGTGCTTAAGTTAATTCATCTCGTGAGGCTAAGACTAAATCGAGATAGGAGTTTCTGCTGAACGTTTGAACTAATAATTGAGTGAATTCAAGAGACTCACATGAACATCAGGAGTGAATTATATAGAGTTAGATCCCAAACAATTATCTTGCACATATGCTGCCAAAACCTTATCTTCTCCCACTGATAACCTTATTTTCTTGTTCCTTGTATCGATAGTCATTAGTCAATAGCTTTAGATTCTTAGTTAATTGTAATTATTAATCATATATATCTCAACTATTGATCCTCCTAGATAGAAATAAAGTTTGAAATTATGATAATACTATATAAACCTAATCCCAGGGGATACGATATTATACTAAACTATCTTTGATTAGCGAGCATAATTTAACTGTATGTTTTGTGCTCGTTGGTCCCTCTTTCTCAAGTAAAGACCAAGTAAAAAGGCATGAATCAATATTTTCAACCATTAATTCTAAAATTAAAGCTTAAACAAGGCTAAATAATCAACAACTGATCATAAACAAACATTAAATTAAATACCCATTAGGTTTACACAGTAGGGTTGGGTCAGAACCCTAGTAAATGTCTAGCTACTCATAGTAGAAATTGAAGAAAGCAAAGAAGAAGTGCTAAGTAAACTCATAATACAAGATTAAAATGATAAAGTGTGATGTTTTTAACCCAAAATGATCAAATATTTCCTAAATGGAAAATTACAACGGCTACAACTGCTTGAACTTCAAAACTTGACCTAAAAAAGTTATTCTCGTTTATTTATGCTGGTCCAAAACTTGCTAACAAAAATGCTTTTCGAGAGGTTCTGCGGCGGCACAATGCCATGTGAAGTCCGCATATTGGTTGTTCTTGCCATTAACGAAATTCTGCAGCTGCACAATTTGGTCTGCAGCTGCAATGCGACTTCTGTGGCCGCACAATTATTATGCGGCCTGCACTTCAGGAAAGGCTTCAGTCTTGGTCATTACACTCCCTGAACTTTTTAATTTCTTGTCAGTGCGGACCATATTCTGCGACCGCAAAATTCATGTGCGGTACGCACTTCTGCTTAAAGTACTACTTGGATTCTTCACTAGTTCTGCTGATGTAGAGGGAATTCTAATGTCCGCACTTGCTTCCGCAGCCGCAAAAATACCTCTACGATCAGCACTTCTTTTATGCTATACCACTTCTTGTCTTGTGAGTCATAACATTCCTTTTTAGTCGCATTTCTTCATAAGAGCCCAAATTTCCATCGTTCCTGCAATTTGCACACTTCCATTAGTTTTTGGGAACATTTTCAGACTAATACAAAAGTAAAAAGGTACTAATAAATGATAAAAAATCCACACTTATAAAGTCTCCCAAGATTATGTCTTTGCTTGTCCTCAATCAAATAGATTAGTTCCTACCTCTTTAAAGTTAAAGGTCATTTTAGCGAGTTAATGGTGAGCCATTCATACTCAATTGGGACCAACAGTTACCCACACTACTCATGCATTAATCAACAAGGTGAAAAGTCAAATATTCATGCACATATAGTTCTACTGTGATATTTGAGCTTCAAGAATTAACTTTGCTCATCAAGGACTTTTGTTCTATCATATAAGTCATGGTGGACTCCAAACACTTCATTCTCTACCTTCCATTTTCCAAGATCACATTAAAAGTTATAACTCAATCTTAAGATTCATGAAATCTTCACTCTTCTCTCACAAGAGAATATCACAAGTACGACATCAAGTGCCATAGGCTTTCTCTTTACGTAGATCACCACTTATGTAAGCTCACTCGGTGCAAAATCAAGTAAGACTTCTTTTGGGTTGTAATGAAGGCTTTTGAATTATGGTAGCCTACCATATGGGTAAGTGGTTACATCTTTCCTTAAGCACTCCACATTTTCATTTCTTGGCTCACAATTACCAATTCTTAGAGGTATTTCTTTTATTGGGGGATAGAGAAACTTGACATCACTCTTTCTTGTTCATTTCAGTCTTTATCTGCCTTTGTTGCTCATGTTAGGGGTTATTACCCCTTTTTTAATCCATCAATTATTCCACTTATTCTCTTATTTGCATTTTTTTCTTTTTGTTCTTTTTCTTTTCTTGTCTTCTCTTTCATAGATATCATTTTTTTTATCTTTTGTGCCTTGATAGCTTTTTCAAATCATTATACCTCCCCAAACTTACACTTTAAGCCATTTATTTCACAATAGTGTTAAGGAAAGTCGGGGTTCCAAGAGAGGATCACGAAAAAATAGGTAAAATATTATAACATGGTCATCAAATAAGAAAGGCTATAGGCTCAAAGGGTTGACTAGTGATAACGACATTGTTTGGCAATAGAAAGCTCAAAATGTCCAAGGAAATCCTACAATCATTTCTCAAACCAAGTAAAAGCATTTCTCCTTAAAGCACATTCGGTGCAAGCTCTAGACCATTTGCACAGATACTTGGACTAGCAATAATCCATCTCACCCCACATGCAACTAGAACATAAAAGAGGATAGAGTCGAGAGCGTACAATAATCACACCTAAGTTTAAAGATCATTATGGTCCAATAATCCATTTGATGATTGCCAAAGTTGACTTAAGAGTCTCAAAGTCACTATAGAGTTATTTTCTTTCGAAAACCTTATCTCTAACCATAAGCACGTAATTAAGTGTGTCCGTACCAAATGAAGAATGATTGACTTTTTTCTCAATAATAATTTAATTAGGCCTCTTTTTAATTCATTAATACTGCTATTATTATTACCTAAACACAAAAAAGGACTCATTCCGTTAAGAAGGTTGTCACACTATTCATCATTAGGGCGAGTCACTCGGTTCACACAAAACTATCTTTGAAAAGAACCGTGGTGCTAAGAAAAGAAAAGGCTTATTATCTATGAAAGAATAAAAAGAAGCTACTAATAAAACAATAACTAAAGTGGAAACAATAAGAAGCTACTAAACAATAACTACAAAAGATAGATAACTATAAAAAAGAAAAGAAAGAGAACCATCAAATTATTACAGTCCATATGTATCCAAAATGTGTCAATGTATAAAATAAACCCCACCCCTCCCCTCCCACAAATAAAAGGAAGCATTGTCTCTAATGCTTTGAAAAATAAGAGTGAAAGAAAAGAGGATAAAGAAAACTCCCTAAGGATCCTTTGACATCCCAGTGTCCCTAGCAATATTATCTCCCTCGGAATCAACCAACTATATCTCATCATTATCAAATCTAGGCATGGCAGGAGTGGCGAACATCGCACGCACTGCCTCAATAGTATGGGCAACAAGGTCTAGATCCTCAAACTGGTTAGCTGGTGCTACTAGTGTAGATAGTGCTGATGGATCTGGGGTGGACTAGTACGGGTCAGGTAGAATATCAAAAGGTAGGTCCCCAACTGTTGCAAGTATAGTCACCTCCTTTCTGAGCTTGTCAACTAATTTCTTGCTTTCCTGCGACTGTCTCATCTTCTTCACTTCTTTTCCCAACTCCTCAATAATTGACCCTTGATGTACCAAGATATCTATGATCATCTTCTAGTGTTCCGAAATCTTTTTGAGTGTCTCATCAAAGTCACAGGGCGCTTGTGGGGCGTGTGTAGTGGAGTTTACTGCAACCATACTAGATAAGTCACACACCTTTGAAGTAGTTATCTGTATCGAGTTGTTGTGACTCGCCAGTGTCTAGGAGACTTGCAAAGAAGATAATAGATTTGTATGCATGGGCACTAGTCTCACATCTGCAGAAAGGGCCGCCCTAGGGGTTGTGGTAAGAGCCGGGGATCATGGCTGAGGAATAGCAATTAAAATAGAAGAGGTCTTAGCAGAGGTGGATAGAAGGTCAACTATCTCAGAAACTACCACTGCTGGCTCATCAGACTAGCCTATCGTTGTAGAAGGCCGAATTGTATTTTTTGGGGTTGTCTCATCCATTAGTGAATACCAGTCAAATGGCATCTTTGGCTTTACCTTGTTGCAAAATATCTCGGCTCTACCTTTGCATCATGAGGTATCTTTGATGCCTTTAGAATAATGGTAGGCCGAGCTAGCCTGCCGTGCTATCAAGAAAATATTGGCTGAAATCGTGGCACCCACATTAACTAGGTACCCGGCCATGATCGAAGCAACAAGAATAGCCCGAGGAATACGAAGATGAGTCTTATTCTTGCTTGGATCCATTCTGCTACAAACAAAGGTCTTCCACCCATCTGCCTTGAAGATTAGTGTGTTCCGCTGAATGGGAACCCCGACGGTAATCCGTAGTGGTGGTGTCTCTAGTGGAGCTAAGATCTCAGCCAGCCAAGGTCGGACTTTTTCCTTTATTGCACATTTTTCTAGGTGCTCCTTTGGCTCCACGTCTTCAAATCCCAAGTATTCATTTAGTGTATGCTGATCAAACCTCACCTTGAGGTTGTGTACTTTGGTCACCTTCGTCCCATTCTTTATGTCAGCAACATTAGCATAGAACTCTCTGTTAGATAATACGCTTAACACTAGAGGGGGGGTGAATAGTGTTATAATAAAAATTAGCGTAAACTTGCGGAATTTAAAATTGCAGGAAGTAAATAAGTGCGATAAATAATAAAGTATGCACCGATGTATTCTGGTTCACCACAACACGTGGCTAGTCCAGTCCCCGAGAGACCCTCTCGAGATTTTCCACTAACTTGTCAAGCTTACGGGTGCTCAACAAACCTTTACAACTTGAGGACACAAGCCTAACCACCTTTGCTCGGAGATACAACACTCCAAGACTTCAACCAAGGAAACACAAGTTCCTCACAACAAGAGAATCACAATTCTCTTACTAGTGTACAAGACACTAAACACTCAAACAATACACTCCTTAATGAGTAGACATGAGTAAAAGAAGTAAGCTCAAGATCACAACAACTTTGGACAAGAATATGGCTCTCAAAACTTATGTAATGAATATAAAATGATTAGCAATATAGTATGCAAGCTTATAGCAATTGTATGATCAGTTGTTGTGTGTTGTTGTGTTTAAAACACTGAAATGAAGCTGTATTTATAGTTGAAAAACTTGGCATTACCGTTGCCTAATTGCCAATTAAGAGTTGCTGATTTTACTGTGTGACAATCGATTGTCTAGAAGCCACAATCGATTGTTTGCCAATCGTTCCAAAAATCAATCCCAGATTTTACGCTTAACAATCGATTATCCAAGATCAACAATCGATTATTGGCAACGTTCAAAAAATCATTTCCAGATTTTACGTAAAACAATCGATTATACCAAATCAATAATCGATTATTCAGCAACGTTCAAAAAATCCTTTTAACATTTTAATTTCAACAATCGATTGTACAAAATCAACAATCGATTATTCAGCAACGTTCAAAAAATCTTTTCCAGATTTTAATTTCAACAATCGATTTTACAAAATCAACAATCGATTACCTGACGGTATTTGAAAATTTTACGACAACGGTCAGCTTCACAATCGATTGTGCAATGTTAACAATCGATTATTTATCAGACTTTGAAAATCATTTTTGACACTGCCTCTTGACAATCGATTATTTAATAACTTTGAAAAAGTCTGGAAGACACTGTCTCAACATAATCGATTGTTATATGTACACAATAGATTATTTTGTGACTTTGAAAAATCTGATGGACACTGTCTTGTCACAATCGATTGTCTTTAAATTCAAAATCGATTATTTTGAGCTTTGAAAAACTTTGGTGTACACTGCCTCATTACAATCGATTGTCATAAGGTTCACAATCGATTGTCATGCAGGCTTGAAAAACCTGATGCTCACTGCCTTAACACAATCGATTGTCATTAGTTCACAATCGATTGTCATGCAGTCTTGGCTTAACATAATCGATTATCATAAGTACATAATCTATTATCTTAGTCCAGATTTTAGAGGCATGTTTTAAAATCATTTTGACTAAAGTAAATATGCATGATTTTGTAAAATAATTTTACGAGAGAAGCCATGTCATGAGTCAAGTTGTCGGATCAAGATCACAATTAAGAACGACTCATGTAAACTATAAAACTTTGTCTTGTGCTTGAATCTCGTTATCCACCAATTGTGCGCTTGTACTTGAACTTCGTCATATATCAATTTGCGCTTGTTTGTCATTCATCAAAACCTACACATAAGAACACACGTTTTAGTATAAAGCCTTGAGAACGTGTTTCCAACAATTTCCCCCTTTTTGATAATGGCAAACTTTAAGCGGGATATGCAACTTAAACAATTTATAATGACGATTCAGGACATGCAACAAGTACGCAATTTGTTCCCCCTCAATATATGTATTCCCCCTCAATTTAAGCTTATAAATATTGAGTGCATACCCGTTATCTTCCCCCTTTTGCCATTAGCAAAAATAATATAATAAGATACCAAGGATGAAATAAAACTTGTTTATTTATTGGAAAGACGGGTACATAATGGGAACAATACAAACATGAAACAATAAAATAGAAAGACAAATAAAGAAATTATTCATCATCATTTCCTGCCTCATCGTCCGGCACTGCTTCAAAGGGAACAAGACCGGCATATGGATAATGAACATGGTAAAAATATCTATGGATCTCATTTGTCAATTGACCGACAGAGGTGGTCAATGAAGCAATTTGGCCGGAAATGGATTGAAGAGTAGGTTCTTGAGGCTGACGCGACCGACGAGTTGGAGGAGGACCAGGAGCTACATGATCGCCGTCATGGGGAAAGGAGGATTCAGAAATTTCCCACTTCTTGGTGCTCTTTTTTTAGAGGACCGATGGAAGTGTTGAATCCGGAAGCTTCAAGAAAATTCATAATAAGGAGGGCATAGGGAAGAGGTCTATCATCTCCAATGGCGTCACGCACGTGAATCTTGACGAACTTACACCAATTGATGTGAGCTCCGATTATAATTGCATGCATGAGCTTAGCGTCTTCTTGGGAAAGAGTGGTGTGATTATGCTTCCGAGGTTTGAGGACTCGGGTGATGAAATAGAAAATCAAACGATACTCGGGGAGCATTCTCGTGATAGTAGGACGCCGAGTGGATAGATTTGGATCATAAGATGTAATACCTATTTGGTTTAGGAGAGCTTTCTCATCAAATAAGGCGCCGGCCTCTCTAATGTAGCGAGTAATGTTTTCGCCACTTCGAGGAAGACGGGAAATGGAATGAAGGTTTTCATCGGATAAAAGAATCTGAACACCATTAATCTTTGTCACAAGCTCACCATCATCATCCTCATGAAGGTTTGAATAAATCGCTTGAATCAATGGAGGATTAATGTAAGGGTAGGTAAGAAATAAGAAGTCAAGAAGTTGACATTCTTTAAGCATGTTGGCAACAGAGCGTATGATTCAAGATACTTGCTTGTTGAAAAGCGGGGAGGAAGAATGTCGCGCTTTTCAAATTTTGTCAAAAACCGAGTAAGCTCGGTGTCAGAATTGAATTGTAAAATGGACCCATCTTGATAAGGGTAATTTGGAGGAGGTGGGGTAGCAGAGGAGGATGCACCATGCCTAGCAGAACGGGAACGTTTTGAGTGACGGCCCGACATTTTTAATAAGAATTGCTGGAATTTGCAAGAAATTTGAGAGAATTTTGATAGTTTGAGAGCTAAAATTGATGCTTGATTGAATGAGAATGAACATATATGAAGCCTATATATAATGAGGAGAATGGCCTATCATTTATGGAAGAAATCTGCAGAAAATTGAAAGCCAAAACAGTCAGAAACGGTAAAAATAAATTTCACTGACCGTTAGACAATCGATTGTTGGAATTGAAATAATCGATTGTCATTAAGATTTGACTGAATCTCGGAACTGACATAAATCGATTGCAGGAATCTTCAGAAGCCAAACGGTAACAAATTTTTGAAATACTGACAGAAAATAATCGATTGTCAAATATGGTAATCGATTGTTATGTTACAGTGAGTACAGAAATTTTCTGACTAGGAAAATAATCGATTATATTTTGAAGCAATCGATTGGTTTAGGAAAACAGTACTGAATGGCTGAGACGGTAATCGATTAAACAGTTAAAAATCGATTATTGAACAAAACTGCATAATAAGCATAAACCTAAAATAATCGATTAGTGATACTTGCTAATCGATTTTCTGCACAGTAAAATAATCGATTGTTTGCTGTAACAATCGATTGTTCTATGCCATTTCTTTATAATTCCCCCTACCTTTAGGGCGATACCTGCAAAATAGAATTAGACGTCTCCGACGCTCAAGTCAGTAATTTGTAAAGAAATAGTAATTTAAACTAGTGTGGTCAAGTGAGATCGTGATATCTTAAGAAGTGTGTCCTAGGGTGTTCTTAAGAGTGTTTCGGGTACTTACCTTTTCTCCGACGTCGCCAATTACCTGTTCGAGAGGGTGATCTTTGATTGTCCTCCACTCGTTAGGCGTTTTCGTTTCATTCTCCAATGGTGGTGCTTCCTCCGTTGGTTGTTTCAAAATTTCGTCTTGATTTTCCTTAGGCGTTTCCTCTTGTATTTTGTCTTTCAAGCTATCTAAGATACCTGCAAGATCGAAACCGGAATCCTTTCTCGCCAAGCGAGCATTATTTTCGGCAAATACAACATGAGGGGATTCCTCCACAGTTTCGGTTCTTTTATTAAAAAGCCTATATGCTTTGCTACGTGAAGAATAACCAATGAAAATTCCCTCATCGGACTTAGCATCAAATTTTCCCAATTGATCTTTGCCATTGTTATGAATAAAACATTTACAACCGAATACTCTAAAATGGGAGATATTTGGTTTCCTTCCCTTATAGAGTTCATAGGGAGTTTTCATGAGTATAGGCCTTATGACTACTCTATTTAAGACGTAGCATGCGGTACTCACGGCATCTGCCCAAAAATGTTTGGGAGTCTTAGCCTCTTCGAGCATGGTTCTAGCCATCTCTTCGAGACACCTATTTTTCCTTTCCACCACCCCATTTTGTTGTGGTGTTCGTGGAGCGGAAAAGGTATGCTCGATACCGAGTTTGTCACAAAAGTCCGCAAAGAGATTATGATCAAACTCTCCCCCATGATCACTTCTAATTGAAGTGACGGTTGTTTCCTTTTCGTTTTGAACACGCTTAAGAAAATATTTAAAATTCTGAAAAGCATCACTTTTATTGGCAAGAAATAAAGTCCAAGTAACTAGAATAATCATCAACAATCACAAAAGCATAACGATTTCTTCCTAGACTTTCAATACGAGATGGTCCAAATAAATCCATGTGAAGCAATTGCAATGGTCTAGAAGTTGAAACAATATTTTTGGATTTGAAAGATGCTTTTGTTTGCTTCCCTTTTTGACATGAATCACAAATAGAGTCATTTTCAAGTTTTAAATTGGGAAGACCAATAACTAAGTTTTGAGAAGTCAATTTTTTCAAAAGATGCATGTTGATATGTGCTACTCTACGATGCCATAACCAAGTATCATCCTCTTTACTCATAAGACAATCAACATATTCGGGTGAGGAATTAGCAAGATCAACCATATAAATATTATCCACTCTAAAACCACAAAGGATAATTTTGAAATCACTACGTCTAAATACTAAGCATTCATCCGAATCAAATAAGGCAAGATTTCCCTTGTCACATAATTGACTTATGCTCAAGAGATTATGCTTTAAACCTTTAACAAGTAATATATGCTTAATAGAGGAATTTTCATACTTACCGACCGATCCGATGCCAATAATCTTTCCTTTATTGTTATCCCCAAAAATCACACTTCCTCCTTCTTTGTGTTCTTGTTGAAGGAATTTGGATTCGTCTCCCGTCATATGTTTGGAGCATCCACTATCAAGGTACCATAGTACACTTGATCCCTTCAAACATACCTACAAAACAAATTAATGCATTTTAGGTACCCATGCCATTTTGGGTCCTTGAGGGTTAGGCATATTATAATGATGCGATTGAGTGATATGTCTATGTTGTGTAAAACATGCAGGAGCAATATGACCAATACGTCTACAATAATGACAAGTCACGTTGGGGTTATGCATCCTTCTAGGTTCATAGTAACTTGATGGACGAAAATGATTTACTCTATTTTCATTATGACTATTGCGCATTTCATGAGAACCATTTCTCCTACTATTAGCTCTAAAATGAGCAGCATTTCTAGAGTAATGGTCATGTCTAGATGTTCTAAAAGGTTCAAAACTCCTTCTAGTGTTTGGCCTAGAATATGCATCATTTCTAGGGTAGTCATTTCTAGGTGGTAAGTCATTTCTAAGTCTTCTAAAATGTTCAACATTTGGTCTAGCATGCATATTTGTTCTAGGATTGCTATTTCTAGGATAAGCATTTGTTTTATTAATCCTAGGTTGAGCCTTAGGTGGTTGGGGTTTGGCTTCAACCTTTTCCTTAGGCTCATTCTTAATGCCTATGCCATCCTTGGTTGATTTCAAATTAACAAGGACCTTATTCAAATTTTTGTGGGAAGAATTAAACTTATCTAAGGTACCTTTAAGTCTATCTACCTCATTTTTGAGATGCATGCAAGAAGAACAATTTTTAATAGAACTTTCGGGCTTGTCGGCGCTTCTTTTTCTGAAAAACTTGTTTTCCTCTTTCAGCTTCTCATTTTCTAAAACCAGTTTTTCTAAATCCTTTTCTTTCAAAGAAAGCTGTTTTTGAAAATCTTTTTCTTTTAGAGAAGCATTTTCTTTTATGGTCTTGACAGTTTTTGAAGCCTTAATAAATTCAGTATATAGCTCATCAAAAGCAGTTCGCATCTCTTCAAGAGTAAAGAAGTTATTAGAAGCGATTTGACATACCTCGTCTTGCTTGTCTTCTTGCGCCATAAGACAAAGGTTTGCGGCTTCGTCTTCTTCTTCTCCGCTTGACTCATCTCCGGAGTCTCCTCCCCAAGAAATGTATGCACGTTGCTTCTTAAAAGGTTACTTCTCCTTTTTGATGTTTGGGCAATTTGATTTGAGGTGCCCGGTTTCACCGCATTCATAGCACTTTATTTGTTCGCCTTGCTTTTTGCCCTTTCGTTCATACTCCTTTCGCATGAGCTTTTGAAATCTTTTGATAACGAGTCCAAACTCGTTGTCTCCGTCCTCATCAACTTGAGGTTGGCTTGTGCTTGCCTTAAACGCTATTCTTTGCCTCCTTTGATCATCAACAAGAGGGTTAAGTATAGTAGACTCATGAGTCTTAAGGTTACCTCTTAATGCGTCGATGGTGACATTTGAGACGCCAATGGATTCTTGGATTGCGTCGGCCTTTGATCGCCATGCCGGAGTGAGACTTCTAAGAATTTTCGAACAAGTTCTCTATCTGTGAATGTCTTCTTGAGAGCATGTAGATCATTTACGATTATTGAAAATCGTTCAAACATTTCATCCACCTTTTCACCTTCCTTCATGTGAAATAATTCATAAGCATGGGTTAGGAAATCAATTTTGGCTTCCCTTACCTGGTCCGTACCTTCGTACGTAATTTCCAGCTTGTCCCACATTTCCTTCGCCGTTGTGCAACACGATATTTTTCTATAATCATCAGCATTTACAGCACAATATAATAAATTAATTGCTTTAGCATTATTTTGCACCTTCCGGATATCATCCGCGTCATATTCTTCTTCGGACTTGGGAACCCATTCGGTTTCAACCTTTTTGGTTGGACTTTGATTTCCCTTCGTTATCACCTTCCAGAGATGAAAGTTGTTTGCTTGAACGAAGATTTTCATCCTCTCCTTCCAGTACGTATAGTTTGTACCGTTGAATAGAGGTGGTCGTGTGGAGCATTGTCCTTCATCAATTCCTGCAAAAGAGTCACGAGTAGAAGCCATGGATGGTTCTCTCAAACTGTTAAGTCTTCAGAGAGTTGGGCTCTGATACCAATTGTTAGATAATACGCTTAACGCTAGAGGGGGATGAATAGCGTTATAATAAAAATTAGCGCAAACTTGCGGAATTTAAAAATTGCAGGAAGTAAATAAGTGCGATAAATAATAAAGTATGCACCGATGTATTCTGGTTCACCACAACACGTGGCTAGTCCAGTCCCCAAGAGACTCTCTCGAGATTTTCCACTAACTTGTCAAGCTTACGGGTGCTCAACAAACCTTTACAACTTGAGGACACAAGCCTCAACACCTTTGCTCGGAGATACAACACTCCAAGACTTCAACCAAGGAAACACAAGTTCCTCACAGCAAGAGAATCACAATTCTCTTACAAGTGTACAAGACACTAAACACTCAAACAATACACTCCTTAATGAGTAGATATGAGTAAAAGAAGTAAGCTCAAGATCACAACAACTTTGGACAAGAATATGGCTCTCAAAACTTATGTAATGAATATAAAATGATTAGCAATAGAGTATGCAAGCTTATAGCAATTGTATGATCAGTTGTTGTGTGTTGTTGTGTTTAAAACACTGAAATGAAGCTGTATTTATAGTTGAAAACTTGGCATTACCGTTGCCTAATTGCCAATTAAGAGTTGCTGATTTTACTGTGTGACAATCGATTGTCAAGAAGCCACAATTGATTCTTTGCCAATCATTCCAAAAATCAATCCCAGATTTTACGCTTAACAATCGATTATCCAAGATCAACAATCGATTATTGGCAACGTTCAAAAAATCATTTCCAATTTTACGTAAAACAATCGATTATACCAAATCAATAATCGATTATTCAGCAACGTTCAAAAAATCCTTTTCAGATTTTAATTTCAACAATCGATTGTACAAAATCAACAATCGATTATTCAACAACGTTCAAAAAATCTTTTCCAGATTTTAATTTCAACAATTGATTGGACAAAATCAACAATCGATTACCTGACGGTATATGAAAATTTTACGACAACGGTCAGCTTCACAATCGATTGTGCAATGTTAACAATCGATTATTTATCAGACTTTGAAAATCATTTTAGACAGTGCCTCTTGACAATTGATTGTTATATACTCACAATCGATTATTTAATAACTTTGGAAAAGTCTGGAAGACACTGTCTCAACACAATCGATTGTCATATGTACACAATCGATTATTTTGTGACTTTGAAAAATCTGATGGACACTGTCTTCTCACAATCGATTATTTTGAGCGTTCAAAAACGTTGATGTACACTGCCTCATCACAATCGATTGTCATAAGGTTCACAATCGATTGTCATGCAGGTTTGAAACACCTGATGCTCACTGCCTTAACACAATCGATTATCATTAGTTCACAATCGATTGTCATGCAGTCTTGGCTTAACATAATCGATTATCATAAGTACATAATCGATTATCTTAGTCCAGATTTTAGAGGCATGTTTTAAAATCATTTTGACTAAAGTAAATATGCATGATTTTGTAAAATAATTTTACGAGAGAAGCCATGTCATGAGTAAGTTGTCGGATCAAGATCACAATTAAGAACGACTCATGTAAACTATAAAACTTTGTCTTGTGCTTGAATCTCGTTATCCACCAATTGTGCGCTTGTACTTGAACTTCGTCATATATCAATTTGCGCTTGTTTGTCATTCATCAAAACCTACACATAAGAACACACGTTTTAGTATAAAGCCTTGAGAACGTCTTTCCAACACTCTCGGACGAGGTATTCCTTGGCATCCTCAAATCTCTCAGTGAGCCACATCGAACCCTTTTGTGCTATGAAATTCCTCAAGATTATTTCTCCAAATCTTTAAATAGGAACTATCTCACAAGAGCCAAAGACATCACTGGTCATTACATATGAGTGAAGGTGTCTAATGTGACAAACCTATCCTCCTAGACATATTTCTTCTTTTATCACTCCACGCATGTGGTTGTACCATCTCCCCTTGTACCATCATCGGTGATCTC
The DNA here is from genome assembly GCA_034376525.1 of Nicotiana benthamiana. Lineage (NCBI taxonomy): Eukaryota > Viridiplantae > Streptophyta > Magnoliopsida > Solanales > Solanaceae > Nicotiana > Nicotiana benthamiana. The sequence goes on along the minus strand of CM067332.1, from coordinate 110,251,901 downwards.
TTATATAGACTATACCTCTATGTATGGTGTAGCTGATGGCTCAAAGTCCCGCCTAGAACTCTCTTACCCCTCTGAGGTGCTATGATATGAAGAAGGCTCATCCCTAGGCTAGTATCTTCTCTGTGGCCTCGATTATGTAGTTGTATGCTCCTCCTAAACAAAGATTGAGTTTCCCTCTTACACTTCCCTAGACGGGACATAGGAATTAGACTTAAAGAGGTCTGTACCTCTCCCTCTGCCTGATATGGCTTTCTTTGAGATGGTCTTAAGCTGGCCAAGGGCGAGTAACCTCTATCTCGACTCCTAGAAGATTCACCCCCTCCCTTTGTATCATCGCCTCGGCCTCTCGGTTGAACCATTCTCTGCATCAAAGCAAATAAAATTGTTAGTTTCTATTCATTATTCAACACGTTCAGGGCTTATGTAGGTAAGGTAGGAATAATTAGACACCGTACGGTTATGAGTATAACATAGGTCTGCAGGTAAGCGGCCCGTAGAATTTGATTGTGCGGCCGAAAAAAGGAAGTGCGGTCTGTACAATTTGCAAGTGAGACCACACTTCAGACTCTCAAAGTACAGAGTCTTTGAAGACGGTGCGATGGCCGTTCTGCAGCCGTATGAGAAATTTACTGTATGCACATTTTAAATTGTGTCTCAGATCCCTACTTCACTGAGTTTCCAAAATTCCTAATCTGCGGACCACAGAAATTCAAGTGCAGCTACAAATTTCAAATGTTACAAATAGTCATATTTTTTTTTCTACTTAGATATTTCAATTAAAAAAAATTCCTCTGCCTTCTCTCTATGAAGAAGGGTGTATTGAGTCCATATCGCTGTGGGATCTATGCACTATTCATCGGAATAGTGAATTCGACACTATTCACATCGCCGGAATTCATTGGTGGATTGTTACAATTTTGGCGTCACAGGATCCCCTTCCTTTTGCGAACAATCCTTAATTGAGTTTTTCATCAAATCTATAATCAATTCCCCTACATCTTAAATCTTACTGTAGCTTCATCAATTTCTGAATTTCCAGTTATATTCCATCACGATCATAGAAGGAATGTTTCTTCTTGAGTTCTGAGTTGTGAAATGGAAGTGACGACCTCTCCCCAGCCTTGTGCTATGGGAGAGGTTTTACAAAATATATCGGAAAATCAAACTGGTTACGGATCCAAACAGTCATATGCTTCGCTTCTTGCTGGACAGTAAACTAACGAGACAAATACAAAGCTGGACATGTGACCAGTTTCTTTCGATCAAGGATTGCCGGTTGTGAGTTCACAGTGGATGAAGTGAATTCATTCACAAGAGAGGAAGGTCTTCAACAAGCAGTGATAGTCAACTTTTCATATGGAAAGCCAGAACTTCAGGAGCCGAGGTAGATTTTGCCGAAGCAACTCGGTGTCAAAGGTAGATGAAACGTCGAACAACTAGAATATCGTCATATTCTGGTAAGATTTGATTATTTTGAAGATTATGCTCAGGTGGTGTCAAGAACTACGGGCTATGTTACGGCTAAAAGAGATGAGTTCTTCTTTAGGACTTTCCCATGGACAATGGGATTTAATCTGCGAGAAGAAACTTCAAAATCTGTGGTTTGGATCTCCTATCCCGATCTGGCAGCAAATCTGTTCGCCAAAAAATCGTTATTATCCATTGCATCGGCAGTGGGATAGCCTATTGTAGTAGATAAAGCTACTAAAGATCGAACGCGACCTAGTACGACAACAGTTAAAGTCTTGATCAATTTACTGGACAAACATCCATCACAAATTAAGATCAAAATAGTAGACTCTAAATATGGAAAAGTAGGAGATTTCGACCAGCAGATCGTGTTTGATAACGTTCTGGCATATTGCACGTATTGTAATCATCAAGGGCATAATGTAAAATTGTGTCGATGGATTTCAGAGGAGTTAAATGGTGAAGCAGTTCATGCTGGTAATTCTGATGCTACGGGCAGATTGTCCAAATTAGAAGGTGATGGGATCAGGTGTCCAAACTGTTAATGATGTTTCAACCCCAAATGGTGACGGGATGCAGAGTTCTAAAGGGTTAAATTCAGCACCATTACATAATCCTTTGAATGGGTTAAGTGGAAACCAATCTGGTAAAGAAATTTCAATCTTCAAACCTTCTGCTGCCTATTCTGGTTCAGTAGCTGACACTGAAAAACAACCTGCTTAGAATTTGATAAATGAATGTTGGCAAGATAAAGACATTGAGCAGCAAATATCGGTAAAGGCTAATAACAAGAACAGTAGAACAGTAACTGGCAAACCAACTGATACTAACAGGGAGGTATCTGTACCTTTGAATATTACCACTGATCCAAATGTTGTTTCAGCTGAACCAAGAGAGAAGCTTACAATTCCTACTAATTTTGATTCTTCACAAATTCCTAGACCACAAGAATGTAGTGAATTGTTTAATCCAACAGATTAGCGTACAGACACGTCTTCCAATGTATCTGAAAAAAATGTGCTAAGTTCTGGACAAATAGGTGTGACTGCTGACAATAATGCAGGATTGAAGGAAATGTTGGTCGATCTGATTCAGCAGTAACACATGGGGCAATTCACATTACTGCAGACCACAAAATCACAAGTGCACAGACTAGGCAGTTGGTCGAACCAAGTGGACAACATCTCAGATGCAATATACTGCTGATTCGAGCCCAAAAATTTGATTCTGATCCTGCACAATCACTTCCAAGTCCAAAGGGTGAGTCTGCCTAGAGTGAAACTGTCAATGCAAAAAGCAGTGAAGTAAAGCTGATCGAGCAGCATCAGATTGTGCAGAAATGCAATATGCAGCACAAGTTTTGTCAACTGTTACATTTGCAGAATCTGTGCCAATAACTGAAGGAGCTTCTGGATCTGTTGATACAATGCAAAACTTTGTTCCATTGTAAATGCATTGTAGGATTGAGAATAATGTTGAGACAATGCACACAAAAGTAATCCATAGCAGGCAGTGTGCACAAGATGGACAAATGAGTTATGACAATGCTAATCTGCCTACTCAAGCAACTCGAAAAAACATCGACGCAGTGGACACAGATCACACTGAATTGCCTTTGCATCCAAGAGAGAAGGCATCATTTTCTAATAACATTGATGATTCCATCAAATCTGGACAGAAACATTCTGCTCATGCTGCATCTAAGAATGAAAACTTGGATGCTGTTTTTCAACAGAAAACAAGACCTTCAGATAAGGACATTGAGCAGAAATCAATTCCACAACAAAACAGAAAAAAGAGTCACCTGCTAACAGCAGAAGAGGAAGCAGCCAATACAGACTGTTTATCGTCAAAGATGGCTTCACCGAGGTCCAACAGAAATGAAACTATCAAAAGTAGCAACAAACAGAATGCAGAGAAGGTTACAACAATAACAATAAGTTCCAATTCACCTGGCGCACTTGCAAATTTCTGTAAAGATGATGAAAAAGAAGCTGGATGGGTCATTCAAAAGGTCCAAAGCTATACTCCCATTTCTATATCCAGTATATATGTCGAGGGAGGTATCAATGGCAGTGGGGAATTCTTATGTCTCAATGGAAAGAATAAACAACAAATTCTAGATAACATGAGAGATATGGTAATTAAATCAAAACTATGGGACCAATGTTATTCTAATGAAGACGAGAGCTGGGATGAAGGCTCTGCTGGTTGGTCATCTGATCAGGAAGGCCAACAAGATGATTGCAACATCACAGGAGGGGACAGTGAGGCTACGATAAGGCCAAAAGTTCAAAGGAATTCTGCAAACACGAATGGGAATGTAAAACTGTCATATACAGCAAGCAATTTGAACCATAACGTGCCAGTTTTCATTCCAATAAATGATGCAACATCACGCACTTCGAAGGTAACAACAACAGAGATCGACCAAATAGAAACAACACAAAACGCAATCCAATTCTCGGGAGAATCATCAATTGTTGGAAACAAAACAGCATTTCCAACTTGTGGACAAAATCGGAAGATAATCTTACACAACAGGCAACCACAAATGAACTGTACTTCTACAGATAACAAATTAGTAGCAACTTCACAAGTAGCACAGTACAAACAACTACCTATGACAATGCTAATATCACCAGACCAAATCCAGAATGATATGGAAGGAAAACACATATATGAAGAAGGAGAGGAAGAGGATATCTTAACGCAATGCCGGAAGAATGCTGCAAGAATGGGGGATTTGTCACCAACGCACAGTAAAACAAGTAAAAAGAGTCATCAAAGGGATAGAAATTGGGACGGCAGGATGGCTGAAGACGAAAACAAAAGGAAGCTCCCAATGCGAACTGCAAAACAAAAGCAGATTACTCAAAATACCTTTAAAAAGCCTAGTAAAACAAAGAACAAAGCATGAATTGTGAAGATCTTTTCGAATTCATCACAAAATTGGAGAAAGGACAGCACATTACTCGCTTCCTCATTTTTCATTTTATCATCTTAATATCCTCATATGTAATATCACCACAGAGTTATGTTATGAACTCTGTGGTGATCATGCTATACTTCGGACATTCAAGTTATTATGTTGTAATTTTAATTTTATATTTTCAATAATAATCTAACTCTAGGCTTTGCCTAGTGTTTGCTTTAAAATTTTTTTTTTTTTTTGCACAAATAGACATGGTAACATGGTAAAAACATGAACTTTCACTCATCCAAACCCATTAGAGAATGCATTATGATTACTTAGTTCATATCTACCCCCACATGGACACATAGTTGAACTCTAATTATGGATGGCCTAAAAAGAACTAAAAAAATCTAAAAAGTAAACTAACACAAAAATGTAACATAGTATTGAAGCATACTAAATAGAGTGAGTGCAATGGGTGATAATCACATGTGGTTTTGTATGAGGACAGTTAAAAATCTATAAAGAAAATCAAAAGAGTAACAGTGTTTGTTCAGAGAGGAAAAAGTATAAAATGATCTTTATTCCTCTATTTGTACCAACTATTTGTGAAGGGAAAAGAGCCGAGTGCGGTCACGCATTTTCATGTGCGGTCTGTTCTCTGTCACCTTGGTTAACAGTCTCATATATCAATGTACGGTTCGCACATTTTCAAGTACAGTTGTAGATTTCACGAGCGATCACAGATCCACCTCCGCACTAACAAGCTCAAATTTCAAAGAGTATGCATTTTGACTCTTTTTCAATATTCCAAATGTGCTATCCGCATGAGAAATGTGCGATTGCAATGCTCTTCTGTCATAGAAAACAGAAATGTGTGGCCCACACAAATAAAGTGCGATTTGCAGAATTTTGAGCACTTTGACATATTTTTGTCCACCTTTCTTGTAAGTCACACTCATCCATGTAGCACACTTCAAATCAAGTTAGAACACAAATAACACCTAACTACAAAATAAAAAAGGAAAAGAACATGGGTTGCCTCCCAAGAAGTGCCTGATTTAACATCGTGGCATGATGCAAAATACCGTCAAGTGAAGTGAATGACCACCACCGCGTGGCTATCTCCATCCATGACCAAGTAGTTCTTCGCCCGGTGACTAGTGACTCAGAATACTTTATTGTTTTTGTTCTTTAAGTCTAATCCACCAAAAGGTATGACACCAAATATTTTAAATGGACCACTTCACTTGGATGTTAGTCTCATGAAACACTCTCAACCTTGAGTTAAACAACAATATAAGATCACCCACCTTGAACTCTTTGTTCCCAATATATTTGTCACAAAGATATGAAATATTTTCTTTACACTAGGATGAACTCGCATAAGCATGATGCCAAAACTCATCCAACTTATTCAATTGTGCAACTCTCAAGTTAGAGGCTACATCTAAATCAAGATTCAATTGCTTTAGAGACAATATTGCCATGTGTGCTAGTTCCACCGAAAGAACGAGCTTTTTTTTATCACCAAACGATATAGATACATTCTGATACGTGTTTTGTAAGCCATCCAATAAGCCTACAATGCATCATAAGACCAATTTGTCCAATTAACGTTCACCATTTTAGACAAGATACTCCTTATCTCCTGGTTGGAGACTTCTACTTGCCAACTAGCGTATGGGTGATAGGGAGTTGTTACTTTGTGAGTAATGTGTCAAAAAGCTTTATTGCAAAAGTGTGACCCCACATCACTTATGATTGCAAATTGAATACCAAACCTTGTGAAAATATTCTTCTTCAAGAAATCCACTACACGTCTTGCCCCATTGTTGTGTAAAGCAGTGGCCTCAACCCATTTGGACACATAATCCACTGCGATTAATATGTACGTGTTTTCACAAGAACTCACAAAAAGGCCCATGAAGTCACTGCCCCACATATCAAAAGTATTAATCTCCAAAATGGTTGTGAGAGGCATTTCATTTTTCTTTGAGATTCCGCCAGCTCGTTGACATTTATCACATCTTTTCACTAACTTTCTAGCATCCTTGTAAAGAGTGGGCCAATAGAAACCACAAATAAGCACATTAGGCACCATTGTTGCTCCACCATGATGACCATTAGATGGTAAAGAACGACAAGCCTCAAGAATATGACCATGCTCTTCTTCTGGTACACACCTCCTAAATACCCCATCAGTACAAATTCGAAAAAGGTACGGTTCATCCCAATAATAATCCTGACTATCCCTTTTGAGATTCTTCATTTGGCTTAAAGAGAAATCATCCGAAATAATTCTACAGACAAGAAAATTTTCGCAGTCCATGAACTATGGCACCTCTTTCATTGAAATTTCCAAAAGATGCTCATCGGGAAAAGAGTCATTGATTTCAAGGCCAACGAGACCTAGTCATTGATTTCCAAAATATGCGACATCCGAGGACTGGCCAGGGCTTTTAAAAACGAGACTTAGAGCATTATTTCATTTATTCTCTACACTTGGGCGATTTGAGAGCTTCCAAAGAGGGGATTTCAACATAGCATTGTGAAGTAAGTAATTTCTATTCATCCTTAATTTAAATACATGTATATTAGGTAGATTAAACACAAACAAACTAGGAAAAATCAAAGGGTTAGAGCTAGACCTAGGGTTTTAATAAAACTAAGATTTAACCATGAAATTTGTTATGAAATGAACTATAATTCATATATTATTGATCTTTAGCTTTCCGAGGACATGACCCTCGATAGGAAAGTCTGGAGGTCTAGATCAGGGTTGTAGGATAGGGGCTCCTAGAGTTCTTCGTACGCCTCTTCCGGGGTTGGGTGTGGGTCAGCAGGGTTACCCATAGATGATTTGTGTTGTAGCTTATGTCCCCCCTATGGCTGTGAGTAATGGTAGTTACTGTATGATATTATTGCATGCGATTGTATTTATGTTTCGTATATTTAGATAATTATTTACGCTATTTAGGCTATTTCTGCTGGAGTTACTAATGCTCTATTGTTTGTGTTTTTGTTTTTGTCTTTGTTTTTGTTTTACTGCTGTTTTTCCTTTTATCCTATGAGCCGGGGGTCGATTGGAAAAAAACTCTCTGCCCTTTCGGGTAGGGGTAAGGCTTGTCGACATATTTCCCTCCCCAGACCCCACCTGGTGGGAGTATACTGGGTAGTTGTTGTTGATGTTGTCGTTAGGTTACAGAGAATGATGTTCTTCGAAAAATCTCAGAATCCGAGCACGTGGGCCCGGGGTTGGAATTTAGGAAACTTGTGAAAATGTTGGGAAATCACTTAATGAGTTAGAATTCAACCTTGTAAGCCTTTATTGACTAGTTCTTACTTAATTTAACTAGTTTGTTATCGTCGTCTCCGAATTTAGGGTTTAGACTTTCTCTTGACATTGAAAGTGCACTTTGGAGCGAGGTAAGTCTCCTTTCTAACCTTGTATGAGGGAATTGTCCTCATATGTGAATTAAATGGGTTATGTGCTCCTATTTGTGGGGGCTACGTACGTACAAGGTGATGAGAGTCCGTGAGTAGCTACTATTAGGCTATTGTCCGGGTAGTCTAAGACTTAAAACTATGCTATACTTGGAATATTTGCAATCTTGTTGGTAGTTCGTGGTGCATAAACCACCCCAAATTAATAAATGTATTCTTAAAAGGACTTGATTCTATTCTTACAATTGATAAAGAAGAAGGTGGATCTAGTTGATAATTACTCCCCGGTAAATTCTTGTTTGGCTATTTGAGCATGTATTTTTATGTGCACATGCGTTGCATCCATGATTTGCGAGAAGGATGATGGTTTAGTTGATGTTGACCGTGTCACATGGATAGTTCGCGAGCGGGGTAATAGATGCATCTATGGTTCGAGCCGTTCGACCCTCGACAATGCACAATTTACTTTTTTGTTGGTCCCGGCCGTGCATTCCTCGGTGATTATCTACGCCTGATTTATTTGGCATTCTACTATGGATTAAACTTCATATTCACTTAAATATACAATGGACTCTCATGATGAAAGGTTAAAGGAAGATTTGTTGTTTTATATTTACTAATCCGTTTGATTTGAGTTATTCCTGCTTAATACAAATTTTCCTCATTCTTCTGGACATTTGTGAGTATCGAGTCGACCACTCGTCTCTACTTCTTTGAGATTCGACGGGATATTCACTGGATACATATTTTATATGTGCTCATACCACACTTTTGTACTTAAATGTACAGGTTCTGAGGCAGGTGGATCTGGTTATCATTCTGGCGCATATCTGTGAGCAGATGTGGAACTTCTACGGTGAGCTGCTTTCCCTCCATGTCGACCCGCAGCCGAAGAAGTCTTTCTTTTATATTTCTAATTTCTGTCTATTTGGATTCAGACAATAGGATAGTGTTAGCACGTGATTTTTGCCTCGTTAAAATTACACCTACAGAATTCTCATACTTAGGATTTCTCCTTTTTATTATTTTTTTAGGATTTAATTGTGCATATTAGTGTGTATTTTCATTGGTGCATGCATGACAAGTCATATAAATACAAAAAAAATTATTATTACATATGCATTTAGGATTTGATTTCACATATTTTTTTAGAATTATTTGGTAATGAAGGTTTTGTTTTGCGAAATATAAAAATCACAAAAATAAGTAGTTTATTTTCGTGTTTATTTAATGTGTAGCTTCAAAATTGTTAATTTTCATATTTATTTAGTTTAGGTGGTTATTAGTCTAATCAAACAAGAATTTTTAAAATAAAAATTAGGAAGTTTTAAAAATTAAAATGAAAAAAGAAGTAGGAAATTAAATTGATTTAAAATAGGTTGGCCACACTTCGGCCAAGCCTGGATGGCCAAAAACCCCTTTACCTGTCCAAAAATAGCCAAAACCAACACAAAACCTGTCTCTAACCCAAGCTGATATGAGAGACACCCCAAAACGTCGTTTTGGGGTCATCAATCTCAGCCGTTCATCAACATGATCCAACAATCCTAAAACTCCCCCCAAAAACCAAATATAAATGTCCAAACCTGTGTAATATACTCAGATACAAACTCCTTCATCCTTGTACAAACCCTCACCGGTGTAACACCACCCATGAGCCACCACAAACCCACCATCCGCCGCGGCCGGAAATCATCTCCGCCGATGGAAAAGCTCAGATTCCTCCCAAAAATACACCACTGACTCCCCGTACCCTCCTCTTTCAGATGCCCTAAAAACCAAGTCTCGAATACGAGCCAATCATCTCGAATATTGGAATCTTTGGGCACCGCCTCCGCTGTCCATGACAGTGCCGTCGCCGGAGCCCTTCCAAACTAACACCATATATTCTTCACCCCATACCCATTTTGGATCTGTGGTCATATTCCACCAAACCCCTACCTATAGCTTCGAATATTAGTTCAAAGTACTGACCCAAACCCCAAACCTCATCAGAATCCTTCGAAAATGGTACCAGGTCATCTTCTCACCTTCCCCTCCAAAAATCCACAACCAACAACCTTGGAATAAAACCGAAACCTGGCCAAAAATCAGATCGAAAATGATTTGAAACGCAGACCCACCCCAAACTGACCAACTCTACACCTGATACTCCCCCACCCTCTCAAATGATGGCACAAGGGTTCCAAAAGGCCAAAGACCCTTCGAGAAATGGTCGAAATCAATGAGACTTGAAAGGTCCAAATTTTTTTTAGGGTTGCAGTGATTAAGGTAAGTACCATGTCTTCTTTTGATTGCTTTTTAATTGTTCTTGTGTAAATACATGAATGTCCATTTTCTCATATGTGAAAAAATTTCTGATTAGTTGCTTTGTTTCCATCCCATCACATGCTTTATGTTTTTAAGATTTGATAACCTACTTCTGAATGGTCCTCTTACCAATTGAAGTCATAGATGTTTCTTTCAACTAGTTTGAATTATTCTGTCAAGCTTAAGTTGTTCATCTTCCCTGGTTTAACTTTCCATTTTGTTTCAAATTGATCAATGTCCATTTATGATAAATCTTGTTTCTGAAGTTTGTGCTGTTTAACTTTATCTTTGCTTCTGAGTAATTTAGTCCCATATTTTGATAGTTGTTTACTCATTCACTGAGCTGAGGGTCGATTAGAAACAGGCTCTCTGCCCTTTCAGGTAGGGGTAAGGCCCGTCTACATATTACCCTCCCCAGACCCTACTTTGTGGGACTATACTGGGTAGTTGTTGTTGTTGTTTTTGTATTTTGATACTTGTCTAAATCCGCCTGTATATATGTATTGCATTGACTTGTTACTAATCTATTCTCACCCTTGTTTGTTTCTTTTAAATAGTATAGTATAGTCTCCAATTGAATAGTTGGCCATGTCCAACTTTCTCAAAATTCGACCCCAACTGATAATGTAGCCCTGGTTTATGACTTTGAGTAGTTAACTAGGGTCAATTTCTGACCAAATGGATAGGCACCAGGGTATAAAACATCTAGGCTAGTAATTAAGAAGGGAAGACAGGGGTAATGGGGGTATTTGAGCATAAGAATCTTGTAACAAACCCTTGGAACATTCTAGTGGAGGTTCGAAATGCAATTTCTGTTAATGCTTTCTCAAAACATGAGGCGCAAGTTAAAAAACAAGGGATCAATCAAGCAAATATGGAAAATAAGTAAGGGACTAATAAGAAAACAAGAAGGATTTGTTGCCCTAAGGCCTTAGCTATAAAATGGCATCTGATTGTATAGAGAAAGGGAGAGAAATATACATTTTTAAGAGAAAGGTCGAGAACACCATCTGAAAACAAATTGCCTGGAAATCCTAAGCTTTTCTAGCAAACTAAAAATAATCAAATTCTATTCCTTAGAAGTGAAAGATGACTTGCGGCATATACTTATGAGGTGTTAGAGTTTTTCAGAAGGAATTTTAGGCATTGATCTTAGGCTGGTTTGCTATGTTCAAGCTTAGGATCGAAACTTGTGTTGTTATTTGCTTTTCAAAACTTTCCTGAGTTCCTGATACCATTCATGGGTTTAACTGGTTGATTTGCTGCTGTTGTTGCTTCTCGTTTACATCACTCATAGGTTTTCCTCTTTGCTGTAATTTCAGGTACTATTCTCACTCAGGAAAATAGGGAAATGCACAGCTGTGTATATTCGTGACCATGACTGATTATGAAGATGTTCATATTTTTAAATAATATAAATGTTACATGTTTAGTAGTATTTTTAGTGTTGTAATATGTATGAACATGTAAAGTATGACTGTATTTGGACTGTTGACTTTAAATTGTTTAAATTTCAGTAGGTTAAAATATGATAGTAAATAACTTGCCTGAATTTGGTGTTCTATTCTGTAATAGAAAGTCACCATGTGTATGCATATTCTGACTACTAAGTCTATCAATTTGTATAAGTCGATTTTGTACTTGAGTTTAGTATATTGATTCATTAGTGTAAAAATCATTACCTGGATATTTCCTTTGCCAAATGTCTCTTATGCGTTAAAAGATCAATTATGAATGGCTGTAGTGTATCAATTTGGGAAATGTCATCCTTATCTTAAGAATAATTTGTAATATCAAATTTCTAGGCTCAATGGAAGGCCCAGATTATTATGAAGTATAAAAACAAAAGTGTACTTCTGGGCTGTTTATCTTCTTTGATAAAGCCCCAAATGGCAGAAATCACCCATACAAATGCTAAAAATATGCATATTAATTGTTTCATTTGAATAAACCATTAACAGATGGATCAATTAGGACTTTCTCTTCTATTTAGAGACACGAGTAATAGAGAATCATAGTCTCTTCAGGTTACCTTCTAAAAATAAATTGAGTGAGCCACGCTAACAAAATTATACACTACGTTGGCCCTTTAATTGTAATAAAATGCTTATAAGATTGGGAGATACCATCTAGTGAATTTTACGGTTTTTTCCACGAAGTTAAAAATGCGTAGTTGCTATAGGAGCGTTTTTTTAATAATGAATTTTCCTAAATTCGAGTGTGCATTTATCTGACCCAAATCCAAATCTCAACGATGTTAAAATGTGTCGAGAACCCAGGTGCATTTATGTGACGTGGTTCGAGATGTGTTTTAATAACGTAGCAAATATTCCTAAAAATGAATAAAGCGGTTAATAATATTAAAATTGCGCTGTAGGATAAGCATGCATAAAAAATCAGGAAATAGATCATTTATAATAGTTTAAGTGACTAACCCAGAACCACGACATCCGAGGGTTCCTAACACCTTCCCTCGGATAAATAGAATTTCTTACTCAAGAATTTCTGGTTCGCAGACTCCAAATTGGGCAGTCGCAAAATTTCCTCGATTTGGGATTCTAAATAAACCGACGACCTTGGACACCAAATTCAAACCTATCCCAAGTGACAACTCTAATAAATAAATAATCCTTTTTCTACTATTGTCACTTTAATTGGAAAAACTCCTTCATACGTGTCATCCTTCGGGGTAGCCGTGTAAAAAAGGAGGTGTGACAGCTCTGGCGACTCTGCTGGGGAAGAAAAAGAACCCAGAATCTCTGGTTCAGGGTTTAAGAATTCAAGCTTAGAATGATTTTTATATTTGGCTTCTTCTGATTTGCTTACATGTTCTATGTTACGTGCTAAAAGCTTTGCCGCTTTGATATAGGATGAATTGCACATATAAACTGCTACGAAACCTTTCTTTTCTCACCTCCAAGGAGCTGCTTACTAGTTGATACTCCCCATTCCATTAGTATCATACCTGAAAATAAGAAAGATGCCGGACAAGTTACTAAGCCGGATGGCCTTTTGGTTCCCGGTACGTAGCCCCCTCCTCGACTCGAGTTGTCCGCTTGGGTACATAATTTAGACCATATACCAAGGTTTTTAACTTAGAATAACTTGACCACATGCCGGATCCCTAGTAGTAACGCTTATTTGCATCATGCATTCGACTTAGGGGACTCAACATTGAGGTTAGGTCTCGTCTAGGACAGGTGACCCGAAATAAAAAGACCATCCTGATGAATATTACGTGCTACTTGTGCATTCATTTGCTTTGGATTCGCATGTTGACCGGCTTGTGAATAAAAGGAAATTTGAGAGTTACTGAGATAAATCATTTGTAAAATCCAATGCTCAAATAGCGCCGTAATGCTTCCGGATTCTTCAAACACAAAACAAAAAATACAAAACAAAACAAAAGAAATTGGGAAAGTTTTCCAATAATATTTTTGGTTTTGATAAATTGTTTTGCAGGATCCCACCTCCCTTTTGCAAAAATAACCAAAACAAGAAAAGCAAAGGTCCAATTTTATCCATCTGTTTCAAAAATAAATCGGGTGATGCCATTACTACTGGAAACAGCTGAATGTTACCGCAAGGGATGCCAGAAGGCTGATCCTGCACAACTGGCCACCTCTGAGTCATATTTTGACCGGCAAGCGAGCACAGCCTAAAAACCCTTCCTACTGAAGTGTTGCAAGGCCGTATTTGCAAAGCTAAGCCCTGATGTAAAGAAATGAATTTCTTAAAATACTGGTTTTAATATTTTATGGATGCTAATTCACCTTAATAAATGTGTAGAATGAGCACGATAGTGTTCATGAACAAAATTCCCTTGGAGTTGCGACTGTGGTGGAATGAGCTGGGGGAAGCAGGGCAAAAAAGGGTCAATACGCATCTGGGAAGCCTCACTGGTTTGTTGAAAATTAATCCAAGGGGAGACATCGTTAAAGCATTAATCACATTTTGGGACCTGGCTCACAATGTCTTCCACTTCTCGGACTTTGAACTCACACCGACACTGGAGGAAATAACTGGATATATTGGGACTCCCACAATTCCTTTGAGACACCAATACCTGATTGCACCAAGATCCCTTGTCGTGCATTAATTCCTGGACTCCTTGAAAATCAGTAGAAAGGTTCACAATCCGGATCTATCAGCTGGCTTCTGCACCCTGCAGTTTATATATCAGAGGTACAGACATATCGAGGGATTTAATAACAAAAAAATCATATTTGTATCAAATGAAATTTGCTCAAATGGGAGGAGCATCGATGTTTTGCGTTCATGGTATTTTTCTTGGGTATTCTGGTGTTTCCGCAAAAGGATGGGAATATTGACATACGGATAGAAGGGATCGTCAGAACTTTATTGACCCAGGCCAAAAGTACCCTCGCTCCAATGATCCTATCCAAAATATTCCATGCTATCACCGCCTGTAAAGCAGGAGGAGACTTGTTCGAGGGATGTAACCTGTTGTTGCAAATATGGATGATCGAGCACCTATGCCACCAGCCTCGGTTCATGAGTTATGGGTCACCAACAAGAGTTGCATAGAAGAATTTCGCAACATAGTTGATGGGTTTAGAATACATGAGGGTGTCATTGAATGGGTATCGCATCTCCGGGTCATCACTACAAATCAGATAAAGTAGACATTCGGGTGGCTCCCTATGGATGAAATTGTGTATATGCCAGCCACCGGGACTCATTTCCTTCTGATGGGTCTCCGAAGTATTCAGCCCTATGCGCCATACAGAGTACTAAGACAATTGGGTAGATACCAAATGATCCCCAGGGACGAGGATATTAATCGTCATGCGGTTGAGATAAGCCCAAATGGTCAACTCCCTTAAGCCGTCGTACGTCCAATCTGGGGTGAATGTCAATATTTGATAGCATGTGCTCGAGTACGCGACATATCTAAAAGCGAGGTTGCACCGGGGTATGTTGCGTGGTACAAAAGAGAAATACAGCCTTGGAGACCATCTCCAAGACATTTTTGAGACGTCACAAGAGCAATGGGATTGGCTCGCCAAGGAAAATGAATATAGGGCCACTATAGGAAGATTGGAAAAGCAAATCAAAGAGCTGTAATTTGAAAATAGTTTGGAAGTTGCAGCCAGTGACAGAGAAAAGAAGATATTAACCAAAGAAAATGAAGCCTTGCGAGCCCAAATTCATAAAATGAAAGTGCCGAAGAAAATCCCCTGAGAAGCACAACAGATTAAAAACTCATAGAAAATCTACGTCAGAAAGTAACCGAGTATGGGTTCAACCTGAATAAGGCGGAAGGTGAACTATCCAGGGTTCGGAAGCAATTGGTTAAAAGTGCGGAGGAACGAGCCCGCATCCTTGAGCTATTAAAAGAAGGTCATAACAATGAGATAGTTGGTTTAAAGCGGAGGGTCATCATGACTGAAAACAGAATGACCAAGCAAGCCGGAGACTTTAAAGCCGAAAGAGAACATTGTTATGCAGTAATAGCAGGATTAGAAGGGGATTTGCAGCAATTCCAGAAGTTGAATCAGGTAGCAGAGCGAACTCTAGAAGCAAGGGCTAAGCAAAGTGGGCATTTGCTGCAAGAAAATGGTGTTATTAGGGAAAGGATATGGGCAACCGCAGATTACATTACCACAAAGTGCAACCATTGTAAGGATATGAAGGAATCCATGTTCTTTTCCACTGCCATGACATTTGTTCGTCAAGTGATGGAAGACCTCCACCATTTCCAAGGAAGTTTAGCACGCAAGCCTGCGGCAAGGCCGAATGATGCCCCACAAGCTCCAAAAGCAGTTGAAGTCTTAATGTATTCATAATTTCTGAAAAATTGTATTTTTCTTGAAAGAGTCTGTCAGTCCGTGTTTTCTTTCACGCACCATTAGAGTCTGTAAGTTTTATTGTGTCCAAGTCTGTTAGTTGCCTTTAACTTTATTAGTTTTTTTAAAAAAAGTTTCGTATTTATAAAAATTGAAAATTCCAAAGCATCCTGTTATTTCCATCACAATTTTTTTATTGAACTACGCTCGGTATGATTCATGCAGCGTCATGATACGTAGGCAATCTTCATAGGATTCGGCCAAATTCTTAAAAGAGGAAAACCAAGCAAAGAAGCAACGAGTAGAAAGGAAGTTTGGAATAAATGTCGGGACGACGCATGTGACCATTGCAAACATATAGACATCTGTTAATTGTGTAGATGAATCATACCCAACATGTGATTTCCTGTTTGTTATTTATCGCGACCCAAACGTTTGTAATCCCAGTGTCCAGTCACATGTTTTTAGAATAGTGTTTGGTTTGTTATAAGCTAACGCCGCATCGATACTTCACCAGATCAAAGGGAAGCACAGAAATGTCATCCGAAATGACTATATCAGCAGTGCCCATCTCAGAGGATAGCCTAATGGTAGGGATCCCAGCCTCAGAATCTGTGGCAGCTGAAGAAAATAGGATCCTTCAACTCAGAGTTATGGAGATGTGGGACGCTTTGACAAATGGAAGGGAGCCACAAAGTGCCATCCCTAGATTTCCTAAGCTCTTCCCAAGGTGGGGGGGTACCTCCACTGCTCCCATTAGCCACCTAAACATCCTTCTAGGACATCCTACCATACCAGCCAACTTTGTCGGAGCACCTTCTAAAGTTCGCCCTCAGGTGGTCACATCTGGCCCAGTTCCTAATATTTTTACGGCTCCTCCATGTTCAGCCACCACACAGCCCGCATTGCCGAGACCCATGTTTGATCCTACATCTTTCACATTTCAAACTCCCAACTACCAAACCGAGCCTCCCCTTACCCCACATACACGTATCCTCAACAAACATATGAACTCACAAAGGTACAGGATAAAACTCCTAAAACACCTGAATAAGATGAGATAGCAAGAAGGATGAAAAGCCTTGAGCAGAGTTTGAAAAACATGCAAGGCTTGCGTGGGCAGAAGAGCGCGTCTTACTCAAATCTGAGCATGTTCCCAGCATGTACATCTTCCCTTGGGATTCAAAACCCTAAATTTTGAAAAGTACGATGGTCACGGCGACCCCATTTCTCATTTGAAAAAATACTGCCACCAATAGTGTGGGGCAGGGGGAAAAGAAGAACTATTGATGGCATACTTTGGGGAAAGCTTGGTAGGCATTGCTTCTGAATGGTACATGGACCAGGATATCACTCGATGTCATATTTGGGATGATCTTGCCCGGGATTTCCTAAGGCAATTCCAGTATAGCTTTGACATTGCCTTGGACAGGAACTCTTTGGACAACCTGAAAAACAAAACCTTCAGAAAGTTTTAGAGAATATGCTATCAAGTGGTGCGAACAAGCGTCAAGAGTAAAACCACCCATGTATGAAACAGAGATGGTCACTACTTTCTACAAGCACTGGAGGCAGATTACTTCCAAAATATGATGTCAGCAATGGGCAAACCTTTCACGAAAGCAATCAAGATCGGTGAGATGGTAGAAAATGGCTTGAAAACAGGAAGGATTCTGAGTCAGTCAGCCATAAGGGCGACCTCCCAGGCCATACAAAGCGGGGCATGAGGAGTCGCAAGAAACAAAAATAAAGAAGAAGCTTCAATAGCATCCTCCGGCATGAGATGCCACCATTCCCCCAGGCCCATGTTTTTAGAAAGGACCACTTAACACTACTATCCCCATCAAGACATGCAATGTGTTCCACAACCTTATGCAGTTATAGATGCCCAGCCATTCGCTCGACCACAACAACAGGGCAACAGAAACCAGGACTCGAGAAAACAGCCTCCCTAAAACCACTATAATCCCCGCCTCCACAGAATAATTTCCGTCCCAGGGAGCCGCCCAGAAGACAAACATTTACACCAATAGCGGAATCTTATGCCAGAATATTCCCAAAACTGGTCCAGACGAGCTCTTGCAACCCGTGCCTCCAAACAGGCAGAACCTTGAGTCCCCTTCCTATCAACGGGGTGTACGATGTGCTTATCATTCAGGGGCGACACGACACTGAAAACTGTTGGACATTGAAGCGAGTAGTGGAAGATCTAATAGAACAAAAGAAAATAGTGCTGAGAGACAAAGATGTCCCGAACGTAACCAATAACCCGTTACCGGCTAACAACAACGGTCCAGTCATCAGGATGATTTATGAGGACAAAGAATTTGACCCTGCTTTAAAAGCCATAATAGCCATTACTGATGCAAACAGAAAACCGACGGTTATCCCCAAGAAGGTTGAAGAAAACGAAACGAGTGAAGCGAAGCACCTAGAAACAGAGAAGAAAGTTGAAATTAAAACTGAGATGGTACCCCCCAAGGAAGCCATACTTTACATTCCACGGGGGCGTCAAGAAAAACAGCCTACTCTGAGTCGCCCCAGAAGATTTGAATTGAACAAAACGATATATGTACCTAAGGGAGCTTATGTGGTATGGGGACCGATTAAACCACCAAGTGAATGAGCCCGTGGTAATCGGTTGTGCGCCTTAAAAGCCAATGACATACCCTTCTGCAGTCCTATGCAACTACAAAGAAACCATAGTAACACATAAAGGCAAAGAGATCATTGAAGAAACTCAAAAGGTCCATCCCGTAAAGAAATATTCGGACATGGAAGAGGTGAATACTACCACCAAAAGGCGATTCCACCCAAAAGGCTCGTAAATGCTAAAGAGGCAGAGGCCTTCTTTCGAAAAATGAAAATACCAGAATATGAGGTGGTGGATCAGCTTCGGAAGTCTTTCGAGAAAGTCTCCTTATTGTCATTACTGATGAATTTTCCAGAGCACCACAAAGTGTTGGCCAAAACCTTGAATGAATCTTATGTACCAGTTCAAACCTCCGTGGAACAACTGGAGAAAATGGCGGAAAGATTCTTCGCTATTAATCAGGTTACATTCAGCAAGAATGATTTACCTCCAGAGGGAGCTGCCCATAACAAAGCCTTGCACCTCACCATCAAATGCGAATGCTATTACGTCGAAAGAGTAATGATATACGGAGGTTCTGGGGTAGATATATGCCCATTGTCGACATTGCAATGAATGGAAACCGGAACAGAGAGGATCCATACAAACAATATGTGTGTCCGAGCTTTTGATGGAATTAAAAGATACACCATAGGGGAAATTGACTTAGTATTGACTCTCCGTCTGGTTGATTTTAAAGTGACATTTCAAGTATTAGACATGGATACGTCCTACAACTATCTCCTAGGAAGACCATGGATTCACGCGGCAAGAGCGGTACCTTCTACTCTACACCTAATATTGAAATTTGAACATGAGAACCAGGAGATTGTGGTCCCCGGAGAAAACGAAAAGTCAATTTATCGTGATCTTTTTGTTCCCTACCTCGAAGCTAAAGAGGGAAGTGAGAATATAGTCTACCAGGCTTTTGAAATTTTGGTAGAGCATCACAAAGAAGGAAAACCATTTTCCCAGCCTTTCCTCTCCAATGCCTTTATCATGGTGGCGAGAGAGATGACACGCCAAGGGTTTAAGCCAGACAAGGGAATTGGAAGTTCTCTACAAGGAATAACTGAGCCGATCGTTTTTCCTACCGCGGAGAAGTTTTTTGGGCTAGGTTGACATCCCATGCTGGAGGATATCACCTGGGCCAACCGTAAGAAACATCATGGATGGGCTTTGGCACTACCCCTACCCCACTTGTACAAAACATTTGTGAAACAAAAGTACAGTGAGGAAGAAGAAGACGAGACCTTCACAGTGGAGGAAATTCAAGAGATATGTGGGGCCTTGAGGAAATTATTGTATCAAGCCAACATGGTCCAGCTGGGAGAAGGCTCAAGCAAAACTGATGTGCTCTACATGGGACCGGATGCCAAGTTCCAAAACTGGAAGGCCACGCCTTTCCCAGTCAGGCGCGAGGCCCGACAGTCTTGCCTTGCCACCTTTTCTTACATCACGAGCTATTTCAGGGTGTAGCTCAGGTGTTTTTCTTTAAGTTGTGTCCTTTAAATTCTAGATGTAAACCCTGTTATCTTACAATTTCAAGAAATGAAATCAATATTCCATCGCTTGCACTTCTATATTTTTTTTCCTGATTGTGTTTTTCTTCTATTTTCATCTTTTCTTTCAGTCCCGGTAATGCGGCTTTAAATAATATGACATGCTCACGGACTTCATGCCCTAACCCAAACATGTTGCCTATTTGTGAAATAACAAACCAAGAACCAGAGTATGATGAAGAAGAGGCTTTTAGGGAAATCAACCAAGAGTTCGAATATTTTGAAAATAAACCTAAGCCTAACTTAAACGATACCGAACCAGTTAACTTGGGTGATCCCGGCGAAACCAAGGAAACTAATATAAGCATCCACTTGGATAAGAAAATACAGGATTCATTAGTTCAACTTCTTTTGGAATTCAAAGATGTATTTGCTTGGTCTTACGATGATATGCCTGGGATGAGTGTTGATCTTGTGGTTCATAAGTTATCCACATACCCCTAATGCCCTCAAGTCCAACAAAAACAAAGAAAGTTCAAACCTGATATCAGCGATAAGATCAAAGAGAAATCACAAAACAATTAGAGGCGCGGGTAATAAGAGTGGTTCGATACACCACATGGTTGGCCAATGTGGTTCCAGTACCGATGAAAGATGAAAACCCGAGTGCGTGTAGACTACAGAGATTTAAACAAGGTGAGTCCCAAAGACAATTTCCCTCTACCTAACATCCATATCCTATTTGAAAATTGTGCCAAACACGAGATACAATCCTTTGTAGATTGCTACGCAGGATACCACCAAGTGTTGATGGATGAGGAAGATGCTGAGAAAATCACCTTCACCACACCTTGGGGGACTTACTGTTACAGATTTATTCCTTTCGGTTTAAAGAATGCTAGGGCAACATATATGAGGCCTATGACCACTATTTTCCATGACATGATGCATCAAGAAATAGAAGTATATGTGGACGATGTGATTATCAAGTCCAAGACTCAGGGTGATCATGTAAGAGACTTAAGAAAGTTCTTCGAAAGGCTTCGCAAGTATGATTTGAAATTGAATCCAGCCAAGTGTGCATTTGGGGTCCCGTCAGGCAAACTTCTGGGATTAATTGTCAGCCGAAGAGGTATCAAGTTGGATCCGACCAAGATAAAATCCATTCGAGAGCTACCTCCTCCAAAAACTAAGAAGGATGTAATGAGCTTGCTGGGAAGACTGAATTACATCAGCGGCTTCATCGCCCAGATGACTACCACATGCGAGACCATATTCAAGCAATTGAAAAATGACGCAGCAATTAAATGGACTGGTGAGTGTCCAGAGGCTTTCGACAGAATCAAGCACTACTTGTCCAACCCACCAGTTTTGAACCTGCCAGAAGCGGGAAGGCCATTATTTCTTTATCTAACAGACCTGGAGAGCTCTTTGGGTTGTATTCTCGGGCAGCATGACACCACAAGAATGAAGGAACAAGCCATCTATTATTTGAGCAAGAAGTTTACCAGTTACGAGGCCAAGTACATGCTGCTAGAAAGAACCTGTTGTGCGTTGACCTGGGTGGCCCAAAAGTTGAGGCATTACCTGCAAGCTCATACCACCTACCTCATAACCAGGCTGGTCCCATTGGGGTATATATTCCAAAAACCAATGCCAACAGGGCGATTAGCAAAATGGAAAATCCTTCTCATCGAGTTCGACATAGTTTATGTCACTTGTACCGCAATGAAGGCTCAAGTATTAGCAGATCATCTAGCCGAGAGTCCAGTTGACGATGAGTATCAGGCTTTGAATACCTATTTCCCTGATGAAGAAGTGAATTCGGTGGAAGTAACATTTGAAGACATCTCTGCTTGGAGAATGTTTTTCAACGGAGCAGCAAACGCAAAAGGCGTAGGCATTGGGGAAAATTTAATCTCACCCACGGGTCAGCTTTACCCGGCTACAACAATGCTCTGATTTTTCTACACTAACAATATAGCTAAATACGAGGCTTGCATCATGTGTATGAACATGGCCATTGACCAAGATGTTGAGGAATTGTTAATCATGGGGAATTTAGATTTGATCATCCGACAGGCTCAACGAGAGTGGGAAACTAGATACGTTAAACTCATCACCTATAGACAACATGTGAAGGATCTCAGCAAACGGTTCAGGTCGGTACAATTCAGGTACATTCCTCGCTGTCACAATGAGCTAGCAGGCGCACTCGCAACTCTGGCTTCCATGTTGCCTGACCCCGGAAACACTTACGTTGATCCTTTGGAAATCAAAATCAAAGAAAGTCATGGGTATTGTAACGTGACCGAGGCAGAATCCAGCACACAGCCTTGGTTTTATGACATCAAGAGATTCCTGAAAACACAAGAGTATCCTGGGCAAGCCACCGGGGAGCAAAAGAAAACCATCCGACGGCACGCAAGTAGTTTCTTGTTGAGTGGTGATACCTTGTAAAAAAAAGACCCCAAATCTCACCTTGTTGAGATGTTTTGACACCGAGGAAGCTGAAAGAATTATGCATGAAGTACAATTAGGAGTGTGTGGACCTTATATGAACGAGTACATACTGGAAAAGAGAATACTCTGAGTCAGGTATTATTGGATGACCATTGAGAAAGATTGCTTCAGCTTCGTTCAGAAATCATCAATGTCAGGTGCACGGTGATTTGATTCGCGCACCGCCAGCCGAATTGCATCCTATGTCAGCACCCTGGTTGTTCGCTGTCTGGGGCATGGATGTCATTGGGCCGATTGAGCCAAAAGTCTCAAATGGACATAGATTCATATTGATTGCTATTGATTACTTCACAAAATGAGTTGAAGCTGTCGCACTTAAATCTATCACCAAGTAAGTTGTTGTAGATTTTGTGCATTCAAACATCATTTGTCGTTTCGGTATCCCCGCGACCATCATTACAGACAATGCAGCCTATCTGAACAGTCGCATGATGGGAGAAATATGTGAACAAATTAAGATAACACATAGAAACGCCACCCCTTACCGGCCCAAAGCTAATGGTGCTATCGAAGAAGCTAACAAGAACATCAAGAAGATTTTGAGAAAAATGATTCAAAGCTCAAGACAATGGCATGAAAAGTTGCCTTTTGCATTCCTGGGATATCACACCACAGTGCGCACATCGGTAGGGGAAACTCCGTATTTACTTGTCTATGGGACCGAAGCTGTCATACCCACAGAGGTAGAAATCTCATCGCTCCGAGTAATTGTCGAAGCAGAAATTGAGGATAGCAAGTGGGTTGAAACTCATTTGGAGCAGATGCATTAAGATATGAAAAACAAATGGTTGCGGTTTGTCACGGGCAGTTATACCAACAAAGAATAGCCTCTACCTACAACAAGAAAGTGTGCCCTAGGAATTTTGAAGTCGGACAGGTGGTATTGAGGCGTATACTTCCTCACCATCAGGAAGCCAAAGGAATTTACTGCGAACTGGAAAGGACCCTACATTATCAGAAAGATATTACCCAAATGAGCATTGTACCTAGGTGACGTTGAAGGAGATGAGCCCGAGATGGAAGTGAATGCAGATGCAGTGAAAATGTATTACGTTTAAGCCCTCTGCTACAATGATTCTGGCCGATTGAAATGACAAAGTCTTTATTTCCCGCAACCCTAAAACATTACCAATCCTTCGTAAACCCCTTGAGTCGATTGCATTGCTTTGCTTACCCTCTTTGCAGCCCATAATTGCTAAGTTAAAAAAAACATGAATGTGAAAAAAAAAAGAAAATGAATGATTGAAAACAAAAGAAACAACAAACAAACTAGTTTAGAAAACACTACTTGAACTGCGTCCGACTTGATTCCGAAAGGATACGTACGCAGCCTCTCCTTGAAGTTCAGTCATATCAAAATAAAACCCCAGTTCCCCAAGAAATAAAACTGGGGCAGGAACATAATAGTTCGGTCATAAACCCTCCTGATTGGTTCCAAAGTTGTAAACTTCCATCCGACTTCCTTTGCTCAAGAGCCCGATCCAAGTCCTTCCGATCAATTGACCAAAACAATGATGGTTAAACGTTATTGTTGGGGTTCGGCACATTTCAAATTAAGAGAAATAAAATGAGAGAGTCTAATCAGTGAAAACCTTCCGGCACCATAAGGCGATGGTGAACAGATAAAACTAAAATGAGAGAGTCCGTTTAGTGAAAACTCACAAAGAGCACTATCAGACGACGGGAGTAAAAGTAATGAGAGAGGCCGATTGGCGAAAACTCGCAAAGGGAGTCATCGGCCGAAAACAGGAAATATCACCATCCCAAGCCTGAACGAGTTTCCATGATTTTGAAAGATTGAAATAAAAAAGCAGAAATGGAATGGGCCAGGCATCTAGCACGAGAAGCATGTCGTTTCCATTTAAAGTCGGCACGCACTCCCAGATAAGTCCTCCCTTTTCTCCAAAAGAGACATACCTCTCGAAATCCATGTGTTTGCTTTTTTTGTTTCTCCCACTCCTTTTCTTTTTAACTTTGATTTCCTAACAATTCCACAAGAGAAGGTAGCAAGACCGGTCTCACGGGTTTTCTCCTGGCAAGAACTAATAGGAATATCCGATGTCAGCTAACGCATTTAGCCAATCCTGGCTGATCATGACGACTGACGCTTCAAAAGTAGGAAAATAGAAATAAAAGAAATTCAAAGTCGAGAGCCTACGAACGCGAATCAAGATTGGAAAGGTTAAGACCAAAAAGGTTAATGGTTCCTAAAAAAGTTCCCAAAAAGCGAGCCCCGAAGTGGAAATTAGGAAAAAAATCATAACTAAGGACTCATAAAACAAAAAAATCAATCTGAAAGATGAGGACCCACCGACCAACCTATGATGCAAAGTTCGGAAGTTAAGGGTTTCCTCCAATAGAAATGAAGTTGAAACCAAGCAAAACAAGGCCACAAACCAATCACTGTTCGAACTAATAAATTGCTTTGTGTTTGAATTAAAATTTGAAATAGGTGTAATCTAACAACAATGGGAACACGTGAAAAATGAAATCAAGGGAATGGAACAAGGGCTAGGAATAGTGTTGCATCAATGACCAACAAAAGGGGATGTTTTCTTTACACCTTTTCCCGTAGTTTCATAAATAAACATCATAGTATGGGACTCCGATCCCTGATTCCTTCCCTAGATTCAAGGCCATATCCTTAGCCTTCCCCTGTGCAACTTTTGGACTTCCTCGACATAACCCAAGGATCGCACTCCACTCTCTCTAGCACGGACCCAGAAATTTCTTTCTTTCACTTCCTGACATAACCCGGGGGACTTCTCTTTATATCCCCACTATAACCTGGGGAACCATTTCCTTTTCCCACCCCATCATAACCCGAGGACCCCCTTTTTCCACCTTTATTCCCCAGCAAAGTCTGAGAGTTAATGCTCTTCTGTCCTTAGAATAACCTAAGGATTTTTTCTTCTCTTCTCTATCCCCAACATAGTCAAAAAGATCTCTGTGGCCTTTCACTTCCTTCAAATCCTCTGGCATAACCCAGGAATTTTCCATTCAATCCTTGCATAAGCTGCGGACCTCCCTAGCATAACCTAGGAGTTTTTCTTTCAATCCCGGCATAACCCACGGATTCCCCTGGCATAACTCAGGAATTTTCATTTCAATCCTGGCATAACCCATGGATCTTCCTAGAATAACCTAGGAATTATTCATTTAATCCCGACATAACCCGCGGATTCCCCTAGCATAACCTAGGAGTTTTTCATTCAATCTCGGCATAACCCATGGATTCCCCTGCCATAACACAGGAATTTTCCATTCAATCCCCGCATAAACCGTGGATCTCCCTAGCATACCTTGGAGTTTTTCTTTCAATCCCGGCATAACCCGCGCATTCCCCTGGCATAACCCACAATGTTTCATTTCAATCCCGGCATAACCCGTAGATATTTCTAGCATAACCTAGGAGTTTTTTTTCAATGCAGGCATAACCCGCGGATTCCCCTGGCATAACCTAGGAATTTTCATTTCGATCCCAGCATAACCTATGGACCTCCCTAGCAGAACCTAGGAGTTTTTCTTTCAATCCCGGCATAACCCACGGATTCCCCTGGCATAACCCAGAAATTTTCATTTCAATCCCGGCATAACCTGTGGATCTCCCTAGCATAACTTAGGAATTTTTTATTCAATCCCGGCATAACTAGCGGATTCCCCTAGCATAACCTAGGAGTTTTTCATTCAATCCTGGCATAACCCGTGGATTCCCCTGGCATAACCTAGGAATTTTCCATTCAATCCCGGCACAATCCGCAGATCTCCCTAGCATAACGTAGGAGTTTTTAATTAAATCCCAGCATAACCTATGGATTCCCCTGGCATATCCTAGGAACTTTCCATTCAATTACGGCATAACACGCGGATCACCCTAGCATAACCTAGGAGTTTTTCATTCAATCCCGACATAACCCGCGGATCTCCCTAGCATAACCTTGGAATATTTCTTTTAATCCCGACATAACCGCAGATCTCCTTGGCATAGCCCAGGAAATCTTTTCATTACATCTTGGCATAACCCGTGGCTTTTTCCTTTCATACCCAGCAGGGACCCTTCATTCCATCCCAGCATAACCGTGGCAGGGACCCTTCATTCCTATCCCGGCATAACCCGTGGATCCTCCTCTTATCCCTCGCAAGAACTATTTCTCCTTCCCAGCATAACCTGGAAATCATTCCAAAGGATACGCAATCCTAACTTTTATTGTTTTCAATAAAGAAATAGCTCAGATTGGTGTTTCAAATAACTCACAATATTTTCCCGGGGAAAACTGGGGCAGAACAATTCGTTCGTTTTTTTGCTTTAGTGTCCGAGCAGGTTTTACTTCGAGGCACATGATTCGAGATAACCGAAAGTGCGAGTCTCACTCTAGAATAAGGAAAAGAAGAAAAGAATAAAAAGAAGTGAATTCAAAATGGTGAAGCGGACAGAGATGCGAACTGCTCAAAATTTAATTGAAATCACAGGCTCCGCCTATCTCGGTTTGTGTCAAAATGGAAGAATAAACTAGAGGTTGCAGCTAACGAGCATCACGATTCAGATCGGAGTCTGCTACAAGACCAAGACTCAAGATCAAGATCCAAGAGACTCATGGATAGGAATCTTGTAATTCTTAGTTGATTGGCCTAGCTAGCTTAGCTGTTGATTTTATTTTTGTGTATTAATGAGTCAGTAACCAGTATCAGCAACAACAGCAGTGAAATCACATCCCTTGGTAGTCCCGACTACCAAACACTCCAGAACTACACTGACCTGATTCCTTTATCGCCAAGGATATGTTGGCAACCTTTGAAGCAAGGTTCGGTTAGACATCTTTTCAAAGTTGTTCTCCTGGAGTTTTGAGTAGGCAAAAATCCCTCATAGCGCTCATTTATCTTTGACTGAAAACCCTTCGTGTTTCCGAGAAAAGAGGGGCAGCTGTGAGCACGTGATTTTTGCCTCATTAAAATTACTCCTACAGAATTCTCAGACTTAGGATTTCTCCTTTTTATTATTTATTTATAGGATTTAATTGCGCATATTAATGTGTATTTTCATTGTTGCATGCATGACAAGTCATAAAAATAGAAAAAATTTATTATTACATAAGCATTTAGGATTCGATTTCATATATTTTGTTAGAATTAATTGGTAATTAAGCTTTTGTTTTGCGAAATATAAAAATCACAAAAATAAGTAGTTTATTTTGGCGTTTATTTAATTTGTAGCTTCAAAATTGTTAATTTGCGCAATTTTTTAGTTTAGGTGGTTATTAGTCTAGTCTAATAAGAATATTTAAAATAAATATTAGGAAGTTTAAAAAATGAAAATGAAAAAAGAAATAGGAATTAAAAGTGATTTAAAATAGGCTGGCCACAATTGGGCCAAGCCTGGGTGGCCCAAAACCCTTTTCCCGTCCAAAAATACCCAAAACCAGCACAAAACTCGTCTCTGACCCAAGCTGATATGAGAGACGCCCCAAACCGATGTTGTTTTGGGGCCATCAATCTTATCCATTCATCAACATTGATCCAACGGTCCTAAATCTCCCCCAAAACCAAATATAAATGTCCAAACGTGTGTAATATACTCAGAGACAAACTCCTTCATCCTCGTACAAACCCTCATCGATGTAACACCACCCATGATCCACCACAAACCCACCGTCTGCCGCAGGCCGAAAATCATCCCCGCCGGCGGCAAAGCTTAGATTCCTCCCAAAAATACACCCCTGACTCCCCGTACCCTCCTCTTTCCGATGCCCTGAAAACCAAGTCTCGAATACAAGCCAATCGTCTCGAATATTAGAATCTTCTGGCACTGCCTCTGCCGTCCACGGCGGCGCCATCACCGGAACACTTCTGAAATAACACCATATATTCCTCACCCCATCCCCATATCGGATCTGTGGTCATATTCCTCCAAAACCCTAGCCATCGCTTTGAATACTAGTTCGAAGTACTGACCCAAACCCCCAACCTCATCGAAATCCTTCAAAAATGGTACCAGATGATCTCCTCACCTTCCCCTCCATAAATCCACAACCAACAGCCTTCGAATACAACCGGAACCTGGCAAAAAATCAGATCGAAAATTATCTAAAACACCGAACCACCCCAAACTGACCAACTCTACACCTGATACTCTTCCACCCTCTCAAATGATGGCACAAGGGTCCCAAAAGGCCAAAGACCCTCCCAGAAATAGTCGAAAACTATGAGACTTGAAAGGTCCAAATTTTTAGGGTTGCAATGATTAAGCTAAGTCCCTGTCTTCTTTTTGATTGCTTTTTAATTGTTCTTGTGTAACTACATGAATGCCCATTTCCTCATCTGTAAAATAATTTCTTATTAGTTGCTTCGTTTCCATCCCATCACATGCCTTTCTTTTTATGTTTTGATAACATGTTTCTCGATTGTTCTCTTACCAATTGAAGTCATGGATATTTCATTCGACTAGTTTGATTAATTCTGTCAAGCTTAAATTCTTCATCTTCCCTGGTTTAACTTTCCATTTTGTTTCAAGTTGATCAATCTCCATTTATGATTAATCTTGTTTCTGAAGTTTGTGCTATTTAACTTTATCTTTGCTTCTGAGTAATTTAGTCCCATATTTTGATACTTGTCTAAATTTGCATGTATATATGTGTTGCACTGACTTGTTAGTTTTCAATTTTGACCCTTGTTTGTTTGATTTTAAATAGTATAGTATAGTCTCCAATTGAATAGTTGGCATGTCCATCTTTCTCAAAATTCGAACTTAACTTATAATGTAACCCTGGTTTATGACTTTTGAGTAGTTAACTAGGGTCAATTTCTAACCAAATGGATAGGCACCATGGTATAAAACATCTAGGCTAGTAATTAAGAAGGGAAGACATGGGTAATGGGGGTATTTGAGCATAAGAATCTTGTAACAAACTCCTAGAACATTCTAGTGGAGGTTCAAAATGCAATTTCTGGTAATTCTTTCTCAAAACTCGAGGCAGAAGTTAAAAAACAAGGGATAAATTAAGGAAATCTAGAAAATGGGTAAGGGACTAATAAGAAAACAAGAAGGATTTCTTGCCCTAAGGCCTTGGCTATAAAAAGGGAATCTGATTGTTTAGAGAAAGGGAGAGAGACATACATTTTTAAGAGAAAAGGTCGAGAACACCATCTGAAAACAAATTCTCTGAAAATCCTAATCTTTTCTGGCAATATTTTCTAAAAATAATCAAATAGTGTTCATTAGAAGTGGAAGATGTTTTGAGGCATATGCATTTTAGGTGTTAGAGTTTTTCAGAAGCAATTTTAGGCATTGATATTAGGTTGGTTTGCTTTGTTCAAGCTTGGAATCGAAACTTGTGTTGTTATTTGCTTCTCAAAACTTTCCTGAGTTCCTGATACCATTCCTGGGTTTAACTAGTTGATCTGCTGTTGTTGTTGCTTCTCGTTTACATCACTCATAGGTTTTCCTCTTTTTCGGTAATTCCAGGTACTACTCTCACTTGGAATATTTGCAATCTTTTTAGTAGTTCGTGGTGCTTAAACCACCCCAAATTAATAAATTTATTCTTAAAAGGACTTGATTGTTTTATTAAAATTGTTAAAGAAGAAGGAGGATTGTAATTGAATAATTACTCCCCGATAAATTCTTCATTGGTTATTTGAGCATGTATTTTTATGTGCACTTGCATTGCATGCATGATTTGTGAGCAGGATGGTGGTTTATTTGATGTTGACTGCGTAACATGGATAGTTCGCGAGCAGGGTAATAGTTGCATCTATGGGTCGAGCCGTTCGACCCTCAGCAATGCACAATTTACTTTTTTATTGGTCCGTGCCGTACATTCCTCGGTGATTTGCTACACATGACTTATTTGGCATTCTACTGTGGGTTAAACTTCATATTCACTTAAATATACAATGGACTCTCATGATGAAAGGTTAAAGGAAGATTTGTTGTTTTATATTTACTAATCCGTATGATTT
Source organism: Nicotiana benthamiana (assembly GCA_034376525.1). Lineage (NCBI taxonomy): Eukaryota > Viridiplantae > Streptophyta > Magnoliopsida > Solanales > Solanaceae > Nicotiana > Nicotiana benthamiana. The sequence continues at coordinate 110,221,334 of CM067332.1, read as the reverse complement.
GAGTTATTCCTGCTTAATAAAAATTTTCCTCATTCTTCTGGACCTTAGTCAGTATCGAGTCGACCTTCGTCTCTACTTCTTTGAGATTAGAGGGGATGTTCACTGGATACATATTTTTTATGTGCTCATACCACACTTCTGTACTTAAATGTACAGGTTTTGAGGCAGGTGGATCTGCTTATCATTCTGGTGCATATCTATGAGCAGACATGGAACTTCTACGGTGAGCTGCTTTCCCTCCATATCGACCCGCAGCCGATGAAGTCTTTCTTTTATATTTCTATTTTCTGTCTATTTGGATTCAGGCAGTAGGATAGTGTGAGCACCTGATTATTGCCTCGTTAAAGTTACTCCTACAGAATTCTCATACTTAGGATTTCTGCTTTTTATTATTTATTTTTAGGATTTAATTGCGCATATTAGTGTGTATTTTTATTGGTGCATGCATGACAAGTCATAAAAAAAATAAAAATATTATTATTACATAAGCATTTAAGATTTGATTTCACATATTTTTTTAGAATTAATTGGTAATGAAGGTTTTGTTTTGCGAAATATAAAAATCACAAAAGTAAGTAGTTTATTTTGGCGTTTATTTAATTTGTAGCTTCAAAAATTTTAATTTGCATATTGTATTAGTTTAGGTGGTTATTAGTCTAGTCTAACAAGAATTTTTTAAATAAAAATTAGGATGTTTTAAAAATGAAAATGAAAAAAGAAGTAGGACTTAAAATTGATCTAAAATAGGTTGGCCACAATTGGGCCAAGCCTGGATGGCCCAAAACCCCCTTACCCGTCCAAAAATACTCAAAACTAGCCCAAAACCTGTCTCTGACCCAAGCTGCTATGAGAGACACCCCAAGCCGACGTCGTTTTGGGGCCATCAATCTCAACCGTTCATCAACATTGATCCAAACCCTCACCGGTGCAACACCACCCATGAGCCACCACAAACCCACCATCCGCCGCGGCCGGAAATCATCTCAGCCGATGGCAAAGCTCATATTACTCCCAAAAATACACCCCTGACTCCCCGTACCCTCCTCTTTCTGATGCCTTAAAAACCAAGAATCGAATACGAGCCAATCATCTCGAATATTAGAATCTTTGGGCACCGCCTCCGTTGTCCACGACAGTGCCATCGCCGAAGCCCTTCCAAAATAACACCATATATTCCTCACCCCATCCCCTTAAACGGATATGTGACCATATTCCTCCAAACCCCTACCTATTGCTTCGAATATTAGTTCGAAGTACTGACCCAAACCCCCAACCTCATCGAAATCCTTCGAAAATGGCACTAGGTGATCTCCTCACCTTCCCCTCCACAAATCCACAACTAACAACCTTGGAGTAAAATCGGAACCTGGCCAAAAATCAGATCGAAAATGATCTGAAACGCAGACCCACCCCAAACTGACCAACTCTACACCTGATACTCTCCCACCCTCTCAAATGATGGCACAAGAGTTCCAAAAGGCCAAAGACCCTTCCAGAAATGGTCGAAAACTATGAGACTTGAAAGGTCCAAATTTTTAGGGTTGCAGTGATTAAGCTAAGTACCATGTCTTCTTTTGATTGCTTTTTAATTGTTCTTGTGTAAATACATGAATGTCTATTTTCTCATCTGTGAAAAAATTTCTGATTTGTTGCTTTGTTTCCATCCCTCACATGCTTTCTGTTTTTAAGTTTTGATAACATGCTTCTGAATGGTCCTCTTACCAATTGAATTCATAGATGTTTCTTTTAACTAGTTAGAATTATTCTGTAAAGCTTAAATTGTTCATCTTCCTTGGTTTAACGTTCCATTTTGTTTCAAATTGATCAATGTCCATTTATGATAAATCTTGTTTCTGATTTTGATACTTGTTTATTCCTTCACTAAGCCGAGGGTCTATTGGAAACAGCCTCTCTGCCCTTTCGGGTAGGGTGCCGTCTACATATTACCCTCCCCAGACCCCACTTTGTGGGACTATACTGGGTAGTTCTTGTTTTTATTTTTGTATTTTGATACTTGTCTAAATCCGCATGTATATGTGTATTGCATTGACTTGTTACTTATCAATTCCGACCCTTGTTTGTTTGCTTTTAAATAGTATAGTATAGTCTCCAATCGAATAGTTGGCCATGTCCAACTTTCTCAAAATTCAACCCAACTGATAATGTAACCCTGGTTTATGACTTTGAGTAGTTAACTAGGGACAATTTCTGACCAAATGGATAGGCACCAGGGTATAAAACATCAAGTCTAGTAATAAAGAAGTCAAGACAGGGTAATAGGGGTATTTGATCATAAGTATCTTGTAACAAACCCCTGGAACATTCTAGTGGAGGTTCGAAATGCAATTTCTGTTAATGCTTTCTCAAAACTTGAGGCACAAGTTAAAAAACAAGGGATCAATCAAGCAAATCTGGAAATAAGTAAGGGACTCATAAGAAAACAAGAAGGATTTGTTGCCCTAAGGCCTTAGCTATATAATGGCATCTGATTGTTTAGAGAAAGGGAGAGAGATATACATTTTTAAGAGAAAGGTCGAGAACACCATCTGAAAACAAATTCCCTGGAAATCCTAAGCTTTTCTGGCAAAAGTTTCTAAAAATAAACAAATTCTATTCATTAGAAGTGAAAGATGACTTGAGGCATATGCATTGATCTTAGGCTGGTTTGCTTTGTTCAAGATTAGGATCGAAACTTGTGTTGTTATTTTCTTTTCAAATCTTTCCTGAGTTCCTGCTACCATTCCTAGGTTTAACTGGTTGATTTGATGATGTTATTGCTTCTCGTTTACATCACTCATAGGTTTTCCTCTTTGCTCTAATTCCAGGTACTATTCTCACTCAGGAAAGTTTGGAAATGCACACCTCTGTATATTCGTCACCATGACTGATATTGAAGATGTTCATATTTTTATGTTAATGTCATAATATAAATGTTACTAGTTTAGTAGTATTTTAGTGCTGTAATATGTATGAACATGTAAACTATGTTGGATTGTATTTGGACTGTTGACTTTAATTTGTTTAAATTTCAGTAGTTTAAAATATGATAGTCAATAACTTGCTTGAATTTTGTGTTCTATTCCGTAATAGAAAGTCACCATGTGTATACATATTCTTATTACTAACTCTATCAATTTGTATATGTCGATTTTAAGCCTGAGTTTAGTATATTGATTCATTAGTATAAAAATCATTACCTGGATATTTCCTTTGCCAAATGTCTCTTATGCATTAAAAAGATCAATTACGAATGGTTGTAGTGTAGCAATTTGTGAAATGTCATCCTTGTCTTATGAATAATTTGTAATATCAAATTTCTGGGCATGGAAGGCCCAGATTATTATGAAGTATAAAAAAAAGTGTACTTCTGGGCTGTTTATCTTCTTTGATAAAGCTCCAAATGGCAGAAATCATCCATACAAATGCTAAAAATATGCATATTAATTGTTTCATTTGAATAAACCATTAACACATGAATCGATTAGGACTTTCTCTTCTATTTAGAGACACGAGTAATAGAGAATCATAATCTCTTTAGGTTACCATTCTAAGAATAAATTGAGTGAGCCACGCTAACAAAATCATACATTCTGTTATCCTTTAAATTGTAAAAAAATGCTTAGAAGATTGGGAGATACCGTCTAGTAAATTTCACAATTTTTTTCCACGAAGTTAATAACGCGTAGTTGCTTTAGGAGCGTTGTTTTAATAATTTATTTTCATAAATTCATGTGCGCATTTATGTGACTCAAATCCAAATTTCAACGACGTTAAAATGTGTCGAGAACCCGGGTGCATTTATGTGACGTGGTTCGAGACGTGTTTTAATAACGTTGCAAATATTCCTAAAAATGAATAAAGCGGTTAATAATTTTAAAATTGCACTGTAGGATAAGCATGAATAAAAATCAGGAAATTGGCCATTTATAATAGTTTAAGCGACCGTTCTAGAACCACGAAATGCAAGGGTGCCTAACACCTTCCCTCGGATTAACAGAATACCTTACTCAAAAATTTCTGATTCGCAGACTCCAAATTGGGCAGTCGTAAAATTTTCTCGATTTGGGATTCTACATAAACCGGTGATTTGGGACACCAAAGCCAATCCTATCCCAAGTGGCGACTCTAATAATAAATAATCCCATTTTGAATAATGTCACTTTAACTAGAAAACTCCCTCATACGTGTCATCCTTTGGGGTAGCCGTGTAAAAAAGGAGGTGTGACAGATATTATGATATTCTTTTGGTTGTATATTCTACTAGCTGCCCGTAGCTTGTGACACCATGTTCTGGCACACACATTAGTAGACTTATTTTCTTTTGGGTTGTATTAGTACTCTATTTACATTATCTATCACTTTTGGGCCTTGAATCCAAAGTGGAGTACTAGTTTCACTTAAATTCTGATAAAAAGATAATCAACATAAAAGGTTTAGAGATGTTTGCGCTTCGACTTGCCTGGTAAAGGTTTCGGGCGCCTTCATGACCTATTATGGAATTGGGTCGTGACAACATTGTATTAGAGCACTAGGTTCACGTAGGTCTCACGAATTATGGGCAAGCCTAATAGAGTCTTGTTGATCGGTATGGAGACGTCATTATTTATTTTCGAGAGCCGATAGGCTGTTAGGAAATACTACTCTTTATTCATTTCCTACCGTGCAGTGCTTAGTGTACTAAATTTTCCTCTTCTATTCTTTCACAAATGGTGCGAACTCGCATCAGTGACGTTTCGGACCTGGGACGAGCTGCTCCCTCCATTGCTCGAGGCCGAGGTAGAGGCTGGGGGATGGCACCGGCTCGTGGTAGGGGACATAGTCATCCTAGTGCCGTTCCGGTTGCACCATCGGCAGATCCTGTGGAGGATCCTATTATTGAGGAGCATGGTCTGATGCCAACAGCTAATCCTACCATGGCAGATTTCATGACAACATGTGTATTTCGGGAGGTCATAGGTCGCATGCCACGGTTCATACACACTATGATGCAGGCTAGTTTATTTCCAACAGACCCAGGTACTTCACAGGTAGGACGGGGAGCCCATACCCCTACTACTTAGGCCCCAGGTCAAGCAGTGGCAGTATATCAAACTCCAGGTGCACTACCCATAGATGGGGCTCATCCAGTTGTTGCAGTTGCACCCCAGCCCAGGCCAGCTATAGATGGTGATCCACAGAAGTTATTGGACAGATGGACCAGGCTTCATCCTCCGGTATTCGGGGGCAAGCGTCATAAGGGTGCCTAATATTTCATCGACAGGTGCAAGGACAGACTGCACAACATGAGGATATTGGAGTCGCAGAGAGTTGACTTCACTACTTATCAGCTCGAGGGAAGGGCCAGTAGATGGTGGCAGTCCTATGTTCTTCGAAGGCCAGCGGATCGATACATTCTTCCCTCTAAGAGGGAAGAGTGGCAGTATCAGTTTGAGCACCTAGAGCAGGGTCAGATGTCAATGACCGACTATGAGGCAAGGTTCTCTGAGTTGTCTGGCCATGCACTTATGATACTTCCCATAGAGGTAGAGAGAGTGCGGAGGTTTGTTACGGGATTACATCCCACCATCCTGTCTAGTATGGCTCGAGAGGTATAAATGGGTACAAGGTACCAACTAGTGGTTGAGAATACACGCAGGATTGAGGGTTATATTGAGGGGTAGAGAGAAGATGCAGCAGGATAAGAGGGCTAGGTTTTTAGGAAAGTTCAGAGGTGTCCCAGCTAAGGGTAGAGGCCACTTCGGGAGGAGTCAGTCCAGCTGGCCCCTACACTCAGTACCACCACCCCCTCCCCGAGGTTCCCCATTGAGGCCTTATTTTAGTGCGATGCTGGAGGGTTCTTACCGCCCACCAACTACTCAGGGTTCCTCTAGCGGGTATTCTAGATATCAGGATCCTTGTAGTGCTCCCTTCAGCGCCATGCCAGAGAGTTCCTATTGTCCACCAGCTATCCAAGGTTCTTCGAGTGGGTGTTCGGGTCATCAGACTCAGACTTTAGGGAAACTGGCTATGGTGTGGTGATCCAGGTCATCTGAAGATGACTTGCCCCAGGCTTCGGGTAAGGCAGTACAGCAGGGCCAGCAGTCCCAGACTCCGGCACCGGCTACCCAGCCACCTAGAGGTGGAGGACATATGAGTAGAGGTCGTCCTAGAGGACGGGGCCAGACGCGGAGAGGTCAGCCACCTACTTCCCAGTCCGATGGAGGCCAGACAGCCGGTGCTCTAACTAGATTCTATGTTCTTCCGACCATGCCAGATGCATTAGCCTCAGATGCTGTCATCACTAGTATTATTTTCATCAGTGGTAGAGATGCTTCGGCATTGTTTGATCCAGGGTCTACCTACTCATATGTGTCACCTCTATTTGCTCGATTCCTGGTTATTTCCTCTGAGCCTTTGGATGTTCCCGTTCATGTTTCTACCCCCATGGGTGATTCTGTGGCTGTGGATTGGATCTACCGAACTTGTATGGTTACTTTCTATGGTTTTGAGACCATTGTAGATCTTCTGTTGCTTGACATGATCGATTTTGAGGTTATCCTGGGCATGGATTCGTTATCTCCATATCACGCCGTCCTAGATTGCGATGCCAAGACTATTTCACTAGCGATGTCAGGATTGCGAAGGTTGGAGTGGAAAGGTTCCACGGTTGATATGCCTAGCAGGGTCATTTCCTTCCATAAGGTTCATTACATAGTTTAGAAAGGGTGTTTGGCTTATTTAGCTTATGTTCGAGACACCACTGCAGAGTCTCCGACGATTGATTCAGTGCTAGTAGTCCGAGAGATCACCAATGTTTTTCCTTCTGATCTTCTTCGTATGTCTCTGAATTATGATATTGAATTTTGTATGATTTGGCCCTAGGCACCTAGCCTATATCTATTCCACTGTACCGTATGGCTTCTAAGAAGTTGAAGGAGTTGAAGGAGCAGCTAGAGGAGTTGTTGGAAAAAGGGTTTGTTAGGCCCAATGTATCATCCTGAGGCGTACCAGTGTTGTTTGTAAAGAAGAAGGATAGGACCATACGGATGTGCATTGGTTACTTCCATCTGAATATGGTCACCATCAAGAACAAGTACATGTTGCCTCGTATTGATGATTTTTTTGACCAGCTGTAGGGTTCTAGAGTGTTATCTAAGATTGGCTAGAGGCCACTGTATCATCAGCTGAAGATTTGGGACTCAGATGTTCCGAAGAGTGCATCCAGGACTAGGTATGGCCCCTCTGAGTTTCTGGTGATGTGAATTGGCTTGACTAATGCTCCAGCAGCATTTTGGACTTGATGAACAGAGTGTTCAGGACTTATATTGATTCCTTTTTTATCGTCTTCGTTGACGACATCTTGATATACTCACGTAGTCTAGGGGAGCACAAGCAGCATTTGAGAGTAGTGCTTCAGACCTTGCAAGAGCAGAAGCAATATGCTAAGTTCTCCAAGTGTGAGTTTTGGCTAGAGTCGTGGCATTCTTGGGGCATGTAGTGTCAGGAGAGAGTAGTAAAGTGGATCCCAAGAATATTGAGGCAGTTCTGAGTTGGCCATGTCCTACTTCAGTGACCTAGATCAGGAGTTTCCAGGGGTTAGTGGGATATTACCGGCAATTTGTGCAGGGCTTTTCATCTATTGCATCACCTTTGACCAGATTTACCTAGAAGAGTGCTCCTTTCCGTTGGACCGATGATTGTGAGGAGAGCTTCCAAAAGCTCAAGACAACTTTGACCTCGGCACCAGTTCTTGTATTGCCTTCCGGTTCAGGGATGTATACGGTGTATTGCGATGCTTCCCGCGTTAGCTTGGGATGTGTATTGATGTAGGAGGGGCGAGTTATTGCATATGCCTCACGTCAACTGAAGGTTCACGATAAGAAATTACCCTGTGCATGATCTGGAATTGGCAACGATTATTCATGATCTTAAGATATGGAGGCATTATTTGTATGGGGTGCCATGTGAGGTTTATACCGATCATCGCAGTTTGCAGCATTTTTTTAGGAAGAGGGATCTAAATTTGAGGCAGCGCTGGTGGCTTGAGCTACTAAAGGAATAAGACATCACCATCCTTTACCATCCGGGTAAGGAAAATGTGGTCGCAGATCCCCTCAGAAGAAGTTGGAGAGTATGGGTAGTTTGGCATTTATTTCCGGTAGAGGAAAGGCCACTAGCTTTGGACATTCAGTCCTTAGCTAATAGACTTGTGAGGTTGGAAATTTCAGAGCCCATCTGAGTTCTAGCATGTGTGGTTGCTCAGTCTTCGTTATTGGGGGAGATCAAGACTCGGCAATTCAATGATCCACATTTGGCAGTTCTCAAAGAGATGGTACATGAGGGAGGTTCCCAGGAGGTTTCTATTGGCGGGATGGTATTTTGAGACTCTAGCTTCGTCTATTTAATCGCCATATTGACGGACTGAAGAGGAGGATTCTAGACGAGGCATATAGTTTGCGGTATTCCATACATCCGGGTGCCTCAAAGATATACCGTGACTTGATCTAGCATTATTGGTGGCAGAGAATGAAGAAGGACATCGTAGAGTATCTTGCCAGATGTTTGAGTTGCTAGCAGGTCAAGTATGAGCACTAGAAGCCGGGTGGCCTATTTCAGCATATGCCTATTCCTGAGTGGAAGTGAGAGCGCATTACCATGGATTTTGTATTTGGGTTGCCGCGGAATTTGCGGAAGGTTGATTTAATGTGGGTCAATCTGGACAGGTTGATCAAGTCGGCTCACTTTATTCTAGTGGCGACTACTTATACAGTGGAGAGGTATGCTAAGATCTATACTCGGAGATAGTTCGATTTCACGGTGTTCCGGTTTATATCATATCAGACAGAGGCCCTCAGTTCCCTTCCCACTTCTAGAGAGCCCTTAAGAGTGAGTTGGGGACTCGCATAGAGCTTAGCACGACATTCCATCCTCAGACCGATGGGTAGTCGGAGCAGACCGTCCAGAATTTAGAGGATATGCTTAGATCATATGTGGTTGACTTTGGAGGGCAGTAGGATCAGTTCTTGCCTTTAGGAAAGTTTGCGTATAACAACAACTATCAGTTCAGCATAGAGATGGCCCCGTATGAGGCTTTGTATAATCGATGTTGTCGTTCTCCTATCAGGTGGTCTGAGCCTGGTGAGGCTAAGTTTCTTGGTACTGATTTGGTATAGGATGCCTTGGATAAGGTAAAGTTGATTCAGGAGAGGCTCTGCACAGCTCAGTCCAGACAGAAGAGTTATGCGGATCAGAAGGCGCGTGATGTATCATTCATGATTGTCGAGAAGATTCTCTTCAGAGTCTCGCCAATGAAGAGCATTATGAGGTTCGGGAAGAAGGGCAAGCTATGCCCAAGGTTTATTGGTCCCTTTGAGGTGTTAAGGCGAGTTAGAGAGGTTGCCTACGAGCTTGCTTTACCCCCAATTTATCGGGTGTTCATCTAGTTTTTTCATGTATCAATGCTTCGGAAGTATCATGCCGACCTATCACATGTGTTGGACTTCAGTACCATACAGTTAGATGACAGCTTGGGCTACAAGGAGGAGCCAGTTGCCATTATTGATAGATAGGATCGCCAGTTGAGATCCAAGAGGATTTCTATGGTGAGGGTCCAGTGGAGGAGCCAACCGGTTGAGGAGGCGACCTGGGAGTCCGAGGAGGACATGCAGAGCAGATATACCCATCTATTCAGCAGTCCAGGTACTTTTCTATATCCGTTCGAGGACGAATTTAGTAGGGTCCAATAGGGTCCGCATTTGCGACCCATGCAATCTAGTAGGGTCCGCATTAGCGATCCATGCATCGCAATTGCGATATTGGAGAGGTTGGGCAGTGTTCGCATTTGCGAACCTTTTCCTCGCATCTGCATTTGCGACCCACACATTGCATTTGCGATCGATGCAGGCTAGGGCTCAGTTCACATTTGCGAACATTTTGCCGAAATTGTGACCTTGCATTCGCGAGCCTAATGTCGCAAATGCGACATCAGAAGACTGGCCAGGGCTTTTAAAAATGGGACTTAGAGCATTTATTTCATTTCTACTCTACACTTGGGCGATTTATGATCTTCCAAAGATAAGATTTCAATGTAGCATTATGAGGTAAGTAATTTCTATTCATCGTTTGTTTAAATACATGTATATTAGGTGGATTAAACACAAAAAATTAGGTAAAATCAAAGGGTTAGAGCAAGACATAGTGTTTTAATAAAACTAAGATTTAACCACAAAATTTGTTATGAAATGAACTATAATTTATACATTATTGATCTTTAGGTTATAAAGAATGACTTTCTTAAAAAAATCTCAGAATTCGGGCATGTGGGCCCAGGGTCGGAATTTAGAAAACTTGTGGAAAAGGTTGGGAAATCACTTAAACAGTTGAAATTCAACCTTATAATCCCTTATTGAATAGTTCTTACTTTATTTAACTAGTTTGTGATCGTTCGGCCCCGAATTGAGGGTTTGGGCTTGCTCTTGACATTAAAAGTGTGCTTTGGATCGAGGTGATTCTCCTTTCTAACCTTGTTAGAGGGAATTGACCCCATAGGTGAATTGATGGGTTATGTGCTCTTATTTTTGTGGGGCTACGTACGTACAAGGTTACGAGAGTCCGTGCGTATCTACTATTAGGCTATTGTCCAGGTAGTCTAGGACCTAAAAGCATGCTATACTTGAAATATTTGCAATCTTGTTGGTAGTTCGTGGTGCTTAAACCACCCAAATTAACAAATGTATTCTTAAAAGGACTTGATTCTTTTCTCAAAATTGTTAAAGGAGAAGGTGGCTTCTAATTGAATAATAACTCCCCGCTAAATTCTTGATTGGCTATTTGAGCATGTAAGTTTTTGTGCACCTGCGTCGCATGCATGACTCACGAGCAGAATGGTGGTTTATTTTATGTTGAACGAGTCACACGGATAGTTCATGAGCGGGGTAATAGATGCATCTATGGTTCGAGCGGTTCGTACCTCGGCAGTGCACAATTTACTTTTATGTTGGATTGGGCCGTACGTTCCTCAATGATTATTTGCACGTGACTTATTTGGCATTCTATTGTGGGTTAAACTTAATATTCGCTTAAATATACAATGGACTCTCATGATGAAAGGATAAAGGAAGAATTGTTGTTTTCTATTTACTAATGCTTATGATTTGAATTAATTCCTGCTTAATACAAATTTTCCTCATTCTTCTGGACCATAGTGAGTATCGAATCGACTTCTTGTCTCTACTTCTTCGAGATTAGATGGGATACTCACTGGGTACATATTGTTTATTTACTCATACCACACTTGTATACTTAAATGTACATGTTCTGAGGCAGGTGGATCTGGTATCATTGCAGTGCGTATCCGTGAGAAGACGCAGGACTTCTATGGTGAGCTGCTTTCCCTCCACGTCGACCCGCTGTCGAAGAAGTCTTTCTTTTGTATTTTTATTTTCTGTCTATTTGGATTCAGACAGTAGGATAGTATGATATTCTTTTGGATGTATATTCTACTAGCAGCCTGTAGCTTGTAACAAGATGTTCTGGTACATACATTAGTAGACATATTTTCTTTTGGGTTGTATTATTACGCCGTTTACATTATCTATCATTTTTGGGCCTTGAATTCAAATTGGAGTACTGGTTTCACTTAAATTCGGATTAAAAAAATAAACATAAAAGGATTAGAGATGTTTTCGCGTTGGCTTGTCTGGCAAAGGCGTCGGACGCCTTCACAACCTATTATAGAATTGGGTCGTGGCAGGCTCGGGATGGTGTGGAGGACTAGTTCCTGAGAACAGCTCCCTTCTTTATGGTCTAAATAGTGAGGCTTTATTCCTCCTCCTCGTCAATTATGGCACTGCAGTCCATGTCTTTATCATCCAGTAAAAAATTCTTTAATTCAACTAGTGCTTCCTCTTCTGCAGTACCCTATATCGTATCTGCTTGGTGAAAAGTTGTTCTAAGTGTGGCAACGATTGCTCGAGAGGGTAATACGGTCCACACCATGGAGGTGACCAATCATTATACTTTTCCCATACTGATATCTGAGCCCAAAAGTGGTACCATGATTTTTTTAGCCGTATCAGTTTAGTGATACCTTGAAGGTTCTTTCCCAACCCTTTGCCAGGATCATTTCCAGACCAGGCCAATATGCTTTCTATTTTACTTCTCCACCCTTTATCCTTCTCGACGGCATGACCCATTCAATGTATTGATAGGTTTCCCCTCCTAGTTCTCTTCTATGTCCAATAGCCGGGATGGTTTTACTAGTGTAAATAGATTTACTCTCATCTCCGTGGATGATCACCTCCTGATGATGCCATTCAAACTTCACGGCTTGCTATTGTGTGGAAGGCACAGCACTGCGACATTGATCTATGGCCGGCCGAACAGAAGATTAAATGAAGCTGGTGTGTCAAGCACTTAAAACTCGCGAGAAAAAGGGGTGCGAAAACAGGATGGATATCTGAGATGGGGTAATGTTCAGATGGTCAACAATGGAATGCTCTTTTGCTGGTACTTTCCTCCACAAGTCATCTAGCCATGTCTCAATAATAGGTTGTCTGGTGGTGGCATCCTTACTTAAACCTCCCGAATGTTCAGGTATATAGACTTTTCCAGTTCTAGTCATTCCTTATGCAACGTCAGATTCCTCAACATTGGCCTTCCCTTTTTGCCGAGCCTCAGTAACATAATCCCAGGGTATTGATTTTGAAGAGAAGGGAGGTGTGGTTGATACTATCACTATGAAAGGTGTGACCACTTCTACTTCAAATAGAGCCGGGGTGACGGCAGGCGGAGAAACCTCTACCTCAAATAGAACTGATATAGCTACTTCAATCTTGATTGGTGACTAAAGTCTGTACCACAATAGGAGTAAGGGTCAGTGCAACTTTAAAGTCATCGCCTTCTCGAATAAGCCCAATCAACTCCACAAAGTCCCACTCTTCGTTCGTCTCTATCACATGTACTTCACCCCATATATGATCGGGGAGGGGGTTGTTGCGGACATTAGGTGTGACGTTCTTCGCTTGTATGACCTTTTTGTCGATTAGCATCTGGATCTTATCCTTTAATGTTAGACATTCATCAGTGGTGTGCCCCTTTATACCGGAATGGTATGCACAAGTTTCGTTCGAATCGACCTATTGGGATGGATTTTCTAATTCCATAGCGGGAACATGAGTGACGTAACCTACAGCTTTTAACCTTTCATATAACTGGTCGATGGGCTCAAAAATGGCAGTGTATTGTCTGGGTGGCTTGCGATCGAAGTTAGGTCTAGGTCTTGGTTTAGCGAGCTGGTGGTGATTGGAAATGAGATGGTTGGGAGTTGTAGGTGTGACGGACAATGGCTGGTTGGGAATATCTGAGAGATGAGGGTTGATATGTTAGTGGTGGTGCTTGGTACGTGGCTGGAGGTGTTTTATATGTGGGTGGAGGTGTTTGATATGTGAGTGGGGATTTCGGGCCCTGAGCCACATTTACTGCCCCAACATCTATGTTCTTTGATATACCGCCAAATTGTAATGCCTTATTAGTGGCTTGTAGTGCCTCAAAATTCATTACCATCCTGCTCTTAATTCCGTCTATAATTCTTTCCCCAATTTTGATGATATCAAAGAATTCATGATTTTTTATGACCATCAACCTTTCATAATACTGTGGATCTTGTGCTGTGACGAATAACTTGTTCATCTGTTCCTCATCAAAAGATGGTCTGACCTTGGCCGCCTCCGATCTCAAACATGTAGCATACTCGCAGAAATTATTAGTAGGTTTCTTCTTAAGATTCTGAATGTAGAAAATATCCGGTGCGTTCTCTATGTTGAACTTGAATCTGTCCATGATATTTGATGCCATACTTACCCAATTAGATCATTTCTTAGGATCTTGGCTAATGTACTAGATCAAAGCATCTCAGTAAGACTCCTCATAAAGAGTTTCATCCAGATCTTTTCGTCTTTTTGGACCCCAACAGGTTTGTCACAATAGGTTCTCAAATGAGCCCAGGGATCACTAGTACCATTGAACATCTTAAACTTGGGAGGTTTGTACCACATTGGTAGTTCTACATCTTCCTGTATGCATAGGTCTCCATAGTTCAAACCTTTTATTCCTTTGTCGCCTTCAACACCCTGAACTCGGTTCGTCAACTTCTTAAGTTCTTCAGCCATGTTTTCAATGAGCAGGTCCTTCTCAGAGGATTAAAGTGTATAGGATATTGGTTTGATAAAGTGAGGTAATATTTCCACATATATAGGGTTGCTCTAACGGGTGCCAGGGACTTGGGTGTAATGATAGTCATTGGTGGAGATTTAGGGATCGGGAATAGGTTGTGCTCTGTGATATTCGGCCAAAAATACATATATTTACCTATTGTTACCTCATATATTAGTACTTCTAATCATCTTTTGAGTATTAATTATATTACTTTATGCTTAATATTATATTTTAACTGTATAGGAATAAATTGACCTAAAGATGTAGAGATTTGGAGCAAAATCGAATAAAACGCAAAAGAAAAAGAAAGGAAAATAAAAGAATTAAATATTGAGAGACAAAGGGGACACCCTTTGGGTTTTGTCCCCCGAAATGCGAGACAAAGGGGGACACTCTTTGGGTTTTTTCCCCTTAAATGCAAGACAAAAGAAGAGGGAAGGACGTTCTTGAGAGGAAAATATAAGCACAGAGCTGCCGTAGAGGCCGGGATTTATCAGGTTTCATCTTTTTATCCACCAAACTTAGTAATTTTTATGTTTCTTTGTATTATTTGTTGTTTGGCTACCATGTCTATATGGAGCTAAACTTCATGTTTAAGGGTTGTGGTTCTTTCATCGCTATTGTAATTCTGATATTGATTTTGATTTCTTTGTTCATCATATTAGTTTATTTATTCAATCATGCACTTAATTATTTGAGTGCTTGATCAGCAATTGAATACTATCTACAAATCTATAGTTGAACTCGAAAGTAGGAATTCTAGATTGCATATATGATTGAGTAGAGCAAGTTCTTGAACCTGGGCATAGGGGAACAGATTCGCGGTTAGGATAGATGTATACCTAATTGTCTTGCTTGGTTGATTTACAGGAATTATAAATGTGTTCTTGTTAGTTCTAATTTCATAGACATATAGGTATTAGGCTAGCTTGAATAGGCGAGTAAGAACTTGATAGATTCTTATGAGCAATATTAACCCTGTCAACCAATAAACCACATAAATTAACTAGTCAATTCAATAGAAGAATACAATATGATTGTTAGACAGCCCATAATCCTAGGTTGTTTTCATAATATTAATAAGATAAAAATCTACTCTTCCTCTGTTCAACGTTCACTAATTATTTTTATTTATTTTAATTAGTTTAGAATTAAATATTTCTAGGGTTAATTCTTGATTAGATAATTATGATAGTCTAATTCAGTTAGTAGTTAATCACAAGTTCTCATGGGCTCGACATCTGACTTTTAGTCACTTTATTACTTGACGACCGTGTGCACTTACCAGGGCATTTGGCCGTAACACGTTTTTGGCGTTGTTGTCGAGGGACTTAGAAATTTGCTATTTTTCTATATTAGAATTTACTTTTATCTTTATATGTTTTGTTTTTTTATTTTGTAAATATTTTTAATTTTATATGTATTTAACTTTTCTCTTAGTGTGTTTCTACTTCTCTCAATATTACATATGGGGATGAAGTATCCGGAGGTATGGTTATTGATGAAGGAGCTTGGTTGACGGAAGAGTTTTATGGCCCATGTTTTTGGTCTTGAAATGCCATGAACTCTGGGTGGCCTGAATTTGAATATGGAAGTAAAGGTTGGTATTGGGAAGAATATTCACGATTAAGGGAATACGAGGATTGTCGTTATCTTCTAACAAAATTGGTAAATGACTAGTCTAAGGAGAGGCTTGAACTTGCCCAAGAAATTGACAGGTTTGCTTGGCTAAGAATAACTTAGATGCAGATTTGAGTGCAGAAGTTGATGCGCGTAACGCCCAACAAATTAATGGTTAGTTGTATGAAGCTGAAAAAATCTTCTAGACTAAATTAAGGAGCTAAAACGAGAATACCAATCATTAGACCATATTTTTCTTGAGGGTGCCAATGTTGAGAAGAGTACACTAGAGTCATGTTACAGAGTAAATAACATTACTTTTGGAGAATTGAGTGTGTGTATTAATGAGGATGTAAATAGTAGAAATCATGATTTAGGGCACAATTAGACCTCATTTGAATCATTTTTCCACATTGTGTTTAGATAGTAAGATAGTAATCGAACCATCTGAGCATATGATTGAGTCAAAGAGTGAGTATGAGAGTGTCTATATTCTTGAATTTGTTGTGCCAAAAAGCAAAAATTACATTGCTCATTTAAAGGCCAAGAGGTGCTGAGTGAAAATTTTATTACTTGGCATGGTTATCTTTGTAGTCCCACTAAAGGAGCATAGTAACATATTAGATGTCATGTTAGAGGCAAAATTTTTAAGTTCAAGGTGGAGGAAAAAGTGATTTACGTCGTGCTACGATATTAAATAAGGCGCTTGTTGGGAGGCAACCCAGCTTTACAGCTCTCTTTATTTTTGATTTTTTTTCTTATTGTATTATTTTTGTAGTGTAGTTTTATTTTCTAGGATTATGAGCATAGGAAGAAATCCACAGGAAGTATGCAAAAATGATCCATGTGGTTGGAACTAAGTGTGAGGTGCCCTCACAAACGATCGTACCTAGGAGAAGTCTGAGTATTCCGTGAGCTGCTAATACTTCGGTCTTTGGCCTTTCATAAAGTTTCTTATTCACCCTTGTTATTTTACTTTATTTGTGCATTGCAGAAACTGCACCCTTTTAAGTGTATGGTGGAAGATTCTCTATGGTTTATATTATTATAATGTTAGTCTTTATTCTTTTTATTATTAGGTAGATTTTTATGTTTAATTGAATAGTTAGTAGAATTAATGAGAATAGTAGAGTAGCAGTTTAGTAGCTTATTTATAAAAAAAAACAAAATTGACTTTTTCCCGATGATTGATCTTCTGATAGTTTTCTTGAGGGGTTAAAGTCTAAGCAAAAATTCAAAAATATGTCTTTTAATTTCCTTTAGGTAGTAATAATCCCCTGTGATTTTTCTTTGTGCATCGGTTCTTTTTCATGAGATGTAGTTTGAACCGGGTAGTAGTTTTCTGTTTTAGAATAGATAAGGACTTTAGAAAATAAAAGGAGGAAGGGTGATGAACTTAGGTTCCTTTGACTTGTTTGATAGTAGCATATCTTAAGCATTGGCATGTGAAGTATCTTCCTAATATTTTAAAATTATTCATGAATGCCTTAACTAAATTAGATAACATGTTATGTTGTACCTGTGAGCATGTGATTTTTTCCCTATACGAATTACTCCTACAAATTCAAACACAATTATTTCATTTATTTATTTGCAATTTTGTGAATTTTTGTGGCATTTTTCGCTAGTTGTTTGCATATTGTTTGTGCATTTTAATTAGTAAAAATACAAAAATATGTTGCATATGCATTTAGAAGTTTACTTGACATCTTTCAAGAAATAATTAGCAGTTGGTCATTTTATAAAAAAAGGGAAAAATCAAAAATAGTTTAATTTACATTTTAAATTTTAGTTTTGATTTTTAGGTACTTTTTCTTTTAATTTTGTTTTAATAATAATTATGCAAGATTAATTAGCATTTTTATAGGTTTGTTTTGGATTTATAACTTAGAATTTTTAATAATTTTGGAAAATGAAAAAGAAAAAAGAAGAAAAAAAACTGAAAAATCAAAATAAAAATAAGAATAAAAAAATTGGGCCATTTGATTTAAACCTGCCAAAAAAAACCCACCTAGAACCGGCCCAATACCCGTCCAACCCAGTCCACCCCCCCCCCCCCCCAAATAGCCAAACGATGTCGTTTAAATCAATTTAATCTCAGCTGTCGAGGATTCAAGATCCAATGGCTGAGAACAAAGGGATCATAACCATATAAGTGTCTAAAACACCCTCCACCGCCCAAATCCACCCCGTCTCTCACTTCCAATAACCCTAGAGACCGTCCCCATCATCTCTGCCATCTCTCCACCATAAATCGCCGGCCGAAAATCGCCTCCACCGACCGCGATCACCCAAAAGCCACCAAATTAGCACTGTTTATTCCCCTCACCCTCCTCTATCCAAATATATAACCACCTTCCCTCGAATATTACTGGAACTTCTATAATATTACTCTAAAATACGGACTCCGCCGCCATGCACGGTGACGCTGCTTCCCAAATCACCCCAAATCATACCAAAAGACCCCTGTATCCCCCTCATCCCAAATCCCGAATCCATTCTCCTCGAAACCCCCTGGGTTCGTTCAAATAATAGATCAGAAGGGGAACCCTAAAACTGTAAATCCCTCAAAATCGGAATCCCGATGAAATTTGGGTCCATTTTGACTTTATTTATGTGCTCTTGATAAGAGAATATGATTAATATCAAATTGGAAAGAAAAATTGGAGGTTTCGTTCGAAGACTCGAACTCAATTTCTTGTTGGTCCAAAATACGTCGGGTATTTCCTTTCTCATCGCTATTTTCTTTCATTTGTTCTGTCCGCCCTCTATTTCTTTCTTTTCTATGATTGTGCCTCATTGCTAGCTTCTTAAAGAATTGTTTGACATATATGATAGTTTTAACTTTTAGGGTCGTATAGTCTGTTTAGTTAAGATGGCCTTTATTTGTTAAATTCAGCCAGTTTAATATCATGCCTTGTTTGATTCTGGTTCGCCTCCTTCAGTCAATTGGTTTCAATTTGTAGGGTCGTCATTTTAGATTTCAATTGTGGGTTGGTTTATACCCATAGTGATTTTTGACCCATTTTTATAGAGTTTTATTGGTTTTCAAAATTAATAACAGGGGTACTGAGAGGGTAGTATAGGTAATCTAACATGGGGGAGCCTTTGAAATTTATTTCAGAAGTTTCTAGTGGGGATATTTGTGAAATCTCTTGGTTTTTTGTTGTTTAACTTGGCAAGCAAGTCGCAATCTTAGGGATAAGGTAGCAAAAACAAGAAATTAGAAAGGGACCTAAGGGAAACTAAATAAAGCACAGATACCTTAATCCTTGCCTATAAAAGGCATTCTAAACTTACCATTCAAGGAATCTTTTAAGAGAAGGGAGAGCGTAAAAATTAGACCAAAAAAATCTGAATAGATTAGGAGGCTTTCAGTGATAATAGATCGAAAAGAGTAAAAATATATATATAAAAAAGAGACTACTGTTCCATTAATGTCTGAGATTGGTTCCTTACATGTAATGTTTCATTGCTGGGTGCTGAAAGTTGTTGATTCAATTAGAGCACTAAAATGACTTAAATATGGGTCGATTTTCAAGAGTTTTCTGGTTTATTTTTTGTTACGTTTTGGTGGTGGCATATTTCTTTGGTTTCTGTTGACTTCAACTTGATTTAAGACTGATTTACTAGTTAATGCTGCAATTAACACTGAGTTACTGTTGCTGACCCCCCCCCCCCCCCCCTTCTTCTCAATCTCTTTGTATTGCTAGATATATTCTCTTGAAATCATGTCGGATGTATGCTCTATATTGGAAATGAAGTGAAAGCTTGAAACCATCACAGCTGCATTTGTTTTGTTTATTTTCAATTCTCTTCGTGATGTTTATACACTTAGTTATTTAGTTCAATGTAATTTAGTCAGTTTCAGTTGAATTAACTAACTTGTTTGTGGACTGTTAACTTGGGACTACCAGCATATCTCTTAATAAGGGACTTTAATTTTGAGATCTATCTAGAATAGGTGCTTTAAAGGTTCTATAGTGTAATGTTAAGTAAAAATTAGTTGTTAAGTTCATGTACTCGTGGTAGCCCTATGTTGGGTGGACTGTCAGTTGTAGGAAAAGCTTTTTTTATTAGTTCTTTGTTCAAATGTTCAAATTCAGGGATAAAATCAGCCTAATAGTTTAATGGAAGAGCACATGTTTTGGTATGAACCATGTTGAACCGTTAAAAACATCTGCGAGTTGTTCAGGTATTTTGGATCTTTGTCTAGGTGGTGAGCTGGTATTGATATGTTAGAGTAAGTACCGCATAGTAAAAGGGTTGCATTGGTCCATATGATACTTGTTTAGAACTAGAGTTTTACAAGCCAAAAACCAAATTAGGTGGTGGTAAAATCCTTTTCTTAATGCTTTGATTCATCCTCCCTCGCTCAATAATCATTATGGCATCGTGTAGTCGTTACCTCCTAAATGCCTTTCTATTGAATGCTTCACTATTTTGATTCTATCAAATATGGACTTATGCGAACGATTGTGGGGCTGTAAACTGAGGTAAATTAAAGAGGTTAACACGTTAATGTCACTTAATCTTATCTTATTTTGTGGTGTAATTACCTTACTGCTCTGATTGTTGGGGGTATACTTAAACCGCTAATATTCGCAACATGGCGGCGAGTTCTAAGCGCAAATGATAATAAATTGTCATTTGTGCTAGTTTTGTTCTCTGACGTAATTGTAATATGAAAGTTCCATTTGGTTCTAAATTCGAATATCTGTGGTTCATTTAGCGGAATAGTTCGGGGCGCGTCATATTAGGTGACAATGATACATTATGTCACCCCAAGTATAATTATCAACCCATTTGATTAGAATCCGAGGTGCACCGCTTAGCAAATTTTTATGGCCCTGGCAAATTTAAACACACGAAATTGCATTAGGCGCGATAGTTAAATAATCTACCTTCCTAACTACGGGTGCGCATTTATGTGACCCAAATCCAAATTTCAATTTAACGTAAAATGTGTCTCGAGCCATGGGTGTATTTATGTGACGTGGTGTGATGACCCGACCCGTCGCCTTTTGTATTTCAGCCCCGTTATCCCCGTAATATGCTTCCCCGTGGGTTATTATATGTGTCTCGTGAGTTTGAAGTGTTTCGGATTGAATTTGGATAGAAATGAGATAAATAGTCTCTTAAAGGAAAGTTTAAGTGGGAAAAGTCAAACGGACATTGACTTGTGAGTTAGAGGGCTCGGAATGGATTTCTGAATATTTGACTAGTTTTGGACAGTAATTTGTGACTTGGGAGAGAAAACGGAATGGAATTTAGAGGTCTGGTGTAGAATTAAGCTTGAATTGGCTAAATTGGAATTTAGGCAAAATCTGGTTGATAGGTGAGATTTTGATCTGGGAGTCGGAATTGAATTCCGAGAGTTGCGGTAGCTTCGTTAGGAGATTTTGAGAAGTTCATGTTTATCTTAGACTTTAATTTGAGGAAAATTATGATTTTTTATGTTAATGATGGTGTTCTTATGGCTCGATCAAATTTGAATGGGGTATTTAGTCATATTAGTGTTGTTGTTTTGGACCCCGGGGGCCTCGGGGTGATATCAGAGGGCTAAATGAGGAATTTTTGAGTTTGCATGAAATGCACATGCTGCTTCTGGTATTTCCGCGGAAGCGGGCTAGGAACCGCTTAAGCGGTGTTCGCGGAAGCGGACAACTAGCCACATAAGTGGCCAAGGGGAAGATCAGAGACCGCAGAAGCGGTCAGGTGGACCGCGTATGCGAGAGTCGTGGAAGCGGTGAGGCGATTGCAGAAGCGGCCGCTGGGGAAAAGGGCCAGAACGCAGAAGCGGGTCATTGAGCGCGAAGCTATACCGCAGGTGAAGTCAACGGACTGCATAAGCGAAAATGTCTGAGGGTTTAATGTAATCAGTGTATTCGAATTTCAGAAGGGTAAAATCATTTTGGGGTGCGCACTAAGGCAATTTTTGGGCGATTTTGGAGAGGCTTTGAAGGAGAATTATCGGGTATGGATATTTTGACTTGGATTGTGATATTATAGTGGAAAACATGAATTAATCACTGAAAATTCAAGGAATTTGTGAAATTGAGGAAACTAGGGCATGATTTTTAATATTTCAAATTGGGATTTGATAGGTCATTTAAACTCGGATTTGGGATTTCTTGGTATGTATAAACTCGTGGCGAGACAAGGCTTCCAGAAATGTAAGCTTTATAATTTTTCAAGAAGCGGGCACGGGGCTCGGGTTTTGCTAGTTTCGAGATTTTTCTTACATTTCGATTGTTTTCGATTTGGCATTGTTTCATTAGACTATTATGATATATTTGTACTGATTTTGGCTAGTTTCGACACGCGTGAAGGCCTGTATGAGGAGCAAAGGCATCGCAGGCTTGAGCTTTCGTCGGATCGACGTGGGTAATACTTGTAAATGATTTCTTGAGGGTTTGAAAACCCCGCGCTTGCACATCATAGTGATGTATTAAGGTAACTTGCACGCCTGATAACTTGCGTAGGGTAGAGCACCACTGGGGATTGTGACTTGGTTCGTCGCGCTTAATAAAAACACTACCTAATTTCTTGAAATTGAATTGACACCCTAATAAAGATATAAATTATCATGAACTGGACTGATTATCATGTTTGGGGCTTAGTGCGGAATATTTGAATCCTTCAGTGATTGGTATCACTGTCTTGATAATACCATGCATATTTTCATCTCAGTCTAAGGTTTTAAAATGGTATTTTTCCTACTCAAAATTTTTATAAGATTTGAAAACTTAAACGAGGCTTCAACGACATTTTAGCTGTGAGCTGTTATGAACTGTTGCCCAAGGGGCTTATATGCATTCATGACTATGCATGGGTCGGGCTACACGATCCGTAGCAGATATATATTGATATTGCGCTTGGGCTGAAGGAGCCCCTCCAGAGTCTGAACTCCCACAGTGAGCGCGGGCGCCTTTGCATGGATCGGGATGTACGCCACAGCGTCATACGCATTGCATTGCATACATACATTGGCTTCACTTGTACTACGTGGCACGATATTTAGCACTCGTATATTACTGGCATACATGTGTTATCTGTCTTATTGACTTGACACCCTAGTGGAAATTGTTAAGGAGTATTGAGCCCAAGGGGGCTGATCTGAGTGCAGACTTGCATTGTTTGAGGTTGTACCCAGGTAATGATATGTTATAATGAAAGGAAGAGATGAAAAAAAATGAGATTTCTCAATAATCTACTCGCATATGTTAAAAAAGAATACCCTGTGAGTGTACTTCAGTTTAAAGGATGATACTGTACGTTTATAGCATGAGAAATGCTTTGTGTGGTTTCTTTTTCCTCGGCATTATTTACTTCTATTACCGCTGAGTAGGAAGTACTCACTCGACTCCCTTCACCATGTGTGCAGATTCAGGTACTTGGAAGCTTAGCTGAGCTTTGAGCTGGTCTAGAGCTCCATTTGGGATCGTCGAGATAGCTGCCTGGCATCCGCAGGATCCGACACACCCCTTATTACTCTATATTTGTTTAATTCCGCGTACTCTCGGGCTTGTAGAGCTACATACAATATTGTATTGATATTCCGAAAGAGGCTCTTGGCTTGTGACGCCAGATTTTTTGGGAAGTTACGTAGGTTTTGTGAGATTTCGGGATATGGTTATGGCAATCATTTTATTTTGATTTCTTCACTATTAATGACTTAAAAATAAATGATTTTGACCTCTAAGCTCGGGTTGATTGTGTATTATGTCGGGCTTTCCTATCCGTTGGGCTGGGTGCCATCACGACCGGGTTTGGGGTCGTGATAAGTTGGTATCAGAGCATATGTTACTAGGCCTCATGAGTCATGAGCCGGTTGGTAGAGTCTCATGTATCGGTACGGGGATGCCTGTGATTATCCTCGGGAGGCTGCGGAACCTTTAGGAAAAACTTCACTTTCTTGGAATTCTTATTGTGCGTACTTGATTCAGCTTGAGATATAATCCTTGAAATTCCTTCCACACGTCTGTATGCGCACTCGAGCGCTTAGTAATAAAAATTGCCTTGATGGCTTATGATCCCCGATCGAGGAGCAAGATATAATCTCTGCGAGTTCATGTTGGGCCAGTCGAGAGGACTTGAGGCCGGATCTTTGTCTATGACTTGAGCACCGAGGTGCTGATTTCGTGAGCTGATATTATGAAATTTATATGATCAAGTATTGTCCCTAATTGTTGAAATGGTAGCTTGATAATGGATGAGCTGTTAGGTGTTCGGTTCCTTTTGTGATTTTTTGTGTAGCCCCGAGCTATGGGCATGTTGAATATTTTTATATCTCTGAGCAGAAAGGTAAAGTGCATCATGTACGTGGTATGAGTTCGGACTTAGGAAGACTAAATGATTCTGCTATGTGTATCATGGTGGAAGGTGTACTGAAATACTAAATTGAGGCGAAACAAGTGGGTTATCTCTTGCGGGGTGTCCATAGGTGGGTTTATTCTAAAGTGTAATTGAAAGGCACTTAATATATGTTACGATTCGATCAGGTGCAACGCGTGTCCATGTACCAATTTTGATAATATAATTCATGTATTATTGAGATTTATGTTGTTAATATGCATTGTGATGCCTTGTTGAGTTGTGGATGTGCTGTTAGGATGGTTTTGGTGGTTCTATGGCAGGTGGATAGACTCAAATTACAAAGGAAACTCTGTCATAATTTTTGGAAAAATTTGGGGCTTAGAGAAGATTTCGTCACCTAAAGATTGGGCTTAACTGTTGTGTGTGAATGAATGCAAAAATTGCAGAAGGGTTAAGGATCTTGATGATTCGATTCTCCGCCAAAGCTTGTAAATGACTTGAGTTTAATCTCACTATAACATTGTGGCATCACAAGAGTATGAATGCTATGGGTGGTTAAAGGAGCCTTGATATATGGCTTCGAGCCAAGTTGGGGAGGTTGTTATTGATTAGCTGATCGCATTGTTGTGTGTTATGTTGGTTATGTCTCAAGTATGCTGGCGAAGAAGTTCTGGTCGCAGAAATTGAGCCGAGAATGGCGAGTATGAAGGAACATTTTGATAAAGGTTGCATAATGCGTCGTAGAGGTGAAGAAATAGTAGGATGTTTTGAATCGCGTTTGATAAAGAATGCTCAGTGCGTAGAACATAAAAATGGTTGTTTGTATATATATGAAATCATGATCTTGCTGTGTTCAAGATTTTGCATGTAACAGTCAGGTGTCTTAAGATTGTGTGTGTGGCTAAAGACTGTGGTTTCGTTGGAAGAGATCAAGACTTGTGGTATGTTATGTTAATTATGGGGTTCTATGTATCTGTATTGGAAGGTAATGATAACGAATTTGGAATCGCAGGAAGTTCTTCAAAATAAAGTAATATAGAATGTGGTATTGCTGGAAAACATCTGAGAGAGTATTCAGCGGCCTATGGGTCTTAGACCGTGTGGTCTTATGTGTGAGTCTCGTATGGTAACCTGAGTGAGGTGTTGTGGTGCTACAGTAAAGGCGAATATTAAATTAATGATGTATCAGAAAGGAAATTGGGATAAATGGAATAGCTTGATAATATACAGAAGTGTTATGGTAAGGATACGACTATTTCCTGGTATGTGATAGGAGTAGTGACTCTTACAGGTATTGTGCAGCAAAGCTCTTGAGTGCTGGCAGTTGCGTAGCTCAGTGTGGGAAAAAGGATTCAGTCCTGGCAGTTTAGCCCGTGCAATGGAATTGGGAGAAAGAGTTTGTGATGTGTTACCGTGGTTTGAAAATGAGTATATTTCCTATTGGCATGCGAAGCTTGGAATGTGTAATGATTTTTCTTCTACATAGGATAATGAAATATTCTTGACTAGTTGAGTGCGTCGATGTTTGGGGTGCAGATGGGGATAGCAGTTCCCATGTTATGTTAGTCTGGTATAGTATATGTGGTGTGTTATGGAAAGTTGATATGTGAATGTTCATGGTTTTAGATCAGTTCATAATAATGGGAAGTCATTGAAATTCTTGAGCAACGCGGGCAGCTGCAGATAATTTAAGAATCGATCTTTCTGGTGATTAGGGAAAATGGTACTGCTATTCTAGCGATTTGACAGAGTATATGTTCAAAAGGGCAACGTAATGTAATTTGATAGTATCTGATGGTATTGCGGTATTATCTTATTGGATCGACTGCAATGATTGAGTTGTTGATGGCATAGGAAAATCTCTAAATGCATTGCATACATACATTCGCTTCACTTGTACTACGTTGCACGGCATTTAGCACTCATACATTACTGGCATACATGTGTTATCTGCCTTAGTGACCAGACACCCTGGTGGAAATTGTTAAGGAGTGCTGAGCCCAAGGGGGCTGATCTGAGTGCAGACTTGCACTGTTTGAGGTTGTACCCGGGTATTGATCTGTTATAATGAAAGGAAGATCTGTTAAATAAAAAAGAGATTTCTAAATAATCTACTTGCATATGTTAAAAAGGAATACCCTGTGAGTGTACTTCAGTTTGAAGGATGATATTGTACGTTTATAGCATGAGATAGTGCTTTGTGTGGTTTCGTTTTCCTCAGCATTATTTACTTTTATTACCGTTGAGTTGGAAGTACTCACTCAACTCCCTGCACCATGTGTGCAGATTTAGGTACTTGGAAGCATAGATGAGCTTGGAGCTGGTCTAGAGCTCCATTTGGGATCGTCGAGATAGCTGCCTGGCGTCCGCAGGATTTGACACACCCCTTATTACTCTATATTTGTTTAATTCCGCATACTCTCGGACTTGTAGAGTTACTTACAGTATTGTATTGATATTTTGATAGAGGCTCTTGGCTCGTAACCCCAGATCTTTTGGGAAGTTACGTAGTTTTTGTAAGATTTCGGGATATAGTTATAGTTATCATCTTATTTTTATTTCTTCACTATTACTGACTTAAAAATAAATGATTTTGAGCTCTAAGCTCGAGTTGATTGTGTATTTGGTCAGGCTTTCCTAGCCGTTGGGTTGGGCGCCATCACGATCGGGTTTGGGGCCGCGACACGTGGCCCGAAATGCACTTTAGCAGCGTTGCAATCTTCTATTAATTAAATAAGAGCGTTTAAAGGTTAAAACTTGCACATTGGTACAAATGAATTAAAATAAGATAATCAAGCCGAATATAACAGTTGAGCAACCATGCTTGAACCACGGTACTTGGGAATGCCTAACACCTTCTCCCGGGTTAATAG
This sequence comes from Nicotiana benthamiana, assembly GCA_034376525.1. Classification (NCBI taxonomy): domain Eukaryota; kingdom Viridiplantae; phylum Streptophyta; class Magnoliopsida; order Solanales; family Solanaceae; genus Nicotiana; species Nicotiana benthamiana. The sequence goes on along the minus strand of CM067332.1, from coordinate 110,194,329 downwards.
AATTCTTTACTCGGATTTATGGCTTGCAGACTGTACACAGAGTCAAACCTTCCTCGATTCAGGATTTAAACCGCTAACTTGGGACACCATTAATTATCCCAAGTGGCGACTCTGAAATTAGTAAATAGATAAATCTTGTTTCGATTGTCCTTTATTTGGAAAAACTCTCTTATATACGCCCTTCACGGGGTAGTAGTGTTAAAAAAGGAGGTGTGACAGCGCCTATGTATCATTTAATTGACTTATGTTCACTTTGTGCTTAATGCATAATATCTTGTGGCTCCGTAAATACTTGCATTATTTGAGTGTCGGAATGGACCATTCTTAGTGAGTCATGTGCCATGTGTGGCGAGGTTTTTGTGTAGTCTATGCATTGTACTTGCGTCTAGAACTTGCCCGGTATGTGAGTTGAAGCAAAAAATAGGTAATGCTCGGTTTAAAAAGTGATTTAGGCTTTCTTTGAGCTTTTTGAGCTTTATTGCTAATCACAAATAAAATCTATACCTAGTTAATCCTTTTGAGCCAATAGACTTTTATTTGACACCCACATTACAAGCCTATATCCTTTTTGTTCTTAATTGACGTTGTGTTGAGCCTTTTACCTCTTAAATCACTTTAATTATAAAAAGAGCACTAAAAGAAGTAAGATGGGACTAAGTGTAGGTTGCTTTTGAATGGAACAAATGAAAGTAAGAAAGGTGCACTTATTTTGTAAAAGAATACATCACTAGTAGATGTTTCAAAAGAGAAAAAAATAATTGAAAAGAAAAAGAAAAAAATATAGATAAATTGATATCTTATTCTTGCTAATTGAGTGTAAATGATCATAGTGCTTAAAGAATGAAGGAACATTGTTGGGAGTGATTTTAGTTGTGAAATTGAAGTTGGGGCTGAAGAATATGAGCTTAAAGTTTATCATGTGATGAGTGAAAGTGCTCAGGAAGGTTAGTCTCTATTCCTAAATATATCCTATTCATCCCTTAGTCCACAACCATGGAAAAAGTCCTAATTGATATTAGATCGAATGATCCTATATTAGTAGAGATTTACAATAAGGGCAAGCTTATAGTACCAATTGCATGCATGTGACTTCTTTGTGAGAGTTAGAGATTTTCTTTGATATATATGAATCTTTAAATTATATTTGATCATGAGATTCGACTTACTCTCTTATTCTTTCTGTGAGGGCACATGGTTTCGCAAAGGATAAGTAATATTATTAGACTTCTCTATAATGTACATTAGGTGTTCAAGCCATGAGTGCATTGTGACATTGAGTCAGCTTTTGAGGCTAGGATTGTTATGAGCACGTTGTCCTTGTTTGAATATTTTTGAAGTTAGCATAAGAAAAGGGAAATGTATGGGATTGCATATACTAAGGTTTAATTGTTTCCACCAACAACACTCATTGATGTAGTGTACCTCAATTGTGTAAAAATAAAGTGATCAAGAATAATGGAAGTTGTTGGCTTACTCAAGGACGAACAAGATTTTAAGTGTGGGGTGGTGATATTTACCAAAAATGCATATATTTACTTATTGCTGCCTCATGTTTTAGTACTTCTAATCGTATTTTGAGTAATAATTATATTACTTTATTATTATTATTATATTTTAACTGTATAGGAATAAAGTGACCTTGAGATGTAGAGATTTGGATCAAAAATGAATAAACGCAGAAGAAGAAAAAAAAAGGAAAATAAAAGAATTAAATATTGAGAGATAAAAGGGGGACACCCTTTGGGTTTTGTCCCCCAAATGCAAGAAAAAAGAAGAGGGGAGGACGTTTTTGAGAGGAAAATGCAACCACAGAGCTGCCGTGGAGGCTGGAATTTATCGGGTTTCATCTTTTCTTCCACCAAACTTAGTAAATTTTATGTTTCTTTGTATGATTGTTGTTTGGCTAACCATGTCTATGTGGAGCTAAGCTTCACGTTCTAGAGTTGAGGTTCTTTCATGACTATTGTTATTTGGATATTGATTTTGATTTCTTAGTTCATCATATTGGTTTATTTATTCAATCTTGCACTTAATTTTTTGATTTCTTGATCGCCATTTGAATACTATCTATGAATCAAGAGTTTAACTCAAAAGTGAGAATTCTAGATTGAATATCGGATTGAGTAGAGCAAGTTCTTCAACCTGGGCATCAGGAAACGGACTCCTGGTTAGGATAGACATACACCTAATTGCCTTACTTGGTTGATTTACTTAAATTATAAATTTGCTCTTGTTAGTTCTAATTTCATAGAAATATAGGCATTAGGCTAGGTTGAATAGGCGAGTAAGAACTCGACAGATTCTTATGAGTAATATTAACTCTGTCAACTAATAAATCAAATAAATTAATTAGTCAATTCAATTGAAGAATACAATATGATTGTTAGATAGCTCATAATCCTAAATCGTTTTTATAATATTGATAACACAAAAATCTGCTCTTCCTCTATTCAATGTTCATTATTTGTTTTTATTTATTTAAATTAATTTAGAATCAAATATTTCTAGGGTTAATTCTTGTTTAGATAATTAGGATATATATATATATATATATATATATATATATATATAGTTAGTAGATAATCACAAGTCCTCGTGGGTTTGACTTCCGACTTTTAGCCACTTTATTACTTGACAACCGCGTGCACTTGTGTGTGCGTTTGGTGGTAACAGTGTGTTTTGGGGAGTGTAGTAAGTTGTGGTTGATGGGTACTGAATTTGCTAATGGTGATGTTGTGGCAGAGTTGGTATCGGTATTGGATAGAGATTCTAGGGTGGATTTGCGTATTAATTTGGTGTGGGAGAATTTTGTGGATGTTGGTTTTGCGTGTTTTGGGGAGGCGCTGTGTTCTTTGTGTTCTGTTTATTGATGTCAGGGACATTCAGGGTGAGTGACAAGTTTGCCAATTTGCGAACCTGCTCAAGTTCTCCTTGCAATTCTAATATCTTTTGTTCCAATCTCAATACTAGGTTGTTTGATCCCAGAGTACTCTGTCCACCTGAAGTTTCTATATTCTTAACATTCTCCTTTCTGATACCACTCAAGTCGTCCATTTTTTCTTTTCCTTTGCCTTTTGTATTGCTTGGAGGATAAGGAGGTGTATGGACTCTAGATTTGGTATGGTATGTTGATGATGCCAGTATGAGTGAACTAACCTAAGGGGATGGGAATAATTAAAAAATAAAGAAAAAAAAAGGTAACAAGTCAGTGAGGATTTTGAATTGTTAGTAGTATTTAAACACATATTGCGAGAATGTAAATTCGTGTCTTAATTTGGGGAGCCTTGTTGTTCCTGCGGTAGGCCTAGTGATAAATAGATTTGGAATACTTTAAATGCCAACAAATGCTTCATTTCATAATATGAAATAGGCGAATCCCAAACAACACTAAGATAATAGAAAAAATAAGTCACTACTGGAACTTGGCCTGATTACATTTAGGAAAGCAAATAAATCTATCCTATTTGGTCCTAAAAGGACCTTCCCCAGATTCGATCTTCCTGACTCCATCCTATAGGTCCTCCAGTTTGAACAGACCCAGCAACAAGTAGGCTCTGGCCATATGTCCTTCTTCAGCTCCTTCAGTGTTTTGGCAATCCTCGATCCACTTTATAACTTTACCTCCCGGCTCCACTATTCCTCGATCTAGATATTCCAACTTCCTGTTAGAAGTGACTGCCATTTCTTTCCATTCTTCAATCAACCTCACATTCCTCTCATGTATTTCCCGGTGCTCATTCTCAGAGTCATGGACCCTCTTGTGCACCCTGTTGTATTTGACTTGAGCTTCACCTTCTTCGTCTATGATTCTATTCGCTCGACTGGCCCCTGGCATAACCACTCCTTTTAGATTGTCTTCTAGACATGTTGGGTAGAGAGGTTTGCACCCTGTATGATATTTTTCTGGCTCGATGGTGTTCTTTTCCACGATGATCATGCAGTACCACATATGCTCAGCTTGCCTTTTTGTAAGGGACGTCATGGTCTTGAAAGTCTGCTTTGAAATGACTCATCTTGGCAACCCATGGTATAACTTGTTTCCTACCTGCTTGCCTTAAAACTCGGATAGGGACATAAGGGTATATCCCTCTCAACGCGATAAGCACCAAGTGTAGAGCGTCCCTGGATTTGATAATGAATTCGTCCGTTGGGAACCACTAAAACATCCATTGTACCAGTTCCTCAGTCAGATTGTCGAAGAACTCTACCCATTCCTTGGCACTTTCCGGCTGAGCAAACCTGTCTGGAATGTAAGTCATCCGCTTGGGGTAATGGAAGGAAATATGCTCGTCTTCTTGGACATAGTGACACTTTTGGAAATATTCTAACAACCACAACCGCGGCAACAAGTTACAACCCTCGAAATTCTTGACCCCTCTTTGACAACGCTCATAAGCCCTGTAGATGTCGGCTATGATCATGGGAACTATAGTGTATGTCTGTCCGTTGATATCTTCTGTCAAAGTCTTGATGACCATGGCCAATCTAGTGTCGATTCTTTCCTTTTTCATTGGGAATACTATCAGTCCTAAGACGCATACAATGAACATGAACACTCTGTAGTGGATGTTGCCTAGAGAAGTGTGAGAAAGCTCATCATGGTAGGTACGGTATGATTTGCTATGGCCATACCTCTCATACAGATATTCGAATTGTATGTAAGATTACTTCAGGCATACCAGGTTATTATTTTTCTTCAGCCCCATCATTTAAAAAACCCTTTGCTGGTACGGTTCTCTAGGACCAATAACCCCGGACTATCCCTAGTCAATCCCTCAAACCCTCCAATTTCTTCTAGAAGTGTTGTCATTTCTATGTCGTCGAAATGGAACACAGATCTCTCACTATCCCAGAACAAAGGGCAGTCTCAATCAACTTGTTGTTTGGCTCAATGTCTATCAGGGAAGTAAAGTTACCCAGGTACTTTTTTACATGTTTCTTGTCACTTGAGGAAAGGTCCTCCCACCAGTCTAGCAGCAATGGTGGGATGTTGCTAACCATACAGAATTTAGGGACCTCATGCCTTATTTTCTACAAAACAAAAGGGTTAGGCCTTCCCCTACCAAACTCGACTATTTATGCAATTATGATTACCATATCGGAATTTAGTTCTCCAAATTAATGCACAGAACGTGGTTGTATCCGTTGGAATACAAACCCCGATGGACTTTTGGATAAGTCTTATCTTAAATGATCATTATGTGGTCAACATATTGATCTAACCAGGTTTGACCATGATGCATGCACAATTTCGACAAGAGTAAGGTTACTATGGGGGTTTAGACTAGTACCCTCAAGCGGAAAACTTGAGGGAGAAAGGTACGGAACCGTTGAATACACCGTTTATCGACTAGGTTTTCTGAAAATAAGCCTTTCTAAATTTAAGGGTAATAAATAGGAAGAGCGTAACCACTCATCACGTGTTGCTAGTGGATTTGATATGCACGAGTGGAATATGATATGGAGCATCACTTATGCAGCAATAAATAGCATGTAGTCAAGTATTTTTACGTAACAGTATTTAAATAATTGAAAGAGAGTTATAGAAAAAGAAAGCAAGGAGACAAGTCAATTTCAGGAATAAAAGAATCATAAGTGCTTTTTAAAAAATAGTTAGTTAAATTCAAATAAGAGAAAAGGGTACAGGATAAGGCCTGCTTGGACTAATTCATAAAAGATAAGTTTGTTATGGTAAGAGACTAAAGGTATCCCCAGCAAAGTCGTCACGCTGTCGCGCCTCCTTTTTTCCCTTTTGACGGGGAAGTCTGGGTTTCGACATTCATGGGGGTATTAACTCATTTCCTTTCGGTAATTTGGGTATTTTGAAGAGTCTCCACCTAATGAATTATGGTGTGTTGGATACCTAGAGCGATTAACTCTTACATTACCAGAGAATTAGGGTAAGATCTCAAAATAACCTTGAGGGAAAGGTGTTAGGCAGCCATCTCGGTCCATAACGGTGGGTCCACGTCGAACTTATACTTATGAATTAGTCCTTTTAACAAATAAACAGTTTAAACACATATTTGCAAATAAGGGCGGTTTTTGACACTATGTGACTCAAATAATGAGGCAAAAGGAAAAGACTTGAACAAATTGCATACATATAGAAAAGTAAAGTTTAAACATTGGGAACTTGGGAAGGAAGGGTCCTAGGTGGGTTAGCCAACAGGATCACCCCACACAATCACTCCTCAATGACGGGCTACACGTGACATTAGCTCATAGCCATCATATTTTTTTTCTACCCAAGTCCCTTCCCTTGGTCATGTCAGCACGTGACGTTTGCCTCACCGGAATTACTCTTATAGAATTCAAAAATAAGATTTTATCTTTTAGTTATTTGTTATTTTAGGAATTATTGTGAAATTTTTCTTGATTGTTTGCATGTTTAATTTTATTTAATTCATAAAAAACACACAAAAAATATGTTGCATTTGAATTTAGGTTTTAATTTTATACTTTTTGATTAATTAGTAATTTAGTATTTTACAAAAATGGAAAAAATCACCAAAAATAACTGTTTTCTTGCATTCTTATTGTTTAATTTTGAATTTTGGTAGTTATCTTTTATTTTTTGTTTATAATTAGTTGTCGTAATTATTAGTTAGAGTTAATTAGTTCAATTTGGTAGTTTAGTTTGGTTTAGGGATTAATTTAGACTTTATTTTTAATTTGAAAAGAAAAATATTTAAATTTGAAAAAAGAAATCGAAAGAGAAAAGGAAAACAAAATAGGGAAGTCTAATTTGGGCCAAATCCTTTTAAATTCCCCAAGACCAACAGTTTATTATCCAATACCCGTCCAAAGACCGGCCCAAACTGTCTGTCACCCGGTCCATCCGCATAGCTCCCCAAACGACCTCGTTTCAGTTATTTTGGATTAGGACTGTCGATCTCATTTGATCAAACAGCCCGGAACTAAGTCTACTTTAAAATATAATTGTCCAAAAGCCCCCTACCCCCTCCCTGCGTCTCATATCTGTTGTTCACCCTGTCTTCAGAGACCACTCGTCTAACCCTAGCGCCACCCCTAAACCGGCTCAAATTAACACCACGGAATCCCCTTGGTTCCCTCTCTCCAAATCTCTAACCCTTTTCACTCGAATCACCCTACTCCCTTTCGAATCTTGAATCGAAGTTGAAGCCTTAAAAACCCAAAACCAAATCCATACATGCAAGGCTATTTCTCCGAGTTTTCTTGGTTATTCAAGGTCGGTTTTATCACAAAATAACGTTGTTTACATGTTCTTGACAGAGAACAAGCAATTGACATTATTTGGGGGTTAAATCAGAATATTTGTCTCGAGTTCGAGTTTGGTCAATGAATTCCTTCGTTATTTTGTTCATCTTTGTATTATTTCAACTTTCATTCCAATTTATGTCTTCTCTTTCTCTTTGGTTAATTCACCTGAAACTCGACCAAAGTTTCTGGTCGATTTGAGTGGTGTTCGTTTGTTCCCTTTAGTTTTATTTTTTTTTCAAATTCTAAAAGTTGGTTCTTTGATTTTCAGTAATCTGTTTAGTTTTATTAATGTTATATTTTAAACCTCTGATTTCGCCTTTTGTTTAATTGAGTTATGTTAATTTGATTTAATAACTTAGTTTATTCTGCATTAACTAGTCCATTAGTTTAGGTTTTAGTTTTAGTCGTTTTGAAATCATTTAGATGTTTTCTTCCTGCTTGTCATAAATTGCTAATGTGGTTCGATTTATTTTTTTGTTTGGGCTTTAATGCCATTTCAAACCTCACTCCAAGCGGTTGATATAGGTTATTGGGTCAAAATTGAGCTCATGTTTGGTTTAACCATTGGATCAATTTGACCCATGACCCATGAGTTCCTGGGGGTAAAAACATGGATCCTAAGGGGTAGTTTAGGAATTATAGCTAGGGAATATGTCTATAACTGATTAGGGAAGCTTCTGAGAAGGTACCTTTAGGACTTTACTGAAAATACTAATTTTAAGCTAGGGATTGAACAGCAAAAATAAAAATTTTGAAAGGACTAATATGCAAATCTGAATCCCTTTTATGCCGCCCTAAGACTTGCCTATAAAGGCATCTTTTCTTCTTTAGCAGGGTATAAAAATTAGAGATAAAATTCTGAAAAATTGCAAATGGCTGAGCTCTAGAAAACTTTGAAAGAATATTGAAAATTTCGTGCACTTCTTTGATCAAAAAATGGTTTAATTATGTCTTAGAACCTCTTAGCTAATTAGATATTCGATACTCTACAATTGGTGGTTCATTTGGGTTTTACTGATTGGAAGAGTAGATTTCTAATTGGTGTTATTGATTTTTCAAAGCTAATTCTGTTTGCTAGTGCTATTAGCTGACTCCAAGCACAATTTTTGGTTTTGTTTTTGTTGTATCCAGGTAATATTCCCTACCATGTACAATAATTTGATTATGAGCATGTATTTTGGGTGGAGAACTAATTGAATCCAAGCTGTAGTTGAAGTTATTTCTTCTGGCTTTTCTATCCCTTCAACATTCTATAGTGCATTGTATAATATACTTGTTACTGAAGTTTTTCTATTGCTATTCATATACTGTGAAAGTGAATCTCTGCTCTTGAAAGTTTAACATGATGTTGGACTTGAATGGATGGTGTGTTTGCTTTTCCTAAACTCTGCGAGTAATGAAAAATGTTTTTTCAACTAAGGTATAGCTTAGATGGATTGGATTTCTATTCATACGCGTGGATGATAGAGAAATCAGTGCATGTTAGATACATGTTGTTTTAGCTTTTTATTCTTTCACTAATATGTTGAGAAAATGAATCCCTGTTATTGAGAAATTTAGTGTTATCTTTGGAATTTAAGTAAATCTTCTAGATTTTGTTACTGTTAGTATTTGAGAAAGAGTTGAGTTTAAGTTTTCTTAAGTAGTAATTAATTCAAGACATGTTAAAAAGAAAAAGGGGATTAGTCCAGATTAGCTTAAGAATTGAGCTATGTACTGGTTTACTGATGTTATAAGCATATTTAGTTTTTGCTCATATTTGTTTCTTGATTAGTCCCATAAGATCTTTATTTGTCAATTATATGTACTGAATAGAGGTACTGAGTGAGTTTGAGATCTTATAATTTTCTTTTGAAAATTAGTTGAAGATTGATTCAAGCATGATCTTTAAACGTTTGTTTGTTATTGAAAGCCTTGTTGGGCCCATTCCATATGTTGTCTATGCGCCTAAGGACTCAAACTCGAGTCATTTCCTCTTCAGACCTTAGTTCTCAAAAGACTTAGGTTATTCGTTGGGCCTTGGATCATGAGGCCACTTACAATGGAATCGCCGGCCTCATCACTTTGGGGCCTACCTGCTTCAAAAATTTCCTTTACAATCGCTGAAGATGGCTTGAGCCCTTTAGCAATCAGATATGCTTTTCTTTTTTTCTTTAATGCAAAGTTCACTTTTACGTTAGTATGAACATAAAGAAAGAGAGATGAAATTCATATTCCATTAGTGTTTAGTCAATTAGATTCCATTTAATAGATTTGGGGGTGTCATATTAAATAAGATATAGTTTATGGCCCTCAAAGTTTAGTTTCATTTAAATTCGGAATTGAGGTGTGCCGTGTCAAATAAAATCTCAAAATGTATGACCCTCATTTAGTTAATTTCAATCCTTTAGAAATCGAGGTGTGACATTAAGTTGAATTTTCCATGGCCCTTGCAAACTTGAAATTGTGTAGTTGATTTAGGTGAGCTATTTAAAAAATTACTTTCCTAAACTCGGGTGTGCATTTCGTGTCATCCAAATTCAAATCTCAATAATATTAAATAAAATGTGTAGACTGCGGGTGCATTTCATGTGACATGGTCCAAAGACGTGTTTTAGATGATGTTGATATCTTCCTTAGAAAATAATTAAAAGCGGCTTAAAAAGTTAAAATATACCATAAGCTAAAACATGTATTAAAATCAAATTATAGGACAATTATGATAGTTTAACTGACCGTGCAAATCATGGAATTTGGAGGTGCCTAACACCTTCCCTCGGGTTAATAGAATTCCTTATTTAGAATTTCTGGTTCGCAGAATGCAAAAGGGAAGTCAAAAGTTTCTCGATTTGGGATTTTAAAATAAAACGGTGACTTGAGACTCAAAAATATGAGCCATCCTACGTGTTGATTCTGAATAAAAATGAATAAGTAATCCTATTTCGAATAATGTCACTTAAATTGAAAAACTCACTTATACTACCTTCGAGTATGTAAAAAAGAGGTGTGACAGCTCATAGCCTAAAGTGTTCTAGTAACCTTGCAAAATGTCCTATGTGTGCACTAACATCCCTTCCTCGTGGTCCTAAAGGTATTTTAGGACCTCTAAGTTTGGAAAGTTCTAGACCTTCCTAAGGTTTTAAAGGATAAAAGTCTAAGATTCAATTAAGAACAAGTAAGACTGCATTTAAAGGGAACAAATTGCAGGCTTACAGTCACCTCCACAAATATATTAAGTAAATGCACGTCTTCAAACAACAGTCAAGTATTTTAAGAGAAAATTCTAGAACATAATATTTAAGTGAGCAGGGATTATACAGTATTTTAAATAGGACAAAGTGTCAAAATCCTATTTAGCTTGCCTACCGATTTAGACCTGTTAAATCGGAACAATTTTAAATAACAAAGAACAGTTTCAGAGTTGCAGAATTTAAATCGCCCTGATGGCTTGCCTAAATACAAAACGGTGATATCCTAAGAGCATGATATCTACATTGATGCAGTAAAACAGTGAACAATGTTTAAACGGACACTTGAGATCCTATAGACATGCTTTCTAGCGGTAGTAATTAAGGCAGTGTTTGAAACTCATTTTAAAAAGTGGGCAGTTGATTAAACCAATTCAGAATGAACTAACATAGATTAAACTGATTTGTTTAACGGGACTAATTTTAACTTCTATTGGAAGGATTTGTGATTTTAATTTCTATGGGCATGGTATTTAATTGTTAAGAGCTGATTTTCGAACTTATAGGCATGATTTCTAGTTAGATGAATTTAAATACATGCTGTAGCAGAAACTGAACTCAATCACATTACACTCTATAGGCATGATATCTAATTATAAAGTTGGTTTTAACCCTATAGATATGATTTCTATTATTGAAGCCATTTAAATCCTATAGGCATGTTTTCTAATTGTGAAAGCAAAGAAAACATAGAAAATGCATTAACACAACTTATAGGCATAGCATCTACTATTATGAAGGTAAAGAAAACATAGCAAATGTATTAACACAATCTATAGGCATGGCATCTACCCGATTTATCCAACACGTATATAGCTACCCACCCCTTTTACTAATCACCCAAATATTGTTTACAAAATATTATTACAGACTGTGATGAACATAAACAAAAAAAGAAAACAGAAGAAGTTAACTATAGGGAGCCTGAAGCAGGCCCAAATGACTTTCCTAAGCCTCCAATAGCCTCAAATGGCAAAGTTCCATAGACAGTATCATGTCTTGGTGTGTTAGAGTTCCCTAAGGACCTCAAGGATCCCCGGTAGTGCTCACACCTAGACCTTTTCTCAAGCCATAACTGACTTAGGTGCAGTATGAAAAAGTCAGATCTGACATGCTAGAGTTCAGAGAGATCTCAGGGATCTCACGGTACTACACATGGTAGAGGCACAGAACCTAATCATCTAGGAGTAATATGAGACTTTATGACATAATTTTGAAAAGGTTTTGATATGAAAAACAGTGTTGAAAGGGATCAATTAAGTAGGAAAGTTTTATAAAAAGTAGGAATTGATTAGTAATAAAACAGTTTTGAAAATAGTGAACTTGTAAGAAATCATCAAACCATTCACACACAGATTTTACTCAAGAAATATGGTAATTGGGAACACATTGAACATATTAATATAACAACAAGAGCACAGAAGTTTCTTTTTTCATAGTTTCCTATAGGGTTTAAGAGTCAATTACAAAGCTAAAGAACAGATATAGCTAAAAACAATTGACAACATAGTTATACCAGGAAGAGTTGGACATAGGGTCAAAAGTACTTAGGGCTAGCTAATATCAGAGCAAAGTGGATTACTATCAGGGATTGGTTAAACAAACAGATAGGCAATCAAACATATACACATGGAGTAGAGTCAGATTGAGACATGCTATAGAAAGCAAAGGACAAGTCATTAGACATGTTGATCATAAGTTGGACAGGTAGACCTCATATATGCTAAGTGAAACTAGGATTTAAGCATGCTAGTTACATATTAAAAATCCAAGTAATAGACAGGAATCAGTAAACTATTGCAGTAATAGAACACGTAGAGTATTGAACTTATAATTAAATCAGGACATACCAGTTAAGGAGAGCAGACACAAAGTATAGAGCAGTGTAGTAAAATAACTAGCCTGGGATTACAGCCGGCTAGTTCAATGGAAGTAGCAAGTAATAGGAAAAAAACAGAAAGTTGTAAGTATAGAGAGAGGTTATAAACTAGTCTCGTATTTTTTTTGTTATATTGTTTAGAACTTAAAAGAAGAATGAGGTTTATATAATAATCAAAAGCTTGACATATAAGGTAATAGATTAATTAAGTAGTAAATCAAGAAAGTCCCACGTAAATCAGCAAGATCTTCCTTTAATCAAGGGGCAGTTCAATCATTGGTAACACATACTAATATTTAAGGAAAAGAATAAAGTAAGTTTAGGTATTGAATAGGTAATTAAGGGTAAATGCACAGGAGTGTACTTAAGGAAATAAATCAGTAATAATCAGTGAATACAAACAAGGCATGAAAAGCAATTAAGGTAAAACATTCAGTCAAAGCGAATAAAGAGGTAAGAATCAAGAGTTAAATAGAAAGAGTTCAAATTAAACCAGGAAATAAGGGATTCAGAGTAATCAACGGTGCAGAAAGTCATGAAAGAGGAAGCATGCTTAGCATATAAGATGAGGTAAAGCATGAATAGTCAGAATGTCACACGGCTTTAACAAAATCCATAGTTAAACGACACTAATTCAAGGACAAGTATACAAATCTTGCATGAATGGTTAGTATGACCACAAGTACATAATATCAGTGAAAGGTCGAAGTAGGAAAATTTGGTAGAAGCATATTAGGACAATAAAATCATGAGAAGTCACAAGAACCCAAGATAAAAACACATTTAGATGTACCAATATCCAGAAACCAAACAAAAAACCCCAAAAATTAGGATTTTCAGTACAAATGGAGTTGGGTTGGACCAGGTTCTTAAAATCAATCAAAATGTATGAGAAGCAAGATATTAAACACAGAAAATGATTAAACAATTTTTAAAAAGAAATTTCAGAAAGAAAAGATGAAAAATCACTTGAAATCATATGATTCTTGTAAAGAATCGCAAGGCTATTGTAAAACTCACAGGAAGCAAACTCAAATCACCTTAGGTTTGTACAGATCTAGGAGATTTAGAAAAAAAATTAGGGTTTTGAAGCGAACCATATAGAGATGAAGAAACATACTAAAAACCCTATAGATTGTAGCTAATATAGGACGATCTCACTCGAAATCACATCGGAATGGCCTGGAACATACTAGAGATGAATCCAATATGCATGTCGACATGGTCCTGATCCCTTGAGGGCCTTAGAGATGGCAATAATGACATGAGCGAGGCCATTATAGGCTTGAGAGATGGTGATAAACCACCAGATATAGCCATATATGAAGGTCAGTGAGATTGGAGATGAGGGTTAGGTGGAGAGTATTTGAGAGCAAAGGGTTTTTCAGGGCGGTGGGGCAAGGTGTTAAATGAATTAGGTTAGAGGGGATATAGGTTAGTTTAATTATGGAAGGGGGGAACTTCAACCATTTACATGATCAACGACCAGGATTTGGGAGGGTATTGGGTTAGGGAGGATGGGTATTGGGCCTGGGTAGATTTATTGAGAATTGGAATGGGTATTGGGTTAGGATGAAGGTTGGATTCTGGCTAAAATTGAAATAAAATTAAGCTATATTTTAAATATCCATTTTAACACTATATAATTTAAAAGAAATAATAAATAATTTCTGTAATTTCATGTATTAACATGGTTTTAGATATTTATTAAATGTTTTAAAAATATAAATGATCATTTTATGCATCAACAACTTAATTATGCATTAATGGAGCTAGCATAGCAAATATATGTAAATTAGCTTAAAATGTAAATGCAATTATAAAAATATACAAAAAATATTTAAGCAATATTTTGGCATAAAAATAATTTTTTACATGGCTAGATCGCCATAAAAGAATTGAAGGATAATTATTAGAATTTATTAGTAAAAGAGAAGAAATAAATCAATTTAAAGCCTTTAAAATTATAGAAAAATTATAAAAAACTTATGCATGCTTATAACTGCATATATGCTATTTGAGTGTATATATATGTATTAAAAGTATAGGAAAAAATTGAATATCAACATATATATATATATATATATATATATATATATATGCACACACACACACACATATACACAAACAAACAAGATGTACATAAGGTTCTAGAGTCGGTAACTCCGAAAGGCATGGAGTTTACCGATCAAGCTGAACTCGAGCAACACCTAATGAGGAGGTCTACCCGTCTGTCTGTCTGAACCAGCACTCATGAAATGCAACGCCCCCAATAAAGGGACGTCAGTACGAAATAATGTACAGAGTATGTAAGGAAATATACTGAAAGCTGAAACTGAGCTGATAATGTAATTACTGAAAGTAACTAGGAGTCAAAGATAATCTGAAGATATACTTACCTGCCGATACTGACGAAACTATCTCAATATAGTAAGTAAAATAGTTGTCCGACCCTATAAGGCTATATATGTATGTATATATATATAAAACTGCTTTGCCGTAATAGGCTCGTTTATAAAGTGCTCGATCATACTAGGCTATGTATCTCAGCAAACTAGGCTAGCTCATAGCGTCCATAGTAGGCTCGGTATATAACTTATCATCTTATCAAAGGTTTCTCAATAGGGGCCTGCCCATCTATTATAGTTCAATGGGAATGAAAATACTTTAATAATGTATATATAAATTCTCTGCTCTTTTGACCGGAAGAATATAATACACAAATGAATATGAAGTCTCGATAAAGGAAATATTGTAATTTGCGAGATTAGCAAAATATACATAAATTTCGGAATATGAATTTTTCTCTATACCTCGTTATCAAAATTGTGTAATGATGAGATCATGCCAAAATGAAGGAAGAGCTTAGACTTAACATACATGGAATAGGGAAATTCCGTATGATATTCTTAAAAAAGGTTGCACCGTACTTATTTAAAATCGCAAAATTTTACGTTGCTATAATTTCAATAATTCTAGTTGGATTCCTTTTGGCTGCAAGAATTCACGTTCGAAAGCTTGCTAGATTGATGTAGCGCAATAAGACCTTGTAGTTTGCTTGCTCTCCGAACAACTAAATGTAAAAGATATGTTATAGGATAATACTCTGTGAAGAAACTTTTAACTATTTCACTATATCTTCTTCCAGATGAAACTGGTATACTTCGAACTAAAATGGTAAACATATGTGGATGAAGTAAGAAATCTCTTTGATAAAATATAGTCATAGTTCTGAAAATTTTGTGGCATCTCATTGTAAGTTGAACATTAGCAATGATGAATAAGAAACAAAGAATGTGCAAGCATTTACACGTAATCACTCATGATGGCACCTTTTAATTAGTCACTTATTTTAAATGGAGAGGCTTTCACATAATGCCACTTAGTTATTATCATATACACTCTTAATTAATTAGGTAATATTTCATTACCCGATAGTTAGTCAATTACTCATGTAATTAAGAATTATTCCAATTTACTTAAAATACTATTCACTTTTAATATACCTTATACATCATATTATCGTATTCATATGGTATCTTGTATGGTACTAGTCAATAAATATCGAGGATTAATGCTTGGCCCGTATTTTATCCTAACATGCCAAAATTGGACGGAAATTTTATTTTCTTTGACTTGCTTCACCTCTCACCTTCACGAATTTACTCATTACTTGTTTGAAATAGCATAGTACTTATAATCTCCTATAATTTTTTCGTTGGACTGGTGTCAATTACCTTACGACAAATTCAACATACAATACTACAAGGTGCAATATCGTCGTAATTTAATACTGTGAAGCGTAATACCAAGGTAATATTACGGGGCGTAACAAACAAGGACCAAGAAATCATATCGAAGATATGGAGGCAATGGCTTCAACTACTAGGTAGGTGGCTCTTCAATTGAAGGCTTTGTAGGAGGAATCTCCCTATTTTCAATATCCAAGGACAATTTTCGAGGTGCATAGTTATACGACCCCATTCCTTCCAAAGAGTTCACACATTTTATGAAGCCATCCATCTCGTCATCATCAAAGTTGAGCAAAATGGCCTCCAACATTGGTCTTACCACTTGTATCATCAATCATGACATCGGTCACCAAATTCACAAAAGAACACACCTATTGCTATTAGGTTGACGTATGAATTTACACATATGGAATATCACTTTTTCATCACTAATACGGAAAGTGAGTTCTCCGGCTTCAATGTCACAAAGGGACTTACTCATAGCAAGGAAAGGTCTCCCAAGAAGAATTGGTATCTCACAATCAACCTCACAATCTAGAATGAAAAAAATTTCCGAAATAATGAATTTATCTACTCGAACCAAAACATCTTCAATCACACACCAACGGCCTTTTCATGGCACAATCGGCCATTTTGCAATCTCACAATGATGGGTCTTGATTTTCCAATCCCTTAAGTCTTTAGAATCAAATAGGGCATCAAATTTATACCTGCCCTAAGATCACAAAGAGCTTTAGCAAACTCGGTACTTCCAATTGTACAAGGAATAGTGAAAGTGCCGGAATCTTCAACTTAGGAGCCATTGAATGAACATTTGCATTCACTTGATAAGTGACTTTGATGGTCTCAAAATTCATTGACCGCTTATTTGTCACAAGATATTTCATGAACTTTTCATAATCGGGTATTTATTCCAAAGCTTCTACCAATAGCACATTGACTAAAAGACTCTTCATCATTTAATTAATTTCCTGAATTGACTCTAACCATTTTGCTTGGAAAGTCTTTGAGGGTATGGAGTTGGAGGCTTAGGCAATGGTGCCTTTACCTTTGTACTATCGGCTCCGGTATGTCAATAATGTGTTCCCAAGACGGGTTCACCTTCTCTTGAGTTTCTTCCACACTATCATCAATATCAATCAAAACATCCTCATTAGTTTGAACAACATTGTCCGAGATCTATTCTTCTTGAATTTATTGATCATCATCAAGAAGTCGCCTTCCACTTGATGTGGGTGTATTCCCGCCTCTCACTTCTTTTAATAACTGTCGTGGCATGCCCCGTATTTTTGCCATGCTTTGGGCTTAGCACCGTATCACTTGTTAATTCCCCCTTAGGACAAGAATTTAAAGCTTGAGAGATTTTCCCTATTTGAACTTCTAGGTTGCAGATTGATTTGTTGTGTTTGGCAAGTTGGGCATCCGAATCCGAAGCGGTATTCTTTTCCATCATTTACTTGAACATACTTTCAATATATCTCATCTCATTCTTTGAGAACTTGAACCATGAGAAGGATAAGAAGGTGGCTTGCTCAACTATTGATACATTAGGGACCTTTGAAAACCTGACCCTGATTGCCTTGATTGTTACTCTATCCACCTTGATTGTTGCCTCCCCAATTTCCTTGTTTGCTTTTTCCTTGATTTTTGTTGTTGAGCCAATTCCATTTATTGTTAGAATTCCCAATTGCCATGATTGTTTTGTGGTAGCCATTGTTGTTGGTTTGGGCCTTAGAAGTTATTTCTTTGCTCTAGAAAATTGTTCACATACTGCTCTTCCTCCTCTTGTTCATAATAAGAATCATCTTGCTCAAAATTACCATCATCTTGCACATAGTTCTCCACTCGAGTTTGCACTTGTGGACCCTTGGTCCTCCTCTTGTTCACAAACACATTCATTCCCTCCATAGAATTAAATTGCTTAGGATCTTGCACTTGATTTAGTTGGGCCTTTGCTAGTTGAGTCATGGTAGCGGTCAATTCAGCAATAGCTTGCCCATGGTCTTGCAATTCCTTGTAAAGGTGGATCATATTCGGATCACCTTGTGGGACATTATCCCGAGATTGCCAAGCCGATGACATTTCCGCCATCTTATCTAAGATATCACACGCCTCTGCATAAGGCGTAGTCATAAAGTTTCCAGCGGCTAGTTGAAATATTACACATTGGTTGGTTATGTTAATCCCACAATAAAAGGTTTGCTGAATCATGTTTTCTATCATATTGTTGTTGGATCATTCCTTAATCATTGTTCTATAGCGCTTCCATATTTCTTGTAGTGGTTTATTTGGCCCTTGCTTGAATGCCAATATCTCGTCTCGAAGTGTATCCATGTGCCCGGAGAGAGAAACTTAGCAATGAACTTTTTTGCTAACTCATCTCAAGAGTGAATTGAATGGTTTGGAAATAGTTCCAACCAATCTAAAGCTTTCCCCATATAGAGAAGGGAAAAATTATTAGCCTCAATGCATACTCGGAAACATTAGTTTGCTTGCTCCCCCAACATGTATCCACAAAGCCCTTCAAATGTTTATAAGAATTTTGAGTTGGAGAACCGGTAAAGAAACCTCGTTGCTCAAGCAAAGTGAGTACCATATTGGTGATTTGGAAGTTTCTCGTCCTAATACAGGGAGGGACTATTGCACTTGCATAAACTTCATCGGGTAATATAAGTTGTGGATCCGCTTGCGGTGGAGGTGGATATAGAACGTGCACATTTTCATGAGGTATCCGACCTCTCTGATTATCTAGTAGCTCTTGAGGTACCTCCTCTACTTGTTCTCCTCACCATCTAATTCCCCCAAAGGAAAATTTTCAAGCTTATTGTTCGCCATGGTTGATCCTAAAATTTCTTATACAAATTAGTAACACGGAAGGAAAAGAAGATATTTCAAAAATACACTCAAATATATATATATACACATATAACACCATTTTCACTCCCGAACAACGGTACCAAAAATTAATTCACGTCCAATCTGCACTCGATAGTGAGTAGAAACAATCGTTGGAAGAATAGTACCCAACAAAAATCGGGGACGATTTCTACATGGAGTTTAATATGGGTGTTAGGATATGCACTTGATGAGAGAAAATGAAATAACTAAATTGTGCTTCCAAACAAGGGATTTTGTTTTCTAATTCTAAAGTATCACTAACAATTATAAACTAATGAAAAAAAACTAGAAAGCAAGTGATTGTTTTTGTTATTGTACCAAATGGTTAAAAATCTTGGGGTTAGTGACATTCACCTAGGTACTCGCTAAATAGGTTAAGTACGTTAACACTAGTTTTACTGATCATGGTGTATTACAACTTTGAACTCTAAGTTACCCACTCAATACCTCTCAGTCATAGAGTAATTTTTTCCAATTTAACTTTCTCAATCCCAAATGGGTATCATGCTAAATAGTTGATATGCGATCAAGCCGGATTTTCCCTATCTCTAGTTCAAACCCTTTATTTAGGATAAAATCCTCAATTGCTCAATTTCTTATTTGCCAAATTTTCGTAGACTACGTCCCACTTTCTCAAGTAAAGACCAAGTCAAAAAGGCATGAATCAATATTTGCAACTATTAATTCTAAAATTAAAGCATAAACAACACTAAATAATCAACATCCAATCATAAACAAACTTTAGATTAAATTCTCATAATGTTTACATACTAGTATTGGGTCACAACACTGGTAAATGTATAGCTACTCATAGTAGAAAATGAAGAAACCAAAGAAGAAATACTAACTAAACTTATAATATAAGATTAAAATGATAAACTATGATATTCTTATCCCAAAATGATCAAAACTTTCCTAAAATAGAAAATTATAACGGCTACAGCTACTTGAATTTCAAAATTTTACCTAAAAATGTCATTCCCTTCTATTTATGGTGCCCCAAAATTTACTGACAAAAATACCCCTCATGAGGTTCTGTTGCCACACAATTCCATGTACGGTCCACACATTGCTTGGTCCTGCAAGGAACTAGATTATTTATTTGCACAATTTGGTATGTGGCTGCAATGCAACTTCTACAGCTGTACAATTCTTGTGATGTCTGCAGTTCGGGTAAGGCTTCGGTCTTGGTCATTTGCACACTTTCTAAACTTTTTAAATTTTTGACAGCGCGGATCATGTTCTACAGCCGCAGAATTCATGTGCAGTCCGCACTTTTGCTTAAAGTACTGGTGGGCTTCTTCACCAGTTTTGCGGTCACAAAGGGAATTCAGTTGTTTCTGCGGCAGCAGAAATACATCTGCAGACCACACTTCTTCTATGTTGCACCCCTTCTTGCCTTATGAGTCGGAACACTCCTTTTTATTCAGATTTCTTCATAAGATCCCAAATTTTTAACGTTCCTGCAATTTGCACACTTTCATTAATTTTTGGGAACATAAATCAATATATTCTTAGTACAATAAAAGTGAAAAGGTACTAATAAGTGATAAAAATCCACACTTATCAAAGGTGTAAGTGGGCGATCAGATGTCACATATGCAAATTTCCCCTCCGCATTTGCGAAGTCGACATGATTTTAGCTTGGTTCGCATTTACGAACAAATGTTCGGTTTTGCGATGATGGCCAGTTTGTAATTGCGAGGCCATTCTCGCAAATGAAAAGATGCATGCGGTTGTTAGGGTTCGTAAATGTGAGCCTGGTACGCAACTATGAGGATTCGCAAATGTGAAACTTGTGTCGCAAATGCCGTATTTGCAGCTAGTACAAAGGGCTGGGAGGTGGGAATTTTGAAAATATTTCTTATTTTGAATCCTAGACTAAGTAGGAGGCGATTTTGAGAAGGGATTTTACCCAAAACTTTGGGTAAGTGATTCTAATTTATTTCTAATCATATTCTATCAATATATCTTAATTGTAACATCAAAATCATGTGAATCAAAGTGAAAATTTGTGATTTTTTTATTAAAAAAAAAGATAAGAAATTGAGTTTTGAGAGTCGATTTGGACTTAAATTTTGAAACAATCACATGTATGAACTCTATGGGTCATGGATAGTCGGAATCTGCCATTGGACCCGAGTTTGGCTGGATGAGCCCCAGGTTGACTTTTGTTGATTTTTTTAGAAAAGTGTGAAGATCTTAGCTTTATCTTATCGTAATTTATTTTCTTAGCATTGTTTGATGATATTAAATCGATTTTTATTAGATCTGATCCATGTAGAGATGAACTTTAGGGGAAAAGTTATTTACATGGGTTGAACTTCCTTAGTCTAGGTAAGTATATTGCCTAAATTTGTAGGGGGGAGGGAGGGAGGGGATGGGGAAAACTAACCCTTTGGATTGGTATTGATCGATTCGTTTTGTGCTATATGAAAGCTATGTAAGGAAGGTGACGAGTGGATACACAGGTTGTACGTGATGTTTGACTAGTTTATGCTGCTTAGTCTCTTTAAAGGATTTAATTAAATTGTCATATCATGTTCTAATTTATCAAATTCGATCTATTCTCACTTGTGATGATGTATCTCTACATGTCTTAAATGATTTTGTTAACACTTGATTTACACCCTAATTGATAAATTGCTCTCATGCCTTAGTTGAACTTTTTTGCCTCTTTTATTGTTACATGCTATCCCTTCATTGTTAATTATCATTATTTGAAATTATTTTTCAAGTTATTTCTTTCATTGTTGATTTTCATTATTTTGAAGTCATTTTTATACATTATCTTTTTTTATTGTAAGTTAGTCTTATCTAATATCGTGGTTGTTTATGATCTCTCTCGTTGTTGAAATTTATTTAGTGTTGAAGTTGTGAAAGTTCTTAACACGTTGAGGCAAAATTATTGCTGTTGAGATATCTTTCTTGTTGAGAATTTTACATGCATTATTCTTGTTGCTATTCTTGTACACATTGTGGTGGAACCATGGGTTATTATTGTGAAAATTTTGATATTATTAATTGTTGGCAAATTATGATATATGGACAATTGTAGTGCGAATTATTATCATAACGTGATATTGATGTGCATGCAGCGATATAAGGATTGGGGTTAATGTACATCCGGCAGTATAGGATTGGACTTCGTGCGTGTTTCGTGTAGGAGAACTACGTGAAGCCACGCGGTGTCATAAGGTAGTTTAAAATACGTGTTGCTATTTCAAAAAATTCAATTTTCAAAATATATTTCAAATGTAAGACTCACGTAGAGGTATAAGCAAACATTATGATTGAAATTGAGGAATGTGAATACAAGACGGTACCTCGATTGTGATTCTTGACTTATATAAGGTGATATCTCGGTTGTGCTTCTTGATTTTTATGAGGCTGTACATCGGTTGTGGTTCTTGATTTATACGAGGCAGTACCTCGGTTGTGACTCTTATTGTACTCGAGGCAGTACCTCGTTGTAATTCTTATTTTTTACCTCATACTAAAGAGAGTTTTGGTGGGAACATTTCTTGTTATTTCCTTCTTCCATGTTCTATCAATTGTTGTCTGTACATGATCTGTGTGGTTCTCTTTCATTGATTTTTTTATGTTATTTTCATGCCTAAATTTCGTTATTAGTTCATGATACTATATTTTTTTACATCAGTTATTTCTATATTTTCCATTATTTATCCTCATTATGTATTCATGTTGTTTATTTATATCTTAATCGGTGTCTTGACCTGGCCTCGTCATTACTAGAGGTTAGGATCGATACTTATTGGGTATCATTGGTGGTGTATTCATTCTCTCTTCTGCACATCTTTTTGTGCAGGTCCAAGTACGCCTACTCATGCCGATCGTTGGCAAACATCTATTAGCTACTTTACGGAGATTTCAAGCTATGCCTGTTCGGAATCCGCAAGTCTTGGAGTCACCTTACTTTATTTTAATGTTGTTGTATTTTTTCATTCAGACAATGATGTAGTAGGTACTCTAGTATGACTCTGTAGAGTTTATGACTCGGTTCCACCGACCTTGGGGAGTATATTGTTCTTGATTTTGTTTTCGAAAGTTTACATCTGTTATTCAGCCTTGTTTTAGTTTGTTGTTAATTATTTATGTTTGATTTTTATAACTATTAGGATTACTTAGTCGTAGAGACTAGGTGATATCACGATATCCTACGGAAAAGAATTGGAGTCGTGACAGATTTGGACTAGTTCGATTTTGTCGCATTTTACGGGTTTTTTAGTTTTTTTTGTTACATAAATATTATTTTCGCTCTTGCTTTTTAAAGTTATGGATGATGTATTGGTAAGTGAATATATGTTTAGTAAAAATTAAAAAAACTAACAAACACATGATCTATTAAAATATTCTTATAGAAGAATATTTTTAACAATACATGATAGTTAATTTCTTAGTCGTCGAGCAATAATTTTTTGTTGAGGTACCCTAACTGAATTTTAATAATTAAACATCAAAATCAATATGATACCTAAATAATGATATGGTATATCTAATTTTATATTATCAACATATCATTTTAAATTCGAAAAAAATATAAGAATTTAATAAATCTTGATATTATAGGGAAGAACAAAGAGATTGACACATTTTAGTAACAGTTGATAAAAAATGATGATATAATTCATTATTTAAATTAAATAAAAATAGATGTACTTCATAGTTTTATTAAATATTATATGACATGAGAGAATCTCAAATACTTCTTGATAATTTTTTAAAAAGAATTCTATACAAAGTCTTAAAAATATATATAAAAATTATATATTTATATATCGATTTGGTTCCAATTTTTTTACTCAATATCAAAAACAAATCAAATTACATCTAATCGAATTTTATACTCAGTTTGATTTGACTTTTCAATTTGATACGATTTTTCGGTTCGATTTGAGCATATGTACTACATTTAATAATTTCACTTATAGGAAATTAATGTTATTTACATCTTTTAAAAGTTGTACTCCATTTAATAATTTTATTTATAGGAGTATTAATCTAACTATTCACTATGTTATCTTAAGTATGTCACTTAATTACTTAATTAACACTCTATTAATTAAAACTGTAAGATTAGATTTGGGAAAATTAATAATTGACGCCTGTTTTCTAGAGTTTGAAGTACTTTAAAACAAATTGAATTTTCAAAATAAGTAATATCCGAGATCGAGGATAAACAAGCATCTTATACGCCAAGTTTCGAGTTCGGGTTTCTTTGGCGTAAATCTGTAAGGAATTTCTTGATACACGCGAATTCAGAGGTAGGGTTAGGATTTGGACCTTATGAATTTGAGATTATAACTTTTTTAAGTTATTGAATTTTAAATTAATAATTTATATATATTTATTAGATTTTTAAATACAAATATAAAATTAAAATAAAAGTTATTGGATTCGATCGAACTCGCAACCAACACTTCTCCGCCCGGGCACGGGATACAAGAGAATTTTATTTTGAAATTCCAGCAAAATGGCCTGAAAATACTCGCTCTAATCACGAATTAAAACAATAAAAAGAATTTCTTCTGTAACATACATTAATATCTATCGGTTTACGTTTTAAAAGAGTCAGCAATATGTAATCTTGTTAAAACCTGTGGTCCTAAACGAAACATAAATATTTGGATAATTTTAATCCTTTTAAAATATGTTTGAGTAGATGTGTGACTATAAAAATTTTTTATTTAGTGTATAATTTAAAGTTTAAGTTAAATTATTTTTAAATTTTAAAAGTAATCTTTCTTTTTAAATAATAAATTCGTATAAATAAGAACATAGAGAATATACTTTTCTTTTAATATTCTAAAGTGAAAAAGTTGTAATTCACGAATCTTTTATATGCCCAAGTCCATAAATCTTATTTTTTTTAATTCAAACCCTTACTTATAATTAAATCCTTTTGATAATTTGACCCCTGCACACATAATGAATAGCCAACAAATATATTGAATGGAGAAGTCTTATGGGATTGTTACAAAAATAGCTGACCATATTTATTATTTATTTTTTTCTAATATATATATATATATAT
Source organism: Nicotiana benthamiana (assembly GCA_034376525.1). NCBI lineage: Eukaryota > Viridiplantae > Streptophyta > Magnoliopsida > Solanales > Solanaceae > Nicotiana > Nicotiana benthamiana. Next base: position 110,169,273 of record CM067332.1, on the reverse strand, counting down.
ATATATATATATATATATATATATATATATATATATATATATATATATATATATATATATATATATATATATATTTGTCTCAAATACATGAGGTAACAGGATATAAAATAAGATAGAGGAGACGTCGGGCCTGCGAACATCTGCATGGCTACCTTGGTGTCTCGGTGGACTGAATGCTGACTCTCGAACTACAATTGCGCACCAAATGTTGCTCCGGTATCTGCACAGAGTGCAAACTTTAATATCAGCACAACCGACCTTATATGCTGGTAAGTGTCTGGCCTAACCCCGGCGAGGTAGACGAGGCTAGAACCAAATTTCAGATAAACCTGTGCAGTTATATAATATATGGCAGAAAAATAAACAGGTAATAAGCAGTTAATGAGGGAGGGGGTACATGCTTTGGGAAAACAACTCAACCTAGCAGAAACCAAATAAATATGAAAGAACTGTACAGTATCTATATCAATGTAATAATACTACTGTTGCACCGCGCAACCCGATCCATATATATATATATATATATATATATATCGATGTCTCATGGACGCTCAGATTATCACCCAGGTTTTATTGTGGTAAAGAACTAAACGAGCAGAAATTAATGGTGACAAAATGGACAAAGCAGCAGCTCCTAAAAATTGTAAAATGGTTAGCGGCTGCCACTGAAGTAAGTAGCAGTAATCATTACTTGAGAGCTCTAAGAAATGCGACAATTTGACACTTCTCCCTTTTCTCCCGGCGCCTATCCTGGCCCCCTAATCTTTTTTCAAAAAAGAAAATGAAAACATGGTTTTCTCCCGGCGCCATCAAATTGCTTTTTCAATTCAGTTTGACTGGGCTTTACCGATTGACAAACAAAACTACATGTAATGTTTAGTATACCAAGTTCAACATATTAGAACAAGTTTTTATTAGGAAAACTCCATTCACGTCTCAAATACTTAGTTTGCTTTACAACCCAAACCAACGAGGCCAGGGGACTGGAAAACCTTGTGGAGGAGCTCGACAAAAGTTGACTCTAATTAACAGCAAAGAATTAGTGTAAGTTAGAGGGTGTTTGGCTAAGCTTATAAGCTGGTCAAACTGGCTTATAAACATTTTTTGGCTTATTTATGCGTTTGGTAATATTAAAAGTGTTTATAAGTTAAGTGCTTATAAGTCAAAAATAAACCAAAAGCCATAAGTTGGTCTCCCCCAACTTATCAAATTTCAGCTTATAAGCACTTTAGGTTTGACAAAAATATTTAATATTCTATCCGTAAAATACTTTTTTAAAACAAAATTCTTCGTATACCCAGTTCTTCGGCTACTTATTATTAAATTCAATACTTTTATCCAAGCGCGTAACTGCTTATTTTTTAAATCAATTTCAGTACTTAAAAATACTTTTCAGCACTTAATACTTATCAACTACTCTAAATCAGCTAAGTCAAACGGATTATTAATCCTAGATCTTGTAAGATATATGGATTTATATCTAGATATATGGACTTATATCTACACACATATGAACAATATATGGATAATTATATGTTATGTGCTATCTTTTGGTTTGGCCTAATTATGTGGTCTTATGGACATTATGTTAAGGGGGCCAATGTGTTGTCATACTAAAGTGTAGGACTAATGTGTAGATACCCAAAGGGTAACCTTAGTTTATGATGGGCTAACTAAGGTTACAAATGTAACTATGGTTACATGAATGCTTGTGACTCTTGAGTTTTGTAACTCTTGCAAGACATAACTCAAGACATAACTTTTGTCTTGTAACTCTTGTCTCTTGGGTTATGTAACTCCTAGAGTTATAAAGTGGGGTTATGGTTCCCATTCTTTAGCAAGACAAGTTCTTCTTCCTCCCATTGAATCAAGAACCATATTGTCCATTGTCTTGCAAATAGGGTGGAAAACCATAAGCCAAATTTTGATTATTGTCATAACACTATTATTGTGAACCTTTCATATATTGTTTTAGTATTGTGGATTCATTCTTGTGGTGCCAATCATACTTCAAGAAAACTTGAAGGAAGGCTAAAGGAGTTCACAACAACTCAAGGACAATCATCAAAAGGAGGTTCATCAAATTCCACATATGGATTCAGGTTAGCTTCCGCTCATGTAGTTGTAATTCCGGATTATTTAATATGAAGGTTGTTGTCTTTAGTAGGAATCATAATCCTAACAATTGGTATCAGAGCCACCCTTCATTTTGGATAATTTGGATGATCATAAGGTTTATGTTATGTTAGAAATCATGTTTAAGTTTAATTAGAATTTTGTTTATAAAATTCTACCATGAAATAGCATGATCTTATGATTGTTATGTTTTAATGTATTTGATGTTAAAACATTGTATGATTCAGCATGATTTTAGTTGGTTAACAACATGTTTTTTATGTTTAAAATCCATGTTGAAAATCATGTGTTATTCTGGAGATTATTTTTTGGTCACTGCCAGTCAGACAATCGATTGTTGCCTTAAACAATCGATTGTCTGAGACGTTAAATATTCTGGCAGTTATTTTGGAACACCAGACAATCGATTCTTAAAGCCTGACAATCGATTGTTCTGGTCCAGTGAGTTGAAACGTTTTTTAATTATACCATACAATCGATTATCTAATGTAGACAATCGATTGTGATGGTCCAGAAACTGAAATTTTTTCATAAAACCACAACGATCGATTGTCTGGTTTTGACAATCGATTGTCATGGTCCAGTAACTTAAAATTTTTTTCATAAAACCAAACAATCGATTGTCTGGCTTTGACAATCGATTGTGGATGGTCCAATAACTTAAAATTTTTTTCAGAAAACCAAACAATCGATTGTCTGGTTTTGACAATCGATTGTGTTGGTCCAGTAAGGTTAAAAACGTTTCAACTCTCTTAAGTTTCAGTGAATATTAATTGTTTTAAAGTCCATCAATTCTTATAATATATTTAGAATTGTCCGATTCAGTAAACAACGATTAATATTCAAGTGTTACACATCAAAATATGTAACACATTAAGTTGAGATTCATAAAATGGCTTAAGGAACTAAAGTTTATAGCATCTAATATTTTAGTTATTCAATTGAAGCACTATGTTGCCAAAGTAACCTCTATTGTATAGATTGATTAATTTTAAAATATAAGATGACTGTGGATGTTAGTCTTCCATGCGTTTAACACCGGCCCAAAGGAAGGTGTTATTTGGCAGGAATTCGAATATTCTTGTGGTGGTAAATATGAGACGATTATTTGGTTTTCCATGTGAATATTAAATCGGCCCAAAGGAAGGTTTAATATTTGACAGGAGTTTATTGTCTATGTTTGATCATTACACCAAGAGTACCACTTACAAGTTGTTTTCTGTCCAAAGACTAAAATCAATGTTGTGCTAGGTATCTTGTAATGGGAATTGCCTAATTTTGAATCTATAAAGTTAAAGTTCAAGTTTATGTAAGCATGTATTCAGTAATCCTTTTGTTCTATTTTCAGTAAATTCTTCTGCTTCTACGATCTCTGCCAACATCAATAGCATCCCTGTGCTTAACGACACTAACTTTAAGGAATGGAAAGAGAACGTCATGATCGTTCTCGGTTGCATGGATCTTGACTTAGCACTTCGGACCGAGCAACCTACTCCTCTTGAGGATATATCCTCTCCTGATGACAAGAGGGTGATGGAGAAGTGGGAACGCTCGAATCGCATGAGTCTCATGATCATGAAGCGTGCAATCCCAGAATCATTCAGGGGCACTATGAATGATGAACCCAATGCCAAAGTTTTCCTTGAAAACCTCGAACAGCGTTTTATTCAAAACGAAAAGGCGGAAACAAGTACACTATTGAGTAAACTTGTTTCCATGAGGTATAAGGGCAAGGGAAACATTAGGGAGTACATTATGGAAATGTCTCATCTTGCTTCGAAATTAAAGTCACTCAAGCTGGATTTACCTGAGGAACTGCTTATGTACTTTGTTTTGATATCTCTTCCTGCACACTTTAATCAGTTTAAGGTCAGTTATAACTGCCTGAAGGAGAAATGGTCTCTTAACGAGCTCATTTCACACTGTGTGCAAGAAGAGGAAAGGATAAAGCTAGATAAGACAGAAAGTGCTCATTTGGCATCCTCTTCTAAGGAAACTAAGAAGAGGAAGGGTAAGGAAGTTGCAGTTGCAAAGCCCAAGAATAAGCAACATAAGGAACCTAAGGTTGAAATCACTGCATTAGGTTGCTTCTTCTGTAAGGGGACTAATCATGTGAAGAAGGATTGTACCAAGTACCATGCCTCGCGTGCGAAAAAAGGTACACTTCTTTCTCTTGTTTGTTCTGAAGTTAATTTAATTTCAGTACCTAAGGATACTTGGTGGGTAGATTCTGCTGCTACTACTCATATAAGTATATCAATGCAGGGTTGCCTGAACTGCCGAAAACCAAATGATGGTGAAAGATACATCTATGTGGGTGACGGCAAGAAGGTGCCAGTTGAAGCTATTGGCAAATTTAGGCTGTTGTTTAAAACTGGTTTTCATTTAGATTTGGATGAGACTTTTATTGTACCGTCTTTTAGACGAAACTTAATTTCGGTTCCCCAATTGGACATATCTGGTTATAAATGTACTTTTGGGGATAATAAAGTTAGTCTCTTTCAGTGTTCAAATCTTATTGGTACTGGTGTTTTATCAACATTTGATAGCTTATATTTGGTTGATACAATAACTTCAAATAAAGAAACTTTGCATACAAGTTTAAGTGGTACTAAAAGGAAATTAACTAATGAGAATTCTATATCACTCTGGCATAAACGTTTGGGTCACATATCCATTCAAAGAATTCAGAAACTCGTGTCAGATGGAATTCTTGAGTCTCTTGATACCTCAAATTCGGAAATTTGTATTGAGTGTATCAAGGGAAAACAAACAAACAAGACTAGATTAGGTGCCAAGAGAGCTTCGGACGTCTTAGAATTGATACATACGGATATTTGCGGGCCATTTCCTACTCCTTGTCGGAATGGTCAACAATACTTTATCACATTCATAGACGATTACTCTCGTTATGGGTACCTATATCTTATTCACGAAAAGTCCCAATCCATAGACGTGTTCAAATCATTTAAGGCTGAAGTTGAAAATCAACTAAGCAAAAGAATTAAATCCGTTAGATCTGACCGTGGTGGTGAATACTATGGTCAATATGATGGTTCCGGTGAACAACGTCCAGGGCCTTTTGCTAAATTCCTAGATGAGTGTGGGATCGTCCCTCAATATACTATGCCAGGAAGTCCTACGATGAATGGTGTAGCTGAGAGACGAAATAGGACCCTTAAGGATATGGTAAGAAGTATGATTTCTCGTACTTCTTTGCCAGACTCACTCTGGGGTGAAGCATTAAAAACTGCAACTTATATTCTAAATAGAGTTCCAACTAAAGCTACAATCAAAACCCCTTATGAACTTTGGACTGGGCATAAACCCAGTATTCGGCATTTACACATTTGGGGTTGTCCAGCTGAGGCAAGGCCTTATAGGCCGAATGAAAAGAAACTGGACGCTAAGACGATTAGTAGCTATTTTGTTGGATACTCTGAAAAATCCAGGGGTTTTAAGTTTTATGATCCCACATCACGAACTATGTTTGAGACGGGAAATGCTAGGTTCTTTGAGGATATTGAGTTTGGGGGGTGGGGAGATAAAGTTGTTAGAGATTTTGTCTTTGAGGAAGAACATGTGTCTTTCCCTCAAATTGTTGATCTTGGTCTTACTGACTCGGATCACACAACTCCGGTTCAAGACAATCTCGAAAATCTCCCCCATCAGGAACCTGATATAACTAATGAAAATCAAACTCAACAACCTCAAGTAACTGAAATGCCATTAAGGAGATCCACTAGAGAGAGGAGAAATGCAATTTCGGATGATTATTATGTATTTCTCCAAGAACAAGAAAGTGATATTGGACTTGAGGAAGATGATCCAATCAACTTCCGTCAAGTCATTAAGTGTTCTAACTCTCAAAAGTGGATTGATGCCATGAATGATGAGATGAAGTCTATGAGCGATAATGACGTTTGGGAGCTTGTTACGTTGCCCGAAGGTACGAAACCTATTGGTTGTAAATGGATTTTTAAAACCAAAAGGGATTCAGGGGGCAATGTTATTAAGTACAAAGCTCGTCTTGTCACAAAAGGCTACACTCAGAAAGAAGGCATTGATTATAAAGAGACTTTCTCTCCAGTTTCATCGAAAGATTCTTTCAGGACTATAATGGCATTAGTAGCACATTTTGATCTTGAGCTTCATCAAATGGATGTTAAGACTGATTTTCTCAATGGTGACATTGAGGAAACAATTTATATGGTGCAACCTGAAAACTTTGTTTCGGATGAATCAGAGAAGAAGGTTTGCAAATTAAAGAAATCCATCTATGGGCTCAAGCAAGCTTCTCGTCAATGGTATTATAAGTTTCATGCAGTCATTACATCTTTTGGTTTTGAACCGAATATTGCTGATGACTGTATATACCATAAGTTCAGTGGGAGTAAGTATATTTTTCTGGTTTTATATGTCGATGACATACTGTTTGCCTGTAACGATATAGCATTATTACTTGAAACTAAGAAATTTCTTTCAAAGAAATTTGAAATGAAAGATCTTGGTGAAGCTTCTTTTGTATTAGGAATTCAGACTCTAAGAGATCGCTCCAAAGGCGTTCTCGGTCTGTCACAAAAGGGCTATATCGATAAGGTTCTGAAAAGATTTGGCATGCAGGATTGTAAACCAGGCGACACCCCTGTTGCTAAGGGAGACAAATTTAGTCTCAAACAGTGCCCAAACAATTCTTATGAAATTTCGGAAATGCAGAAGACACCATATGCTTCGGCGGTAGGTAGTCTGATGTATGCTCAGGTATGTACACGACCTGATATAGCATACATTGTTGGGATGTTAGGCAGATATCTAAGCAATCCGGGAATGGACCATTGGAAGGCAGCCAAACGGGTCATGAGGTACTTACAGAGAACAAAGGATTACATGCTTACATACCGGAAATCGGACCAGCTTGAGATCATTGGGTATACCGATTCCGATTTTGCTGGATGTCAAGATAGTTTGAAGTCTACTTCAGGCTATATTTACATGCTTGCGGGTGGTGCTATCTCTTGGAGAAGCATTAAGCAAACTCTTACAGCCACTTCCACCATGGAAGCAGAGTTTATGGCATGTTATGAAGCATCTAATGAGGCATTATGGCTGCGGAATTTTGTTGGTGGACTGCGTATTGTTGATACTATTCAGAAGCCTCTTAGGCTATTATGTGACAACCGATCAGCAGTCCTTTATGCTAATAACAACAGTAGTTTGACGAAAGCAAAACATATGGACGTCAAATTTCGGGTTGTTAAAGAAAGAGTACAAAATGGACAATTGTGCATTGAGTACATTAGTACAAACTCCATGCTTGCGGATCCGCTAACTAAGGGATTGACACCTAAGGTATTTCATGAGCATATTGCTTGTATGGGTGTCAAATCAGATAAGGATTATGTATTTTAGTGGGAGTTTTGTATTGCACATTTATGTAATTGTTCATTATATTCAGAAATTCAGCAATTCAGTTATATCTGCAGATATTCAGTTTTAAAGTTTTTTGTACTCTTACAGTTTATGTTTGATCTCAATAAAGAGAACCAGTTGGAAATAGACATTCTATTGACCACACTTTATGTTATTTCCATGCTACATACCTACACTTGATCCATGTCGTTGGTTATATTGATATACGTGATCTATGATTGGTTCTAGTTACGAATGAGTAACGACGAGCACTTAGTTCCTATGTTGGTATGATTGACGGACCGGATTGTTCATGACAATATTATTGTGATAGCAATTTTGTGCACCTAAGGTTTGTAACATATAATATTAAGGTTTGTACATATGTATGTATATCTCGTCCAAGTGGGAGATTGTAAGATATATGGATTTATATCTAGATATATGGACTTATATCTACACACATATGAACAATATATGAATAATTATATGTTATGTGCTATCTTTTGGTTTGGCCTAATTATGTGGTCTTATGGACATTATGTTAAGGGGGCCAATGTGTTGTCATACTAAAGTGTAGGACTAATGTGTAGATACCCAAAAGGGTAACCTTAGTTTATGATGGGCTAATTAAGGTTACAAATGTAACTATGGTTACATGAATGCTTGTGACTCTTGAGTTTTGTAACTCCTGCAAGACATAACTCAAGACATAACTTTTGTCTTGTAACTCTTGTCTCTTGGGTTATGTAACTCCTAGAGTTATAAAGTGGGGTTATGGTTCCCATTCTTTAGCAAGACAAGTTCTTCTTCCTCCCATTGAATCAAGAACCATATTGTCCATTGTCTTGCAAATAGGGTGGAAAACCATAAGCCAAATTTTGATTATTGTCATAACACTATTATTGTGAACCTTTCATATATTGTTTTAGTATTGAGGATTCATTCTTGTGGTGCCAATCATACTTCAAGAAAACTTGAAGGAAGGCTAAAGGAGTTCACAACAACTCAAGGACAATCATCAAAAGGAGGTTCATCAAATTCCACATATGGATTCAGGTTAGCTTCCGCTCATGTAGTTGTAATTCCGGATTATTTAATATGAAGGTTGTTGTCTTTAGTAGGAATCATAATCCTAACAGATCTAATATAAACGTGCACAACTTGTGGTTCAAGATATAATAGTGGCTTCCAAACGGAGTCTTAAGTTGTTCAGTATACGTGACAAAATTTATGTTAAATCGGTAAAAGCTAGTAGCTGTTTTGAAAAACAAAAACATTTTAAGGGTTACGGCTGATCAGTACTTTGAGCTTGCTTTTCTCCTTTTAACTTGTTCTTTATCGGTGGTGATGGATCTAACACGTGTAGACTTCTTTTGTACAAACCGCTTTCAAATTCAAACAAACTTTCCACTCTTGATACTACTACTGTATATTCAAAATCAACAAAGGCCTACCTTTTCACTTGAACAAAAGTATATATAGTCACATTTAATTAAGTCAATCAAAGGAAAATGTAAAATCAATGATTGTATACTTTATGTTAAAGTTGACTGAAAAATTAGACAACATGTTTTTTTTTTTCTTTTTCAGTTCGAATGACCTGTGGGGTCATTTTGTAATCAAACAAGTTCCGTAAAACTACTACTGAGTAATTAATTTGAAAGTGCATAAAACTAATAATTAAATGCGCGCCTCTATCACTATTAACTACTTTTGGCTCAGACTTTTCCTTGAGGAGGCTATTATTCTACGACAAAGTGAATGTATCAGTCCAATCATTTTGACTTAGTTAAATGGATACTCAACTTGATTAGTGTTAGTGGTCGACTCTTTAACATCAGACTTGGCACGACCATAGCAAGGATTAGGCGTAATGGCCTTCCCATTAGAATATGTTTCGAAAAAAGGATCATGCAGATAATGGGCGGATATTGTCATGTGGGCTTGTGGGCAAATATTGGCTAAGGTCTTTGTTAAGAGAGGCATAGCCATTGAAGGAACAGAGAGAACGGAGAAAAGAAGAAGAAAGTAATAGAGCAAAATTTGGAATATATCGAATATATTTCTTCATGTACTGTATATGTGTATATATATATATACACACACATATACACACACATCACTTACCGCTAACTACCTAATAAATATATTAGTTGTTGATAGCTATACATGTGGCCTACTAACTTTCTAACATCCTAACTAACCTCTATACTATGCATTTTTCTCAACACTCCCCCTCAAGCTGGGGGATGGAAGAGGTTCTTCATTCCCAGGTTGCTTATCAAATACTCATGTTGTGGTTTGCATAGACTATTGGTAAGCAGGTCAGCAGGTTGTTCCTTAGTCCCTATGTGTTGAATCTGAATTTGACCACTCTAAATTTTCTCCCTTACAAAGTGACAATCAATGTCAAAGTATTTTGCTCTTTTATGGAATATGGGATGTGATGCAATCTGTATAGCAGTTTTGCTATCACAGAACAACTACACATGGTTGTTCACTGCAACTCCTAGCTCTCCAAACAAACCAACTAGCCAAGTGACTTCAGCAACAGTAGTTGTCATGCTCCTGAATTCTGATTATGCAGAGCTCTTGAAAACTGTGCTTTGTTTCTTGGACTTCTAAGAGATTAAAGCCTCACCAAATTTAACTATATAACCAGTAATACACTTCCTTGCTTCCACACATGAACCCCAGTCTAAATCACAGTAGGTAATTAGTTCCTTATTACCTTTTGTTGGCATAAACAGTCCCAATCCTACAGTTCCCTTGATATACTTAACCACTCGTACAGCTGCTTTCGTATGTGACCGCTTAAGAGCAAGCATGTGTTGACTCAGTACTTGAAAAACAAACGCAATGTCTCGCCTTGTCATTGTGAAGTACAAAAGTCTGCCAACCAGTCTTTGATAGCTCCATGGGCCCTCAAATTGTGCATCTGTACTGGCTTCCCCTTTGTTCATGAATTCATCAAATGCTATTGATGTGAGTTTAGTATTTAACTCAAGAGATGTAGCAATAGGCTTTCCACCAGCCAATCTCAGCTCGGACACTAGCTCTAGAGCATATTACCTTTGATTCATAAGAATTCATTCTTTAGGTCTAGAGAACTCAATTCCTCAAAAGAATTTTAATTCTCCCTAAGTCCTTCATTTTGAACTTAGATTGCAAGTCTGTCCTCACTTGATGAATAAGCTCTACATTGTACCCAGTAACCATCAGGTCATCAACATAAACTGAGATTACTATCAGATCACCACCTACCCTTTGCGTGAAAAGAGAGTAATCTTAATCAGACTGAACATATCCCATGTCCTTGAGAGCATAAGTTAGCTTCAGTTTCCACTATCTAGGATCCTACTTGAGTCAATACAAGGACTTATGCAATATGCATACTTTTTGATGACACTCCCCCTGGCTGGCAAAGCCAACTGGAATTTACATATAGACCTCCTCAAGAAGGTCTCCTTGAAGAAATGCATTGTGCACATCCATTTGAAAAATAACCAATTAGATGTTGCAATCAAAGCCATCACAAATCTGACTGTCACCATCTTGGCCATATGACAGAAAGTCTCTTTGTAATCCAACCTTTCAAGCTGACTATGCCCCTTAGCAACCAGTCGATCCTTATACCTCGCCACCTCCCTAGTGGACTTATATTTGAATTTGAACACCAACTTACAACCAATAGGAGTCTTGCTAGGTGATAGATCAACAATGGACCAGGTCTGATTTTCCTTAAGAGCAACAATATCAGCCTGCACGATTTTTATCCACTTAGGATCAGTGTTGGCCTCAGCATAGGAAGTAAGCTCATACACAGTTGAATATGCAACAGTACAAGCCTTATAGGCAGGATATAGCTTGTCATAACAAACATATTGGAAATGGAATAACTGCGGATTGCTCCTTTGGATGGTACAACATAGTCTTTTAACCATATAGGAGAAATAGAGGTCCTAGATGATTTCCTAATAGGAGGAGGAGCAACAATAGGAGAAGGACTGGATAGTGGAAGAAGATCAGAAGGTAGCTGAGTAGAATGAATTGATGGACTTGAAATAGAAGAATGAGACTCAATTGTAGGAGTTCTAGGAGAAGGAATGTACTGAGGAGAAGAACAATCAGCTTATAATAGATCCAAAATGGGAAATAAAGGGGAAGAAGCAGATATGTCATGCTAAAAAGGAAAGACATCCTCTTTAAAAGACAATGTCTCTGCATACAAAGAATAATTTTGAGTGAAGACCATATAAAATGTATCCCTTTTACACAGAAGAATAGGCAAGATGGACAGCAGGAATAGCTCTGGGCTAAATTTATCTGTTTTTCTAGTAGAAGTGCACAACATAGACTGCCAAAGACTCTCAACATTAACTACCATAGCATAGTTCTTGTTGACATTTGGAATTCGCCGAATCATAAAGATCTGATCATTAGCATTGTCAAAGGCATCATTTAAACCAGTAAAAAAACTGATACAATTTCTATAGTTACTTAATGTTCTGCATGCTGCTTGGATATTAACATGAAAGAGAAGGAGAAAGAGCTAAGGCTTCATACTCATCCCATAACTCTCTAAGTTTTGAGAAATATTTAGACACAATTAGCAGATTTTGGGTCAGTTTTGCAAATTCCTTGCGAAGGTAAAATGATGTAGCAGCATTAACCTTATCAAATCTTTCACGAAGATCTTCGCACACCTTGTAAGCATTAGACATATAGATCAAAGTACTCAGTAAATTTGGAGCTACAATGTTCATTATCCATGCTAAAACAATAGCATTACATCAATCCCAAAGTTTATGAAGACTTGGATCATAAAGCTCCTTCCTACAGGTTCCTAGCATAAAACCCAACTTGTTTTTGCCATGCAACAAAATTTCATAGATCTACTCCAAAGAGAGTAGTTTTTAGGTCCTCGAAGCTGAATCGAGATGAGAACAGTAACTTGAGTATCAAAAGGATGAATATACAAAGGATGATTGATGAACTAAATCAATATTTTGAGTATCTGATATAGGTGATATAATAGTGGTCGAAGTAGACTCATTTTCATTAATCTCCATACCAATTTTGTAGACTTGTAGATTGAAGAGAATTACTTACTCAAATTGTTGTAAAAGTTCAGAAACGTTGATGATTTGCTCAAAATCAGCAAACCCTTACTAGAAGAAGAGATCGTATCTTCAGTTGTAATTTGAACCAGATGAAACTTATTCTAGATTCGACTAGCTCAATTGTACCTTCTCCTTACTTGTCTGCCATTGTTGAACCCATAAAAATTAAGTCATAGCTCTGATACCATGTTAAGAAAGGCATAGGCATTGAAGAAAATAGGAGAATAGAGAAAGGAAGAAGAAAGTAATAGAGCAGAGTTTGGAAAATATCGAATATATTTCTTCATGTACTATACATGTGTATATATATATACATACACCACTAAAATACTAATTACCTAATAATGTACTAGTTATTGACCGCTGTACATGTGCCCCAGTAACTAACTTCTAATATCCTAACTGACCTCTATACTATGCATTCTTCTCAACGGTCTTGGGGCGGGCACGACTTACTTGGAAAAGGCTTGAAAAGGCAGTGTGGAAAAGTTGGGGTGGCATGGCAAGGTGTACGCGCCAAAGTTAGTGGCATAGTTACTTTGAGTTGTGGCAACGCAAAGTGCGAGCTAAACTAAGACAAAGCAGTACGGGATGATAGCAAAGACATTCAACAACTAAGGCACGACTATGTGAAGCAAAATACAAGCATTGGTACGAGTTAAATAACAGTTGGCATAGACAAGGTAGAAACTCGGCCAAGACATGTGCAGGCGGTAATGGTGTCGGGTGTGTGCAGAAAAGCCATGAGCGGAAGGTTTCAGGAAAGGCGTAGGTGCAGAGCAATGTCAAAAGAACCAAGGATGGGCGTGCAGCAGCTGGCTAGCAAAAATGTACATGCATTGCACATGCCAAAGTAGTGGGAAATTACCTTTTTGCAACTACGTGTACCCATGTATGTTTTATACTTGTATCCACTATTATTTTGTGTAGATAATGGCCTGTATAGTTGGGTATGTCAACTTTAAGATAGGAATTTATTTAGCATTAGCCCGCTAAGTGGAAAAAGTTGTAGACAACAAGTGCCAATATGTTGTCAAGTGCCAAAGGCTGCCTATGTGCTATAAATAGGTGCCTTTGGACTTAGTCAAATTTAAGTAAGGAATTTAGTGTACAATTCAGTAAGGGAAACAAGAGTGGGACGTGAGGGTTTCTAAGTGTTTCAAAAGGGACAAAGGTTGGGCATTGGGCAGGTGTTAGTATGTTAGATCGACTTGTGATTTTGGCTAGGCGTAGCGGTTGTGAACGTCTTGAGTTCGTAGAAAAGTGAGGGTTTCCTTTGTAAGATTTCAAATTAAGACAAAGGTTGGAATTTTTCCATATTTGATAGTTTTCTCTTTACCTTTGCCGCCTAAAGTTAATCTAAGTACAAACTCGTTGAAAATTTGGTTAGGTGTTGGAAAGGCTGAGTCAAATGCAAAACAAATTGCACGAGGTGCGCTATTTTGTCTCCTCCATATAACCTATACCAATTTTTTAAATTTTTTTTAACTTTTATGCACTTTTTAAACAACTTCAGCCCCTTTATCCTCCTCCTTCTCCTCCTCCATTTTCTTCTTCTTCTTCTTCGTCTTCTTCTTCTTCTTCTTCTTTCTTCTGCTAATGTTGGTGCTGTTATGAAACTTAATTCCATGGGGGATGATGTTGCCATGCGTATGTTTATCATATTATTTAAAAATAAATTATAAATAACTTTCTAAAGTAGGTACATACATGTATGTAAATATAAGTCTATTTACTTTGGTTCACATTCTATTTTTTTTTTTTGGAGTCATCTTTGTACATTATCAATGCATTTCAACCAGTTGTGCTAAATCAATACCTAGTTTTAAATTACTAATTCTACTTATGATAAAATTATTATCTGTATAAGAAATCAATTATAGGACAGCATAAAATATGCTGAAGTTCAGCAAATATAGAACAAAACTTCAGCTAAAACCCCCTAAAATTCAACAAATAGAGAACAAAACTTCAGCTACTAGAAGGCTTAAGTTCAACAATTAACAAAAAAAACTTCAGTAAGTAGAGAACAAAATTTCAACTACTATGCTTAAGTTCAGTAATTACAAACAAAAACATCAGCAAATAGAGAATAAAACTTCAGCTACTATACTTAAGTTCAACAATTACAAACAAAAACTTTAGCAAATAGAGAACAAAAATTCATCTACTATGCTTAAGTTCTGCAATTACAAACAAAAACTTCAGCACACTTGGTTCAGCAGTTTTTGCTACTTCAGGCCCATCTACTAGAAAGCTGAAGTTTTGTGTGATTGCCTTTGCTACTTCAGCCCTGTATACTGAAGTTACGCAAAAAATTGGTTATGCTTGTAATTCTTTTTTCAAAGCGGACATAAGTTAAAATGTGACCCAAAAAGCGGGCATAGATACAAGTGCCCCGTCAAATATGCAACATAACTGCCACGCAATTATGACTTTGGGGTGACAAAAATCGTTACCGTGACAATTAGTAAAAATTACACGGAGTGCCCTATTTGGTAGTCCATTTAACTTATACCTATTTTTTAAAAATGTTTTAACTTGTACCTACTTTTTAAACAACTTCAACCCCTTTTCTCCTTCTCTTTCTCCTCGTTCGTTTTCTTCTTTTTCTTCTTCTTCTTCTTCTTCTTCTTTCTTTTGTTGCTGTTGGTGTTGCTATGAAACTTCAGTTTATGGTATGATTGCTACAAGTATGTTTATCAGATTATTTAAAAGTAAATTTTAAATAATTTTATAAGCTAGTAGAAAATAATTTGTAAATATTTCCAAGTTATCTCTTCTATTCATGTTCGTTGTTTCCAAAATTTATGATTCAGATATTGTTGGCAATCTGAATATTTTATAGTAATAATACACTATGAAATAACAAAGTGACTATTTATCTAGTATGTTAGAAAGCTTTTTCAAAAATTTCAGCTTATATAGTGTTGATGTTTCAAATGAACTACTCCCCCCATCCCAATTTATGTGAACTTATTTGACTGGGTACGGAGTTTAAGAAAAAAATGAAGAATTTTGGAATTTATGGTCCTAAAATAAGTCCAAATGGGGCCCAGAGTAATTGTGTGGTTATAAAAGCTTCTCATTACGGGTAAAGTTGTAAATTTAAGCTAAATTTTTACCAAATTTAGAAACGGTTCATTCTTTTTGGAACAGACCAAAAAGGAAATAGGTTCACATTAACTGGAATAGAGGGAGTAAATAACTTCAACATCTTCTACTGAAACTTTTGATAAAGCTTTATGACAAAACTAATAAATCCATGACAAAAACACTTAAGGTTATATAGTGCTGAAGTTTTTACAAATGAATTAAATAACTTCAGCATCTTCTGCTGAAGTTTTTCAAAAAGCTTATCCAGGACAAAAAACTTCAGCTTATTTAATGCTAAAGTTTTTACAAATGAACTAAATAACTTCCACATCTTCTGCTAATATTTTTGCAAAAGTTTTCTGAAAAAATTAATGAATCCATGACAAAAAAAAACTTCATTTATTTTAATACTGAAGTTTTTCCAAATGAACTAAATAACTTTAGCATCTTCTGCTTAAGTTTTTGAAAAGCTTATCCAGGACAAAAAAACTTTAGAGTATTGCCTGTGCTACTTCAGGCCCGTCTACTAGAATGCTGAAGTTTTGCTTGATTGTTTCTGCTACTTCAGCCCCGGATGCTGAAGTTATGCGAAAAGGTGGGTACACTTGTATTTATTTTTGCAAAGCGGACACAAGTTAATACGTGACCCAAAAATCGGGTATAGATGCAAATCCCCCTGACAATTAGCATTGTTTATCGTAAAAACGGTAATAACAATTAAAATTGATTATGGGACTCTAAAAAAACGTGATATTTTTTTATTCTAGTTGTTAAGCAGTTGATGCTATGTATATGAGACTTAGAAACGAAATGAGAGTTAAAGATAGGGG
The DNA here is from genome assembly GCA_034376525.1 of Nicotiana benthamiana. Classification (NCBI taxonomy): domain Eukaryota; kingdom Viridiplantae; phylum Streptophyta; class Magnoliopsida; order Solanales; family Solanaceae; genus Nicotiana; species Nicotiana benthamiana. The sequence continues at coordinate 110,152,676 of CM067332.1, read as the reverse complement.
GATAGAAAAACTGATAGGTCAGTAATTGGGCCCTCGAGCTTGTCGATTTAGGGTCCTCGAAGTCAATTTTGGAGCTTGGCTGGGAGCTATCGAGGGGGATCAGAGTGTGAATAACAGTTATAATAAAGTTACTAGAGGATCTTTATGGCCAATGATAAGCAATAAAGGATGAACAATAATGAAGATAATAAATGAAACTAATAATATCAAGAGAATATGTTATGGAGCAAATGGAATGTTCTTGTATATTTTTGTGTGGAGCAATTGAAGAAACAACCCATTATAGAGTTACAATGATCCCCTTTATATAGGAGGGGAATCCCATCATAGCACAATAATCATTAATTACAAAGATACGGAGATGCGACAACTAGATAACACCCTGATTTGGGTCTTAGAGTAGTCCACTAGGCTCTGTCAGTCCTAGCTATACGCCTGGGAAGCTTCCCATTTCTATCATTATCGAGTTTGTCGTTATCTTGAGTTAGAGTTTCGATGACCCTCGAGGGAGGGTATTCGGTCTGTGGTCTCGAGCCTTCGAGGTGATCTTCTGAGATGCCTTAGCAATGAGAAATTAGCCCCTCCTATTTTGCCGTATACAGATAGTCCCCGCATTTGTTAGAGAGGAGTGACAAGAAATGATTTTGACATACAACTTTTCGTGCTCTGTATGATGGCGTCATACTGATGGTATCAACTTGTAACGTAAGCCTGTGCGATAAGCGAGGCATATTATTGACTTGTCTTTTTAGCGTCATTCAGCGCTGCCGATTTCCATTCTTCAGAGTGACGGTACGATCCATCTTTCAAAGACATTGATGCCATTGTTGGCCATATTATCATCCCCTATAAATGGTGGCCTTTCAATACTATCTTTTTGTGTAAGTGTTTTTCACTATCTTTCCATCCATTTCTTCTCATTATCCTTCTCCATTACTACCCGCCATGTTTGGGGTCTCTGGTCTTAAGGTCTTATGGCAGCGTTCTTATCAGCCATGCCATGGCTTTTTGCTGGGGATTTCCTATGTCGAGCAAGATTATACTATCTCATCACTTTTGTTATTATTGTTACAGTTATCACTGTTGTCGTTTTATGATCGAGGTGATAAGATAAGGGGGCCGTCCTTTTTTGACTTAGGAGGATGTTTGGACTCTACGCCGTTGCACGAGAGAGTGTTCGGACTATACACTGCTGCTCACTCTCCTATCCTGGCATGGTGTGGAACTCCATCCTTCGAGTTTTTTCCCAAGGGAAATAATGGCCCAACCGGCCGTTAAACTTGCATGGCACAATGTCCCGGAAGGTGGACTCAGAGCGGTCATGCGAGTAGGGTTGAGGCCCGCCGAATCTTCAACCTTTGGCTTTGGCGGGCTATGTCTCTTTTTTCTGCCTCTTCTATGTCACTTTCCTCTTCTTTGTCTTCCCACTTTTCTCTTCTTCATCTTCGACCTTGGGGATATTGTTCTGCAGGATTTATATGGGAACCTAGATGAGGTGGCAATCGAAGATATCACCATCGAGGATGCATGCTCGAGGAGGCGTTGCTTTAAGATGTTGCTGCTAAGGATGCACCTTCAAGAGTAGAATGCGCTCTAGGCTTTTACCATATGTGTACCCTTTCCTTCTTTGTTTCTATGTAAGGACCCCTCTGGGCTTTTGTAATCATATGTAAGGACCCCTCACGGGCTGTTGTAATCAAATGTTTATGAATATAAAGGTGTTTCCTCAACTTTTGTCTTTGATGCTTGCTATGTTCTCTTACATTTGTAGAGACTCTGAATGCACGATTCTGTCAACTACTGCCAATATCAAACTCGGTTGTGAGTATTGTTTCTGGCCTTCGGTTGATAAAAATGGCTTTTCGTGGAATCTTTAGCCATTATCCAGGCCAAACCTGGATTGATCCGACAAACTTGGGTCATCGGGACCCTCACTTCGAGTTGAATAAAAGTAGGTCTTCGAACCCCTAAATCGATATTTAGCCTTTAGACCCCGCGATAATCTTCTAGGGGGAATTCACTCGAAAGCTTGAGGATGAGATTGCCTTGGGACTTTTAAGAGCAGTCCCCTAGTGAGGGTTAACTCGGGGCCTTATCTTGAACTTAATGTATATAACCTTAAGGCATTGTAGATAGGTCCCAGATGAGGGACTGCCCGAATTTAGATGAAATCCTGAGGTCTAACCCTTATGGACAGAGCCTGAAGTGCTTATTTTTCGCAGAGGTCCTCGAGGTTGGGTACCACCTCGAAACTAGAGATGATAATGTTGGCTTCTTAAAGCCTGAATTCTTTTTTATGGAGATCCTTGAGGCCGGGTACCACCTCGCGGTCGGCGATGATGTCCTTGGCTTCTTAAAGCCTAACTTCTATTTGATGGAGATCCTCGAGGTCGGGTACCACCTCAGGGCTGGTAATGATGTTTTTAATCGGCTTTGAGATAGGCGGATGGTCGCTGTTTTTTCCATATATATATATATATATATATATATATATATATATATATATATATATATATATACAAGGATGTTTTTTATCTTTCCAGGTCAAACCTTTCTTTATTTTAGTACTGACTTACTTGCATAGATTCCTTCTTTAGTTCTCCAATTTTGCCATAGCCTTGACTGCTGCATTGGGGTCTGCCTGGCAGAGAGGGGAGAGCTTTGCCTCCGACATTTAGGAACAATGAGAGTATGCCGTGAAGAACGCTTCTTCATAGGAGAAGAACATCTTGGGTTAGTGACAAAAGATTCCGGACGGGGGGAAAAGGTAGTGTTACAGATACTTTCCCGGGGTGAGGGCATCATAGATCGTGCCGATGGGTTCTTGAATGTGTACACGTATCTTTTAACACTAGGACCCCTTTATAGGGTTGTGCTCGAATTCTTCTTAGAGTATCGGGTTACCTTGGCATAGATCCATTCGTCGTCTTGGCGAATAATATTGATGGTAAGATTTTTTGTAGAGAAGGCGGGGCTTGAATTTATGCTTTGTCATCTTATTAGGTTGTACCAGCCCTTTCACCATCGAGGTTTGCTAACCTTGCGATGCCGATCGACCTTGCCCTTCATTATTGATGATGAGGAAGATGGAGACCGGGAGTGGATGAGTCGCTTCATCTGAGTGTTGATCGCCATCATTATCCCCGTGTAGCTTATGCCATTTCTTGAGGAATGAAACAGTACACATAAGTGGTTTATTTCGTGCCTTCTCAGTTTTGCCTATGGAGAAAACTGGTTTTGTAACCATGCCCTCTTTTCTTTTTCTGCAATGGTTTCATGGGCACCAGTTAACGTTCCTGATTTGTCGGATTGGATCTAAAATTTAGCGACCCACTCCACCTGTGATGTGCGCAAGTGGCGAGCTTTGTCCCGTGGCAGATGGGAAGCAAAACATCATGGTAAGTGATACTACTCTTTCCTTCTCCTTCCTTCATTTGGAGAGGCATTTCCCCTTTATGCGTATTAAAATCTCTATTGTAGTCATCGGAGAGCCTTTTGATGCTATGCTATGCTCCTTTAGAGAGGGGAAGGGTTGCCAGCCCCCGGTCTAAAGAATGACAATAATAAGCGAGAGATGCTTTTGCAGGGCGATGGCGCTCAAAGCAGGGCGAAAATGGACTGAGGCTTCGGAGCAGAAGCATCGTCCAAGCTTGCTGCATCCGTGGTTCCTGTTTCTGGAAAGAGGTTTTATCAATTGTTGTCGCCTTCTTTTTCTATCAAAAATACTTTAGGAGATACCAAAAACTCGGGGTCGCATACACTGAGCATCCGTGCTTCAATTGGAGTCGACTCTTTCAGGGCTAAAGAAATCGGATTAGCAGGTGTGCACTCGTCCTTCAAGGAAGCCCGGCAGCTTCACTTTATGGTGAGTTTTCTCACAGGCCTTTCGAGCTTCGTGCCTTCCCTTCCGTATTAGGTTTTCTTTTGCAGGCCTTCGACAAGCTTAAGTCCGGGATTCTTCATCATGAAGTCAGGCTACGAAAAGTTCTGAATGAGCAGAGATCCCTTAGGATCCTTTGTAATGAAAAGGATGTTGAGTTGGTATACTTGCGGTATAAGGTGGGACGCAGCTTGAATTACGAGAGCTACTTGAAGGAGCAGGTAATTTTCTACTCCGGTGAGCGTTCATTCTGCCTTCTAGTTTTTGAGGTTAACACTTTGTTTATTTCAGTTGCAAAAAATGGCAAAGGCCATGGAGAGCCTTCGGGGTGAAGTTTTCCGGGCCAGGCGTGAGCATGGTGACTAAAAGCTCGGGCGGAGGCTCAGGCTTTAGAGGGGAAGGATGCTATGGATAAAGTTCCTGCATTTGAGGCTCAGCGTTGCTTAGCTCGTGATAATGCTTTCGTTCAGACATAAATCATTATGAAGCTTGAGTAAGAGCTTTCGAAGGTCAGGGCTGAGATCATTGATGCCCCGGCTGAAGCCGTAATGAGCAAAGCTAAGGGTGACCAAGAAATGGCGATCTATTAAAAGGACGTTGCTGATGCTCAAGCTGCTGAGAAGGATCCTCGATCGTGAAGAGAGGATTGAAGAATACGCTCGCTGCAAGTCTCGAAGAAAGACCCTCGAGGAGATAAATGCTAGGGGCTTCGCCCTCTTGGAGGAGTTGGCGCGAGCGAGGGCGGACGAGCGCGATGCTCGGTTACTTTTTTCTGATTATGGGACTCTAAAAATATGTGATCTATTTTTATGCTAGTTGTTAAGCAGTTGATGCTATGTATCTTAAACTTAGAAACGAAATGAGAGTTAAAGATAGGGGATAGTCAAACCGATAGGTCAGTAATCGGGGCCTCGAGCTTGTCGATTTAGGATCCTCGAGGTCGATTCTGGGGCTCGACTGGGAGCTATCGAGGGGAGTCGAAGTGTGAATAACAATTATAATAAAGTTAACGGATGCTCTTTATGGTCAATGATAAGCAATAAATAATGATTAATAATGAAGATAATAAATGAAACCAATAATATCAAGAGAGTATGATAGAGAGTAAATGGAATGTTCTTGTATATTTTCGTGTAGAGCAACTGAAGCAACAACCCATTACAAAGTGATATGGATCCCCTTTATGTAGGAAGAAAATCCTATCACAGTACAACAAACATTAATTACAAAGATACTGAGATATGGCAACTAGATGACACCCTGATGCGGGTCTTAGAGTAGTCCACTAGGCTCTGTCAGTCCTAGACGTGCGCCTAGGGAGCTTCCCATTTCTATCATTACCGAGGTTGTTGTTATCCTGAGTTCAAGTGTCGATGACCCCCGAGGGAGTGTATTCGGTCCGTGGTCTCGAGCTTTCGAGAAGATCTTCCGAAATACCTTAGTAATGAGAAATTGATCCCTTCGATTTCGCCGTATACCAGCATGAAGGATTGAAAAGTCTAAGGATTTAAGATGAATTATTTTCATTTTAAAGGATGACCCAAATCCGATGGTAACTACAAATCCGATTCTTTCAAGCCAAAGTAAAAATGAAGAAATAATCTTATGAGATAACTTTTAATCTTAAATAGAAAAAATAATCTTACTAGGATAATCTGTTTTGTGTTATATTTTATTGATTTCTTATAAAAATGATCATATAACTGAAAATAACAATTGTGATGGATCCTCCTGTATAAATAAATATATCCTCTCGCTCTTTAAACGTAAAAAGTAACAAAAGCAAGTTTGTTGCGGAAAGAAACAATATTTCAATTTGGTATATATCCTACAGTTACTTTTATTAAACTCTGCTTATCAGATACCAATAGTAGAAACATTTTGATGTTACATAAAAGATTAGTATTTTGATAAATTACTCTTAATAGTTACATTAATTTGATTCTACTTATTAGATATCGACACTGAAAACATTTTGATGTTACATATATATATATATATGAAGATTTTACTTGGATAGATTACTTTTACACCAAGTGATTATGATGCAAACTACACCTCAAGCTAGAGTTTCACGTTTAAGGCTTGATTTGGTCTAGACGCGATTTAAAAAGTTACGGACTATGAGGCTTGCTTTAGTTAAAAACTAGTAAATTTATCCGTGCTTCGCGCGGTTATAAGTTTTTTCCAATAAAGTCATAGTTTAATATATACGTATATGACTTAAATTATATAAATTACTAAAAGTAGTTAACCTCTATATATATATATATATATATATATATATATATATATAACAAATAGTCATCCATTTATTAGCCCCCCTCCTTCCCCCCCCCCCCCCCAAATGGAACTGTTGCATGAAATGGAAAAAAAGAAGAAGTTGAGATGAAGACAATGAGAATAGTTATTAAAGAAGAAAAGTTATAATTTTATCAACCAAAAAAAAATAAAAAATGACACTACAACAATCTTAATTAATTATAAGATGTTTTTCTACTGCTTTATTTTCAATAACATCACTACGACATGTTTTGTATGATACTAATATTGCATCATTAATATGAAAGGATATAATAGAAAGTAGTGGTTACATTTGCCCGCTTTTACCAAAGCAACTTCCATGATAGAATCTTGGTTTCAAACACAAGGCTACGGGCAAGAGGTAATTTGTCCCTACAAAACAAAGCCAACCAATCTTGGAAAAACCTGCACAAATGGATGGGACATACAAGTATAGGGTCTTTATACGTAGAGCCATTTTGCTACACCAAATAGTGCTCCTCTTTATAGGCTACATTTAAGAGATCAATAGGATTTTAATGCAGAAGTAATTAAATTCTCAAAAATAAATAGGAAATCGTGTGTGAATGATTTATTTAGTGTTGGTTTACAGAAGACATTTAAGGTGATGTATCATTTCAACTTCCATATGATTAAGTGGTGAAGTTTTTTCAGTTATCGTATTAATTGAACAAAAACTAATTTCTTCAAATGGCTGGAAAATAGAGTAGTAGAAATAGGAGAAAAAACCAAAAAAAGGGAGAAAAAAGATAAATAGATTTCTTGGCTTTAGAGAGTTCCAAGTCAGCTTGTCTAATTCCCTCCTTTACATATATATATATATATATATATATATATATATATATATATATATATATATATATATATATATATATATATATATATATATATAGATTTGATATGAATGTAAAACCTTAATGTGGCATCCAGTTTTGCATCATTCATTATATTTGTATATCTGATACTTAATTCTTGAATAACTTCATATACATACACTTTCCTTTTCTTCTTTACTAATATTTTTTTTCTTTTTCTACTTAGAGTTTCTTCTTCTTCTTAATTGTAAATTTGTTTGTTAGATTTATTGTTGTTTTAAAAATTTGATGGTTGAGATTTGTTCTCTATGATATTTAAAAGTTATATTTCAAATTTGAGTTCATTTTGAGTAAATTTGGGCATTAAATCGTGCATTGAATTGTTAAAATTCGCAGAATAAATTTTTATTTCAAAACTTAATATTTGAAATTTGAAGTTGCATTCAATAGATTGAATTACTTAAGATTCGAATTTCTAAAGATGGATTTGAAAGATAGAAGAACATCAGATTTGAGTTCTAAAATTGCATTTAAAAAATTGAACTACTTCACATCCAAGCGGGTACACTTTGAAAGATTTTGTGCAATGTAAATATAACTTCAATGGTAGCCAAAAAAAGTGGTATATATGTCACGACCCTAAACCCGGACCCAGTCGTGATATCGCCTCTCGTGAAGACAAGGGCAGCCGACACAACAACCAATTCATTTTTAAGCAATTAAAAGGACACAATTTAAGTCTTTAACATAGTTTAATCCCAAATAAACTGTGAAATAGTACAATTAGCGGAAAAACTAACACAGTCCGACATCAGGGTGTCACCAGTCATGAGCATCGAATAACCGATTAAAAGTAGGAAGAGTCTACATAGTCTATTACAGAACTAAAACAAGGAAAAATACGATAGGGGGAGAAGCTCTGGGCTGCGAAAGCCGAGCAGCTACCTAGTGAACTTCGAACCGCCTGAGCTGGAAGAAATAAGCACTCGCTAGCAGGACCTGAAGCGCCTGAATCTACACACTGAGGGCAGGGAGTAAAGTGAGTACTCCAACTCAGTGAATAATAACAATAAATTATGACCGAGCGGTAAGAAATCGCGTAAAATATACAACAACATGCTATAAAGAGGCAGAGTAAAACCCGTAAAGTGCAATAAAATAGTAAAAACTCATAGAAACATCTTAGTTCAGTTTAAGCTTCTTTAAAATACCTTTTTAACAGTTAAACAAGTAAATGACAGGCATCTAAAAAAATAAACACATAAATATCGCCTCTCTAGCGCAATACCTATTGAATCAGCCCCTAGGGAAACAACATGGAACAACGCCAGCCCTTCGGACAATATCTCATATCACAATGGGTACCCACACTCATTGAGGGTGTACAAACTCCAGGAGAGGCCCTGTACGGCCCAAATGCAATATCAAGTCATCTTGTGCCATAATCAATAGGCTCTCGATCTCATATCAACAAGCCACCTCGTGGCGTACTATCTCAGGCCCTCGGCCTCAAAATCATAAATCAATGTATCACTGTTACGGCGTGCAGGCCAATCCAAAAGTATCCTGAGAACACAAACCCTCGACCTTACTCAGTTAGAATCTCATAAGTTACTCGAGCAACAGTAAAACATGATGCTCAGCCCAAAATATAATTTAAAATTAATTAATATGTTAAAACAGAGAAAACATGGCTGAGTTATAAAAATAATATAATATAGAATGATGAATACAAGTATAAGGTTAAAACAGCATGGAAATAACAATAAAAATTCCTAAGGGTCTAAATAGTTGGCATTCAGCCCAAAACATGATGATGGCAAATATGGTTCAATCAAATATGCGATAAAATAGTCATTTGGGATGGACTAGGTTACAATCCCCAACTGTGCATGACCCCACGCTCATCATCTAGCATGTGTGTCACCTCGCCATAGCAGAACGATGTGAAATTCAAGGTTTCATACCCTCACAAAAACATTTAAAATTATTACTCACTTCGATCTGACCCAAACTCTAGCCGGCAATGCCTTTGCCCCTCCAATCGGCCTCAACTCGCATCAAATCTATCCAAAATCAGAATTATGATGTCAAATATCCTACTCCTCCAATTTTTAACTCTTAACTTCCATTAATTTTAGGTCAAATCAGTGAAATAATGCCTTAGGATCAATTATTATGTTCAAAAATCTTACCTCCAGACGTTATCCCTTGGATCCCTCTTCAAATCTCCCAAAAAACTCCAAAACCGACTTGATAATGGCGAAGAACAACTCAAAATTCATGAAGGAATTCTTTTATATCTTCTGGCACAGGATTTTCGGATCTGTGTTCCCGCTTCTGCAGTCTAGACCACCGCACATGCGATTTTCACTTAATTGACCATTTTTGAAATATCGTACGTGTGCCATCCCAGGTGCGCCTCCTCGATTGCTTCGGAGGTTTCAGCTAACCTTCTACTTGGCCGCATCTACGGCTGCCTTCCGCTTCTGCGGGCATCGCACATGTGGCCTCCCAACCGGAGTTGCAGTTATGATAGCAACCAAAATTGCTTCAGCTCCTAAACTCAACTCAACCATCGGAAATCACCCTAAGGCCCCCTAAACCTCAACCAAAAGCACCAAAAAGTCATATACCACTATTCTAACTTATATGAATCCTCAAAATACCTCGAACAACATCAAATCAACCAAAACACATCAGATTCAATCCTAAAGTTTCAAAATCTTTCAAATTACACTTTTGATAAAAAGGTCTACCAAAGCACGTCTGAATGACTTGAAATTTTTCAAACATATCTCAAATGACACAACGAACCTACTACTACTCCCGAAGTTTCATTTCGACCCATATATCAAAATCTCACCTATCAACCGGAAGACGCAAAAATTCCAATTTCGACAACTCAAGCCAAAATCTACTTTGGACCTCTAAAGCACATTCTGATCACACTCCTAAGTCCCAAATAATCTCCTGAAGCTATCCGAACCATCGAAATGCACATTCGATCTCTCTAACACATAAGTCTATGTCCAGTTGACTTTTCCAACTTAAGTTTCCTCAAAAGAGACTAAGTATCTCAAACCTTACCAAAACCTTTCCGAAACCGAGCCAACCAACCTGATCACACATAATATCAACAAACAAAGCAATAAGAAGCATAACTGGTGAAAATAGAGTGATAACTCGTGAAACAAGCGGTCGGGTCGTTACATCCTCCCCTCTTAAACAAATGTTCATCCTCGAACGAGTCAAGAAACGTACCTAAAGACTCAAATAGGTGAAGATATCTGCTCTGCATCTCCCCCTCGGTCTCCCAGGCAGCTTCCTCCATGGGCCGACCTTGCACTTTCACTGAAGCTATATCCTTTGACCTCAACTTTCAAACCTGATGCTCCAAAATAGCTACTGGCTCCACATCATAAGTCAAATCATCATGTAACTGCACTGTGCTGAAACCCAAAACATCAGACAGGGACGTGATGATTGGATGTCAGGTCATCGCCAAGAGAGACAGTGTCAGATATCTTGGGTTAGTGATTCAGGGGGACGGAGAGATTGACGGGGATGTCACTCATCGTATAAGAGCAGGGTGGTCAAAGTAGAGGCTTGAATTAGGAGTCCTGTGTGACAAGAAAGTTCCACCAAAACTCAAGGCGAAATTTTATCGAGTTGTGGCTAGACCTTGCCATGTTGTATGGGACGGAGAGCTGGCCAGTGAAGAACTCTCATGTTCAGAGAATGAAGATTGCGGAGATGAGGATGCTCAGGTGGATGTGCGGACTCACCAGGTTAGATAGGATTAAGAATGAAGTTATTCGAGAGAAGGTGGGGTGGCCCCGGTGGATGAGAAGATGCAAGAAGCGAGGCTGAGGTGGTTCGGGCATGTGCGGAGGAGAAGTCCTGATGCTCCAGTGAGGAGTTGTGAGCGGCTAGCGATGGTCGGTGTACGGCAAGGCAGAGGGAGGCCTATGAGGTATTGGGGAGAGGTAATTAGGTAGGACATGGCTAAAATGCGGGTTTCCGGGAACATGGCCCTTGATAGGAAAGTCTGGAGGTCTAGTATCAGGGTTGTAGGATAGGGGCTCCTAGAGTTTTGTGTACTCCTCACCCAGGGTTGGGTATGGCTTGGCAGGGCTATCCATAGATGATTTGTGTATTGGATTATGTCTCCCCTATGGTAGGTATTTATGGTAGTTACTTTCTGATATTATTGCATGCTATTTTATTTATGGTTCTTATGTTTAGTTAATTATTTACGCTATTTCTACTGGAGTTACTAATGCTCTTTTGTTTTTGTTTTTGTTTTTCCTTTCCTTCACTGAGCCGAGGGTCGATTGGAAACAACCTTTGTGCTCTTTCGGGTAGGGGTAAGGCCTGTCTACATATTACCCTCCGCAAACCACTTTGTGGGACTATACTGGGTAGTTGTTGTTGTTGTTGTTGAGACAGGTCCCCAAAGCATACAAACATGAAATACCAGGTGCACACTCGACAAGCTAGGTGGCAAAGCAAGCTCATATGCTACCTCCCCAATCCTCCGAAGCACCTCAAAAGGCCCAATGAACTAAGGACTCAATTTAACCTTCTTTTGATATCTCATAACACCCTTCATGGGTGAAACCTTCTCACCAACCTTGTAGGACACATCCCGAACCTTCTTGTCAGCATAACTTTTTTGCCTTGACCGCACTATACGAAGCCTCTCCTGAATTACCTTCACCTTTTCTAAAGCAACATTTACCAAGTACGTCCCTAATACACTAGCCTCACCCAGCTCAAATCAACCAATTGGAGATTTACACCGCCTCCCAAACAAAGCCTTATATGGAGGCATATGAATACACGACTGATAGTTGTTGTTATAAGAAAACTCTGCGAGTAGTAGAAACGGATCCCATGACCTCCGAAATCAATGATACAAGCACGCTGTCCTTCAATATCTGAATAGTGCACTCGGATTTCCGTCTGTCTGAGGGTGAATAACTGTGCTCAACTCAACATGAGTACCCAAGTCTTGTTGCACATACCTCCAAAACTGCGAAGTAAACTAAGTTCCCCTATTTGAAATGATGAAAACTGGAACACCATGAAAATGAACAATCTCCAGATATAGATCTCTACTAACCACTCTGAATAATAGATAGTACATACAGGAATGAATTGTGTGTACTTGGTCAGCGATCAACAATCACCCAAATAGCATCGAACTTCTTCAAGGTCTGTGGGAGCCTAACTACAAAGTCCTTGGTCATCCACTCCCACTTCCACTCTAGAATATCCATTTGCTGAAGCGAGCAACCCAGTCTCTAATGCTCATATTTCACTTGCTGAAAATTGAGACCGAACTACAAATCCCACAATGTCCTTCTTCATTCTTCTCCACCAATAATGCTGCCTCAGATCCTGATATATCTTCGAGGTACCCGGATGAATAGAATATCACGAGCTATGGGCTCCTCCAAAATTAACTCCCGAAGCCCATCTACATTGGGCAAACATATTCGGCACTGCATCCTCAACACCCCAACATCACCAATGTCACGTCCCTGGAATCATTGTGCTGAACTTTGTCCTTAAGGACAAGCAAATGAGGATCATCATACTGGCGCTCACTGATGTGATCATATAAGGAAGACCGAGAAATCAAACAAGCTAATATCCGACTGGGCTCCGAAATATCTTACCTCACGAAACGACTGGCCAAGGCCTGAACATCAACTGCAAGAGGTCTCTCCCCAACTGGAATATATGCCAAACTCCCCATACCCACCACCTTTCTACTCAAGGCATCGGCCACCACATTGGCCTTCCCCGGATGGTACAAAATAGTAATATCATAGTCCTTTCGAAACTCCAACCATCTCTGCTGCCTCAAATTGAGATCCTTCTTCTTGAACAAGTGCTGGAGGCTACGATGATCGGTAAATACCTCACAAGACACACCATACAAGCAATGCCTCCAAATCTTCAGTGTGTGAACAATGGCAGTTAACTTCAAATCATGAACGTGGTAGTTCTTCTTATAGGGATTAAACTGACGAGAAGCATAACCAACAACGCTACCCTCATACATCAATACACACCCAATACCAACTCTTGAAGCATCACAATACACGGCATATAAATCTAAAGTTGATGGCAAAACTAATATTGAAGCTTCGATCAAGGCCATCTTAAGCTTTTGAAAGCTCTCCTCAAACTCATCTGACCATACAAATGAAGCACCCTTCTGAGTCAACTTGGTCATGGGTGAAATGATAGATGAAAATCCCTGAACAAACAGGCGGTAGTAACGCGCTAAGCCAAGAAAACTGCAAATCTCTATGGCTGAGGATGATCTGGGCCAACTCTGAACCGCTTTTATCTTCTTCGGATCCTCCTGAATACCCTCGCTGCACACCACATGCACTAAGAAAGCACTGAACTAAGCCAAAACTCACACTTGGAGAATTTTTCATAAAGCTTCTCCTCCCTAAATCTCTGCAACACAACTCTCAAATGCTCCGTGTGCTCCTCCTTACTATGCGAGTATACCGGAATATCATAATTGAAGACTAAGACAAACGACCGAGATAAGGCCGGAACACGTTATTCATCAAATGCATGAAAGTTGTTAGGGCATTGGCCAGCCCAAAGATATTACCAAGAACTCATAATGGACATATCGGATCCTAAAAACCGTCTTAAGAATATCCGAGTCCCTGATCTTCAAGTAGTTGTAACCCTAACGGAGATCAATCTTGGAGAATACTCTCGCTCCATGAAGCTGGTCGAATAAATCATCAATGCGAGCCAAATGATACTTTTTCTTAATTGTTACTTTGTTCAACTGCCTATAATCAATGCACATCCTCATAGTGTCATCCTACTTCACAAACAAAACTGGCACACCCCAGGGCAACACACTAGGCCAAATGAATCCCTTATCAAGGAGTTCCTAAAGCTACTCCTTTAACTCCTTCAACTTTGATGGTGCCATACGATATGAAAGAATAAAAATGGGTTGAGTGCCCGACACCAGATCAGGACCCAAATCTATATCCCTGTCCAGCGGCATGCCCGTCAAGTCTGCAGGAAACACATCGGGAAAATCCCTCACAACTGGAACACAATAAATACTGGGAGTCTTTGTACCAACATCCCTCACAAAGGCTAGATACAAAAGACAACCCTTCCCAACCATACGTTGGGCCTTCAAGAATAAAATTACCCTAGTGGGAACATAATCAGTAGAACCTCGCCACTCACTTCGTTGCCCACCTGGCATAGTCAAAGTCATTGTCTTAGCATGACAGTCCAAAATAGTGCAACACGGAGATAGCTAATCCATGCCCACAACAACATCAAAAACCACCATACATAATAACAAAAGATCCACTCGGGTCTCTATACCCCCAATAGTCACCATACATAACATGTACACATGGTCTACAACATCAGTATCGCCCACCGGATTAGATATATAAATAGGTGAAACAAGAGACTCAGGGGGAATATCCAAATAACGAGCAAAGTATGATGACACATAAGAATAAGTGGAACCGGTATCAAATAATACAAAGGCATATCTACGAAAGATTGAGACAATACCTGTGATTATAGCATCTCAAGTAATAGCATCAGGTCTTGCTGGAAGTGCATAGAAATGGGCCTGGCGACCACCTGATCGACCTTCCCCTCTAGGACGGCCTCTAGCCGACTATCCTCCACCCTTAGTAGATTGGGTGGGTGATGGTGAAGTAATTGATGCTGAATCCGATGGCTGACTCCTATGCTAAGATGAACTCGCAAGACGATGAGGTCATTGCCTCCACATAAGACCTATCTCTCCACACTCATAGCAACTCCCTGGCGTTGGAGATGGGGACTGAAGGGAACCCCTAGCACCGGAATGACTAGCATATGCACCTCGCATAGAAGAACCCTGAACTAATGGAGCACGGAGTGAACTCTGAGCTAGAAAGACACTGAGTGATGACTAGCCCTGATTAGAACTGTGAGAATCATGACCCTATGTCGCCCTACGATAACCTGGGCGAGCTGGCTGAGCATGCCTGAATGGACGACTTCTGCCGTACTGAAACTGACCTCTCGAAGGAGCACCACCATGACTACCAAATCCTTGAGGCCTCTTGGCCTCCCTCTCATCTCGCTCCTAGTGACGAACTGACTCAATCGCATAGGCAATGTCAACAACCTCCTATAAAGTAGCACCAAACGCCCTTTCCCTAGTCATAAGAATATGAAGCTAATATGTGAGGCCATGAACAAACCTCTTAAACCTCTCTCTATTTATCGGAACCAACCAAATAGCATGACGAGCTAACTCAGAGAACCTCATCTCATACTGTGTTATAGTCATCTCCCTTTAATGTGACCACTCATACTGCATGTGCAGATCTTTTCTGCAAGACTGCGGCATATACATCTCCAAAACGAGAACGGAGAACTGCTGCCAGGTAAAGGGTGCTGCATCAACAGGCCTACACCTCTCATAGGCCTCCCACAAAGTGAAAGCAGCTCTAGAAAACTGAAATGTAGTGAAAGCGACCCCGCTAGTATCCAGAATACCCATTGTGCGAAGAATCCTCTAACATATGTCCAAGAAATCATGGGTAACGTCGCCCTCTGCTCTACTAAAAGTCAGAGGCTGAAGTCTACCAAACCTCTCCAACATATGCTGCTCGTACTCTGGCATGGCATTGAGCTACATAATCCTGAGCAGATGCAACTGGTTGGGTTGGATATGCCCCCGGTGTATGAAGTCCCTGCATGACTGCTCAGGTGTGCGAGTGGCGGGAGTTTGAGTGCCTCCCCTGGGCTGAGAAGTAGTTGCGGCTGTAGTCACGGAAACCGCCTGAGCTAGGCCAGTGTATACTGATAGAATCTGAGCCAAGGCCTCCTGAAGAGCCGGAATCACAATAGGCACAGCTAGTGCCAGAGCTGGTGCTGTTGGAGTGTCCACAACTGGACCTTGTCCTGAACTGGGCGACAGGTGGATCTGCAGGTGCTGCCCTAGCTGCTGCATGGGACACACCCCTGCCCCTACCACGACCACGATCGCGTTCTTGGCCTCTAGTAGCCATAGCTGGTGGTACAGGTGGTCGTCCATCTTAGCACGTGCCCTCACCATCTAGTGAGAGAATATAATGACAGAAGTTTACTGCTCGAATCAACAGATTTGCATTACAAGAATTTCAAGAATATGAAGTTTTTTCTAAAGATTCTGATCTCCCCCCCCCCCCCCCCCCCGAGGATAAATACAGACGTCTCCGTACCGATTCGTCATACTCTACTAAACCTGCTCATGACTCGTGAGACCTATGTAACCTATGCTCTTATACCAACTTGTCATGATCCTAAACTCGGATGCGGTCGTGATGGCACTTCTCGTGAAGGCAAGGCCAGCCGACACAACAACCAATTCGTTTTTATGCAATTAAAAGGACACAATTTAAGTTTTTAACATATTTTAATCCCAAATAAACTGTAAAATAGTACGATTTGCAAAAAACCAACACACCCCTACATCGGCGTGTAGCCATTCGTGAGCAACTAATAACCGAGTAAAAGTAGGAAGAGTCAACATAGTTTATTACAGAACCAAAACAGGGGAAAATAAGATAAGGGAGAAGCACTGGGAGTTGCGAACACCGAGCAACTACCTAGTGAACTTTGAACCGCCTAAGCTAGAAGCAATCAACACTTGCTAGCGGGACCTGAAGCGCCTGAATCTGCACACAGAGTGCATGAAGTAAAGTGAGTACTCCAACTCGGTGAGTAATAACAATAAATGAAGACTAAGCGATAAGAAATCACGTACAAAATACAACAATATGCTATAAACAGGCAGAGTAAAACCCGTAAAGTGCAATAAAATAGTGAAATCTCATAAAAACACCTTAGTTCAGTTTAAGCTTCTTTAAATACCTTTTTAATAGCTAAACAGCCCCTCGGGCTATATCTCATATCAGAATAGGTACATGTGCTCACTGGGGGTACAAACTTTGGAAGGAGCCCCTTACGACCCAAGTGCAATATCAAGCCATCTCGTGGCATAATCAATAGGCTCTCAGCCTCATATCAACAAACCATCGCGTGACGTACAATCTCAGGCCCTGCGCCTCAAAATCAAAAATCAGTGTATCACTACTGCGTCATGCAATCCGACCCAAAAGTATCCTCACAACACAGGCCCTCGGCCTTACTCAATCAGAATCTCATAAGCCACTTGGGCAACAGTAAAACATGATGCTTAGCCCAAAATATCATTTAAAATATCGTTTAATGTGTTAAAACAGAGTAAACATGAGTTATGAAAATAAAAGAATATAGCATGACTGAGTACAAGTATAAGGTCAAAACAGTGAGGAAATAGTAGTAAACCCCCCCCCCCCCAAGGGTCCAAATAGTTGGCACGAAGCCCAAATATGGTATTCAGTCCAAAACATGATGGTAGCAAATAATTTTCAATCAAATATGTGGTAAAGCAGCTATTCAGGACGGACTAGGTCACAATCCTCAACGGTGCACGACCCCACACTTGTCATCTAGCGTGCGTGTCACCTCAACATAACACAAAGATGTGAAATCTGAGGTTTCATACCCTTAGGACAACATTTAAAATCATTACTCACCTCGATCCATCCCAAACTGTAGCCCGCGATGCCTTTACCCCTCGAATCGGCGTCAACTCACATCGAATCTATCCATAATTAGAATTACGACGTCAAAATATTCCAAGGGAACGAAGCCCATGCGAAAAATAATCAATTTACAATATAAATCCCGAAATTAACCAAAACCCGACCCCCAGGCCCACGTCAAGAAATTTGATAAAATTTACATCAATCGATCCCTTATCTCCCCCACAAGATCATACCTATCAAAAGTCCCAAAACTCGACCACAAATGGCCCCTCAAATCCTCAAGTCAAGGTCTCCAATACAAGCCCTAATTCCAAACTTTTAACCTTTAATTTCCATTAATATTAGGCCAAATATGTGAAATAATGCCTTACGATCGATTATTAGGTTCAAAAATCTTACCTTCAGATGTTATCCCTTGAATCCCTCTTCAAAATCTCCCAAAAAGCTCCAAAACCCACTTGAATTGGCGAAGAACAACTTAAAAATCGCAAAGATATTCTTTTATACCTTCTAGCCCAAGCTTTTCGCACTTGCGGTCAAAATCCCGCTCATGCGGTCCCGCTTTTGGGGTCTAGACCGCCGCACCTGTGATTTTCACTTATTTGACTATTTTTGCACCTGCAGTTGAAATGTCACATCTGCACCATCGTAGGTGCACCTCCCCAATCACTTATGCGATTCCAGCTAACCTTCTACTTGGCCGCATCTGCGGCTACCTTCCTCTTTTGCGGGCATCGCACCTGTTGCCTCCCAACTGCAGGTGCGGTCATGACAACAACCAAAAAGGCTTCAGCTCCTATACTCAACTCCAAACCTTTCGCCGACCATCCGTAATCACCCGGAGGCCCTTGAACCTCAACCAAAAGCACCAACAAGTCATATACCACTATTTTAACTTATACCAATCCTCAAAATACCTTGAACAACATCAAATCAACTAAAACACATCGGGTTCAAGCACAAATTTCAAAATCTTTCAAATTAGGCTTTTGATCAAAAAGTCTATCAAACCACGTCCGAATGACCTGAAATTTTGCACACACATCTCAAATGACACAATAAACCTATTACAACTTCCGGAGTTCCATTAAGACCCCTATATCAAAATCTCTCCTATCAACCGGAAAACATCAAAGTTTCAATTTTGACAACTCAAACCTAAATCTACTCCGGACCTCCAAAATACATTTTGATCACACTCCTAAGTCCCAAATCATCTCCCGAAGCTATCCGAACCATTAGAATTTACATTCGCGCTTTCTAACACATAACTCAATATCTGGTTGATTTTTTCAACTTAAGCTTCCTCAAAAAAGACTAAGTGTCTAAAACTTTACCCAAACCTTTTCGAACCCGAGCCAACCAACCCGACCACACATAACATCGATAACTAAAGCAATAAGAAGCAGAAATGAAAGAAACGGAACGATACCTCATGAAATGACCGGCCAGGTCGTTACCCTATATAAAAATGCGCCGATAAGAATACTAGTACATTTACCTAATCCCATCTGGACTCTTATAAATTGAATGTTATTCTATATTTGTTTTCTCTTTAGTCTTGTGATGGTACATAGAGATGAAAAGCATTTTCAACAAGATAAGTATGACAAAAATTGGGATATACAATTCCGGTTTTATGACTTTATGGTGATTGTTTGAGATTCTTTTAGATAAATGGAAGGTTCAAAAGGATTGAATTACTAACCAAGGGATATATATATATATATATATATATTTATTTATTTATTTATTTATTTATTTGTGTGTATGTGTGTCAAAGAAAGGAAATGTTAGTGTTTGAATTATCACCAAGCTACAGGTAAGTCTGTAAACCATCATTCGCTAATCAGCTAAGGGAAATCTTGTCTTTGTGAATTATTGGACTCTTCTATTGCTGATAGTTCTGAAGAGTCCATGTCATAATAGCTAGCCGTATAAGATGAACGTTCGTGCTAATGCATTACTGGCATTTTTGTTTTACTATAAATAAGGCATTAGTATTGCGGCATCCAGTTAGATAAAAAAATTAATCACTTAATTCGTTATAAATAAAATTTTATTTATAATGAATATTTATATTTAGAGATTTTAAGATTTATTATTTGGTGGCTAAGTCACCTTCTCCCTATAAATAGAAGGTTCTATTCCATTGTAATTTATCTCATATCAAATAAGAATTCCCCTCTTTCTACTTTACTTTGCAATTCTATCATGACCCAATCCCAGACCCGGTCGTGATGGCGCCTCTCGTGAGGACAATGCCAGCCAACTAAACTGTTTTGTCTTCTTAAAACAGTTAAACAGTGCATAAACAGTTTAAATATGATTTAATGATATAATTAGCGGAAGTACAACCCGACACAACCCTGATCGGGATGTCACAAGTCACGAGCATCTATTAGAATATAAATAACTACAAGGTCTGAAATATAAAAAAAACAAGGCTAATGAACGAAAAGGGAGAAAAGCAGTGCTGCGAACGCTGGCAGCCACCTTGTTAAACTCTGATAACTCTGCCTCTGATTAGCCAAAATCCGCTACCAGGTGTATACACACAAGGTGCAGGGAGTAAAGTGAGTACTCCAACTCAGTGAGTAATAGAGGTAAACAACAATTGAACAGTAAGAAATCATGTAAAAAAAATCAGCATGTTGTATAGAAGCAGTGTAAAACCTTTTGAGAAGAAAAACATTGAAGTTGTGAAATCTTTAGAAACATCTTAGCGCAATTTAAACCTCTTTTGAAAATGACTTTTTCAAACAGTTACGCAAATAAATGTAAAATCATTAATGCCGATAAGTATAGAAAATCCGCCCCTTAGGCACAAATATCACAGTATAACAGGTAAAATGACAAGTAAGTATGAAAGATGAACACATAAAGGTTTGCCCCTCGGGCAATCTCTCATAACGGTACCATCCCCTCGAGCTCACTCTTAGAATAATATCAGCCCCTCGGGCTTACTCTCAAATCACAATGGGTACCCGTGCTCACTATGGGTGTGCAGACTCCGTAGGGGCCCCTTACGGTCCAAGCGCAATATCAAGCAATCTCATAGTATCATCTCTCAGCTCTCGGTCTCACATTACTCAAGCCACCTCATGACGTATATATGCATCTCAGGACCTCGACCTTATATCACTCGGTGTATCCTCACATCTGGCCCTTGGGCGCACTCAGTCAGAAAATCATCACAAACCCCTCGATCATTTGTAAAACAGTAGTTTTCAGCCCAAAACATCGTTTAAAAATATCATTTAAGTCTCAAAACTTAGTAAAATTGGCTGAGTCGTAAAATAGGGAAACATAGAATGACTGAGTTCAAGTAATAAGTTAATACATAGAGGAAATAGTGATAAAAATTTCTGAAGGGTTCAAATAGCTGGCACGAAGTCAAAATATGACCATCAGCCCAAATCATGATGATAACAAATAAGTTTCAGTCAAATACGCGGTAAAATCATCAATCGAGACGGACCAAGTCACGATCCCTAATAGGACATGACACCACGCTCATTATCAAGCGCGCATCTCACCACAATATAACACTACGATGTGCAAATTCTGAGTTTTAAACCCTCAGGACATCATTTACAATCATTACTCACCTCGAACCAGCGAAATCTCTAGATCGCGATGCCTTTACCCCTCAAATCAGCCTCCGCACCCGTCGAATCTATCCAAAATCAGAGCGAATACGTCACAATATGCTAAGGTAATAAAGCCCAAGCGAAAACAATCAATAATGGGCACAAACATGAAATTACCAAAACCCGAGCCCAGGCCCACTTTGCGAAATTCAGAAATTTTTACATCAACAAGTTCATTATTCTCCCACGAGTTCATACATACAAAGAGTTCTTAAATTTGACCTCAAATGGTCCGTCAAATCCCAATTCAAAAGTCTAATTTCTCAACCCCTACCTCATCACTTTTAGGCTTATTTTCCATAAATTTCTAGGTAGATTTCAAAATATAAACGAGTTTTAAGTTTAAAAATCTTACCTCCAATCGATTCCCCTTGAATCCCTCTTTAATTTCATTCAAAAAGCTTTTAAAATCATCAACAATGAGGGAAATACGCCCGAAAAATCGTGGATGAAGTAACTTAAAGCATTCTGCCTAGCACTGCCTATTCCTTCATCGCGATCGCGGCACAAGCCTCGCAATCGCGAAGAGAAAATATTCAAGACCTCAAAAATAGAATATGCGAACGCGACCAACACCCTGCGAACGCGATGACCAGATGAAATAACCTTACGTGAACGCGAGAAACCATAACCTTGGGCCCCATAAAACTCACTTCCTCTACGCGATCACGAGCGCCTTCTCGTGAACGCGATGCACAGCTGAACAACCATATGCGAACGCGAAGTCTCTCACACGAACACAAAGGCTAAACTCTGGCCTTCCTCCATTCCTTCTAAGAGAATGCGAAGCTTCTCATGCGAACACGAAGAGATAATTCTCTGCAACACTGAACCTGCTATTTCTTCAAATTTCAAACTCCAAAAAATGGTCCGATTGACCATCTGAAACTCACCCGAGGCCTCTAGGACCTCATAAAAAGCACCAACACATCCTAAAACATTATTCAAATTTTCTCCAATCATCAAAACACCTTAAACAACATCAAATTACTTAAAACTCATTGAATTCAAGCCTAAGTTTTCCAAAAACTTCCGGAATACGATTTCGACCAAAAATCCAACTAAACCACATCCGAATGACCTAAAATTGTGCACATACATCCCAAATGACATAATGAAGCTTCAGAAACTCTCGAAATTCCATTCCGATCCGCGGATCAAAATCTCACCTATCAACCGGAAAACGTCCAAATCTCAATTTCGCCAATTCAAGCCTAAACCTTCCACAGACTTCCAAAATGCATTCGGATCATGCTCATAAGTCCCAAATCACCCGATGGAGCTAACCAAATCATAAAAATTTTGATCCGATCTCATATACAAATAAGTTAAATCTTGGTCTAACCTTTCAAATTTCAAGCTACAACTGGGAAATGTTCCTTCAAATTCATACTAATTTCCGTGAAAACCAAAACCAGCAATTTACATCAGTCATAATACATCACACGGGGAAAGTCATGAACCAGAACTGACGATCAAAGTGCAAATGCTCAAAATGACCGGTCTCGAACAAGCCCGGAGTTTTTCCATAAGCCAACCAATCACTGAATAAACTTAACATGCATAATCCGGGGTGATCACACGTCACCCTATCTCACATAGGTTCAATAACATATTAATTCTTAAATTTCACAATCCAACCTAGCCCATAAACCATAGAACCACATTTCACTTCGAAAACCATCAATACGATTAGAACCTCACACCTATATTTTGAATAGGCCCAAACCAACTGTAATAACCCATAGCTGCAACCTCGGGAGCAATCCCATGATATACCACACAACTCAAACCCTCGTAGCGATAACTTTTATTTATAGCAGCTGCCCACAACAAGCGAATACTGGTGAAAAACCTCTGTCAACTGAAGTCTCATTCTAACACTTTCATATACTGCCAACGATAAATGAAATACGCAATAAACCACGACCATTTTCACAGGTCAACCATTCATGAAGCTATTTCTCCTTTTGCAAATACCATAGCAATTTTCGAGATGAACCTCGATATTACCCCTCTAACAAGCTGAAATCAAATCCTTTCGTATTCATTAATGATCCTAACGATCTTTGATAATCCAACGCACTACTCTGGTGACATGACACATCAATACATGCCTAAGCCTTAACTCGCATAATACGCACACCAATAAGCAATGGTACAAACATACTCAAATCATGAAAATGACTCAAATTAAAAAGTTGTACCTCAAGATCACAAGTACCACCACAACACAAGGCCGAGAACCCGTCTCATATTATAGAAATAGGACACACGAATCTAACATGCAAGGTCATATCTCCCTATAGCTTTGCTAAAATGCTCGATCCTAACAAATACTGCTCCACATGAAACACCTCAAGTGACTATGCTTGATAGCAACAACCATGCAAAATTTTGATGTCTGGAACCAAAGCGCATCATCATACCCACTGTGTAATAAATAACATAAATCACGCGAACCCGATAGGACATAACCATTCATTGGACAATGCCCAAGTACTCTTCTCGCTCGACTTCCACTTTGAATCCCCCAATGGAACCGCACCATATGTTCCTATAACCAATGAATCATACGTCTTGCAACACAGAAAAGGTAACTCATAGATCTCTCCAGATCACTAATAATCTCCTTGACGGTCGAAACAACCCATCCCTCAACAATACAATTCGGGGCCAACCAAGCCAACTCAAGCTTGAACACGCATCCATATTGGCCTGCCAACAAACTCCTTACAAGGGAAGCCTAAAGCTGCTCCTTCCACTTCTATAACTCTTGTATGTGCCATACGATACGGTGCCCATCACCAAATCAATACCAAAATTAACAACCTTGCCCGGCGACATGCTCGGTCATAAGAAACACATCCAAAAAGTCTCTCACCACCGAAATTGAATCAATATAAGGGACCTCAGCACTAGCACCCATCACAAGATCCCAAATAAGAAAGGCAAATCCTCCCCATCCTTCCGCTGGGTCTTCGAAATATAAAATCTCTCCAATAGGACATAATCCGTCGAACATCGCCACTCAACCCGTGGAAATTTTCCCGGCATAGCCAACAGCACCACCTTGGCGCAATAGTCCAAAATAACATAACATGGAGACAACAAGGCTGAACCTAATATCACATCCAAGATCTAATCTACCAAGCAACAAAAGATTTATCGAGTCTCCAAACCCTGATAGAAATCCTGATAGTCACTAAACAGTACCGATAGACACGATATACAACCACAACATAGCCTGAATATGAGAACTTCTGTCTCCAAATCCATACGACACATGAATCACCAAATCCAATCCCAATTTCGCCATATGAATATATACCACACCTCCAATACCCAATAATTTCACGAGAGATACTCAAAACTTCTTCTGTGCCACCAAGCAAACTCGAATATAAGCAGTAGATCTAGCTAGAAAGTGCCGCAATACTAGTGAAGTGTCATCAACTTAATAACATTGCCCTTTTTTCTGAAACATATACTCTCGTCGAATCAGTTCCAATTAGTGATACCATTTCCTTAAACATCTGAGGCTAGCCGCTGCTTAAGAGTTTCATGAACTTCCTTTCTGAATTGAACTGTAACCTTACACACGCAAATCTCAATCCTCACAACATGCCGCATATACCATACTATGTTAGGATATCATGAGAACTTCATCTCCCTTCCGAGCCACAGACATCTATGTACTCAACTAGTCAAGAACTTTCCATTGGTCCCATCTAGAAGAAAAATTACTATACATCCCATGCTCCGCATACCCATAGAAAATATACATCTCCAAATCGCAGCAGAACCATAAAGAACTCTTTGACTTCCCTTTATGCAAATTAGATCCGCCAGGACTGAATTCCTCTTAATTGGACCAAGCTACAAACCATCAAAACCTAAGAGCATTGCTGCAAAATATGTGTAAGAACTCATCACCTTGAACACACACAATGAATTAATTGTATCCTTACCATACTAGTCCATTCTACTATCAAGCTACTTCATCTATCTAAATTTCCTTTTGATTCATCTTCAACTGGATATTCCCTCTTGCTGTAGCACCACAATGCCTCAACCCAATCTTACCACATGAGACCCAAGCATAAAACCATACTATCTAAGACCCATAAGCCGCTGAATATCTCTCAATTTATTCCCAAAAACATCACATCCCAGAATACTTTACTCTGAAGAACTTCCTGCAAATTTAACTCTGTTACCTTTACTTTCCTGACACTGATACTTAGAATCCCATAATTAACATAGAAATACCACAAGTCTTGACCTCTTTCAATGAAAACTCAGTTTCTAACCGCATATACAACTCAAAAATACCTAATTGCTCCATGTAGAATCTTGAACACATTAGAACCATTATCGATAGTCATTCGCTCTTATTCAAATTGCAATTTACCTAACCCGACGAACAGAACCGCCCGTGCTTCATTGGTACTCCGACACCACAGAATGAAATCCTCATCCCAATACAACCAAGCAACTTTCTGCTATATGCACCGGGAATTCTTTACCAACAACAACTTAAGACATCCCATGATTTTCTTACCGTGTGAAGCATAATATAAATTTTGTCAAAACCTTTCCTTTACTCGAGCCATCCTCGGTCTCAATTTCCATAAGCCATAACTGATTCATCCGCACGCCTCAAGCCAGAACCAACATAGCACCTAACCGTGTAATCAACTACTCACCGCAGACTCCCCCACTTGGCTCGAAGCCATAGATCAAAATAGACCCAATAACTCATAACACATATACTTTATTGATGCCACAATACCATAGTGACATCAAACTCAGTTCCTTTACAAGCTTGTGAAAACACAGATCATCTAGTACTTTAAATCTTTGGAAAATCTTGCACTCATTGTCGTAATAGTTAAGGCCACTCTCTTAAGCGACCCAAAATTCTAATTTCAACACTTACATTTCACTTGCACATGAGATCTTCAAACAGTCACATAAGGGTCACACAACCCCAGAATTCTTCGCATGAGATAACCCACTTGCTTTGCCTTTAATGAATATTTCTGTATACCTTCCACAAGCATAAACTGTACGCAGTCACTTAGTCTTCCCAATTCTAAACTCATAGCGCAACATGAAATTTACTTCACCCTTAACTGGGAAACATGAAAAGATCCTTCATACGCCCATAACTCAAGGCTATATCTCGAATCGAGATAGAATTTCAGCACCAAATAGTTCTTCTATCCTCCATCAAGACTTCCTCATCACTTCCAAGTGATATAGATACATATCGCAGTACTAACATACTCATAACATAGTTATCCAGCTCTCACTTCCACTAATAGGGACGATACCGAACATATAAGTTCAAAACACTTGCTCACACAATCAGAACCTCAGTGCTCAAGCTGTAGGCAAAGATCTGGCCTCAAGTCTTAAATCACGTGTTAAAAGGTAATAATTGATTTGGCGTTGCTTTTTAATTAAAAGGGTATTTTCTTTTTACTCAAATAATTTCTAAAAATAACTTCTTCTTTGCTCGCTGACTTTCCTAACTGATTTAGAAAATTGGAATTTACCTTATGTTATGTAAATGAGACTTCTTGAACATATTGATTATATTTGTACAGACATTATGAATTTTGTAACATGTGGATTTTATTATGAAAAGTGAGATGGAAAATATGTGGGCACAAGGTGTCATGTGTGCTGAATGTTCGAAAGTTGATGTTATGACATGAGAAACAAAGGATTTAGATGGTCGGGATTGTATATAGACATGATATGATTGATTGAGTTGACATTGCCTTCTTTATTTGAGTACATTTTTACTTGTTGTGCCCCTGTTATATCTGTGTTGATTTACTTGTTATCTGATTTACTTGTTATCTGATTTACTTGGTTAGCATTTTTTACAATCCTTGTTCTCTCTTTATTATTCCTACTGTTTGTATTCTGATTTCTTTCCACTGTTGATATTACTTCGTTATCGTTATCTTGATATTTTATTATCATATCATGTTAATTTTATTTGACCAGTAGGTGTCTTGATTGTTCCTCGTCCGTACCCCACCGAGGTTAGTCTTCATACTTATTGGGCACCGCTGTATTGTGCTCATACTACACTTCTGTATATTTTTTATGTACATATCCAACTAGATCTAGTAGCTGTGTGGGTCAATGTATTCAAGACTCAAGGTAAACCTGCTACTGCATTTGTAGGCCTCGGAGTCACATTCATTTGTATTTATTTTCCATTTGTTCCTTGTTTTGGGATAGCGAATTATTTATATTTTATAACCACTCTTAGAAAAGCTTATGACTTGTACTGCCGCTTTTGGGAGTTGTAAATTTTTAGAGTTAAATAACTTAAAGTTAGCAAATGTCAAGGTTATTTCAGTTAATGTTAGGATTACCTAGTTTAGAGATTAGGTGCTATCACAACTCCTACATAGGAAATTTGGATAGTGACAAGTTGTTATCAGAGCTCTAGGTTCATAGGTACTACGAGTCATAAGCAGGTTTAGTAGAGTCTTACAGTTCGGTACAGAGACGTTTGTACTTATCTTAGAGAGGCTACAAAACTGTTAGGAAATTCCATTTCTTTCATTCCCTATCGTGCGATATTAATTCAGCTTGCAATATAAAACTAATGGTCCTTTACATCCATTCGTGTGCAATGTTATGCTATCGGTGTCTGCAATGCACCAGTGGTTCATGAAGCTTCAGACAGGCTACGAGAGAGTTAGGGATGCTCATAAATTTTTCAACGTGTCATTCAGACTGGAGATACAAAGGCATTGAGAGGCTATTAAGTTGTTCATATGGAGGTGTAGTGGTTTTCGACATCTGGTTGATGATTTCTAGCTTGGGAAGGTTTAATTGATCGACTAGTCATCGCGATTGTGGCAAGGCCACGAGATAAGTGTTATTGTGGATAGTTGGTGGTATTGGAGTACCTTGTGATTTGTGTTGTTCGAGTTGTAAAGGTTAGTTTTTTGGATCATCAAACGTTATTTTCTATGGCTTTGCGCCAAGTGGAAGAGTCCAATATCGGCATTCAGATTGCAAAGATTTATATTTGTTTTAACCTGAGGTATGTGTATACGCGGTATTAGTGGGTACCATGATTTTGTGTATGACCAAGGCTTGAGATCTTGCACAAGATGATATTGGGGATTATAGTGTTTTTGTGTCATTAATGGACTTATGTTTCAGCATCAAAGGGAGTCGGAGGAACAACTTTAGATTCACAGAAGGTCTATTCAACGTGGATATCGTGGTTGTAGCAGAGCGGGGTGATTTATAGGTAATGCGGTGGCTTATGAGTTTCTTGGCTATGTGGTTCGTGTTAGAACCATCTGCATTGGGACTTTGATTGGGATTATTGCATATCGACTATCCAGAGAAAAGGGACATCTCTATTGTGTTGGATCACCATAGCGATAAGGTAATTGGTCTATTGAATGAGAATTCTCTACTAGCAACTGTGGCAGCACTCTAGTATTGGAAGGTTTGTGTGACTCGATTGAGTTTGGGAGGTGCGGTCCTAATGGTTTATTTACGTGTGGGTGGATCTCGAGGAGTTCTCGATGGTTTGGGAAATGGCTTTATTCTATTGGCTGCTATGGGCATAAGGAATATGTTGCACATAGTCGATTTTCTAAATAGGTATCAACAATTAATAGGGTGTTTGCATTGTTGACTATCATACGTGAGTAGTGTTCACTTTTGGAAAGGACCTTGCGTTTTTTATTGCAGTGTGTGGCTAGTAGCATTGTGGTTACGGGGATTTGATGCTTTCGAGGTTCGTGTTTTGTTACGCAGTCAAAAACTCTATATGAGTGCTTCAGCAGAATGATATGGTGTGAGTGATGTATAAGCCATTTGATTTGCGTAGTTGAGTTCGAATTTGGAATTTTTTGTATTCATAAGGTTTTGGGGCTAGATGCCTTCACATGTAAACTATTTCCTGTTTGCGGATTGTGGAGAATTGTTGAGGGTGGGATAATTAATAGCATGTATTATCGATAGGTTGTTGTGGATCTTTTTAAGAATATTTATCTAATTGGCAAAGATCATGATTTGGTTGGAGTTTATCTCAAGGCTCAATGAGAATATGTATCTTGTATCAGGTCCAATTTATATGCTCTTGTGAGATCGACATTATGGTTATGTTATCAGGCAAAATGGATATTATTTGTTCCCCTGGCCTATATTATATGTTACTTTTTTATGTTGTGTTAGGCGATGAGGTTGTATGATTATTACCAAGGAATGTTGTAATTCTGTGCAGACCTTATGGCGATGCGGGTGAGATAGCCCTCGTGATGTTAATCAGCTCATTGTACCTTTGTTGTGCTTGCTTTTTTTATGTTTTAGAACTTTCATTTATTTTCCCACAATTTTATTTGTGCACTTTGTTGTAATTGATATCAGTATTCATATGTTCAGTGAGCCCAAGCATTTTGGCTTGATGAATATTTAGGAGAGAGTTGCACGCCGCAATGGATGTTATGTGGAATACCTTTTCTTTGTGTCCATTTGGTGTTATGTTTTCACTCTGTGGTAAGATTTGATGAAGAATTACACTTTTGTTGTTACACATGTTGTACTCGTTACATAATTCTTATACTTTGCTTTTCTTCACTTGTGCTGCATAGTTGAGTTATTGTTGGTTTGGTGTACAAATTATGTAATGCTAAAATCTGTGTTGTTCTGTGATGATCTTTTAGTTAGGTTACTTGTATTCGCTGAGGTGAGGTTCTTAGACCTAAGATTAGTACTATGGTATTGGGGGCGAGGGGTGTTTGGAAGTATGAGGGTGTTTCTGCTATGATTTGGGTAATGGCCCTTGGCGGGCGATGGAGCTTCTTGACTTCTTGTCTTCATGGGTGACTATGAGTTCCCGCATGTTTCTTTATTATGAAAAACGATATGGAGGTCCAAAATGAGGTTAAATTTATTGTGAGGTGTGTTGCCAGCATCCAGGATGTTATTCGAGCAGCTATGGTGGTCAGAGGTTATTGCTTCGGGCATCTTAGTAGTGTAGAGCAGGGTGTGATTGTTTTCTAGATTGAAATTTGGCTCAATTCAGCTTGTTAAGGCTCATTCAGTGAGATGACATGAAATTCATATCCGACGATGAGTTTCAATATTGAGGTTTGGGGTTTTGGTCTAAGGTTATGGGCTAAGAAGAAGATGAGATCTTTAGTTAGGTTACATTGTCAGTTCTGATTTGGTTGGATGATGGTGAATCACCCTCAGGTGTGTGTATGGTGAGCTCATGCACTGGCTCAATGGTTTTTGAATAACTCCGGACACTTTCGAAGACGAAAGTATATTTAAATGGAGGAGGATTTAAAGACCCGACTGGTCATTTTGAGCAAAAGTGCCCTTTTAGGCAGTTCGAGGTCTCGAGCAGATTCATAATATGTGTATTCACTTTCGTACATGGTTGAAATCAGTTAACTTATGATTCAGAATCAAATTGGAAGGAGGAAACTAGTTTTGGAAGTTTAAACGGTAAGAATTTGACCGGAATTGGACTTTTGGGTAAACAGCCCCGAAATGGATTGTGGGTGATCTCAACAGCTTTGCATGGTGATCTTGGAGTTAGGCGTGCGTCCGAATTTGGATTTGGAGGTCCGTCGGGTAATTTATAGATGTATACAATCCAACACTTCAAATTTCAATAATTGTTTCACCTTTAATTCGATTAGTTTCTCAATTATATTCCCTTAAATCGTCTGAGGTTGTATTTTACTTTAAAAAAAATTACTACTAAGTTAATTTCTTAAATCAAGTGTTAAAAGGTAATTATTCATTTGGAGTTGCATTTTAATTATAATGGGTATTTTCATTTTACTCAAATAATTTCTAAAAACAACTTCATCTTTGCTTGCTGACTTTCCTAACTGGTTTAGAAAATTGGAATTCACCTTATGTTATGTAAATGAGACTTCTTGAACATCTTGATTGTATTTGTACTGACATTATGTATGATGTAACATGTGAATTTTGTTGTGAAAAGTGAGATGGAAAATATGTGGGAACAAAGTGTCGTGTGTGCTGAAAGTTTGGAAGTTGAGGTTATAACATGAGAAACCAAGCATTTAGATGGTCGGAATTGTGTATAGACATGATGTGATTGATTAAGTTGACATTGCCTCCTTTACTTGAATACATTTTTACTTGTTTCTGTCCATGTTATGTCTGTGTTGATTTACTTGGTTAGCTTTTGTTATTATTTGTGTTCTCCCTTTATTGTCCCTACTGTTTGTATTTTGATTTCTCTCCGCTGTTGATATTACCTCATTATTGTTATCTTTGATATTTTTTAATCATATTCTATTCATTTCATTTGACTAGTAGGTGTCTTGATTGTTTTTCGTCACTACCCACCGAGTTTAGTCTTGATACTTACTGGGCACCGTAGTGGTGTGCTTATACTACACTTCTGTACTTTTTTGTTTACAGATCCATGTATTGATAGGTAATAGTTGTGCGGGTCGATGCAGTGGAGACTCAAGTTAAACCTGTTGCTGAGTTCACAGACCTCGGAGTCACCTTCATTTGTATTTATTTTCCATTTATTCCTTTGTTTCGGGACATCGAGTTATTTGTATTGTATAACCACTCTTAGAAAAGCTTATGACTTGTACCACCGGTCTTGGGAGTTATAAATTTTCAAAGTTAATTAACTTAAAGTTAGCAAATATCAAGGTTATTTCAGTTAATGTTAGGCTTACCTAGTGTAGAGATTAGGTGTCATCATAATTCCTACGGAGGTATTTTGGGTCGTGATACTTATCAATCCTTCACTGAATGTCAATCTTGTCTATTTTGAGGGCTCGTCAAACTGATTATATATACCTGCAAGCATGAATGTCGTGTCCCCAATAAAAGGATATTAATACGAATAATCTATTGAGTGTGTAAGACAGAAAAGACAACAAAATAAATTGATCTTCATCTACTCTCACAAATACTCCCCAGTTAGGGTACCACACTAATACAACTAAGAAGAAAAACAACAATCTTTCTAACAAAACAACTAATAAACAGATGAAGGTGCCACATATTACCAATGCAATGCACAAAATAACGTATTTGGTTTTTTTTTTCTATTAATGTTCTTCCTTGATCTTGGTATTATAGATATTTCAATTCCAAAAGAAAAATTTTCCCTTTCCTAGCTACAATTTCATTTCCAAAAGATAGCATATCAAAAAGAACTTTGTTAGATCATGTTTTAATAATGCAAATAATATACATGTGCAGAAAATTAAGAAGTAAAGAAGACTGCTGAATGGTTCATGATGTACAAAAAAAGAAATCAATCAGCATGTGATCAACATATCTAGATTGGTCTGGTAAATCTGGGCGCAATCTAATTAATGAATCAATCAGCAATAACAATGATTAGCTGAGCTGGAAAAATCAAATAAGCCTTGGACAAAGGCACGAACCCTGGATAGAATCACGGAGGACTGAAGGATACGAGGAATCTGGGAAGCGACTACATTTGGAAGAACCAATAATTAAGGAGAAATCAAGTGAAGCAATCCTCTGCTGAAGGAAAGTAATCTAGAAAAGCAACGGCTCATTCCTTATTCTTGGAAAGAATCAATTCTTTCCAAGGATCAAATCTCTTAGGTTGTCAAGCCTCTACCATCCATCAAAGTATTTATACTCCCCTTTAAACCCTAGTTTAGATATACTTTGATCAAACGAAGTCCCTCTCTCTATTATATTGCAAACAAGCATTGTAGTTCACCAAGATCTACTGTGTAAAAAGTCAGGGATAAAAAAAGAGAACAAAATTGGTGAGGCACTGTATCAAAAACGAGTGCTAGAGAAACTGAGCGACATACACCACATTTGTACTCGGAAGAAACTCATTCACTAAAGAGAACTCCCTTGCAACCCAAGGGGATTGAATTACGATTCACATTGAATTCAAACCAGTATAAAAATCCCGATGTTTTTAATTCCTGCAATTATTCTTTGCATTTTACTTTCAATTACCATATTTGCTAAATTATCTTATTCAGTCGACTACTCAAATTATAGGTCAACTTATAAGCAATTAATTTTAAGGATTTACAATTCACCCCTCCCCCTCTTGTACTTTCAATTGGTATCAGAGCAAGGCTCACATTTTAAATTTTTTGCTTAACAGCTTGTGAGAAAAGATCATAGCAAATCAAGTTATCATAGGAGCTGTCTTTCAGGAAGGAACTTCACAAGTTAGACCACCATACTTCAATGGAAAACATTTCTCTCTTTGGAAAGTACAAATGGAAATCTTTGCTAAGGCATACGATGTCAAAGTCTGGAGAGTCATTAAAAAGGGAAATTATTCCCTACATGCTAGCACTCTACTACTGGCTGATCCTAATGATATAGATTCATATTCAAAAGGAACAACTAGAAGCGGTACAAGTAAATAACAAGGCAAGAAATCTGCTTCACAATGCTATAAGTGGTGAGGAATACGAGAAAATATCAAGTTATGATACAGCCAAGGAGATGCGGGAGAAACTTGAGGTCACCTATGAGGGAACCAGTAAAGTAAAGGAAACTCGCATCAACATGCTAGTTCATGACTACGAACTCTTCTCAATGAAAGAAGGAGAATCTATTGAAGAAATGTTTGCCAGGTTTAGTAAGATAATTAGTGACTTAAAGGCATTCGGCAAGCCCTACCCCAGTGGTGATCAAGTCAGAAAAATTCTCAGAAGTCTGCCAACCACTTGGCAGACCAAAGTAGTCACTATGGAATTTCAAGACCTAAACAAGTTGTCCTATGATGAACTGCAAGGAGAACGCATTGCTTTGGAAAGGACGCATTTGAAAAAGACAAATCAAGAGGAGAAAAAGAAAATAGTTGCATTCAAAACCTCTACTGAAATGATTGAAAATGGAATTGATGATCCTGAAGTTGTACAAGAAGATATTGCTATGATGTCTAGAAATATGGATAGACTGCTGAGAAGATACAGAAACACAAAGAAAGGAAGGTTCCCACCAAGACGGTCCAGGCAATACAATGAATAGCATAAGAACGATGGAAAATGCTACGAATGTGAAAATTTTGGGCACATTCAAGCGAATGCCCATAACTGAAAAGGAAGATCTGTAGAGGCTTTAACAAGAATAAGTCCTTCGGAAGCTGGAGCAATGAGGATGACTCAGACCACGAATAAATAGCAAATCTTTCTTTCATGAAAATTCTAGAAAATGAAACAAACAAAACCTCAGGATGATGGACAGATGAAGATGATTCAAATGAAGAGAACGGTTTCATGGTACGGGGTGAAACTAGTGAGGTAAGATCTTATGATTGAGATAGATATAATGAATTGCAGGATATTATTGATTTAACCTTAAAAGAGTCTCAAAGAATGACGAATGAACTTAAGAGACTCAATATGGAGGTTAAAGACTGGAAACTCAAACATGAAGTATGTGAAATCGAAAAAGAGGTACTTCAAGAAGAGTTTGAGGAGTTACAAATGCAGCGTAACAGCTTGCACAAATCCACTAGTCATAGTTCTGTTAGGTCAAACTAGACGACTTGCAAGTCAACTGGAAAATAACCAATCAGAACCAAGTCGACCAGTTGGTCGGACCAGATGACTTACAAGTCAACTGGGAAAGAACCATCTAAATCTAAGTTTGCTAGTTCTAACACTTGTGAAAGACCTATAAATGGGTTTGGTGCTAAATGTCATTACTTCAATAAAAGTGGGCACAAATATTCCTGTTGTCACTTTCGTAGATCAAATGTGTCAGGATGGGTTTGGAAACCAAAAAATTCCGAACCTAGTAACACTAACCCTCCAGGACCTAGGCAAGCTTGGGTACCTTAAAGAAAGTGATCATCTTGTCTTAGGAACACCACAGATTAAGCCGCAAAGGAAAATGGTATCTAGATAGTGCGTGTTCCAATCACATGACAGGTGACAAAAACCTGTTCAAGGAAGTTACAAAGATCAATGGAGGGATTCAAAATTCGGAGACGTTTCAAGGGGCAAAATAGTTGACACTGGAACAATTCCTTTCAATAACAACTGTGACATTAATAAAGTATATCGCATTGATAGCCTAAACTACAATCTCTTGAGCATAATCCAACTCTATGACTCAGGATATGAGGTAAAATTTAAGAGAACGGGGTATGCTATTGAAGACGAATCAGGTAAGATAATCCTTCCTGGAAAAAAGGTATGGAAATGTTAATATACTTTATGGCTTTGATAAGATAGATGGCCACATTTGCTTATACTCTATGACTGATGATTCATGGTTATGGAATAGAAGACTTGCCCATGCTAGCATGCATTTGGTTGAAAAACTGTCTTAACATGATTTAGTTATTGGCTCGCCTAAACCGAATTTCTCTAGAACTCATATTTGTGATGCATGTCAAATGGGTAAGCAAATAAGAAACTACTTTAAAAATAAAGATATAGTATCTACTTCAAAACCATTGCAATTACTTCTTATGGATTTATTTTGGCCTACTAGAACTGCTAGAATAGGAGGTAAGAAGTATGCTTTTGTTATTGTTGATGACTTTTCACGTTTCACCTGGGTAATCTTCTTGTCTCATAAGGATGAAGCCGTAAGAAGTTTTGAAGTTTTCTGCAAAAATGTTGAAAGACAAAAAGGACATATGATTCAAAAACTCAGAGTGACCACAGAAAATAATTTGAAAGCAGAGCTTTTGAAGATTTATGCAACGATCAAGGATGCACTCACAATTTCTCTGCGCCACACTCACCACATCAAAATGGGGTTGTGGAAAGGAAGAACAGAACTCTCCAAGACATGGCAAGAACCATGCAACTAGAACATTCATTTCCAAACTATTTTTGTGCAGAAAGCATAAGTATTGCTTGTCACATCCTCAACCATAGCCTCATAAGGACAATTTTGAAGAAGACTCTGTATGAACTCTGGAAAGGTAAACGTCCAAATATCAGTTAGCAAATGTTTTATTCACAAAAATGGAAAAGATAATCTTGGAAAGTTTGACCCAAGAAGGTATTTTTCTTGGCTACTCGTTAAATAGCAAATCTTTTAGAGTCTACAATAAACGTACTTTTGTGTAGAAGAATTTGTAAATATTACATTTGATGAAAATAATCTCTTGGTCGAGAAAGGAACTATTGCAGGTGACGAATATCAAACTCAAGAAGCTCGGGACAAAGGAAAATCACAGGAGTCTACTAGCACATCTGGGGTGATCGAGTCAATTGAAGAAAATAGTAGCAATACACCAGACCCACAAGTTAAGTTGACTACAAATACAATTCTACCAAATGAATGGAGAAGCGAACCTGAATATCCCCAGAAATTCATTATAGGGGATCTAAACAAAAGAATGAAAACCAGGGTTTCCCTCAAGAAGAAAGCAAATATTGCATTAATTTCTCAAATTGAGCCAAAAAAGGTAGAGGAAGCACTGAAGGACTCAAGCTGGGTGCAAGCTATGCAGGAGGAATTAGATTAGTTCAGCAAGAATCAAGTGTGGAAACTAATACCCAAACCTGAAAATGTGTCTATGATCAGAACAAAATGGGTATTTAGAAACAAATTGAACAAGGATGGAAAGGTCATAAGAAATAAAGAAAGACTAGTTGCATAGGGATATTCATAGCAGGAAGGAGTCGACTATGATGATACTTTCACCCCAGTAGCTCGTTTGGAGTCTATACGAATTCTTCTGGCATACGCGTCCTTTAAAGCATTCAGGCTGTCGCAAATGGATGTTAAAAGCGCCTTTTTGACTGGATTTATTGAGGAAGAAGTTTTTGTAAAAAGCCTCCAGGTTTTGAGGATTCAAATTTCCATATCATGTATATAAGCTTACCAAAGCACTGTATGGTTGAAACAAGCTCCACGTGCTTGGTATGATAGGCTGAGTACTTTCCTTATTGATCATGGCTTTACCAGAGGTAAGATAAACACTACTATGTTTATTAAACGGTCATCAGAAGGTAATCTCATTTTTCAAATTTATGTTGATGATATTATATTTGGTAGTGTTAATCCTCTTATGTGCAAGGAATTCTCAAATCTTATGCAAAGCGAGTTTAAAATAAGCATGACGGGTGAACTCACGTTCTTCCTTGGGCTACAAATCCAACAAATTGAAGAAGGAACTTTTATTTGTTAGACCAAATATACAAAAGAGTAGATTCAAATTTTGGTATGAACAATGCAAAATAAATTGGCACTCCTATGAGCCCCGCTACAAATCTAGACAAAGATGAATAGGGCACCCCAGTTGATGAAACCAAACACAGGGGAATGATTGGATCACATATCTGCTGTAAGTCGACCAGACATTATGTTCAACGTTTGTAAATGTGCCAGGTTTCAATCAGCTCCCAAGGAATCACATTTGACTACTGTAAAGAGAATTTTTCGATATCTCATTGGAACTGTATCTCATAGATTATGGTATCCACGCTCTAATTTTTTTAAATTAGAAGGGTTTTCAAATGTTGATCTTGCAGGTGATAAAAAAAATAGAAAGAGCACAAGCAGCACTTTTCAATTACTAGGAAAGGGACTAATATCCTGGAACAGTAAAAAGCAAGCATTAGTTGCCTTATCCACTACTGAAGGTGAATACTTGCTATTGGACAGTGTTGTGCACAACTACTGTGGATGTCTCATTAATTGGGTGACTATGAGCATTCGTTTAAACCTATACAAATTTTTTGTGATAATCTTAGTGCCATTTGTCTTTCAAAAAATTATGTGCATCATTCTAGAGAAAAGCATATAGATATTAAACATCATTTTATTAGAGATCATGTTCTTATGGGAAATATAGAAATAGTCTTTGTTGGCACCTCTGCTCAATTAACCGATATTTTTACTAAACCTTTGTTAGAAGAAAGATTTTGTACCTTGAGAAAATTATTTGGTATTATTTGATTTTCTAATAACTCTTAAGACTTTTGTGCTCAATTACTTTTAAGTGCTATAATTTGCATTAATTATGCCTCCTATTTTTTCCCTCTCTTTTCACTCCGTTCACATCAGTTCGCAATCGAATGTGGAAAGAGAATCATCACGTCTTCTCAATTGACAACTTTTCCTTTTTTGTACCCAACCGCCAAAACCCTCTTCTTAAGTTAGAAAAACCCTTCAGTCACTCTCATCTCCATCTTATCTCCAAAACCTCGAGCGAATCCCCTCTTCTACAGTGGCGAAACACCCCAAGAATCCCTTTGTCTCCACCTGAAAAAGTACCCGCTATAAGGAGAAACCCCCTTCTGCCTCCTGAGCAAGTAGACCTAGAGTCTGATCACTCTGAAGGCTTCGCCTTATCTCAAGGTGATCTCTCTGAGCACTCCTTAGATAAATGACCCATGGAAGATCCTCCCACTTTATCCACCCCAACAAAATCAAAGGTTGATTTCTCTACCTCACTCGAGTCTAACCTAAACTTCTGGGATACCCCAAATAAGGATATTTTCATTACTCTTAAGTACAATCCCATCTCGCATGGAAGGATCGTGGATCTTGATGATATGGAAGCCCTCATCTATAAGGTTAAAGAACTCTTTGTTTATCAAGGGTGGGAAAATTTCCTCTATATTCCTCCGCCTAAGGTATATGAACCCCTGGTCAAAATGTTTTATACAAATCTTCGCTCCAATAAACCAGATAGGCTAGAATCTCTAGTGTTAGGTAAGCGCATTATTCTTGATTGTGCCTTGTTTGGCTCTCTTTTCCAATGTCATTGCTCTAGTTTCCCTACTCTTTTTAAAAATGTGTGGCCTGAGAATCTTGAAATTTCCTTTAACTAAGCCAAACAGTGCATTGTTGAGTGTCCCTGTGAAATTCGTCCAAACCAATTGGTCCCAAAGTGATGTACGCTTGAAACTGGGGTTCTAGCCCATATTGTTGCAACCACCCTGCTTTCCTATACCTGTTCCTCTTCAAGCTTCTCTCAAAGGGATACATTCTTCTTCAACTACTTCATCACCAAATGTAAACTCAAGCTTTCCTCCTAGGTCATCAATTTCATGATAGAAAGTGCTAAAGACCCTATTAGTTTACCCTATGGCATGACAATCACTCATATTCTGGAAGTCCATCAAAATTTTCTATCCAACTATCCTTTCATTACTGTCTTCAAGTCCTATAACTCTAGAGCCTTTGCTAGTATGGGCTAAATGAGTATAAAGGGCTCCTAGGTTAAAAAAATGAGAGTGAAGCAAAACACGCCCCTATGGAAACTAAACCTTCATCAGTTGTTCCTCCTCCTACTTTTGTCAGTTCTAAGCTTAGCGAGAAGCTTAGCTCTATTGAATCAAATACTCTGACATCAAGACTCTTCTTTTCGCCACTCAGTCCATTATGGGTGACATGCATGCTATTTTAAAGGAAACAAGGTCTAATGTGTCCAAAATCAGAGTTGTTGTTCTCTGAGCAAGGGAGAATGATGTTAAGGCCTTCAAGAAGGTTCAAGGCAGGCTGGATGGTATGAGTATCGCTGCAAATACTAGCTTCGAATAGTTGAAGGAGGCCATCTGCAACACCCTTGCCTATTTCCTGCGCCGCTAGTGTGGATTTTTTCAAAAAAAAAATTTGACAACTTGTTTTGGTGGTATTGTGGGCTGTGATTTAAGCCCTTCCGTAATTTTTTTGCTACTATGGGTTGTTTCATCAGCGCTGGATAATCTCTTTCCCTTCTCTGCTTTATTGTTATTATGTTTCTAGTCCTTCTTTGCTGATGGCAAAAAGGGGGAGAAAAAGCATATTATTATTTTTTGTGTGCAGGTACAAGTCGAATATATATTTATATGTTTTATATGTTTTTTCCTACGTTATGTGTATGTGTATGTGTACAAGTACAAGTCGACTATGTGTCTAAATGTGTATGTGTACATATGTATATGTGTATGTGTACATGCACAAGTCGACTATATGTCTATATGTGTATGTGTACAGGTCAAATGCACACATTCCATATGTGTATTGGTAGCATATATTGTATACTATACAGCTATAAGTCAGTACAAGTCGACAACACACATTGAGGGGGAGAGCCATGGACAAGTCAAGTCGAATGCATACATTGAGGGGGAGTCAAGCGTCAATACACTGAGGGGAATTGAAGTTGACTAGTAAAACACAGGAAAGTCAACTGGTGTTTACTTCCTTATCTTATTATATTATTTTTCCATCATAAAAAAAGGGAGATTATTAGATCATGTTTAATGATGCAAATAATATACATGTGCAGGAAATCAAGAAGTAAAGAAGACTGTTGGAATGGTTCATGATCTACAAGGAAAGAAATCAATCAGCATGTGATCAGAAAATCTGGATTGGTCTCGTAAATTTGGGCGTAATCTAATCAACGAATCAATCAGTAATAACAATGATTAGTTGAGCTGGAAAAATCAAATAAGCCTTGCACAAAGGCACGAATCATGTGCAGAATCACAAAGGATTGAAGGATACGAGGAATCTGGGAAGCAACTACATTTGGAAGAACCAACAATCAAGGAGAAATCATGTGAAGCGATCCTCCGCTGAAGGAAATTAATCAAGAGAAGCAACGTCTCATTCCTTATTCTTGGAAAGAATCAATTCTTCCCAAGGATCAGATCTCTTGGGTTGTCAAGCCTCTACCATCCATAAAAGTATTAATACTCCCTTGTAAATCCTAATTTAGATATACTTTGATCAAACTAAGTCCCTCTCTTTATTTTATTGCAAACAAGCATTGTAGTTCACTAAGATCAGTTGTGTAAAAAGTCAAGGATAGAAAGAGAGAACAAAATTTGTGAGACATTGTATCAAAAATGAGTGCTAGAGAAACTTAGCGATATACACCACATTTGTACTCGGAAGAAACTCATTCACTAAAGAGAACTCCCTTGCAAATGA
This sequence comes from Nicotiana benthamiana, assembly GCA_034376525.1. Classification (NCBI taxonomy): domain Eukaryota; kingdom Viridiplantae; phylum Streptophyta; class Magnoliopsida; order Solanales; family Solanaceae; genus Nicotiana; species Nicotiana benthamiana. The sequence goes on along the minus strand of CM067332.1, from coordinate 110,111,458 downwards.
ATTAGGATTCACATTGAATTTAAACCAGTATAAAAATCTGTTGTTTTTAATTCCTACAATTATTCTCTGCATTTTACTTTTATTTACCATGTATGCAAAATTATCTTATTTAGTCGACTACTCAAATTATAAGTCAACTTATAAGTAATTAATTTTAAGGATTTACAATTCATCCACTCTTTTGTACTTTCAAAGTTAGTCTCTAAATGCTACCATCAAATACGAACTATTCAAGGAGACTAGAGACCAAGAAAAGTACTCCAATTTTTAAGTAAAAGTAATGTATGATTTCCAGCACCATGGGAGTGAGCCTGTTGTCATAATTCATTAGTTATGAATTTTATTATATATATATATATATATATATATATATATAATACTTTTCTTTGAGACTATTATTCATATAGTATGATGCATGACTGCTCAACTAATCGGCGGTAATTATCCGATCGGCCTTCTCACAGTAGTAAATATATGATTGGTCAATCGGTGATAAATAATGATGCATAAGAAAGTTTATGAGATTTTCTTTATTGTAAAGATAGAAATTATTTCCTCACAAGAAAAGAAAGTTATCTTTTTACCATTTTAAAAATTAAGTGTACGTAATGTTTTTACTCGTTATATGAGATAAGAAAAATTAGAAAACTTATAAGTTGTGAAAATATATGTATTTTTACATGGATATTTTAATGAAATAATAGTGTATTAATTTATTTTATATGGTACCATAACCGTAAAAGTAATCGTGTCGCAACCGGCACAATATCATATGCATCACTCATTAAGATAATCCATGTTGATAGTAGGTTAAAATTTGATCATCTTCTAGTTGTCTCAATTAACATGTGTTTGAAGGATCATCAAGAGAATCGACTCATTTATATTAAGGCTAATGGCTAATCCATCTTTCTTTTGGCATGATCCAAGAAATAATACGTAAATGCTTCATAAGCGAAACTACTCTTAGCAGTTAAGGGTGTCTATGTTATTCATATCTGTAAAGTGATATTCAAGCATATCTAAATATGTTCCTAAGTCTCTATTGAGGTATTTGATAAAGATGTTAATGTTTATAATATAGTAATACATGCATCTTCATACATGTACATTTACCACCGTGTACAGTCGGTTGGATAGTTACATATTTACCATCATGCTACGGCCGGTTGGCAACCATATATCTTTATTTTTCGTCAGGCTATGGCCGGTCGGACAGCTGCCACCGGTTGAACAGTTCGTATCATGTGTATAATTTAGCATATTCGAAAGTAATAATATTAATAACTATATAAAATCATATTTTTCAAACCTTTTTTTGTTTTTACAAAAAATTGCCACTCAAAATACCATATCAAATATATATGTATATATATATATATATATATATATATATATATATATATATATATATATATATATATATATATATAAGTTGTTAAACTTACGAGATCTTATAATAATATAGTCATGAATCCTCTATAACCTCATGAATTGTCTTAATCCCTCTAAGTTCACATGGATTACTATGACTTATCCTAATATTAAAATATAGGAGGTAATATAAATAACTTAGGAATATTTATTTTATTTTCAATGGTTAAGTTTATTATTAATTAATATTAAAAAGTAAATTCTTAATATGGGTGAAAATAATCCAAAAAAAATTAATTAAACTGACCGAGTGAAGTATTTTTATTAAGGGGTCGTTTGGTATGAAGTATAAGAAGGTATTAGGGTGGTATAAAAATTCAATACCACCTTAATACTCTGTTTGGTTAGCAAATAAGGTATAAGCTATACTGGTGTTAATTTTAACAATGGGATAACTTATACCTTATAAAATGTGGGTTAATTAGCACCGGTATAACTTATACCTACTTCTTATAAATTATGCAATTGTAATTTTTTATATAACCTACCAAACAATGAATAACTAACAATCGCATCAAATCTAATCTCAATATAATTTATCTTAATATAACTTATACCGACATAACTTATACCGGTATAAATTATATTCTAACCAAAACGACCCCTAATTGTTAAAAATGCGCTAGCCACTACGCCACCGTGTCCAACTCTCTATGGGTTTTTCTTTTCACATAAATCTGTTACACAATACGATATTCTCTCTAACCACTCCCCATCTCACACTCTCTCTGTCTACTACAACTGGTCTACTACTTTCTGTATATTCTTTTTAATACTTTTCCTCCTCCAATCTTGTCTTTTCTGCAATTCTTTTACACTCTTTATATATTCCACCATTCACACTTCTCACCGGACAAATAAAATCATCTTTCTTCTCAGTACTAAGAATCTGTAGATAAATGCAGCTAAACCCATTTTGCAAATAGAAGAATGAAGGCTTTTCATTTTTGATCAAATAAAGGTCTGTTCTTCTTATCACTCTTCATTTTCTTCTTCTATATCTTTCTTCATTTGTCAGCTTCTCTTATTTTCCTTTTTTCCATAAAAGAAAAAAAGCCAAGAGATTACTATATTTTCTTTTGACTTCCTTTTTGTTTATCCTTATGGGGCGTTTGTTCTGCACAAAGCACACTAAATCCCAAAATCAACTCCAAATTTGTCGGTGGCTAACGTGTGAGGGGGGGGGGGGGTTAATATTTGGCTTGCCCTGCCCTTCTGTTAGTTTTTAGATGCAATGTTCTTCAAGAAATTGCATTACTCTGATTTTCTGTGTTGATATTTGAGAATCCATGAAAAATCCCCTTAAATATAAATCTGAAGCTTCTGACGCGATTCTAACCTTTTTTATGACTTTTTCATCACAAAGCGAATTTTTTATTACGCAAAAAGGTTCTCTTTTTCCCCTATTTTTAAAATTTTTCTTTTAACATAATGATGAAGTAGTTAATAAAGTAGTAGAAAAAGTGGGTTCCTTATTTTCTGATTTTATATTTGAGGACTCGAGCCCAGTGACCATGATGGACTCACAGATTTTGAGAAAGTATAGTAATTTTTGAGCTCTTGAGTCTAATCGGAGCCTTGGGAAACTGGGCCCACATAATAAATGTTTTACTTATATGATATTCTGATTTGATCGGTTTTTGGGTCCGTTACTTTTTTATTTTTGTCCTTTTTTGGCCAGATTAGGTTGTGAAGTTAGCTAAAATTGACTTGTTGCGTGCAACATATAACTAATTAAAATAATTTGTTTCATTAAAGTTCTTAAATGGGTGAGTGGATCAATCAATTTCCTAGCTTCGGAAATAGAGGACCAATTTTTGATAAAGGTGTTTGGTTAATTGTGAGTTCATTAATATTCAAGTGCCTTCATTTTCGTAATTTCTTCATTAGAGGTAGCTTTTACTCCAAATCACCATAATAATGACAGAGAAGGTATTGAATCCTTTTCTCCTTGCCTTTTTCAAAATGTTAACAGTCGCATTAATTGTATTTTGCCATGTTTTGTCTTATTGAACTTGGTCTAACATTTTCACTGTTGGTTGTTTCAGGTGGTTGTTGAGTAGCAATTTTAGAGATAATCCTGTTTTATATCAAGTACATTTAGTTCAGGAGTAATAATGGTACTCATGAGGAGGAGACTTGCCTGCTGTACAAGAGATGGAGAGAATAGCATTGACTTCGATGAAAATGAGAGTAAGTTTTCCTCTTAATCTACCCCCATATATTCTCTCTTATGAGCTTGTAGAGTCTCAAAGTTTAACTACTTAGATATATTCCTAACTTGATTCTGATTGAGGCGTTATTAAAACTATACAGAATGTTGGGGCGCGGATTTACAAGGTAAAGATTGGGTTCAGCAGTAGATTTGGCACAGGCCCTGCATATGTTTTGAGAAATCTATTGAATGTTAAACCTAGTAAATCAAACGATTAGTGGATTCCGTGGCATCTCGAACCCACAAAGTTCACATCCTGAATCTACCTCAAAATGTTGGTTGGCCGGTTAAAAGTTCCACAAAATGTTGCCCAACAATCTCTAGTGTTTTCTCTGTTGGGTTGTTTTTCAGGTGTGCTGAGTGGGTCATACAAAAAAAGAAAAAACTTTGTTATGTTTTCTATTTGTTGGTAATGTATTTAACACATGGATTAGTTGTTATAATGCTGCATTTCAAAAGAAAACTAAAAGGACCTAAACAAAAATTTGTGGAGACCATTGTAGGTATTTCCCCAATTTTTGGAGGGTCTAAATGGACATGCCATTGATATGAAAGAGCAGTAGTAGTAAAGAATGGTCTGGCTACTGGGTCCTGTTGCATTAATGCTCTGTTCCTATGGCCCTCCATTTTAAAGCATATGCATTTTGACCATGACATATTCAATTACTTCACGTTTGTGTCAGTGAGAAGGTTGTGACCATGGTATCCTCCCATTCTGGGATATTAATTCGACTCTTTGGAGTGTTTGTAAAGATGTTGCCCTACAGTTTTTATTGCTTCTTTCAAATATAACTGAAAAAAAAAGAACCTTTACCTACTAAAAAAGAACTGTAGATGACAGAATAAATGCCAAGTGCTGTAGCAATTTCATTTCACGGTGAATAAAAACTTATCTTGTGTGTGCATGCCCAATCCAATGCATCTGGTTGCACACGAAGATAGAGTTTACTGCATTTTAGGAGCTTCTCAATGAATGGTTAAATGCGCTGGGTGCACCGATGTGATTGGCGCTTTTTTTTTGTGAGAAGAAAAAGAAATGCACCAATCACATCTGTGCACCTGGTGCATTAAGTGCATCAACAAAATGTTTTTTCTAAATTGGGTTATTTCCTTTTGTTCTCTGCTCGGTAATTTGGAAACATATATATAGTTAATAAAGATAATGATTTTTTTATTCATCTTTACGGATGGTTTAGCACAAAATCATGGATAGATGTCAAAGTCTATGTTAGTGAATGCTAATATTTAGATTGTGAATCAGATATTTATTAACCACCTCGTCTGTTACATGTTTCTTTGACTTTTGTGAAGAAAATGTTTCTAGAATCTGGACATATTACCATGTTAGTTATTTGGTGGATGCTTAGTAATCTCAGTAAATTAACAAACCAAATGCTGGGAATCAATGGCTTGGAATTGCCCAAGGCTTAAAAAAATATACTTTTCCCAGTTGATAGACAATCTTACGTGGCCCCAGCATTAGTTAGGGATATTTTGAACTTATAAGTCCGGTTTGTATCAACTTCTACGTAGGGAACTCTATTTTCAGTTCCTGGCTTTTGTTTCTACTTTTTTGAGTGTAATCAGCTTTGAACAACCATTATTTCTAAAAGAGATGTCCAGCTAACTGATATAAACATCTAATCATCTTTATTTCTTATGAGTATATTTAAATAATAGATACAATAGAAAAGTAGGAATTGTCTGCTTCAATAATTGAACTGTTTGAAGATCTAGATCTGTATTGATATTTTATTGGTTTGCCATTCAAAAAGGGACATAGATTTAGAAACAGTGATCCTACTTCTTGTCACAGAGTAATTTGACAATTTGTTCATTGAGCTGATCATTTTTATTTCTCCCATCTTTAACAAAGAAAAAAGTTTGCACTGATAAAAATATGAATATCCACATACATGCAAATAAAATATGGTGGTAGTGTCATGTTTGTGCAACATCATGCTGTATAAGTAACAGTAAAATTGCACATTTAAGATGCTTAATTTTTTAAATCTTCTGTAAGTCTTTAGTTAAAAGCCATATGAATTGTGCATGTTCTTGCGGTCATTCTATTTATTCTTCTGTCTTGCAGTCAACACCCACCTTAAGCATCATGCTCCCTAGAACATTCTTTTCTCGTTACATCTTATTAATAAGTACGTTTTCTTGGATTAGCCTTTACCCCTCCCTCCATCTGACCACTAAATTTAATGGAACACTCAGAAATTACAACATATGATGGCCTTGAAAGCTGTATTTTGAACAGTCAGCCATATGACAATCAAAGTGTCACTAGCAGAGGTGACGGAGGCATTACAGATTCCTTGGACGATGATGACTCAAGCAGCAGTTCCAGCAACAATGTTTTTGGATCTTTCTCTTCTCACTGGACAACAATGAAGAGGGATGATGAGTGGGATTTCTCAGCAAGCCCGCAACATAACTATGTAAAAGAAAAACCTGCTTATGCAGCCCAGTTTTCAGATGTGGAAACAATGAAAAAAAAATTTGCAAAATTGTTACTTGGGGAAGATGTTACTGGAGGAAGCAAGGGCATTTCCACTGCATTAGCACTGTCAAATGCCATTACGAATCTTGCAGGTAGTAAAAATTACTAATTTGGTTTTCTTCACTAGTGTTCCCCTAGCTTACCTCTTTGATTATGTTACAACTAAAAAGTCTAACAGGCCAATAGAATAGCTCTCTAATATTACGCAGCTAGAACTTCCTTCGGTGAAACGATTTTTCAGCAGCCAAAATATGAAATACTAGCTCTAAAATGATGAATATTCAATACTCGAGCATCTTAACTTGGTTTTGGTCAAGTTTAAGTCGAAGTAATTTTACAATCTGAAATCTGATTAAGGATTTATGAGCTGTGTCTAGTCACAGTTTTAGGTTCCGATGGTGTGGATGCAGCAGACAAGAAGTTATGTTGATGAGAATAAATAATAATTAGTGTGGAGAATACACAAACAAAGTATTTGGAGAGCGTCAAGGAACATAAAAGATTTGCATGGAGCTTAGAAATCATTCAACTTGTTCGGTTTTTCCACTTTGCTGTTACTCTTTTCTCCTGATTATACTGTTACTGGATTTGCAGCATCAGTATTTGGAGAGCTCTGGAAATTGGAGCCACTTGCGGAGGATAGGAAGAGGAAATGGAAGAGAGAAATGGATTGGTTGCTCTCTCCTACGAACCATATGATTGAGTTGGTCCCTGCTAAACAAAATGGTTCTAATGGCCAGAAATTGGAGGTATCTGTGACTTTTAGCCGTTCTCTAAATGTATTTCATCGCAGTAAAAATTTTCTCACTTGCTGTTGGAGCAGATCATGACTCCAAAACCTCGTGCGGACATCCATATGAATCTTCCAGCACTTCAGAAATTGGACTCCATGCTTCTTGTAGGTGGTCTCTTTGATTCTAGAAAAGTGGGCTATTTCCTTTAGCATCAATTTGGTTCTATTTCTGAATATCATTTCTTTCAATGTCTAGGAAGCTCTGGATTCAATGGTTAATACTGAGTTTTGGTACATGGAAGTGGGTAGCCGAGCAGAAGGAAGAAGCAGAAGTGCTGGGCAGAGCAAAAGGTGGTGGCTTCCCTCACCCCAGGTACCCATATCTGGGCTCTCTGACCCTGAAAGAGACAAATTGTTGAATCAGGGTAAATTGGTGAATCAAATATTTAAAGCAGCTAAAGCTATCAATGAAAACGTCTTGTCTGAAATGCCTGTTCCAACAATCATTACAGATGCACTTCCAAAGGTAAGTTATCTATGTCACTAAAGCTATTATTTGACTATATATTTCTTTGTTTATAAGAAACAAGTAACAAGATCAATTCACTCTAACAGTCTGGCAGGACAAGTCTAGGGGAGGAACATTACAGGATACTAACGGCAGAATCAACATCTGTGGAGGCGATGTTCGTTTCCCTTAACATAAGATCTGAACACAATGCCCTTGAAGCTGTTAACAGGTTGGAAGCAGCAATACTTGCCTGGAAAGAGAAAATAGCAGAACATGCCGGTGGAAAATCTCCAGCACGAACATCTTGGTCTTTCACAAAAGATCCGATATCTGAACTGGACAAGATAGAGGTGTTATTGAGCAGAGCGGAAACTCTTCTGCTGCAGCTCAAGATTAAATATCCAAACCTTCCTCAGACATTCCTCAATGTCACAAAAATCAAATATGGCAAGGTAATAATTATATCTCACTAGCTACATCCATAAGATACGCTAAGAGCATTGTGATGCACTCACTTCTGTGTTCTCATTTTAGATCTTGAGATTCTCAATCTTTTTTATTAGTGGGAAGGAATTGAATGTGAGTGGCGGTTCTCAGATGAGGGAACTGTTCCCTCTAATTTTTTTCTTAGTAAAAAACAAACTAGAATCTTTCAGTTGAAATAGCTTTCTTGTCTGTATGTTGCGTCATTTCTTATCCTTGTATTCTGTTCTTACAGTAGATGGTCGAGCAATATATGTCTGAAAGGTCAGAAACATTGCCATTTTGTCATGTTGCTTTATAAATAGGGTCTTTAATTGTTCCAAGCAAACAATTGTATATATTTGTCCACCACAATTACTGGACAGGGATAGTTGTCATGCCGTTTGAGTTGTTTTAACTTATATTGTATCTCCCTAGTGCTGTGAGCTGCGTATGCCGTGTTTTAGAATATCAAGATTATGGAAGGAAAGACTAGTTGTTATTTTCATGGTTGCTCAATGAGTTTTTAATTGTTTTGTTCTTCTGTTGTTACCATTGTAGGATGTTGGACGTTCAATTCTTGAAGCATACTCTCGGGTTCTCTTGAACTTGGCATTCTGCATCCTGACTAGGATAGGAGAAATTCTTCAAGAAGACATCTTGAGCAATCCTAATTCCCCCGCGGCTGCATGCCACCTTCCTGGCATAAGAATTCCGGGATTGTCAGATACTCCTATACCTAGTCGTGTGAGGCATTCGTTGATTGATCAGATGAATAAAGCTGATGAACGATCTTGTCATTCTAGCCATACCAATGCTTCTGATATAGACATTGAGTCTGCTGAACTGAAGATCAGTTCGGTAACTGCAACACCAAGCAGAAGTCGAGTGTGGTGCATTGGCAGAGAAGCTTGTAGCAGTTTGTCTGCTGCAAATTCACCTTGATAATAACCCATGTTTTACTCTCAGTCTTCCTGTATATATATAGCATTTCCATGTCAAAGAACAGCCTTAGCTTGAGGCTGATTTTTGGCGGTTATATGGGAGCTTGCCCTCACTTTGTGGGACTATACTGGGTAGTTGTTGTTATATGGGAGCATGCCCTCAATTTGCAATAATAGAAATATAATTTGCATTTCGTGCTGTCAGAGCATTGCGAATGGTGCATGAACTGTTTCATCCCGGGATAATGTTTCCATCTTAAAGAAATCACTTGTTAGATATTTACGTTACCTTAAGTTCCATGTTAAATGGGCTAATTCCTCTTTCTTTGAAGGTAAAAGGAAAAGATAGAGAAGGGAAGGGTTGAGGAAGAATAAAGGATTCTGTTGTGAGTAGGAAACCAACTCAAGCCCAGACATCAGCGAAGTTTAACCCGTAGGAATTGCACCAGAATACAGATAGTCAGTTTTAAGTTATATTCAGTTTTTTTTTTAAATTATTAAACTTGTTTGAGACAAAAGTCTGTCTGTTCCTCTCTTCTCCTCCTCCTTCAGAATCAAGCCATAGTTTAAACAAAGATACTTAAGGCCAAACAATATTTTGAGGAAGCTGGCTATACAGAGGAGGATATAATGAAGATTAATAACTTTTTTATGAAGAATATGTATGGGAAAATGAGGGGAATATTTGATGTACCATGGAGGAAAGTGGTGTATAGCAGTATTGGAGTACTAAAATGGAACTTTATAGCCTATCTAGCTGCACATAGAAGATTAATGACCAAAGATAGACTGAGAGGTTTAGGATATGCAGAGGATGCAACATGCTCTCTGTGTAACAGTGAGGAAGAAACAGTGGGTCACCTATTTTTCAAATGTACATTTGCATCGAAAATATGAATAGCAATACCACAATGGCAAGGGATACAGAGACAACCTATGATAAGGACAAATGAGCTTGAATGGGCAGGGAGATACCATAAAGGGAGGAGCACAGCAGCTGAGCTTTACAAATTTGTGTTAGCAGAAACATTGTATTTCATATGGCAAGAAACAAATGGTAGGATTTTCAACAGACTTCAAAGTCACCCTAAGCAGAACAATTACTCAGGAGGTGCATGGGTGAGAAGAAAGCAAACATAGGATACAAAGAAGACTACGGGAACTCAACTACTATCCTAGTATTTAAGGTCCATTCTTTAGATACTAGTTATTCATACCAATACGTTCCTGTAATGTAGCTGTTGAAGGTAGAAATGAATTTAAAATCTAGAATGTAGGTCCAGATTAAGCTCGAGAATAGCATATATATATTTGTTGAAAAATGAAAGTTTCATTAGAAAAAAAAAGAGTGGGTTTTTATCAGTGTGCTCAAGGCAATAACGAAGCAAGTTGAATAAAGTCAAACTTAGTTCCTGAATCCGTGAACCGTCACTTTCTCAAAACACAAGATAAAAAATAAATAAATAAATAAATATAGAGAAAAATTAGGGTCAAGTTCAACACAAACAGATTCATGTAATTTTTGACTAACTTGTCTTGATGCCAGGGTGTGTGGGGTACGAAGGAAATTTTCAATTTTTTCATATTTGATTTAAATAGTTTGAAAATAATTTTTTTTATTAATTATTATTTTTCAATTGGAGAAAAATATTTTTTCTTATCAATAGAAGAAAAAATATTTTTCAAAAGTCCTTCTCAACCTTCCAAACCCTCATCAACCTACCCCATCCCCTCTTAAAAAAAAGGTTGTTTTAATTCAAATTCCAGTTTTTTTCGTTACCACTCACCCTACTACCCATTCACCACCCTCCTTGGAAAAAAATATTTTTTTTACTTTAATTCTTTTTTTGCAATTTAAAATTTCTGCACCACCCACCACGGCCCCACCACACTGCCCCCCTTCTCCCCCTTTCCGCACAAAAGGAATTTTACTTATTTTTTATAATTTAAATTTTTTTTTTATTTCTCCGCCCCCGCCCCCCACAAAAAAAAATTAAATGTATCACAAGTTCCAAAATAATGAGCTTGGAGGTTTATGTGTTTGGAAGCTTACGGGTTTAGAAATTATAAAATTTCGCGGTTTTAAAAGTTTAACGGTTTAAAATTTTATTAAATTATTTATGAGTACTTTTGAGAAGTCATTTTCTTTAATTGTGTTGGAGTTGCATAAAGCAGTAGCAAAACAAACACGAGACTAGGAGTCAGTGAGAAGCTTCAAGCTCAAGGAGAACCAAAGACATCTTCGGCCTATAACTGACCGAAGAATTAGAACCCATTTGGCCATAACTTTTATCAAAATAAATTTCGATTTTATTTGCAAACACATATTTGACCATAGATTTTGGCTATATTTTGGAAAAAATCTTAAATCCCAAAATATCACTATTACATTTTTTAAAATTTCCCCAAACTTTATATTTTATAAAAGAGCCCGACATTTATTATTTTATAGCAATGTTGCTTTGTTTTCTCGATCATCTGATAGTGTATCATGTAGTTCATTATAAAAATGATAAACTTGTACCAAACTTATTTATGTTCAGGACTATGGTTTGCGATAATATAATGAATGTTATTGATGATGGTATTATTGGGTATTTGTGATAGTTTTTAGAACTTGTAGGTATAAGTCATATTTCATGTTTTTTCAAAATAAATTTGGAAAATATGTTTTGAAAACTGATGTCCAAACACATTTTAATTTTCAAACTAAGCTTCACCCAGATAAAATTTTTCAAAACAAATTTGACAACGCTAGCTGAGAATCGAAGTTGAAAAATCGTTTTCGGCACAATAAACCCTATATATCATCCTTACATCTCTCTAACTCGTCAAATTCGTAATCTCACAAATTTTTTAACTTATCAGGAGATTTCACCACCATTCTGAGCATGTATAACATTATTGTCATAGGATAATCTGAAGAGAAATCTCAAGTAATCTTAAGTTCGAGGAGTAGTCGAAAGTTGAATTTTCGACGAACGACAGAAGAGGAGGATACAGTTTTGTTGTAGTGTAGTACCACAATTAGTTTGATGCAAAATTCGTTTTCAATCAAGTAATTAGAGATTTACATTTCAGTATCTCATCATCCTTGTTCACTTGGGAATATTTTTCCATTCAAATCCTTAATATGAGAATATCAAATTAGACAATAATAGCCTTTCAAAATGTGATGGTGGTTATGTAATCGCTTTTTGGTTCACATATATTTCGGTTCACATATATTTAACATATATTATAATGAAAAATTAATATATAACAAATAATAGTAATTGAAATCATTTTACCAGTGAATAGCAACTCAGAGAAAGTCATCCAGTGTGTGACATTAGAGAAATTCTCATGCAATATCTTATTAATATAAAATAATATATAATTTTTGCCATATGAGTTATGCTAATGTTAATAATGTAAGAGCTTTATTCATAAATCAGATATTATATTAATTATGCGGATCTTTTAATACAAAAAGATTTTTATTAATATATGTGAAAGACTTATCTGTAAAATAAATCGAATTTTATTTCCGGAGTAAAGAAAGAGTGAAATTGAGTAATTTCACGTATGAGTTAATAATGTTGTATAATGAGAAAAATAAAAATAAAAATAGAAAAATTCACATATAAGTGATTTTATTGGAAGTTATCAGAGCTCAAAAATATATTTACACAATTAAGTGTATGCATATATATATATATATATATATATATATATATATATATACATAATACAAAAAAATTAAAAATATGTAGATTTTAAAATAAATTCCTAAAAGAATCTATACTTATGCTGTAAATAAATTAGAATTTAAAAGATATTTCCTTAGTGGAGATCAAGACTAAAATTCTATATGCACAACTTAAAGAGAATAAAAGAGATAGTGAAACTTAATTATATATTTAATAAATGTAATATTAGAATAACAATCATAAAAATGATATTACAATAACATTCTTATAGGATTACAGTACTTCATTTAGACTTTGAATTACTTGATTTGTAATTCAGAATAAGATAGTAATTTTTTTTTGGTAATTAAAGAAATTGCATTACCAAGTAAATAGATAATCATGGGGTCAAACCATGATTATCAAAATATATATATATATATATATATATATATATATATATATATATATATATATATATATATATGTATACTTTGGTGAAAATTTTGGTTCCGTCACTGTATACCATAATTATCAATTTAGCAGCAAGCAACCGCTCCAAAGTAAGCAAGAGGCATTATATTAGTTTCTAAAAAGAATATAATTAGCTCCAATAATAATTTCACAAATTGGTAGAGGTGACAAATACAGGCACCAAAGCTGGGGCTGCGGACTAGACTTGGACATTTAGCGTTTTTCGCAAACTGACATAGACGAAATTAAAATGAAATCAACTAGGCCACCTTGTGACAATACGAATATTCCTCGTAGCTGACAAAGAATAAGAGGCTATCATGGTAAAGTTTGATTCGGCAAAATAACAAAATAAAAGTAATGCTGTGAAGGAATTAGGCAATTCCATACAGCTATGAATGCATGTTTCATTTTGGGAAGAATGAGGTGAAATATTGTATTATTATCTTTTTTGTACTCCTAGGAATATTGGTAATCATTTTCAACATTGTATAGACATACACTTTTCTTTATCTCTTTTCAAAGGAAGGCCGAGGGGAGGTTTAATTGTATTACTGGATGTTACTGTGATGGACATATGTGCATTTTTCTGCATCGGTATTGACCTATAAAGTTATGCAGGTAACAGCATTTCAGAACTCCTCCATACGATCGAACCAGTTGACAATTGTTGTACATAGGCCCTTAGTGTCATTTAAGGCAACAGTCTTAACCACTTGCGCAACAGCATCTGCTGGAGTGTATATCGCTCCTACTCGCCATTTTGGTTCCTAACCACCGAAAAAAAAGAGAATCACATTGTGTTGAAATGAAGGAATCACGCATTGTTGACTTATAAGAGCAATTAGAATATGAGTGATGGACTGTACAAGGATAAGGGAGTTTCCATTATCACTATCCTTTTAACAATTTCAGCATGAAAATGATGCCAAACTGTGCACTTTTCAGGGGACTCGTGCTGGCAACAAGTAGAACTGATATCACTCGCTACAGTCGTATCACATGTACTTAGAGTTCTCCTTATTTCTATAGCTAGTTAAAACAAGTGAATAAAGCAAATCACGCAACAATGTGCAAGTTACCTGTACGCATGGTGTGATGTGGTTACCAGTTAATGCAATTTTCTCCACCTTTCCACCGAAAGATTCTACTCGGGGCTTTAGTGTCTCTTCAAGCCGATCTGTCTCATCGATCGTATCAGAGTCAAACTTCACCTGAAATAAAGGTCAAAACTAACATTGACTTTCAATCAGAAATTAATTTTCAGGATGATAAAAACCATAATATGAATACCAGCAGTGTACGCTTGACGTTGTATGAGTTTTTGAAACACTCAAGATTTTCAGAGGGTGTTGGCTTGAACTCTGATATCCCTTCAGCAAGCTAAAGAAACAACAATCTCATTAGACCGATAACTAAGACCAAAACCATAATATGCTTAAAATTTGAAATGCATGAAGAAAGTATGATTCAGCAAGATATATATATATATACATTCAAAACTGTAACATGCAAGGGAGACAATGCATTTTTCAACCAAATTGCAGGATCACCAATAAATAAAATGGACAGAATACCTCGCCGAATACCGAAGGCAACTGATCAGCAAATTTAGTCAACGAAACAACTGTTTCTGGATCATAGTCAGGGATGATAGTTCCAGCTGTATCAAGTAACACCCTCAACGCATCTCCTACATATTAAGTTATACATATACAGTGAACGATAACTCATTGAAGCTCTTGATCAATCATATTGATACATCACTCACTCCAGTCAACCCCTTATTTCCAGCATTGCAACATCTGTAACTCTTAAACTTTAATTGAACTTTGCAAAAAACTATAACACAATCATCAAGAAGACTGAAGTATTAAAAAAGGTACAAATTTGAGTGTCTATAGAAGCTTCTTGCTGATAGCTTAAGTTAAAGTTATGGACACGAATCAACATGGTAAGATTTCAAAAGAATATCAGCCTTATTGTTCTTGATTTTCTTGGCCCTAGTTTTCATAAATAATGCTGTCAAAATTTTGACATAGTAGATGGTAAGATTTAAAATGAAGTTTCCTTCTTATTTTCATACTCATTGCCTTAATGTCATGGGTTAGATGTGCATATTATTTCATAAAAGAATAGATCCAACATTTACTAAACTCATTCTCACACTTGTAAGAACACATTGAAGCCCACGTGTCAAACCAAAATCAGGTTACACATACTGGGAGGGTGTTGGGTCATGTAGTATTCCAGTCACTGAACTAAAAAAAAAAAAAAGAAATAAAGAGTTATGTGGTGTCCCACATCGGGTATATAAAGACACCTGAAGGGTTTATAGAAGTCTTGGATTACTTCACCTAGTGGCGTAAGATTTTACGTTGCATGTTTAAATTCTTTCGCATGAATTAATGTGCAAAGTTATTTAACTTCTTATGTCAAACATCAACAAGAAGTCGTCAGTATCATTTAGGTTAAAGAAACTATTGTAGTTTCTCAGTAAGAGTAGGTCAAGGTTTTAGTAGTAGTAGTAGTATCTAAGAACTAAACAAGAAATAAATGGACTTCGCCTAAATCCTTTCGCACATACCTGACCTTCAGTAGGATTTTTTTTTAAAACAAGTAGTAGTATCTAAGACCTTAGAAAGTTACATGTGGATATATATATATAAACAGAAACCAAAACAACACTAAGGCAGGTCAGTACCATATTCACAAGATAAAAAATAAAATAAAAAACTAGCTGTATCAGCTAAGGTCACAGTGAGCCTAGCAAATCAACTAAAGATTCTACCTCCTCCAGAAAATCAGCTAAAGCTCACACTAGGAGGATATTTATACTTCTGCTTGATCTAAAAATATTATATCTCTACATCTAATAACCACTTTAAAAGGAAGTCGTTTGATGGTCCACAAAAAGTGGAATACCGGAAAAGGTAAAAGTGGGTTTTCTTGTATTTTGGCACCAAATCACTAGAATCACGTACAGTTTCTAAGATCAACTGGTAAACAGCACATGCGCTTGTCCAATTGCAGGAGAAAAATAGAAAAAATGAGAGAGAGTAGGAAACGAAAAAATATAGGAGGCAAAGAAAGGAGAAATTAAATAATATTCACATGTTCCATTGAATTTGACCCACTTTCTTTTTTTCAGGTACAAAAAACTTCGCCGATTTCTTGAAATGAATTTATTTTCTTCCTTGAACAATTTAAACTCATAAACAAATATTAAATCATGTACATTTTTCTAATTAAGTATACCACTTCTAATAATTCAGACATTTTTTTGTACACTTCTGCATCGATCTCAACATAAGAATCAATTTAAACATTTTATTCTTAAGCTCCATACAAGTTAAATTAGGTAGATGGAGTAGCAGTTACTTGCCAGATTGCTGCATAAAGGAAATAGCAATTGACATCTCTAAACAAGAAAATCAGAATTTAATGTTTCTAGACACCTCAAACTTGTGTTGATCATGTTTTGGAAAATATTTTCCTTATGAACTCCCTACCATTGGAAAACATTTTTCAAAACTCTCTTTCAACTTTTCTCATCCCCACCCCCCTCCCCCCCACAATCGACACCCTTGCCACCTACCCTCGACCTACCACCACGCATCTCGATCTCACCCCAACCACCCCCAACACTTCCCCAGCCCCAACTCCTGCCACCCTCCATTGATGGCCCTCGGACCTCGAGACCCAAATCCTGACCTTAAGGTCAAGGGGTCGAGTCCAACATCGAGGTTTGGATTCGGGTTCAAGATCAAGGTTCGGGGGTCAAGGTTGGGGTTTAAGGTTGAGTTCAGGATATAGGATCATGGTCGAGGGTAGGGATTAGGGTTTGAGGTTGGGCTCGAAGTTCAGGGATTAGGGTTTGGATAGGGGGTCGAAGTTCAAGTTTAGGGTGGGGTTCGCGTTCGGAGTTGGGGTCGGGATCACGATTCGATGATCGTGGTCAAGGTTGAAATTCAGTCAGGTTCGAAGTTTGGGTTCGTGGATGGGGTCGAGATCACTGTTCGGGATCGGGGTTTAGGGTCGATGCCGACCCTAACACTGCGACGCCCAACTCTTGTCTCGACCCCGACACCTGACCCTTGACCCAATCCGGACACCGACCTTGACCTTGACCCCAAACTTTGACCTTGTTCGCGAGACCCCTGCCCCGTCTCCTAACTCCAAACTCGAACCCCAATCCTGACCCGAACCTTGAACCCCGATTTGGAACTCCGACCTCGACCCCCCGACCCTCTAAACTGGAAACCCGAACCAAACCCTAAAGCTGACCCTGACCAGAACCTCGACCTCGGCCCCTAACCCCCAACATGAACCCCTACTGCCATGATTCTCCCCTTCCCCTTGCACATTCCGTCTCCCATGGTGTCTGAGTAGATTGTAGATTATATATTTTTTGCGAACTAACCCAACACCAAAACATAAGTACGAAAATCACTTATTTTCCAAAAAAATAGTTTCCAAGAAAACATTTTCTGTGGAAAACATTTGCATTCATAGCAAACACACCCTAAAGTCTCTTATAGTTTCATCAGCATGCAATAAAGCTAGAAGAAATCTAATTGGTTGAGGTGATTAATAAAGACAAAGGGCTAGGTGCATTGTAATTTGTTTATGACACTAAACATTTTTGCATCACCTCAAACAGTTATTATATCTAATTCCCAAATGATTTTAGCTTTGTCCTGGTAAGTTTGTTACTCCGAGATTTTTGTGAAATGGGTATGTCATAATGAAAAGAAGCAAATAAAGTATTTTGAACCTTACAACAGCTTTCTTTTTTTTTTTTTTGGTTCCCCCTAACAAACTAATATCTGCCTGCCCTTGATAGCTCTGAGCCGTTAAGATAGAGCAGGTAATTGTCATGGTTAATTAATTAGATTGAGTAAATAAAATGTCACTTACAAATAGTGAATCTTCACAATCCTACTTGAATGAGAGCTAAAGTGTCAGCACAACATACTACAGATTTGCAGAAAATCACTACTACGGTTTCTAGGGGAAATTAATAATAGAGAAGCAGCTAGATTGATCTACCTGAAGCGGATTGAGCCATTGAATATACTGGAGATATAACAGGAACCATCTGGCCAACAAGAAGGCCTAACTGCAAAATGGGATAAAAACCTCAAGAAATGAAGCATTTTGGCAGCTAATTGTTCTATGGAGAAAATAAAAGCTAAACTTGAAGTTTCTAGAAAAACATATTGTTGCAAGATTTCATGCTTCTTTCAAAAAAGTAATTACGGCATCTGATCCTCCTCGTCCACATTTACTCCTATCAGAAAACACCTATATTACAAGCCAGTACCATACATAGTTCTCCTAATAGATTATCAATCATCCTTGGACAAACATACGAAAAGAAAAGAAGAAAGTGGTTAAATTTGTCTAACACTCTCCTCACCCATTTTCTCTATCAAACCATAAAACAAAATACAAGGAAGATAAGCTTTTGTTGGGTTCCATCCGATTTTCCATCAGGGAGTAGGAAAGGAAAAAGAATGGAATGAAGTAAAGCAAGTTATCAGAGACTCAAGTGTTCTCTTTGATGCCAATGGCATGCCATTAAACCAGATCTAGATCTTCTACTTAGCAGTTAATTCATCTTAGCAGTCGTGCTCTCTCCCACTTTTTTCATTCTATACCATTGTTTCAATTTGTTATAAACCTCACAAAAGCATATTTAGCTTTGCTAACATGACATGATAACAGCATTGCATACGCTTTTATTAAAAATTCAGGCTTCTTTCTTGTTCATTTTTGGCGAAGTCTTGAGCAGGCAAAGATAATTACCTTGACCTCGGAAAAGGAACTAGACATAAGTAGAACATTAAGATTGTGAGATATCATAAGTTGAGAAGGAACACATAGCAGCGGAAAGATAAGTTGAAGCATTTGTACAGAAGCCATAACCACACACGGGTGTTCAATACTTTAGGAATTAAAGCAGAATAAAGGGAACAAAGTAAAAGAAAAAAAAATCAATTTTGTTATTCTCAAGCTACAATGGATTGTATATTGTCTCTAGATAGAAGATGAATGATGAAAAACACTAGGTGAAAGCCAATATAGCTGCACAAAATTAGAATGTTAAAAGCAAAATATAGCATGTGAAAAAGCGACAAGTTACCTGCTCAAAATATGGCACTGCCTCTGACGCTGGCCTATTGTTGTACGATATTATAATATTAGCCTTCATGAAAGACACATAAATGGATTCAGTAAGACATTCATTTCTTTGAACTAAGGGGTCGTTTGGTATATGGGATAAGGATAATAATCTCGGGATAGAGTTTGGGATTAACTTTATTCCATGTTTGGTTTGGGATATTAGCTAATCCCGGGATAGCTTTTACACTAAAATGATGGGGTTAGTTATCCCATATAGAAGGCAGGATAACTAATACACATGGGATATCCCACCATTGTACCATATGACCCCTAAAGGTTCAGAATTCTCTATGACTGCAGGTAAATGGAGGTAGATTGTAAGCCAAATATCAGAAGCCAAACCTTAGGTATCTTCTCACAAAAATAACTTCCTGTAAGTGCTTGAATAAGAGCACCATTACTGCAAAATCCACAGTAGCGAAAAACAAAAAAGATAAAAAGAAGACATCTTAGCCAGGTAAAACTATATTCACCTGTAGCACTTCAAAGTAAAAAGAGTTAAAATAAGTGAACGCTTATGAAACAAGCCGATTAAGCAAATCTAACTCAGACTGAGCTACATTAATGGCACAAAGAAAGAAGGATATTGAAGCCTTCACGTGAAAATCTATTTACTACTCCCTCCTTTTCAATTTATGTATAGTATTTCCTTATAGTGTGTTCAAGAATGACATATGTCTATTTAGAAATAATTTTAACATTAAATTCCATTTTACTCTAAGTGAATTTTTTTATAGCCACACAGATGTTATGCATATTTAAGACGAGAAGTATCAAAATATTTTGTTGAAACTTGGTGCTGAGTCAAACTAATTACCGAGTAACCCGTTATAAAATAACTAGCCTTTGAACCAAACTATTAGGAAACAACAATTGAGAAATAGAGTGATTCAACTCTAATTAAGTACCTGTGGCCAACAGAGTAAAGTGGCAAATCAACAATGTCAGCAGCAGAAAGGCCAGAATCAGGCAACCCTGATGCTAAAATTGAACCAAAACAAGCATGAAATCTCTCGAAAACCTGTCTTGTGACTTGGGCATGGTCAAATGTCACATTGTAAGGCACACATATTATCAAATACCCTTCTCTCGCCAAATTCTCAAGCAAATAACTGTTAAAAAGAAAAACCCCAGAACAAAAAATCAATAAGAGATTAGAACTTAATACCAATTCCAGAAACTACAACTTGTTTAACCTGTAAGAAACTTCAGGAACAGCTCCAATAAAAGCACCACCAACAAATTTGATTATAGCTTTGGGGTTTTTACCCTTTGGTGGAGGAATTACCAAACAAGAATCCATCCTTCTGTAAAACTTAGCAGTAGTGGCATTATTGTAATTATAACTTGTTCTTGAGGAGTTGAAATTTTCAGTACCTACATATTCATATTCATTTGAGAGAGTCATTTTAGGGAACTTAAAGAACTTTGGGTTCTTGAGCTTTAGAGGAGAAAAGGGGCGGAATAAATCTGTACATTTACTTGGAAAAAAGGGTTTTTGTTTTCTTTCATGAAGATTAGAAGTGAAAGTAGTAATGTAAGCTGCAGAAGTAGAAGCCATCTCTCTACTGTGAGAGGAAGCAGTGAGGGAAAATGGAGAGTTGAATATCTTTTTAATTTGTGGAGTTGTGGAGGTTTTTATGTTACGTGGCATGATTTTAGTGATGTTTTGGAGATTCTTATTTCTTTTACCAAGCAATGACAAATTGTGTACTAAAATTGTTTTAGTACTAAATTTTATTTAACAAAATGGCATGAAGTATAGAATCCTTCATTTCTAAGGCTGAAAAGTAGGGATGTTCAAAATCGATCCGAAATCGAAAATCGAACCGAACCGAAGCTTAATGGTTTAATGGTAACGGCTTAACGATTTAACGGACGGAGAACAGATTGAATTTTTTTTATTAACGGCTTATTAGTTTGGGGCGGATTATTCAATTTTCTTAACGGATAATCCGTTAACCCGTTAAGAATATATATATATATATATATATATATATATATATATATATATATATATATATATATATATATAAAATTTATTTTTACTTACATAATTATATATATTAAATATAAAAACTAAAAACCTTAAAAATGAATAAGTATAAATGTATAACAAAAATAAATTAGAAAACAAACCACCCCCACCGTTTGTTTTGTTTATACCCATTAGGCCATTACCCCTAATGTGCCATTACTGCTTAATTAAATGCAATGCATGCTTCCCTTTCTTAAGCTAAACTAGTCTTAGAAAGGTAAAAGGTTTTTCAATGAGCAAACTCTTTAGCTTTGAATCTCTTTTAGTTAAAAAAATAGAGAAGATATTTGAGGCGTTGGACGAAATTTACAGTATAGGATCTTGCAGCAAGATGGGGATTGTTTGTCATGCTAATATTTATGACACTTAGAATTGTTTCGCGGTAATATTCATCACAATTTCCATAGATGTTCCCTTATTTTTGGTTTGGGACTCTTTTGAATGAATTTAGTGTATCCTCTGTTCAGACGCTTCTGAAGATCACATTTTGTGATGTCAAGTTTAGAGTATTTTCAAGCTTCCAGTTAGCTTTGCTGCTTTCATCACCATTCAATTCTCTGAAGGAAAATTGGATACATTTTAGAAAGGAAGCTGTTACTTTTCCTTGTGCGATATTAATCAACTTCTGCTTTCAATTATCAAGAGAAGGGTACAGATAAGACACTTTATGGATCGGATAATGTAATAGAAGCAGATGAGATCATCATTGTAAGTTTCATTTGAGCCCTTAGGTATTATACCGATAAACCGCCCGGTAACCGCCCGATAAGAGCTAACCCGATACCAATCCGCCCGATATCTATCGGGTGGCTAACGGATGAATACATTCAAGAGCCGATAATCGTTAAGCCAAACCGTTAAGAGTACAAAGCCGCCCAATCCGCCCGATGAACACCCCTACTGAAAAGGGCCTAATCTACCTGTAGTATCAATTTGGTACAATAAAGTCCTCATTTCTCTCTTTTTATTTTTAAATAAAAAAAAAGCACTTGTTGTTTAATTTTTGGCTCAAATATGCCCTTATTTCTAACAGCTTTCTATTTTTTTAAAAATAAATTCACATGTTATATTTTCATTGGCTTAACTTAAAATTCAGCCCTAAACACTAACCTATCCGTAACCTGCTCTATTACCCACCTTAAAATCTATTTGGATGGTGAAAATTAAATTTTTAACAAGCTTAAATATGTGGGTTTAAATTTCGAATTTGATTTTGTGAGAAATTTGAAGTGGGTATTATTTAGACTTGTTAGAAATAGTATAAGGAGGTTGTATATATAATTTGAAGTCATTTAATGGAGATCTGGACTAGTTTTGAACAAGAATTGATACTGAGAATAGTGGAAGAAGTCGTCTACATATGCTTGTATAAAGGTGTATAAGATGTGTTTATACAATCATATATATTATTATACAAGATTATACATAACTATACAAAAAACTGACTTCGCCTTCTTCCTTGCGTCTTTTCTAAAATTTAACTCAAAATCTTGCTCAAATCTACTCCAAATCACTTCAAATTTTAATTTTGAACTCATTTTAATATTTTCAATCAATTGGAACAACACCCAATCCAAACAACTAAGAAACTCAAAAAATCCTATTTTCGAAAGCAAAGCTTTGAATGGCCTTCAATGGTGGACTTCTACCCTTCAATTTTCTTACATTGTACCCAAGTGAAATAAGGGGTAAGAAGCAGCAGTGACGGATGGTCTCTTGAAGCATATGTAGAAAATGTGAGAAGAAGAGAAAGTGGATGCATTGGTTGTGAGGACATATATTTAACTCCATAGCTTTTAGAAGCAATGGTTATAAGAATACAAGTTATGAATTGTGTAGTACTTTCAAAATATATATAATATGGGCTAAGTTGGGTAAAACTTAAATTTATAGACTATTTTTTTGTTATAGTGTGAAGTCATCATGTGTATTTTCTTATAATTCGTTTTCCATATCCCATCTCCCATCTCCAGTTGCTGAACTTTGTATTGATGAGAGACAAAAAATTGCTTCTGATGGTATTATAGCGGTCTGGTAAACTTCTTAAGCTTTTGATGCATGACATACTTGTCCAGTGTGTGATACTGAAATTTGTAAGCTATATGTAATACTGTTAGATAATACGCTTAACGCTAGAGGGGGGTGAATAGCGTTATAATAAAAATTAGCGTAAACTTGCGGAATTTAAAAATTGCAGGAAATAAATAAGTGCGATAAATAAGAAAGAAAGCACCGATGTATCCTGGTTCACCACAACCCGTGGCTAGTCCAGTCCCCGAGAGACTCTCTCGAGATTTCCACTAACTTGTCAAGCTTACGGGTGCTTAACAAACCTTTACAACTTGAAGACACAAGCCTCAACACCTTTGCTCGGAGATACAACACTCCAAGACTTCAACCAAGGAAACACAAGTTCCTTCTTACAACAAGAGAATAACAATTCTCTTCAAGTGTACAAAATACTAAGTACTCAAACAAGTCACTACTTAATGAGTAGATATGAGTAAAAGAATACGCTCAAGATCACAACAACTTTCGACAAGAATTTGGCTCTCAAAAACTTATGTAATGAATATAAAATAATAAGCAATAAAGTATGCAAGCTTTAGCAATTGTATAATCAGTTCTTGTATGTCGTTGTACTTAAAAGACTGAATTGAAGCTGTATTTATAATTGAAAAACCTTGTATTACCGTTGCCTAATTGCCAATTAAGAGTTGCTGAAATTACTCAGTGACAATCGATTGTCAAGTTACCACAATCGATTGTTTGCCAGTTATTCCAAAAATCAATCCCAGATTTTACGCATAACAATCGATTATATAAGATCAATAATCGATTACTGGCAACGTTCAAAAAATCCTTTCCAGATTTTACGTAAAACAATCGATTGTCAACAATCTACAATCGATTACTCAGCAACGTTCAAAAAATCCTTTCCAGATTTTAATTAAAACAATCGATTATAGGAAATGAATAATCGATTACCTGACGGTATTTGAAAACATTTTGGGAACGGTCAGTTATACAATCGATTATACTAAGTTAACAATCGATTATATATCAGTCTTGAAAAATCAATTTAGACACTGCCTCTTGACAATCGATTGTCATAAGTTCACAATCGATTATTTGATAACTTTGAAAAAGTCTGGAAGTCACTGCCTCAACACAATCGATTGTCATAAGTTCACAATCGATTATTTTGTGACTTTGAAAAATCTGATGGACACTGTCTCTTCACAATCGATTGTCATTAGCTTCACAATCGATTATTTGAGCTTTGAAAAACTTTGATGGACACTGCCTCATCACAATCGATTGTCATAAGGTCCACAATCGATTGTCATGCAGATTTGAAAAATCTGATGCTCACTGCCTTAACACAATCGATTGTCATTAGTTCACAATCGATTGTCAAGCAGCTGACTTAAACATAATCGATTATCATATGTACATAATCGATTATCTTGGTCCAGATTTTAGAGGCGTGTTTAAAAATCATTTTGACAAAAGTAAATATGCATTATTTAAAATCATTTTGCTCTAAATTAAATATGCATGATTTGTTAAAAGTATTTTTACGAGAGAAGCCAAGTCTTGAGTTTAAGTTGTCCGATCAAGATCACAATTAAATACCGACTCATATAAAACTTAATCTCGATCTTTGTCTTGTGCTTGAATCTTGTTATATATCAATTTCGTGCTTGTGCTTGGACCTCGTCATATGTCAATTTGCGCATAGTTTGTCATTCATCAAAACCTACAAATATGAACACACGTTTATTATAATGCCTTGAGAACGTGTTTCCAACAGTAATACAGTACGTAAATATTACGTCCTCAATCCATGAAAGGTATGACAAAGAAAGCTTTAAAAGGAAAAATAAGAATCACCACACGCTGCTTGTGGCTTGATAAAGGGAAACTTCTAGATTCGCTTCATAAAGAGGCTCATGCTATACTGTCAAGTTCTCCATTGAGTTGCCCATTGTCACACATGGAAAGAAAAGTGTCTGAAGTTCTAAGGAAAATGGCCCGTAAATACAGTAATAAAAGACCTGAGGTTATTGCCATTCCCTTTGAAAATCCCGGGGGAGTCCTGGTTGATGAAATTAATGGAAAACTTTATGGAAAATCACATGTTGCTTTGGGAAGTTCACCATTTAGAAAAAGAGGAAGAAGAAGATGTTGTTGTGTCTATAAAGAATATAGTCTTTGGGTTAAAATGAATGAAAGGGGAGGGGTGTCAAGGCCCAACGTTTCCTCCATTTTCGGTATCGTGATAGCACCTAGTCTTAGGGATTGGGTAAGCCTAACATTTTCAGAATAACAACAATAATAGCAGAACGTCTAACAATTTGAAAAGGAAATCTCCATAAATATTTACAATTCCTAAAATCGATGATACAAGTCATAAGATCTACATAGTTCGCTACAACTTCTAAACAACTATTTGGAAATAAGTAAAACAGTGTGAATACAAAATAGGAAGGTGACTCCGAAGCCTACAAAAGCAGCAGGGTTACCTCGAGTCTCCTTGGTAAGAATCCGCACACCTACTAACGATCAATACCTAGATTTGTATAAAAAATTGTACAAAAGTGTAATATGAGCACACCAAAGCAGTGTCCAGTAAGTACCAAGACTAACTTTGGTGGAGTAGTGATGAGGAACTGTCAAGACACCCACTGGTCTAACAAATAGAACATGTATAAGCGATGGGTTTTCAATGTCTTAGCTTTATGTTTTGATGATCTAGCAAATTTACTGTCAAGAACTAGATAGGGAACCTGAGACACTTGGTATACATTGCTAATCAACGGACTCCAGCTTATGTGAACTGCTGCAACTGTAGAAAATACAGAACCAACCACAAGGACCTGATCCCTTGTATTTCCCTTACAGCAGTACGAAAGTCAATTGTGTACAGCTGGAAAGTGACTGCAAAAGAAATAGTGCACACAGTGCAGCACAATTATGCAGTCACTTGTCATTTGACAATTCAAGTACTTACATCATTCAAGTGTTGTCATCAAAGGTGTATTAACAAGATCATTACAACAAAACATCACTTGAATACTTGAGAATTCTCTTCAAGCATTCAAGCCTTCTGAGATTCAAGTATTCAATTCTCAAGTGCATAAAGAATAAAGTTTAACGCTACTACGGACCAATTTCTATGTCTACTATTTTGTTGTCCTTAGTTGATTTGTAACTTTTTAATTATTCTTTATTGTAATTCCTAATTTTCTTCTCTAGAAACGTTGCTCAGGAAGCCCTTTGTAAAACCATAAATCCTTGTGTTTGTGTCATCACTAGAGTTAGTTATGAATTGAAATTTTGTAATAGGTGTATTGCAAAGTGGCTTATAATATTTGTATTACGAGTAAGTGAGGGGTTAAGAGTTTAATTCCTTGATCGCATATGTTGTAATCTAAAAATTGCTCATAGTGAAACTAAAATCTTACCGGTGTTGGTTGTGATTTTTTTATACTATTGAGCAGGAATTTTTCCACGTAAACCTCCCTATCTTATTTACTTACTGTTTCATTAACGTTGTCAGTAGAAACTCATAGTGGACCTGGTACTCTATAGGTTGGTGGACTCATATAAACAATCAATTGCTATCAGAGCGGATTCCTCATATCAAGTTAACACCTAGAAAGAATCCTTATGGCCGCTCCACCAATTTTTGAAGAAGGTCAATCTACCTATAGACTACCCAAGTTCAGTGGGCAATACTATGGGTGGTGGAAGACGAGAATGCATGATTTCGTCATGGGAGAAGACTCTAGGTTTTGGGATGTCATATATGATGGTCCTTATATCCCAATGAAGAATGTCAGTGATCTTCAATTAACAATGCCTAAGACCAGAAAAGAATACACTGACGCGGACGGGAAAGCTGTGGAGAAAAATTTTCGTGCCAAAAAAATTTTGGTGTGCGGAATAGGACATGATGAATATAAAAGGATCTCTGCTTGTGAAATTGCCAAAGAGATAAGGGAAGCTATGCAAATAATACATTAGGGAACCACTCAAGTAAAGCAATCCAAGATTGATATGCTCACCACCGAGTACCAACTCTTTAGGATGAAAGACATGAATCTATTCAAGATATGCACACAAGATTCACTTCCATCATAAATGAGCTACACTCACTTGGTGAAGTCATTCCCATTAACAAGCTCTTAAGGAAGATCCTTAATATTCTGCCTAGTTCATGGGAGAGTAAAGTGAATGCTATTACGAAAGAAAAGGACCTATAGGAGCTTACTATAGATGAGCTGGTTGGAAATCTGAAAAGCTACAAGATGAGGAGGAAGATAGAAAGTAAAAGAAGAGAACCAAAGAAGGAAAAGAACCCGGTTCTCAAAGATGAAAGCAATGACTCAAATGAGGAGGACAATGACATGGCTTACTTAACCAAAAGGTTTCAGAAGATGGTCGAAAGAAATGGAGGAATACTAAAAAGGGGCAACTCCAGTAGAACAAAGAACTATGACCTCTGCCACAAATGTGGAAAGCTAGGGCACTTCATCAAAGATTTTCCTATCTTGAAGCAAGAATACTCCAAATACAACCCTGATAAAGTAGTAAATAGGAACCTGGTTCCTAAAAAGCACTTCAAAAGGAATAGATATGCTAACAATATGGTAAAACATACTCTTGCAGCATGGGGAGATTCCTCAAGTGAGTCTGAAAAAGAAACTGATGCAAGTGAAAGTTCCATGATGGTAGTTAAAAGTGAAGAAAATGAATATAATTCAATATTTGCTTTGATAGCTTAGCTAGATGATGATGAAGTTGATGATAACAGTGAGGTAAACTTCAGGGATGTTCAGAGAAATCTGAACTCCTACTCCCCTAAGAAACACATATCATTAGCTAGTGTATTAATTGATGCCTATCATAGTCATGTGGAGGATAAATATGTCTTGACCTTAGAACTAGGAGAATCTGAACAAACTAGAGATAATCTGGTAGTGTGTGCAGTTGATTCGAAGGAAACCATAAGCAATTTGGAAAATAAAAAAATTATTTTAATTGAAAAAATTGCTAGTATAGAACAAGAAAGAGATGACTTGGTGGTTGTAGCTATTGACTATAAGGAAAACATTGGAAATTTTAGTAAATAAAAGGAGGCCTTAGTAAAGATAGTGACTGAAATTTAGGAGGAGAGAGATGATCTCTTAATAGTAATTGCAAACCTGAGGGAAACTATAGAGGGACTAGGAACTGAGTCTAGACCTGAAAATTCTAAGAAGGGAAAAGAGGTATCCAGTGAGGCACACATTAGGCTTGAAAACATGTTGAAAGCTGTGAAAACTAGTCTGTGCATTGAAATTGATAAAAACAAGCATCTCCAAACTGAACTGGAAAGAGTAAAAAATGATCTTGAAAAGTCCTTTAAGTGGACCTGGTCCTTAGAAGCTATTACTTCCATATATGTTAATAATAGTGGAAATAGGTAGGGAATAGGGTTTCAAAGGGAGATAACTCCTTACAATCCCCATAGCAAGTATGTTACTGTACCGGATAAGTGGTTGTGTACCCACTGTGGGAACAATGGGCATTTCAAGAAAAATTTCCACGCCAGGGTCCAGTCTATTTAGAAAAGCAAAGTGTTTGCTGAACAGGTAACTACTAAAAAGGGACCAGGTGCCACCTATAAAAAACACATGTTACATGCACGAACTAAGAGAACTCTTATTCATCCTCTTGCCTACTACAAGGGACCCAAACTTGTTTGGGTTCCTAAAACTAACTCTTGATTTCCTTGTGCAGGGAACAGTGGAAGGAAGCAGTCAACAATGGTTCATGGATAGTAGATATTCAAAGCACATGACTAGGAACACCGTGAATTTTTTTTTACTAAAAGCCCTGTAAGGAGGGAGTGTATCCTTTGGTAATGGAAAAAGGGGGTACATTCTCGGAATTGGAAAAGTTGGAAAATCACTCACTCACTCAATTGAGAATGTGTACTATGTCAATGGTCTTAAGTACAGTCTCTTTAATGTCTCTCAGATTTGTAATAAAAAAAACAAGGTGGAGTCTTTGTCCGAGATATGCACAGTTACAAATATGGTAACTAGTGAAATGGTACTCATAGCCAAAAGATACAAGAATATCTATGTTGCTGATTTCGAGTCTATACAAAATGGTGATTTGAGTTGCCTGAAAGCTGTTGATAATGACGCTGAACTCTAGCATAGAAGACTGGGGCATGCAAGCTTCTCTCTTCTGAACAAACTAATTTAGAAAGACCATGTTAGTTGTATGCCCTTGTCAAAGTTCAAAGAACACAAAGTCTATGATGCTTGTACTAGAGGGAAGCATGTGAAGTCCTCATTCAAGTCAAAGAAAGATGTCAACACCTCAAAACCACTTGATCTCTTTCTTATGGATCTGTGTGGCCCTATGAGAGCGCAAAATAGGGGAGGAAAAAGATATGTCATTGAGATAGTGGAAGAGTAATCTAGATTCATTTGGACTCTATTTCTCAGAATAAAGGATGAAACCTTTGAGGTTCGTGGCCTTTGTGACAAAAATCTAGGTGAAGATGGAGTCCAGAGTAGCATGCATTAGATCAGATCATAGAATATAATTTGACTGCCAAATTTGATGCATTTTTTAATTAAAGTGGCATTACTCACAACTTCTTAGCCCTAAGAAGTCCCCAACAAAATGGAGTTGTGGAAAGGAAGAATAGAAGTCTTGAGGAAATGGCAAGAACAATCTTGATCGATAGTGGGATTGCAAATAACTTCTGGGCTGAAGCTGTCAATACTACCTGCTACTTGGTGAACATGTACATGATCATATCTCTCTTGAACAAAACCCCATATGAGTTGCCGAGTGGAAGGAACCCCAAGCTAACTCACATATGAACATTTGGGTGTAAATGTTATGTTCTCACCAATGGAAAGGACCAGCTTAGAAAATTTGATGCAAAAAGTGATGAAGGAAACTTTTTGGGGTACTCTTCTCAAAGCAAAGCTTACAAGATATATAATAAGTGGACTCAGTGTGTTGAGGAAAACGTTCACATAATTTTGTATGAGTCCTATTCCTCATATGATAAAATCAGCAAGGATGATCAAGATGAAAAGCCTCTACTGGTTCCAAGTAAAGTCATTGACATAACCGACAGAAAGGCAGACATGATGAGTCAAGTGAAGAAGCCAGATGTAGACAATGCAACTTCTTCCTCGAGGGAACCAGGTACTACAATTACAACCAATGAAGTTGAAGAGAGAGTGGTTGATGCAGTGCAAGGTACTCTACAGGTGGCTGAAAGAAGAATAAAAGGGAACCAGTTAGATCTACCCAGCTCCTCTGCAAATGAGCCTCAGATGTCCAGTTCGAACACAAAAGCTTTTATCCTCTTGACAACATAATTACCCCTCTAGATTCTACAGTGCAAACCAGATCAAAAGCCAAAAATTCACTCGCCTTCATAGCCTTTCTTTCACAAATATAACCCAAAAATATCAAGAAAGCCTTAAAGGATGCAGACTGGATTACACCTACGCAAGATGAGTCGTATCAAATCGAAAGGAAAAATGTATGGCACCTGATACCTAAACCTTCATATCATACCATCATAAGAACCAGTGGATATTCAGGAATAATCTTGATGAACATGGAAACACTATAAGGAACAAGGCTAAGCTAGTGGTTCAAGGTTATAATTAGGAGAAAGGATCTCCGGTTGCTCGCATAGAAGCTATTAGAATCCTAATCGCTTTTTCATCTTATATGGAATTCACTCTTTTCTAAATGGATGTCAAAAGTTCATTTCTAAATGGAATTCTTAAGGAAGAAGTCTATGTAAAGTAACCTCCAGCTTTTAAATGTCTTGAACACCCTGAATATGTGTTTAAATTGGACAAGGCATTGTATGGGTTGAAGTAGGCTCCTCGAGCTTGGTATGAAAAGCTATCAAAGTTCCTCTTAGAAAATGATTTTACAAGAGGGAAAATTGACTACACCTTGTTCCTGAAGAAACGGGGTAGGAACTACTCATTGTTCAGGTATATATTGATGATATCATTTTCGGGCAACAATTGATTCACTGTGTGAAAATTTTGCAAAACTCATGGGAAGTGAGTTTGAAATGAACATGATGTGTGAGTTGAATTTCTTCTTGGGTCTTCAAGTGAAGCAGTCCACAAAAGGTACATTCATTTTCCAGCAAAATTACATCAAAGAGCTCTTGAAGAGGCTTGATATGGAAGCATCAAAAGTGATAGACACTCCTATTGCAACGGATACTTGACTAGATATAGATGAGTCTGGATTTCCCGTGAATCAAACTACGTATAGAGGCATTATTGAGTCTTTCTCTACCTCATTGCCTACAGACCTGATATTATCTTTAGTATGGGGCTATGTGCAAGGTTTCAGTCAAATCCCAAGAAATCTCGTCTGAAGGCAGCCAAGAATTTTGAGATATCTTAAGGGGACACTGGACCTGGTCATATACTACCCCTCAGGTGACAACTTTAATCTTATTGGTTATGTTGATGCTGACTATGCTGGTTATCTTGTAGATAGGAAGAATACTTATGGAATAACTCACTTTCTAGGATCTTGTCTCTTATAATAGGCACAAGGAAGCAAAACTCAATAACTCTTTCAACAGTTGAAGCAGAATATATAGTTGCATCTTCTTACTGTGCTCAGCTCCTGTGGATCAAGCGACAATTGGAAGATTTTGGTGCATACACTAACTGTGCGCCTTTTCTATGTGATAACACCAGTGCTCTCAACATGGCCAAGAATCTATTTCAACACAAAAGAACTAAGCACATTGATGTGGGACGTTATTTTCTGAGAGAAAATATGGAGAAAAGGCTTATCTGTATGAAGTTCTGCAATACAGAAGATAAAATTGTAGATATCTTCACCAAAGCATTGAGTAGGGAGCATTTTGAAAGAAATAGGGTGAAGCTGGGGCTATTGAAGCCTAATTGAGAAAGTCACCTTCAGGTTATATTAGTTAAAGTGTTTTCTGGCTAAGTCTAACTCACTTCAATTCCATTGCATGTAGAAACACATGATGATTATAGAAGTGGCAGATGCATTGCATGGGTGGTAAAAGAGGATTGAAATTTTAGAAGACGGGTAAAGAACCTGGTTCTTGTACCAAATGTTAGTAGTTCTGTGTGTTTTCTGATATACATCTTAAAAAGGTGTAAATATCAATTGTTATGTCATCCACCTTTTCAGACTTTGCCGTTATGTCTTTCCATTTCAAATCCTTTCCATCTTCCTCTGAAACATTGCAACTTCCCAGGCACTACTACTATTTCTGAACCGGTTCCTATCTCTTTCATTCATAATTATCTTCTCTCATTAAAACCCTCTTTTCTCTTCACCGATCATATTCCCTCATCAGACCTTCTCTAAAAATTCTCAACTCTATCACTTCAATGGCTGACAATCACTCTAAAATCCCTTCTTCAGTCGACACTAACCCAGAGAAAACTATTGAGTCCTTCGACCCTGATGAATCCTCTGTCACCATTCCAGTCTTAACTACTGGACCCACCTCTAACGCAGATTTCCCTTCACTCTCCAGTTCTAATATGACTATCTCAAACCTCCCTCTCGCTTCAAATGATAAGAACTCAAAAACCCCAAAACATCAATGATCCTTCGTCTCTATCATCTGAGATTGTCATCGACCAAGGCAAAAGTGAAAACATGGTGAAGATCCAAAGTTTGTAGAAGTTTCAGGGGCTAGGGTTGTTTAATCTTGTGCCATTGTAGCTTCAGATTCTGTGGTTTCCATGGAGTCTCTAGAGAAGGAAACCATCGCAACAATTTTTGTTGTATCTGTAGATGGAATAGTGCATACGGTAGTTTCTGGTGTACCCAGATCTCAAAGAAATGAGATGCAGGAGTTAGTGGAAAAAGGAGCCATAGTGCTGGTTGAAAGATCTGCACCAGCAGACTACTGGGACTTCTGGTAGAGGACCTGACCCCTTTCTAGTCGAAACAGGTCAAGGATCCCCCTCCCAGGTCAGTTCCGCTCCTACATCTTCTCCACACTTTGTTGTTGATCCCTTGGAAATTCTGGTTATTGAGATGAGATCTAGTAATGAGGAAGATCAAGACAACATTGCACTTGATGAATTTATTGTCAAGCGAATGCCAGTAATCAATCCTGGGTCTTCTACTAAGCAACTTACTACTAGGTAACAAGCAAAGGAAGCTTATGAGTCTACTCTCCAAAAGAGCAAAAGAACTAGTAAGAAAAAAAGAAGAAAAGGTTGGTGAAAAATAGTGAAGTAATATGAGATAAGAGATTCCCTGTGGTGGAAATGGATGAGGAAGAAATAGAGGAACCCAGTTCCTTGGTGAAAAGGTCCCAGAAGAAGAAGCAATTTGCTTTAGTGGAGAATGTTACAACCCCCAATTCAAAGTTGAAAGATGCTGTGAGTGAACCATCAATTTCTGATGAGAATGTTTTGGTCAAGTCTAGGGGAAAAGCAAAATCAAGTGTTGTGAAGTCTGGCAAGAGAAAGTTGGAACCTGTAAAGGAACCTGGTTCGGTAAAGAAAGTGAGAAGTGAGACTAGGTCTGCCACAGAACGATTGAGGCACCAAAAGGTCTTGTTGGGTCGCACTTTTGACCCAACAATTTCTGATATGGCTGGCATGAGATAGTAATTAAGATGGTTGAGTTTCAATAATAGGGAAATTATTCTAAATGGATGCACCCAAAGTGTATGAGGATGAGGTTCAAAGCTTCTACACTGACCTCTTTCCTGTTGATATCGACCATATTCGTGCCTTGGTTTATGGGGTAGATATCGTGTTTGATGTGGGCCTGCTTGTGGATATTCTGAATGTCCCTATAGTTGGTGTATCTACAGTGAAGGATGTGTGTGGGTCAAACTTTTTTTTTCAGTTAAAGCTTAGTATTCATATATAGCAAAAGATGTACAAATGTTCCTACGAGTAGCTGGTTGGATAGTCAGCTACTAATTCCATTTACATTTCAATTCTATGAAACTACCAAAAGAAGCACAAAATCATATGTATTTGAGTTTCACAAGTAACGACACAACAAAATAGTTATGGGAAGCAGTTGAGTTGTCGTAGACAGGTCTGCCAGCTTCTACTATGTCTCCCACAAATGTGAAGGAGCAGTGCAATCTCTCTAGTGGTTCTGTCTTCATCATACGCCAAATTCTGAAAACGTATTTTGTTCTTCGATTGCCATATAAAAGCTACGACATGTACAAAGGCAGCAGCAGTGATAGCATTCCTCCATGCACGACTACGAGTTTTACTGCATATCCATTTCAGTTCACTGTCCCAGTCAAGGATTTGTCTCGCATTGCCCAGCCAACAGCCAATTCTAGACCATAAACTCTTAGTAACACTACATTCAAAGTAGAGGTGCTGGAAGGTCTCCACCTGTTGTTTGCAGAACACACACAGTGAAGGGATTTGAATACCAAAGTTTGCTAATCTATCCACAGTAGGTAACCTTTTCTGGGCAGCCAACCAAGCAATAAACTTGTGTCGAGGCAGTACATTTTTAACCAGAAGTAGGTTCCTCCAGTTGACTCTATCAAATCTAGGAAGCATACTGATATACAATTTCTGGATTTGAATTTTGTCGAGGCAGCACACAGTCTTGAATCTGTCAGCAAGGGAGCCTTGCAGCTGCTGGTTGTTCAGAAGATCATCTCTGCATTGTATGATTTTCCAGATGACCCATGCTTCAGAAATATTATTGTGAAGGATAATGAAACCAGAAAGGGGAACGGGTTCACAAGAAGGCCTTGCTCCCTGTTTATCAGTTGCTCTTCGAGCTTGAGAATAAGGTTCTTCTACCCCGTGTTTAGAGGAGGTCCATGACTTCTAGGTCTGACTTGTATGTAATGGAGGCACTGAATGGATGTACACCTGTGAGCTTGCCCGCCATCATGATCGAACATATTCAGAAGGTGGCAACTTTAAAGGATGGAAATCATGGTCTTCCATATGAGTTCCTTCTTACGCATGAACTTACGTTCTTCCAAGTGCCACTGGGATACTGCAAAGTAGGGATCGAGAAGAAGACCTTCTTTCAAACAGGTTTAGAGGAATATAAGTGCATCGGGAAGAATTGGGGGGTAGGCAGTACATCAACCATCACTCAGCCCATCAATGCTCAAAACAACATAACTAAAGAGATTCGAAGGTTGAAGGCGAGGAATGCTATCCTGGAAGGCCCCAGGATCGAATGAGGAGATAGCTCATTTGACAAAAGAAAATGTTGAACTCAGGGAACAAGTGGAGAACCTGAAAGAGAAACTGCTCACCGAGAAAATGTCAACGAATACTCGAATAGATCTAGTTCTCCAAACCCTTGCTGCAGCTTCCAATCCCTCCACTCCTAGTGCCCATTAAGCAACCTCTTTTAGTGACCAGTTTCTGGATTTTCTATTATTGTTTTAATGACTTGGCAGGTGTTTTTGTTTCTTTTTGTTTTGATGTGGATGGAATGTACCTATGCTACTCCCCGTGACAAAAGTCCAATCTTTGCCTTTGCTGTTTAGCAATGGCATATGTTTTATATATAAAAACTATCCTCATTTTCTACCTAAATGCTTATGTTCTCCGTTTCTCTTTTCTATCATATTGTGTGCACATACGTTGCATGAGTTAGCTAGGCTAGACTTCTTTATTTTGATTGCCTATTTGTATGTTTTTAATGATGCCAAAAGGGGGAAGTATAATTAAAATAGGGCTCTGATTAAGGGGGAAGTATAAAGTCAATGGAAACTTGTGAAGTTCATGTTGCTTCATCTGGTTATTTCTGTACTAAAATATGTAATCAATGTTTAAGTTTGACATCATCAAAAAGGGGAAAATTGATGAGTTTTCAATGTCTTAGCTTTATGTTTTGATGATCTAACAAACTTACTGTAAAGAACCAGATAAGGAACCTGACACACTTGGTATACATTGCTAATTAATGGACTCCAGCTAATGTGAACTGCTGCAACTGTAGAAAATAGAGAACCAACACAGGGAATTTATCCTTTGTGTTTCCCTGATAGCAGTACGAAAGTCAACTGTGTACAACGAGAAAGTGACTACCACAGAAACATTGCAACACAATTCTGCCGTCCCTCTTCCTTCGACCAATCAAGTGCTTACATCATTTAACTGATGCCATCAAAGCTGTATTACCAAGAGCATTACAACAAAACATCACTTGAACAATTGAGAATTCTCTTCAAGCATTCTGAGATTCGAGTATTCAATTCTTAAGTGCATCAAGAACAAAGTTTAACGCTACTACAGAGCAATTCCTAAATCTAGTATTTTGTTATCCTTAGTTAAGTTGTAACTTGTAATTATTCTTTATTGTAATTCCTAATTTCTTAGCTAGAAGATTTGCTTTGGAACCCTTTTGTAAAACCATAAACTCATGTGTTTGTGTCGTGACTAGAGTTAGTTATGAGTTGAAGTCTTTGTAATAGGTGTATCGCAAAGTGCCTTGTAATAGGTGTAGTACGAGCTAGTGATGGAATAAGAGTTTAGTTCCCAGATGGCATAGGTTGTAATTAGGGGTGTTCATAAAAACTCGAAAAATCGAACGAAATTGAAAACCAAACCAAACCGACCAAAAAAACCGATACTTTTGGTTTGGTTTGGTTTTGATTTTAAATTTTAAAAACCAATCAAATTTGGTTTGGTTTTGGTTTTAATAAGAAAAAAACCAAACCAAACCGACTATTATTTTTGGGCAATCCACTAGGCAAGTGCCTAGGGCTAGCTTTTTATTAATAGCATAAAAGAAAAATACAACAGTTAGGAAAAGTACAAATAAGGGGGCATTAGCACCGGTATTATTACCCATATAACACATACCGGGCTAAACATACCGTACTAAATCCTACTGAGGCTTGACAACATCACTTATTAACAGGAATGCAAAAAATATGAACTTGACAAGACCAAATATTTTACGATCATCACAGAGTTTATAACATACTCTGTGATGAGATTACAAATGGGGATACTAACAAAGTGGCAGATTAAAATGATGAAAGAGTTAAAATGATGTCACTTTTTGTCGATCCTTGCAATTTCTTCAATTTGTAATTCTTTATCAACATTGTCCTAATTCTTCAAGAAGTATTCAAAATTCATGATTTCTTTTTAGATTGTTTGGACTTTGTTGATGTAGTTGGGGCGGCCTGCTTAAGCTTGGCATTTCTCATTGGAGGTCGCCTAACATTGTCGTCCCTGCTCTTTTCCTTTGTATGTGACTTTTGTTCCTCTGTAGCATTAATTGGGACTGTTTCGATGCATTGTGGCAGCACTTCAATTACTTCACCTTCTTCTGTTGTCCGTTGATTTGGCATTTGTAAAACACCTTGTGCATCAAAGTTTGGTTCATCTTGCGATTTAACATCGCTTGGCTTGAATTTTTGTTGTATATGTACCTCATTCCTGCTCCTATTTCCACTGTTAGCGCTATAAGGATCACGACCCAAAATTTCAAAAGGATGTGCATTTAGCATTGCATCCAGTAGTTGTCTATCATGAGATAACAAATATGTTGTACTGCTCAGTCTCATTGGTTTCTGCCCAGAATTGACGAGAAGCTGTCTAGAGTTGGGGTAATCTGTGACATTAAGGTTACTACAGGATCCTACTTCCTCCGGTGTGCTCAATTCTTCATTACTTTCATAACCTCGTTCTTCACATGCTAGAGACACCACCTTGTCCATAGAATCCAATAGTTTTCTTTCCTCTGCTGAAATGATTGCACTGGTTTGAACAACAGCAGGATCATTTTCTTCCTGCCCTTCAACTCGATCAATCCATGACTTGCTCAGAGAAGGAGCGTTAGGGAATGTTTCACGATCAACATATGCTGTTTTTGTTGGTCGATCAATGCGCATATGTGCAACAGAAGATGCATGATCAGGAGATGAAAATTCCACAATCTGGTTTTGATGTACTCCATCAGTTGCAGCATTATGTAATGAAACAACACGAGCAGCTCCATTTTCACGATCCTTATGAACATCAGTATCAAAGTTTCTTTGTACTGCTTCTTCATTTTTTCCATCGTGCAATTTGTTCCCAGCATTTTGTCCAATTATTTCGGTTTCTTTCAGCTGGCCAGCAATATGCTCATTACCATTCACATGGCCCGTATGGCCAGCAATTTGCTCCATACTTTCGGCTTCTTTTACTTTCACATGGTCCATAATTTGCTCCAAGTTTTCGCCAGTCACCAATGTTAGATAATACGCTTAACGCTAGAGGGGGGGGGGGGGTGTGAATAGCTTTATAATAAAAATTAGCGTAAACTTGCGGAATTTAAAAATTGCAGGAAATAAATAAGTGCGATAAGTAAATAAATTAGAACAAACGCACCGATGTATCCTGGTTCACCACAACCCGTGGCTAGTCCAGTCCCCGAGAGACTCTCTCGAGATTTCCACTAACTTGTTAAGCTTACGGGTGCTCAACAAACCGTTACAACTTGAGGACACAAGCCTCAACAACCTTTGCTCGGAGATACAACACTCCAAGACTTCAACCAAGGAAACACAAGTTCCTTCTTACAACACAAGGGACTAACACTTCCCTTCAAGTGTACAAAAACACTTAGCACTCAAACAAGACACTCCTTTAAGAGTAGATATGAGTAAAAAGAATATGCTCAAGATCGCAACAACATTCGACAAGAATTTGGCTCTCAAAAGCTTATGTAATGAATATAAAGTATGCAAGCTTTAGCAATTGTATGATCAGTTGTTGTGTTTAGAAGACTGAATTGAAGCTGTATTTATAGTTGAAAAACCTTGTATTACCGTTGCCTAATTGCCAATTAAGAGTTGCTGATTTTACTCTGTGACAATCGATTGTCAAATTACCACAATCGATTGTTTGCCAGTTCTTCCAAAAATCAATCCCAGATTTTACGCATAACAATCGATTATCTAAGATCAATAATCGATTACTGGCAACGTTCAAAAAATCATTTCCAGATTTTACTTAAAACAATCGATTATAGGAAATCAATAATCGATTACTCAGCAACGTTCAAAAAATCCTTTCCAGATTTTAATTAAAACAATCGATTATAGGAAATCAATAATCGATTACCTGACGGTATTTGAAAACATTTTGGAAACGGTCAGTTATACAATCGATTATATTAAGTTAACAATCGATTATATATCAGTCTTGAAAAATCAATTTAGACACTGCCTCTTGACAATCGATTGTTATAGGTTCACAATCGATTATTTAATAACTTTGAAAAAGTCTGGAAGACACTGCCTCAACACAATCGATTGTCATAAGTTCACAATCGATTATTTTGTGACTTTGAAAAATCTGATGGACACTGTCTCTTCACAATCGATTGTTGTTAGGTTCACAATTGATTGTTTTGAGCTTTGAAAAACTTTGATGGTCACTGCCTCATCACAATCGATTGTCATAAGGTTCACAATTGATTGTCATGCAGATTTGAAAAATCTGATGCTCACTGCCTTAACACAATCGATTGTCATAAGTTCACAATCGATTGTCAAGCAGCTGACTTAAACATAATCGATTATCATAAGTACATAATCGATTATCTTAGTCCAGATTTTAGAGGCATGTTTAAAAATCATTTTGACTAAAGTAAATATGCATTATTTAAAATCATTTTGCTCTAAATTAAATATGCATGATTTGTTAAAAATATTTTTACGAGAGAAGCCAAGTCTTGAGTTTAAGTTGTCGGATCAAGATCACAATTAAATACCGACTCATATAAAACTTAATCTCGATCTTTGTCTTGTGCTTGAATCTCGTTATATATCAATTTTGCGCTTGTGCTTGGACCTCGTCATGTGTCAATTTGCGCATAGTTTGTCATTCATCAAAACCTACAAATATGAACACACGTTTAGTATAATGCCTTGAGAACGTGTTTCCAACAATTTCCCCCTTTTTGATAATGGCAAACTTTAAGCGGGATATGCATATTAGGCATATCATATGACGATTCAAGACAAGTAAAGATATGCAACAAGTATATAGAAATGCAATTTGTTCCCCCTCAATATATGAATTCCCCCTCAATTTATGCCGATAAGTATTGAGAGTGCATACCCGTTATCTTCCCCCTTTTGCCATTTGCAAAAAGAAATATAGAATAATTAAAAAAAAACTTGTTTATTTATTAAATCTGCGATTTCAGAAATAATAACGCAAATAATGTCAAGACAATCGATTATTGATACTGGATAATCGATTATATAAAAGAGAAATCGATTGTTCTGTGCGTCAAGCTTTATAACTCCCCCTGCCTTTAGGGCGTTACCTGCAAAAATACGTTAGACGTCTCCGACGCTCAAGTTGGAAAACATGTGAAAGGGAAAATGCAATGCATGACTTAGATCAACGTGGAGTCAAGGATCCCGAGTTAACTACGAATTCGGAAGAAGGACTCTTTCTCTAAGGGCTTTGTAAAGATGTCGGCCAATTGATCTTTGGTTTCATCAAATTCAATTTCGACATCGCCCTTGAGAACGTGATCTCTTATAAAATGATGACTAATTTTAATGTGTTTTGTTCGCGAATGAAGAACGGGGTTCTTCGTCAAGCATATGGCACTAGTATTATCACATCTATTTGATATAAAATGAAATTCATAGAAGAGGCAAAAGCAAGCAATAAACGAATAGCTTCTAATCTAGCTACGGGAGAATATGTTTCTTCATAGTCAATACCCTCTTCTTGATTATAGCCTTTTGCTACAAGCCTAGCTTTGTTTCTAGTGATTACACCATTTTCATCTAGTTTGTTTCGAAAAACCCATATCGTACAATTATGGTATG
Source organism: Nicotiana benthamiana (assembly GCA_034376525.1). Lineage (NCBI taxonomy): Eukaryota > Viridiplantae > Streptophyta > Magnoliopsida > Solanales > Solanaceae > Nicotiana > Nicotiana benthamiana. Next base: position 110,070,405 of record CM067332.1, on the reverse strand, counting down.
ATTTTCGGGTCTTGGCACCAAATCCCAAACGTCATTCCGTTTGAATTGGTTAAGCTCCTCTTGCATTGCCAAGGTCCAAAATTCATCCCCAATTGCTTCGGAGATGGTTGTTGGTTCAATTTGAGAAACAAAAGCAGTATGTCCTAAGGTGTTCTTAAGGGAGTTTCGGGTACTTACCTTTTCTCCGACGTCGCCAATTACCTGTTCGAGAGGGTGATCTTTGATTGTCCTCCACTCGTTAGGCATTTTCGTTTCTTTCTCCAATTGTGGCGTTTCCTCCGTTGATTGTTCCAAGATTTCATCTTGAATTTCCTTAGGAGTTTCCTCTTGTACTTTGTCTATTAAACTATTTAAAATACCTGCAAGATCAGAACAAGAATCCTTTCTCGCCAAGCGAGCATTATTTTCGGAAAACACAATATGGGGGGATTCCTCCACAGTTTGGGTTCTATTATTAAATACCCTATATGCTTTGCTACGTGAAGAATACCCAAGAAAAATTCCTTCATCGGATTTGGCATCAAATTTTCCCAATTGATCTTTTCCATTGTTATGAATAAAAACTTTACAACCGAATACTCTAAAATGGGAGATATTTGGTTTCCTTCCCTTGTAGAGTTCATAAGGGGTTTTCATGAGTATTGGCCTTATGACTACTCTATTTAAAACGTAGCATGCGGTACTCACGGCATCCGCCCAAACATGTTTGGGAATCTTAGCCTCTTCGAGCATGGTTCTAGCCATCTCTTCGAGACACCTATTTTTCCTTTCCACCACCCCATTTTGTTGTGGTGTTCGTGGAGCGGAAAAGGTATGCTCGATACCGAGTTCGTCACAAAAGTCCGCAAAGAGATTGTGATCAAACTCTCCCCCATGATCACTTCTAATTGAAGTGACGGTTGTTTCCTTTTCGTTTTAAACACGTTTAAGAAAATATTTAAAATTCTGAAAAGCATCACTTTTATGGGCAAGAAATAAAGTCCAAGTAAATCTGGAATAATCATCAACAATAACAAAAGCATAACGATTTCTACCAAGACTTTCAATGCGAGATGGTCCAAACAAATCCATGTGAAGCAACTGCAATGGTCTAGTAGTTGAAACAATATTTTTCGATTTAAAAGATGCTTTTGTTTGCTTCCCTTTTTGACATGAATCACAAATAGAGTCATTTTCAATTTCAAATTTGGAAGACCAACAACTAAATTTTGTGAAACCAATTTGTTCAAAAGATGCATGTTGATGTGAGCTACTCTACGATGCCATAACCAAGAATCATCCTCTTCGCTCATTAAACAATTCACATATTCGGGTGAAGAATTTGCAAGATCAACCATATAAATGTTATCCATTCTAAAACCACGAAGGATAATTTTAAAATCGCTACGTCTAAAAACTAAGCATTCATCCGAATCAAATAAAACAAGATTTCCCTTGTCACATAATTGACTTATGCTCAAGAGATTATGTTTTAAACCTTTCACAAGTAATATATGCTTAATGGAAGAAATTTCATCCTTACCGACCGATCCGATGCCGATAATCTTTCCTTTGTTGTTATCACAAAAAATAACACTTCCCCCTTCCTTGTGTTCTAGTTGAAGGAATTTGGATTCGTCTCCTGTCATGTGCTTGGAGCATCCACTATCAAGGTACCATAGTACACTTGACCCCTTCAAACATACCTACAAAACAGATTAATGAGTTTTAGGTACCCATGCCATTTTGGGTCCTTGGGGGTTAGATAAATCATAGTGATGTGATTGAGTGTTATGTCTATGTCGTGTAAAACAAGCAGGAGCAATATGTCCAATTCGTCTACAATAATGACAAGTTACGTTAGGATTATGCATCCTTCTAGGTTGATAGTAATTGGACGGCCGAAATTCATTTACTCTATTCTTGACAATATAACTATTGCGAAAATCATGAAAATCATTTCTCCTACCATTTGTTCTAGGATATGCATCATTTCTAGAATAGTTGTTTCTAGGTTGGAAGTCATTTCTAGGTGTTCGAAAAGGTTCAAAATTCCTTCTAGTGTTTGGCCTAGAATGTGCATTATTTCTAGCATGATTATTTCTAGGTTGCGATTGATGAAAACCATTTCTAGGTTTGTTGTATCTAGGATGAACATTTGTTTTATTTATCCTAGGTTGAGCCTTAGGTGGTTGGGGGTTGGCTTCAACTTTCTCTTTAGGCTCGTTTCTAATACCTATGCCATGCTTGGTCGACTTCAAATTAACAAGCACTTCATTCAAATTTTTATGAGAAGAGTTAAACTTATCTAAGGTGCCCTTAAGCCTTTCTACTTCATTTTTGAGATGCATGCAAGAAGTATAATTTCTAGAATTCTCGGTCTTGTCGGTGCTTCTCTTGCCAAAAAAATTGTTTTCCTCTTTCAACTTCTCATATTCTAAAATCAGTTTTTCCAATTCCTTTTCTTTAAAAGAGAGTTGTTTTTGAAAATCTTTTTCTTTTAAAGAAGCATTTTCTTTTATACTCTTAACAGTTTTTGAAGCTTTAATAAATTCGCTATACAACTCATCAAAAGCATTTTGCATTTCTTCAAGGGAAAAGAAATCTTTGGAAGAAATTTGACATACCTCTTCTTTGTTGTCTTCTTGTGCCATAAGACAAAGATTTGCGGCTTCGTCTTCTTCTTCCTCACTTGACTCGTCACCGGAGTCGCCTCCCCAAGATATGTATGCTCGTTGCTTCTTGAAGGGTTTCTTCTCCTTTTTAGCATTTGGGCAATTTGATTTAATGTGCCTGGTTTCTCCGCACTCATAGCACTTTATTTGATCTCCTTGATTTTTGCCCTTTCGATCTTACTCTTTTCGCATGAACTTTTGAAATCTCTTGATAACGAGTCCGAACTCGTTGTCTTTGTCCTCATCATTTTGAGGTTGGCTTGTGCTTGCCTTGAGAGCGATTCTTTGCTTCCTTTGATCATCAACAAGAGGGTTAAGTATAGTAGATTCACAAGTTTTAAGATTACCTCTTAATGCGTCGATGGTGACATTTGAAATGCCAATGGATTCTTGAATCGCGTCGGCCTTGGGTCGCCATTCCGGAGTGAGACTTACGGAGAATTTTTCGGACAAGTTCCTTATCTGTGAAGGTCTTCTTAAGAGCATGTAAATCATTTACGATTTTTGAAAATCGTTCAAACATCTCATCAACCTTTTCGCCTTCCTTCATGTGAAACAATTCATATTCATGGGTTAGGAAATCAATTTTGGCTTCCCTTACCTGGTCCGTACCTTCGTACGTAATTTCCAGCTTGTCCCACATTTGCTTCGCCGTTGTGCAACAAGATATCTTCCTGTAATCATCAGCATTTACAGCACAATATAATAAATTAATAGCTTTAGCATTATTTTGCACCTTTCGGATATCATCCGCATCGTATTCATCTTCGGACTTTGGGACCCATTCATTTTCAACCTTCTTGGTTGGAATTTGTTCTCCATTCATTATGACCTTCCAAAGATGAACACTATTTGATTGTACAAATATTCTCATCCTCTCCTTCCAGTATGTATAATTTGTACCATCGAATAGCGGTGGTCGGGTGGAGCATTGTCCTTCACCTATTCCTGCAAAAGAATCACGAGTAGAAGCCATGGATGTTTCTCTCAAACGGTTAAGTCTTAAGAGAGTTGGGCTCTGATACCAATTGTTAGATAATACGCTTAACGCTAGAGGGGGGGGGGGGTGAATAGCGTTATAATAAAAATTAGCGTAAACTTGTGGAATTTAAAAATTGCAGGAAATAAATAAGTGCGATAAGTAAATAAATTAGAACAAACGCACCGATGTATCCTGGTTCACCACAACCCGTGGCTAGTCCAGTCCCTGAGAGACTCTCTCGAGATTTCCACTAACTTGTTAGGCTTACGGGTGCTCAACAAACCGCTAAAACTTGAGGACACAAGCCTCAACAACCTTTGCTCGGAGATACAACACTCCAAGACTTCAACCAAGGAAACACAAGTTCCTTCTTACAACACAAGGGACTAACACTTCCCTTCAAGTGTACAAAAACACTTAGCACTCAAACAAGACACTTCTTTAAGAGTAGATATGAGTAAAAAGAATACGCTCAAGATCGCAACAACTTTCGACAAGAATTTGGCTCTCAAAAGCTTATGTAATGAATATAAAATGATAAGCAATAAAGTATGCAAGCTTTAGCAATTGTATGATAAGTTTTTGTGTTTAGAAGACTGAATTGAAGCTGTATTTATAGTTGAAAAACTTTGTATTACCGTTGCCTAATTGCCAATTAAGAGTTGCTGATTTTACTCTGTGACAATCGATTGTCAAATTACCACAATCGATTGTTTGCCAGTTCTTCCAAAAATCAATCCCAGATTTTACGCATAGCAATCGATTATCTAAGATAAATAATCAATTACTGGCAACGTTCAAAAAATCATTTCCAGATTTTACTTAAAACAATCGATTATAGGAAATCAATAATCGATTACTCAGCAACGTTCAAAAAATCCTTTCCAGATTTTAATTTAAACAATCGATTATAGGAAATCAATAATCGATTACCTGACGGTATTTGAAAACATTTTGGCAACGGTCAGTTATACAATCGATTACATTAAGTTAACAATCGATTATATATCAGTCTTGAAAAATCAATTTAGACACTGCCTCTTGACAATCGATTGTTATAGGTTCACAATCGATTATTTAATAACTTTGAAAAAGTCTGGAAGACACTGCCTCAATACAATCGATTTTCATAAGTTCACAATTGATTATTTTGTGACTTTGAAAAATCTGATGGACACTGTCTCTTCACAATCGATTGTCATTAGCTTCTCAATCGATTGTTTTGAGCTTTGAAAAACTTTGATGGTCACTGCCTCATCACAATCGATTGTCATAAGGTTCACAATCGATTGTCATGCAGATTTGAAAAATCTGATGCTCACTGCCTTAACACAATCGATTGTCGTAAGTTCACAATCGATTGTCAAGCAGCTGACTTAAACATAATCGATTATCATAAGTACATAATCGATTATCTTAGTCCAGATTTTAGAGGCATGTTTAAAAATCATTTTGACTAAAGTAAATATGCATTATTTAAAATTATTTTGCTATAAATTTAATATGCATGATTTGTTAAAAATATTTTTACGAGAGAAGCCAAGTCTTGAGTTTAAGTTGTCGGATCAAGATCACAATTAAATACCGACTCATATAAAACTTAATCTCGATCTTTGTCTTGTGCTTGAATCTCGTTATATATCAATTTTGCGCTTGTGCTTGGACCTCGTCATGTGTCAATTTGCGCATAGTTTGTCATTCATCAAAACCTACAAATATGAACACACGTTTAGTATAATGGCTTGAGAACGTGTTTCCAACAACCAAACATATATGGCCCGCGTCCATCTGCTTAAAAGTGTTAGCATCATGATGCTTATTCAAATGACTTGGATGTCCCACCACTTTGTCATCGTTTTTCTCCACATTAGTCGTTTCTTCTTGTTGTAAAATTTTATCATCTTTCTTTCCATTCAAGACATGGCCCGCATGGGTTACCTTTTGTTCAAATTTTCTAGAAATTTATTTCTCCACAAAAGCATTAGCCGTTTCTTCAATCACCAAGCATAAATGGCCCACAATTGACCCTCATGACTTTCATGTGCATTGGCATCCTGCTACAAACTATGGCTCACATGCTTGTCCTTCTTGACCACAATTTGCTCCATAATAGCAGTAGCATTAACACTGTTATCGTGCCCATCTTGTCCATGTGAGAGTAGCTGTTTTAAATTTGTCATTGCACCTATATATATATATATATATATATATATATATATATATATATATTGTTATACAAAGTTTCAAAAAATTTAGGGTAAATGTTAATAGTTTGCACTTGTAATATAGTTCTTTACCTTTACATTCTAGTTTGATTGGTAGTTATCTTTTGTTTAGTGTAAGAATCCATTCATGTTAAAAATAACATATTTTTAATTGAGTCCTTGAATTATTCATCACTATTTGACAAGATGGTCATCAATATATTTTGGTAAATAATAGATTTATCAAAGGGCAATTTATTTGATAGTATTACATTAAAAATATGGATGTGAATGAATATGTGTTTGGTAGTGTATGTGTTATATATAAGAAAAAACCAACAAATAACCGAAAAAACCAAAAAACTGACATAAACCGAATCGAGAAAAATCGACTTAATTGGTTTGATTTGGTTCTAATACTTGAAAAATCGACATACTTTGTTTGGTTTCTTTTAGGGAAAAATCGATCCAAACCGAACCATGAAATCCCCTAGTTGTAATCTAAAAGTTGCTCATAGTGAAGTTGAAATTTTACCAATGTAGGTCGTGATTTTTTTATCCCCTTGAGTAGGGATTTTTTCACGTAAAACGCCCTGTCTTATTTATTAATGTTTCATTAACGTTCTCAGTAGAAACTCATAGAGGATTTGGTCTTCTATAGTTTAGTGGACTCGTATAAACTATCAGCAAGTATGGGAACAACAGTACATGGTTTCGACATGGAAGCTATTAATGTGACTAACAATACAGTTATTATAGTAAGAAAGGGAAGCGATAAGTATCAGTGGAATACAATAATAATGAAACAGGAGAGTGAAAGAAACACAACCTAATTCTGAAACTACAGCTATAACAAAGACAAATAATAACTAAACAAAGACGACATATTTCACATTTGATTTTTGGTCAACAACCTTCACAAAGTATCGAACCTCGAATAAATTACAACACATGGGTCTTAACACCTGAACCCCAACACTTGACATCCTGTGCCCTCATCACATCTCATAATCATGCTGACATCTCTTCTGCCAACTAAAGTCACTCTCACATGGAATGCAAGTAAACAAGGGTGTACGTCTATACTCAACAATATCAATAAAACCTCTTATCCGATAAGGGCTCGTAGCTACATATATTTTTGTGCAAGTGTCCTAAAATATTTCATACTAGCTAGTAAGCATAAGGAAAAGAACGGACAACACGTAGAATAATATAGATATAGTAAATGAAAGAAAATTGCTCATAACATAGTGATAAGAACATGACATCTCCTGAGATACCATCTCGTAGCCCTAAACGTAAATATGCAGGGGATCTCCCGGAATACCATTCCGTAGTACCAAAGTAAATATGCAGAGGGATCTCCAGAAATACTGTTCCATAGTCCCAAAGTAAGTATGCAGGGAAGGGGGATCTCTCGGAATACCGTTCCATAGTCCCAAAGTAAATATAAAGGGGAATCTCCCAGAATACCATTCATATTCCTAAAGTAAATATGCAGCGCCACCAACAGTGATAACAGCTACAGCATGGCAGAAACCTTGTACATCACCACAACAAGTACAACAATAACAATGACAATAATATAAAGTATGACAAGTAAATCAACTCAAGAACTTTAAATAAAAAAGAAATAGTAGATCCATTTCACAGGAATAACCACACTAAAGAATGCTGGGCATAAGGGAATAGTTTAACAAGGGAAAACTAATATGTAGCAACAATCCCAAAATATACAAGTCAACAACAAGGAAGCCAACACAAGTCAAATAGTTCCAAATAAAGGCAAGTCAACTAAAATATAGGTTATCTAAGCTCCTTTTAAAGTTGAGCGATTGTGAATAATATTCAGCAGTTCAAATAGTAGTAAGCAACAGAAGATAATCATAACTCCAATTAAGACTAAATAATTATAGGATAAGATAATAGTAATTTCAATTAAAGATAAGCACTTATGGAAAGATAGCATGACGATAGAAGAGGCAAAATCTTCAGTTAAGTCAAAGAAAAGTCAAATAGGCAATAAGAGGAATCGTAAAGAAATAAATTCTAATTAAAGCATGTATAAGTGAAACTAACAAATAGGAACTCAAATGTATTATGGACAACTTCACACAGTGAATATAAGGATTGAAGAACCCTAAAGGCTAACTTTCCACAAATGTTTAAGCACGCACTCGTCACCTCTTGTACACGAACTATAATCAACATATAAGACTCAAATCCTAAGGGAAAATCCCACATACAAGGTTAGGCAAGATACTTACCTCAAAGAAGACAGTCTGATACTCTAAAATGCACTCTTGGGTGAAAAGACCTCTGGACGGCTCAAATCCAACCAAAATAACTTCAAATAACAAATAAAACTCATAAGAAGTTATTACGGATCATAAAGTTTCAATCTTTAATAAAATCCAAAAATCAGTCCAAAAGTTGACCCCCAAGCCCGCACCTCAGAACCCGATAAATTTCATAAAAACCAAATGCCCTTTCTGATATGAGTTTATCCATAAAAAAATTATCAAATATAGCATTTTATCCCTCTATTCATGATTTTTCATTTTGAAAACTTTCTTAAGAAACCAACATTTTCCTCAACTCAAAGCATAAACTAAATGATAAAAATGAAGAAAAATTATGGAATACATTAGATACTAGGTGAAGAACACTTACCCAACCAATTTGCTTGAAAAACCCAAAAAGAAGCTCCCAAAATAGAAGTCTAAAACTCAAGATATGAAGAAAATGGCCAAACCCTCAATTTAAATGAATCTGTCTAGAATTTAGCATAAGCGCATCTACGCTATCGCATGTGCTCATAGATGTTCGCATTTGCGAATTTGACTTACGGGACTAGGTCTGCATCTGTAGACAATGTAGCCGCATCACCGGCGCCGTAGAAAAGATAACAAGAGTGTAGAAGCGATCTCCTTCCTAGATGCGATATATGAACCGCAGATACGATTATGCACCTGCATTCCAGCATTCACAAAAGAGAGCTAGCTTTCAGGCATCAAAGAGTGTATATGTGATCAGGATAACGCAGAACCGGAGCCTCACCTATGCTCCAAAGTCACAGGTGCGAAAACACTTGAATCAGTCATGTTCAAAACCATGCAAAACATTCGAAACTCCTTCGAAACATGTTATGAGGCCCCCAGGACCCCGTATAAACACAAATCAGAAGTTCTATAACTTAATACAAACTCGCTCAAGTTCTCAAATCACATCAAACAATGCTAAAAATGAAAATCGTGCCATAAATCGAACTTATGAACTTTAAAATCCTCCAACTTCTAAAACTAGCTCTGAAACCTATCAAATCAACTCGGAACGATGCTAAATTTTGCAGACAAGTCTTAAATGACATAACAGAGCTGTTCTAACTCACGAAATAGCATTATAACCCCTATATCACAAAAGTCAACTCTTGATCAAACTTTTCTATTTTCCAAGCTTCAATTATTTCAATGCTCCATTTTCCATACAGATCTTTAAATCAAAATTCGGACGCACGACCAAGTCCAAAATTACCATATGAATCTGTTGAGATCATCCAAAACTCATTCTAGAGTTATTTATTCAAAAGTCAAATTCTTGTCAAATTCTCATTGCTTAAGTTTCTAAAACTAGATTCCTTCTTCCAATTTGACTGTGAATCATCCAATAACTAAATTCACCGTGAATGCAAGTTTATACACATAATATGAAGCTGTTCAAGACCGTACGCTGCCGAGAAGAGCTTAAATTCTTAAAATGACCGACAAGATCATTACAGCAGGTCGGTAATGGGGCCGGTATAGGTGACCAGTGGGTGGGCCGGGCCGGGTCCGGGTCCAAATTTTATGACCCGTCCGGGTCCGGGCCGGTCCGGTCCGGGTTCAATTGGGGGCGGGTTGCAATTGGGCTGGGTTGAGCCGGTCCGGGCCGGGCCGGGCCGGGTTAATCTTTTTTTTTTTGAATTACGTATAGTATAAATATTAAGTTATATTAATACTTTGTAATAATTGAATGAACACAACAAAAGATGGGGAAAAAATTGCACTTATTGCAAGTGCTACTTTATTTCTTAAATTCAAAATTTCAAAACTAAAATGTATCATAATTAGTTTACAATTTACATCAAATGGCTTGCATTGCAATAGCAAGTTCTTCCATATTAATATGAACCTCTGGACCTTCTTCTGGAGTGTTAAATTCGGATGGGTTTCCGTGCGTTAATATATCTCCAAGTTCTTCGTCTTCCGGGCTATCAAGATCTTCCTTTCCTTGATTTCTTCGTTCAGATCTTATCCAATCTCTTAGACACACTAAGACTTCCAAAGCATTGCTTCCCAATGAGTGCCGCGTGTCTCCAAGTTGTTGTCTTGCTTGGCTAAATGCACTCTCGGATGCAACAGTGGAAATTGGGACATTCAGGACATCCCGCGCCATAGCGTAAAGAACGGGAAATTGCTTTGAATTTTCCTGCCACCAGCCTAACGGTGAAAATTCCTTGCTGCGAGGCTCCTTTTGCTTCTGCAAGTAAAATTGCAGTTCATCTATATTCCTACTACTACTTTGAGTGTTAGAAAAAGTTGAAAAAATATTAAAACTATCAAAGCCTTCATCATCATCTCCGACTACATTAGAAGTGCTACATTGCATAGTGGGATTTGCAGCAGTTGAAGCACGAGCATTATCACATTGAGTTGCATAATAAGTATATAGATATTGTAAATATTCATTTAGTTGGTTCATAGATTCATACAAATTTGGGCTTTCAGTAGGCCCAATCTCCATATAATTGTATAAAGCATTCATTAATTGTTGACAATCAGACATTTTAATTGAAGGATTTAAAACTGCACCAATTAAGTAAACAGGAGGAATTGGAAAGAAATATTTTTTAAATTTTGCTTGCATACTTGCAACAGCATCCGTATATCTATCTTTCTTCTTAAATTCAAATAGTAGCAAAGAAATTTCAGCTATATGTACTAAAGCCAAAGTAATAGTTGGGTAATATGCCCCAGAAAATACAACAGTAGCAGTATAAAATTTATGTAAAAATTTAATCACATCACTAATGACCTCCCAGGTATCACCGGTTAACATACGCCTAGGATCAGTACAATGTGCATTAGCAACTTCTGTTATTGGAAATCTATATTTGTAGCAACATTTTAAAAATATATACGTATAATTCCATCTAGTAACTACTTCGTCGGGCATGAATCTAGGTGTAAGGTTATATTGCATACACTTGTTCTTAAATTCTCTTATTCTAGATTGTCTATTATTTCCCTGAATTACTCCAACAGCTCTTCTAACTAGAGTAATCTCAGTTGAAAATAAATCGAGCCCACTTTTAACAATTAAATTGTAAACATGACATGCACATCTAACATGAAAAATATCATCAAGAGGTGGATGTAAATTCAATTTTAAAATTGAAACTGCAGCATTGTTGTTTGAAGCATTATCAAAAGACATACACAAAACTTTTTGGTTTAGATTATAAAATTCGACAACTTCAACAATTGTACTACTAATAAATGTTGCAGTATGACTCTGATCTTCATCATATTTAAAAGCAATAATACGTTTTTGCATACAAGTATTGTCATCTATCCAATGACATGTAATTGTTAAATAATCATTTCCATTTACAGCATGGCCAATATCAGAAGTTAGACATACTCTAGAAGGAAGGTGACTAAACAAATAACGTATGTATGTTTGATATTGGCCGTGAAGTCTAAAGATGTCAGATCTACAGGTACTTCTAGGGATACCTTTAAACATAGGGTTGTATATCCTTTGAATATACGTAACAAGATAAGAGGAAGAAGCAAAAGAAAAAGGTAGACAACCCAAAGCGATCATTTTCGCTAATTCCTCTCGATCCCTCATTTTATCATATTTTAGGAGACCTGCAGTAGTAGGGTTACCGGTTGTTTGACTTCCATCCCCATTAACCCCCCATTCTATAGGATGATAATTTTGCATATGTCTAATTAGTGTGCCAGTCCCCCCTAAATTACCTCCGGTCAAATGTTTAAACGTTTCGTTACAAAGTCTGCACTTAACTCTATCACTATCTTCTATCTCATCAAAAAATTTCCAAACAGGACTTCTTTTTCTACGATTAGATTTAGAAGTTGGAGCGACTGGTGGTCTTCTACCCCTTGTTGCACTAGCAACTCCAACTCCAATACTACCAACATTTGCACTAGTAGGTGTAGGTGGTATCTCATCTTCTATTCCAATTTCGTTATCTTCTATTCCGAAATCTTGGTGTAATTGTTCATAATCAATATTTACATCTTGCAAATTAGGCGATGATTCAGAAACATGTGTTATTGGTTCATTATTACTATTACTACCAGAAGCTACAGGACTTTTTTTACTACTTCCACTACCACTTCCACTCCTACCAGTAACTTTTCTACACGCTCTTTTAGCAGCATTCAACATATTGGAAAATTTAATATATAAGCTAAAATCAAATATGCAATTAAAATATTAAATAAGAGAAAGAGTTGGAGAGAGTGCACCGAATTCGACAATAAATTGAGCACTTGAACAGTTGAACTTCAAGAATGTTGAACACTTGAACTTCAAGAATCAAGCTTCGAATGCCGATTTCCAAATAAGAAATTACGATAAATTAAATTCGGGAAAATAAAGACAATAAAATTATGAAAGTAGAATATGAATTCTTGAAAATTGAAGAGAAGAGAGTGATTGATATTTGCTAATTTGAGAATTGAGAGAGAGATAGATAATTTTGAGTGAGGAAATGAAGAAGAGGGGAGGGTATTTATAGATTTTTAGAAGGGTTATTAATGTAATTTAATAAAAACAAAAAAAAAAACAAAAAAGGGCCAAAAATGCAAAAAGACCTGTTGGCCAACGGTTCTGGACCGTTGCCAACGGGCAAGTGGGCCCCAGCAGCTAAAAAAATTTTTTTAAAAAAAAAAAAAAAAAAATTTACCGTTATAACCGGTCCGGGTTGGCCGGTTCGCCCGGTATTTCTCTTTCCGGGCCGGTCCGGTCCGGGTTAATTGCCCGGTAAGGCCTTACGTCCCAACCCCCTTCCCCCCCTAACCCAGCCCGGCCCCCCCCGCGCTAAACCGGTCCGGTCCGGGCCGGTTTTGACCGGGCCGGTCCGTGCCGGTCCCGGGTCAACCCGGCCCGGTTGACACCCTTAGGGGCCGGTTACTAGTGGGTTAGTGTTTAGTGTTGAATTTTAAGCTCAACTAATGAAAATATAACACGTGGATTAATTTTTTTTTAAATAGAAGGTTGTTAGAAATAAGGTAATATATGAGCCAAAAGTTAAATGGTAAGTGTTTTCTATTCGAGAAGATGGAGGAGGGCTTATTATACAGAATTCGGTAATTCAGTGGTACTTTAGGCTCTTTTTCCATTTCTAAGGGTTTGTATGATAAGGAGGAAAACAAAAATATTTTTAAATTTTTTCAGTTGGTTTATATTCTTTTAAAAAATATCTTCTTCTAGTTTTTGAAAAATGATTTACGTCCCTTCCAAACTCTCATGTGTGTCATTTCCAACTTATGTTTTTAGTCTCCATCTCCATGCATCCTAGCTCACAACCCCTGGGTGCCCCAATTCTAAAAAGTAAGTTAATTTGTTACGACTTGTGATATTTTTTTCGAAAATAATTTTTTGTAAAATCTTTTCCGGGACAGGAAACTCAATTGTTGGGACTGTGATGGCGCCTAACATTTCACTTGCTAGGCAAATCAATATTAGAGAATCATTAGGCCAATTATTATACATTTTAGTACTTAACAACAAATAATTCTATAATAAGTTTAAATGAATGCGGAAATTCATAATAGCCTCAATTTGTGTACTACTACTCAGATCTGGAATCAAATTCACGAACTTTTAAGATTTCTCTACAAGTAAATGTTTGAAAGAAATACAACTATTTTCGAAATGAAAGAAACAGTAAAATGTAACATCTAGAAGGTGACGCTAGGGTCTACGGATGCCAGCAGATCTACCTTGGGTCTCCTATCGGATGAATCCCTCAACTAACGTCACGATTAGCTCGGGATAGTACTAAAATTTGCATAGGAAGTGCAGAGTGCAATATCAGTATAACTGACTCCATGTGCTGGCAAGTGTCGAGTCTGACCTCGGCAGAATAGTGATAAGGCTATGTCGAGCTGCCTACAAATAAACGTGTGCAATATAATAATATATGTACAAATAACAACAATGGGAGAAATCAGACAAATAATATCTGGAGGGCACATGCTGAGGGGATCATAAGATGAAGAATCACAGCAGTAATAAGAACTTTATCAACCGATATACCTTGAACAATTAAGAACAAGCAACACAGTTAAAGAAATTCGCGACATCACCCTTCGTTCTTTAACTCTTAAACTCACCATATGAATAAATAGAGAAGGCATGACATCACCCTTCGAGCATTAACTCTCTCATAACATCGCACGACATCACCATTCGTACGTTCACTCTCTCATAACATGGAGCATCATTACCCTTTGATAGATTTTAAATATCCTTGCCTTATGTTTTGTTGATTTAACAAACTTACTATTGAGAACCAGATAAAGCACCTGAACTACTTGGATCGTTGCAATCTTGAACTGATCCCAGCCAAGGATGAACTACTACAAATTCAGAAGCTAAGAACCAATGAAGAACCTGGTGCTCTTGTGGTTCCTTTGTAGCATTACATGGTCATTTGGACACAACTGGAACTGAAGTAACTGACGACTCTATTTATGCCGCACCACGGAATACTAACAACCCACTCACTTTCTATCTAAACAAATCACTCACATCACTTCAAGTGATATGATCAAGATGTACCAAATGAAGCCTTATACAAAAACATTAATGGAAGATTTCTGTTTCTTCATTCAAGCCTTTGTAAAAAATAAAAATTCATCATCCGCTCAAGCTTGAAGAATAAGGTTGAACGTCACTACAGACTAGTGACTAACATATTGATTGTTGTTGTCCCAGTTGAGTTGTAACCTTGTCATTGTACTTACTATCTCTCCTAATTCACTTTCTTAGAAGCATACTGAATAGGAGTCCTTTTGAAAATCCTCAAGCTCGCTGAGTTTAGATTATGGCTAGGATTAGTCATAAAGAAAAGTCTTTGTAACTGTAGGATTGCAAAGTGACTTGTGGTGATAGCACCACAAGTTAGAAAAAGCCTTTGTAACTAGGATAGTCATAATGTGGCTTGTGGTAAAGGTACCACAAGTTAGTTGAGTAAATCCTTTGAAATCGGTAGTATTACAAAGTGGTTTGTGTTAGATAATACGCTTAACGCTAGAGGGGGGTGAATAGCGTTATAATAAAAATTAGCGTAAACTTGCGGAATTTAAAATTTGCAGGAAATAAATAAGCGCGATAAATAAGAAAGAACACACCGAAGTATTCTAGTTCACCACAACCCGTGGCTAGTCCAGTCCCCGAGAGACTCTCTCGAGATTTCCACTAACTTGTCAAGCTTCCGGGTGCTTAACAAACCTTTACAACTTGAGGACACAAGCCTCAACACCTTTGCTCGGAGATACAACACTCCAAGACTTCAACCAAGGAAACACAAGTTCCTTCTTACAACAAGAGAATAACAATTCTCTTCAAGTGTACAATACACTAAGCACTCAAACAAGACACTCCTTAATGAGTAGAGATGAGTAAAAGAATACGCTCAAGATCACAACAACTTTGAACAATATTTTGGCTCTCAAAAACTTATGTAATGAATATAAGATAATAAGCAATTGAGTATGCAAGCTTTAGCAATTGAATGATCAGTTGTTGTGTGCTATTGTGTACTCAAAAGACTGAATTTAAGCTGTATTTATAGTTGAAAAACTTGGCATTACCGTTGCCTAATTGCCAATTAAGAACTGCTGATTTTACTCAGTGACAATCGATTGTCAAGAATCCACAATCGATTGTTTGCCAATCGTTCCAAAAATCAATCCCAGATTTTACGCTTAACAATCGATTATCTAAGGTCAACAATCGATTATTGGCAACGTTCAAAAAATCATTTCCAGATTTTACGTAAAACAATCGATTATACAAAATCAATAATCGATTATTCAGCAACGTTCAAAAAATCCTTTTCAGATTTTAATTTCAACAATCGATTGTAAAAAATCAACAATCGATTACTCAGCAACGTTCAAAAAATCCTTTCCAGATTTTAATTAAAACAATCGATTATAGGAAATCAATAATCGATTACCTGACGGTATTTGAAAACATTTTGGCAACGGTCAGTTATACAATCGATTATATTAAGTTAACAATCGATTATATATCAGTCTTGAAAAATCAATTTAGACACTGCCTCTTGACAATCGATTGTTATAGGTTCACAATCGATTATTTAATAACTTTGAAAAAGTCTGGAAGACACTGTCTCAACACAATCGATTGTCATATGTTCACAATCGATTATTTTGTGACTTTGAAAAATCTGATGGACACTGTCTCTTCACAATCGATTGTCATTAACTTCACAATCGATTATTTTGAGCGTTGAAAAACTTTGATGGACACTGCCTCATCACAATCGATTGTCATAAGGTTCACAATCGATTGTCATGCAGATTTGAAAAATCTGATGCTCACTGCCTTAACACAATCGATTGTCATTAGTTCACAATCGATTGTCATGCAGTCTTGGCTTAACATAATCGATTATCATAAGTACATAATCGATTATCTTAGTCCAGATTTTAGAGGCATGTTTAAAAATCATTTTGACTAAAGTAAATATGCATGATTTAAAATCATTTAGCATTAAATTAAATATGCATGATTTTGTAAAAATAATTTTACGAGAGTAGCCATGTCGTGAGTCAAGTTGTCGGATCAAGATCACAATTAAGAACGACTCATGTAAAACTATAAAACTTGGTCTTGTGCTTGAATCTCGTTATATATCAATTGTGCACTTGTACTTGAACTTCGTCATATATCAATTTGCACATCGTTTGTCATTCATCAAAACCTACACATATGAACACACGTTTTAGTATAATGCTTTGAGAACGTGTGTCCAACAATTTCCCCCTTTTTGATAATGGCAAACTTTAAGCGGGATATGCAAATTAAACAATTTATAATGACGATTCAAGACAAGTAAAGATATGCAACAAGTATATGGATATGCAATTTGTTCCCCCTCAATATATGAATTCCCCCTCAATTTATGCTGATAAGTATTGAGAGTGCATACCCCGTTATCTTCCCCCTTTTGCCATTAGCAAAAAAAATGTAATAAGATGGCAAGGATTAAAAAAAACTTGTTTATTTATTGAAAATAAAGCGTGATTTCTTAAAGAAAGTACAATAACTCAAATAATAGCAGTACAATCGATTATTGATACGAGATAATCGATTATTAGACGACAGAAACCGATTTTTCTGAAGAAGACTCGATTATTGCGCGTCATGCTTTATAATTCCCCTTACCTTTAGGGCGATACCTCCAAAAATTCGTTAGACGTCTCCGACGCTCAAGTTAGAAATCATGTAAAAAAAAGATGCAATGCATGACTTAGATCAACGTGGAGTCAAGAATCCCGAGTTCACTGCGAATTCGGAAGAAGGACTCTTTCTCTAAGGGCTTTGTAAAGATGTCGGCCAATTGATCTTTGGTTTCAACAAATTCGATTTCGACATCGCCCTTGAGAACATGATCTCTTATAAAATGATGTCTAATTTCAATGTGTTTTGTTCGCGAATGAAGAACGGGGTTCTTCGTCAAGCATATGGCACTAGTATTATCACATCTAAGAGGGATATGATCAAGACTTAGGCCATAGTCCAAGAGTTGTTGTTTCATCCATAGGATTTGAGCGCAACAACTCCCCTCGGCTACATATTCAGCCTCGGTTGTGGACAACGCAACACTTACTTGTTTCTTGCTAAACCAAGAAATGAGAGAGCTACCGAGCAAATGGCAAGTGCCACTAGTGCTCTTGCGGTCTAATTTGCATCCAGCAAAATCGGAGTCGGAATAGCCAACGATTTGGCATGAAGAACCTTTGGGGTACCGCAGTAAGGTAAGACTCCTTCGGACACGATTGATAACGGGCGCATAAGCACACGCCAAACATGATGTCCGGACGACTAGCAGTAAGATAAAGAAGAGAGCCAATCATACCTCGATACTTCTTAGTGTCGACTTCCTTACCTTTCTCATCTTTGTCTAGATGATCGGATGTGCTCATGGGAGTCGCCATTGCTTTTACATTGTTCATTTCAAATCGTTTCAGCAATTCTTTGCGATATTTGGCTTGGCAAATGAACGTACCTTCTTTCATTTGCTTTACTTGTAATCCCAAAAAGAATGTTAACTCACCCATCATAGACATCTCAAATTCGCTTGTCATTAAATCGGAAAATTCCTTGCACAAGACATTGTTAGTAGCACCAAATATAATATCATCCACATAGATTTGAACTAATAAAATATCATTGTTTTTATGCTTAACAAAAAGAGTGGTGTCAACTTTCCCTCTAATGAAATAATTTTCCAATAGAAATTTACTCAATCTTTCATACTAAGCTCGGGGAGCTTGTTTTAAACCATAAAGAGCCTTTTTGAGTTTGAAAACATGATCGGGAGATTTAAAATCTTCAAAACCGGGGGGTTGTTCAACATAAACTTCTTCTTGAATAACACCATTTAGAAAAGCATATAAATTGAAATTCATAGAAGAGGCAAATGCAAGCAATAGACGAATAGCTTCTAATCTAGCTACGGGAGCATATGTTTCTTCATAGTCAATACCCTCTTCTTGGTTATAGCCTTTTGCTACGAGCCTAGCTTTGTTTCTAGTGATTACACCATTTTCATCTAGTTTGTTTCGAAAAACCCATTTCGTACCAATTATGGTATGATTTTTGGGTCTTGGCACCAAATCCCAAACGTCATTCCGTTTGAATTGGTTAAGCTCCTCTTGCATTGCCAAGGTCCAAAATTCATCCCCAATTGCTTCGGAGATGGTTGTTGGTTCAATTTGAAACACAAAAGCAGTATGTCCTAAGGTGTTCTTAAGGGAGTTTCGGGTACTTACCTTTTCTCCGACGTCGCCAATTACCTGTTCGAGAGGGTGATCTTTGATTGTCCTCCATTCGTTAGGCATTTTCGTTTCTTACTCAAATTGTGGCGCTTCCTCCGTTGGTTGTTTCAAAAATTCGTCTTGATTTTCCTTAGGCGTTTCCTCTTGTATTTTGTCTTTCAAACTATCTAAGATACCTGCAAGATCAAAACCGGAATCCTTTCTCGCCAAGCGAGCATTATTTTCGGAAAATACAACATGAGGGGATTCCTCCACAGTTTCGGTTCTTTTATTAAAAACCCTATATGCTTTGCTACGTGAAGAATAACCAATGAAAATTTCCTCATCGGACTTAGCATCAAATTTTCCCAATTGATCTTTCCATTGTTATGAATAAAAACTTTACAACCGAATACTCTAAGATGGGAGATATTTGGTTTCCTTCCCTTGTAGAGTTCATAAGGGGTCTTCATGAGTATTGGCCTTATAACTACTCTATTTAAGATGTAGCATGCGGTACTCACGGCATCCGCCCAAAAATGTTTGGGAATCTTAGCCTCTTCAAGCATGGTTCTAGCCATCTCTTCGAGACACCTATTTTTCCTTTCCACTACCCCATTTTGTTGTGGTGTTCGTGGAGCGGAAAAGGTATGCTCGATAACGAGTTCGCCACAAAAGTCCGCAAAGAGATTGTGATCAAACTCTCCTCCATGATCACTTCTAATTGAAGTGACGGTTGTTTCCTTTTCGTTTTGAACACGTTTAAGGAAATATTTAAAATTCTGAAAAGCATCACTTTTATGGGCAAGAAATAAAGTCCAAGTGAATCTAGAATAATCATCAACAATCACAAAAGCATAACGATTTCTTCCTAGACTTTCAATGCGAGATGGTCCAAATAAATCCATGTGAAGCAATTGCAATGGTCTAGTAGTTGAAACAATGTTTTTCGATTTGAAAGATGCTTTTGTTTGCTTCCCTTTTTGACAAGAATCACAAATAGAGTCGTTTTCAAATCTCAAATTGGGAAGACCAATAACTAAGTTTTGTGAAATCAATTTGTTCAAAAGATGCATGTTTATATGTGCTACTCTATGATGCCATAGCCAAGTATCATCCTCTTTGCTCATAAGGCAATCCACATATTCGGGTGAGGAATTAGCAAGATCAACCATATAAATATTATCCACTCTAAAACCACGAAGGATAATTTTGAAATCACTACGTCTAAATACTAAGCATTCATCCGAATCAAATAAGGCAAGATTTCCCTTGTCACATAATTGACTTATGCTCAAGAGATTATGCTTTAAACCTTTAACAAGTAATATATGCTTAATAGAAGAATTTTCATCCTTACCGACCGATCCGATGCCGATAATCTTTCCTTTATTGTTGTCACCAAAAATAACACTTCCTCCTTCTTTGTGTTCTAGTTGAAGGTATTTGGATTCGTCTCCCGTCATGTGTTTGGAGCATCCACTATCAAGGTACTATAGTACACTTGATCCCTTCAAACACACCTACAAAACAAATTAATGCGTTTTAGGTACCCATGCCATTTTGGGTCCTTGAGGGTTAAGCATATCATAATGATGCGACTGAGTGATATGTCTATGTCGTGTAAAACATGCAGGAGCAATATGACCAATTCTACAATAATGAAAAGTCACGTTGGGATTATGCATCCTTCTAGGTTCATAGTAATTAGACGGACGAAAATTGTTCACTCTATTTTCGACACTATGGCTATTGCGCATTTCATGAAAGTCATTCCTACTATTATGAGCAGCATTTCTAGAATAATTGTTTCTAGGTTGAGGGCCATTTCTAGGTGTTCTAAAAGGTTCAAACTTCCTTCTAGTGTGTGGCCTAGAATATGCATCATTTCTAGAGTAGTTATTTCTAGGTGGTAAGTCATTTCTAGGTCTTCTAAGGTGTTCAACATTTGGTCTAGCATGCATATTGGTTCTAGGGTTGTTATTTCTAGGATGAGCATTTGCTTTATTAATCCTAGGTTGAGCCTTAGGTGGTTGGGGTTTGGCTTCAACCTTTTCTTTAGGCTCATTCTTAAAACCTATGCCATGCTTGGTTGACTTCAAACTAACAAGGACCTCATTCAAATTTTTGTGAGAAGAATTAAACTTATCTAAGGTGCCCTTAAGCCTTTCTACTTCATTTTTGAGATGCATGCAAGAAGTACAATTTCTAATAGAGCTTTCGGGCTTGTCGGCGCTTCTTTTTCCGAAAAACTTGTTTTCCTCTTTCAACTTCTCATTTTCTAAAACCAGTTTTTCCAAATCCTTTTCTTTCAATGAGAGTTGTTTTTGAAAATCTTTTTCTTTTGAAGAAGCATTTTCCTTTATGCATTTAACAGTTTTTGAAGCTTTAATAAATTCACTATATAACTCATCAAAAGCATTTTGCATTTCTTCAAGGGAAAAGAAATTTTTAGAAGAGATTTGACATACCTCATCTTGCTTGTCTTATTGTGCCATAAGACAAAGGTTTGCGCTTTCCTCTTCTTCTCCTTCGCTTGACTCATCTCCGGAGTCTCCTCCCCAAGATATATATGCACGTTGCTTTTTGAAAGGTTTTTTTTCCTTTTTGATGTTTGGGCAATTTGATTTGATGTGCCCAGTTTCTCCGCATTCATAGCACTTTATTTGTTCTCCTTGCTTTTTTCCCTTTCGTTCATACTCTTTTCGCATGAACTTTTGAAATCTTTTGATAACGAGTCCAAACTCGTTGTCTCCGTCCTCATCAACTTGCGGTTGGCTTGTGCTTGCCTTTAGAGCGATTCTTTGCCTCCTTTGATCATCAACAAGAGGGTTAAGTATAGTAGATTCATAAGTCTTAGGATTACCTCTTAATGCGTCGATGGTAACATTTGAGACGCCAATGGACTCTTGAATCGCGTCGGCCTTTGATCGCCATGCCGGAGTGAGACTTCTAAGGATTTTTCGGACAAGTTCCCTATCCGTGAAAGTCTTCTTGAGAGCATGTAGGTCATTTACGATTATTGAAAATCGTTCAAACATTTCATCTACCTTTTCACCTTCCTTCATGTGAAATAATTCATAAGCATGGGTTAGGAAATCAATTTTGGCTTCCCTTACCTGGTCCGTACCTTCGTACGTAATTTCCAGCTTGTCCCACATTTCCTTCGCCGCTGTGCAACACGATATTTTCCTGTAATCGTCAGCATTTACAGCACAATATAATAAATTAATTGCTTTAGCATTATTTTGCACCTTTCGGACATCATCCGCGTCATATTCTTCTTCGGACTTGGGAACCCATTCGTTTTCAACCTTTTTGGTTGGAATTTGATTTCCCTTTGTTATCACCTTCCAAAGATGAAAATTGTTTGCTTGAACGAAGATTTTCATCCTCTCCTTCCAGTACGTATAGTTTGTACCGTTGAATAGTGGTGGTCGGGTGGAGCACAGTCCTTCCTCTATTCCTGCAAAAGAGTCACGAGTAGAAGCCATGGAAGTTTCTCTCAAACTGTTAAGTCTTCAGAGAGTTGGGCTCTGATACCAATTGTTAGATAATACGCTTAACGCTAGAGGGGGGTGAATAGCGTTATAATAAAAATTAGCGTAAACTTGCGAAATTTAAAATTTGCAGGAAATAAATAAGTGCGATAAATAAGAAAGAACACACCGAAGTATTCTGGTTCACCACAACCCGTGGCTAGTCCAGTCCCCGAGAGACTCTCTCGAGATTTCCACTAACTTGTCAAGCTTCCGGGTGCTTAACAAACCTTTACAACTTGAGGACACAAGCCTCAACACCTTTGCTCGGAGATACAACACTCCAAGACTTCAACCAAGGAAACACAAGTTCCTTCTTACAACAAGAGAATAACAATTCTCTTCAAGTGTACAATACACTAAGCACTCAAACAAGACACTCCTTAATGAGTAGAGATGAGTAAAAGAATACGCTCAAGATCACAACAACTTTGAACAATATTTTGGCTCTCAAAAACTTATGTAATGAATATAAGATAATAAGCAATAGAGTATGCAAGCTTTAGCAATTGAATGATCAGTTGTTGTGTGTTATTGTGTACTCAAAAGACTGAATTTAAGCTGTATTTATAGTTGAAAAACTTGGCATTACTGTTGCCTAATTGCCAATTAAGAACTGCTGATTTTACTCAGTGACAATCGATTGTCAAGAATCTACAATCGATTGTTTGCCAATCGTTCCAAAAATCAATCCCAGACTTTACGCTTAACAATCGATTATCTAAGGTCAACAATCGATTGTTGGCAACGTTCAAAAAATCATTTCCAGATTTTACGTAAAACAATCGATTATACAAAATCAATAATCGATTATTCAGCAACGTTCAAAAAATCCTTTTCAGATTTTAATTTCAACAATCGATTGTAAAAAATCAACAATCGATTATTCAGCAACGTTCAAAAAATCTTTTCCAGATTTTAATTTCAACAATCGACTGTACAAAATCAACAATCGATTACCTGACGGTATTTGAAAATATTTTGGCAACGATTAGTTATACAATCGATTATACTAAGTTAACAATCGATTATATATCAGTATTGAAAAATCAATTGAGACACTGCCTCGTGACAATCGATTGTTATATACTCACAATCGATTATTTAATAACTTTGAAAAAGTCTGGAAGACACTGTCACAACACAATCGATTGTCATATGTTCACAATCGATTATTTTGTGACTTTGAAAAATCTGATGGACACTGTCTCTTCACAATCGATTGTCATTAACTTCACAATCGATTATTTTGAGCGTTGAAAAACTTTGATGGACACTGCCTCATCACAATCGATTGTCATAAGGTTCACAATCGATTGTCATGCAGGTTTGAAAAACCTGATGCTCACTGCCTTAACACAATCGATTGTCATTAGTTCACAATCGATTGTCATGCAGTCTTGGCTTAACATAATCGATTATCATAAGTACATAATCGATTATCTTAGTCCAGATTTTAGAGGCATGTTTAAAAATCATTTTGACTAAAGTAAATATGCATGATTTAAAATCATTTAGCATTAAATTAAATATGCATGATTTTGTAAAAATAATTTTACGAGAGAAGCCATGTCGTGAGTCAAGTTGTCGGATCAAGATCACAATTAAGAACGACTCATGTAAAACTATAAAACTTGGTCTTGTGCTTGAATCTCGTTATATATCAATTGTGCGCTTGTACTTGAACTTCGTCATATATCAATTTGCACATCGTTTGTCATTCATCAAAACCTACACATATGAACACACGTTTTAGTATAATGCTTTGAGAACGTGTTTCCAACAGTTTGTAATAGATAAGATTATAGGTTAGTAAAGTTTGAAAGCCTACAGGGTAGGTCGTGGTTTTCAATCCCCTTGGGTGAGATTTTTCCACATAAAAATCCTCTATCTCATTTACTTACTGCTTTATTAAGTCTCTCAGCAGAAACTTGTAGAGAACCAGGTACTCTAAGATTAAGTGGACCTATACAAGCTAATAATTGGTATCAGAGCAGGTTCCTCCCATGTTTGTTAACACCTAGGAAGGATCTTCATAATGGCTCAACTAAATTTTGAAGAAGGCAAATCCACATACCACCCACCCAAGTTTGATGGAAAATACTGTTGGTGGTGGAAAGCTAGAATGCACGACTTTATCTTGGCTGAGGATTGCGAGCTTTGGGATATTATCTGTGATGGTCTGTTTTCCATCAAGACCAGCGAAGAATACATTGAAGCATACAAGAATGAAATGAAGAAGAATGCTCATGCCAAGGAAATATTGGTGTATGGTGTGGAACCTGACAAGTAAGATAAAATCTCTGCATATGACACTGGAAAGGAAATATGGGAGGCGTTGCAAATAGCTTGTGATGGAACTACACAAGTAAAACAAGATAAATCTAATGCTATTGATAGTTTTACAATGCCAGATAAAGGTGAGGAGATTGGATATGACTCAACGCTTGCTCTGATGGCACAATCAAACAGTGATGAAGACAATGGCAACGGAGAGGTAAACTTCAGGGATGTTCAGGGAAATCTGAAATCCTACTCTTAAAAAAAAACTCATGTGTTTAGCTGACGTGATTACTGCATTTGGTAGTTTCACGAAGGATATGGATTCATTTTTCTTAGAACTAGAAAATTCCGAACATATTAGAAAAGACTTAGTGGCTGTAATTACTAGTCAAAAGAAAGTCATTGGAACTCTTAGAAAAGAAAAGAATGACCTCTTGACAGAAATTGCTGACCAAAAGAGACAAATAATAGAGTCCTCGACTAAGTCAATACCCGAAAACCTTGAAAGAGGGAAGGAGATAGTAAGTGAGGAATATGTTAGGCTTGAAGATGAGGTGAAGGCCCTATGATATATGGTGAGTGCTAAAATTGAGAAAAATGAGCTCCTCAAGTCCATATGGAAAAGGTCATGATTGATCTTGAAAAGTCTCTATAGTGGACCTGGTCTATAGAAGCTACCCCTACCGTGTCCACTAATGTTATTAAAAAGGAGCGGGGAGCAGGGTTCCCAAGGAAGAAATATCATTACAACCCTTACAGTAAGAGAAACACTATATCTGATAACTGGCCTTGTATCCAATGTGGGAATATTGGGCACTCCAAGGAAGGTGTCCAAGTCAAGAGTGAGTTAAAACCAAAAGATAAAGTGGCAGCTAAAACTGTGACTACAAAAGAGGGACCAGGTTCTACTCATAGAAAACTTGCATTACCTACATGGACTAAGAGAGCTCTTATTCATCCTCTTGGTTACTACAAGGGCCCAAACTTGTTTGGGGTCCTAAAACTAACTCCTAAATCTCTTGTATAAAAGAAGGGTGAAGGGAAGTGGACAATAATAATTTATGGATAGTGGATGTTCTAAATACATGACTGGGAACACCATAGACTTTCTCTCACTAAAAACTCTGCAAGGAGGGAGTGCATCCTTTGGCAATGGCAAAAAGCGGTACATTCTTGGAGTCAGAAAATTTAGGAAGTCACTTACTCACTCTATTAAAAATATATATTATGTCAATGGACTCAAGTACAGTCTCCTGAGTGTCTCCCAAATTTGCGATAAAGGAAATAAGGTGGAGTTCTTATACAAAATATGTATAGTCACTGACCTTGTGACTGGTGAGATAGTTCTGGTGGCAAAAGATACAAGAACATATATGTTGCAGATTTTGAATCTTTACAAAGTGGTGATCTGAGTTGTCTAAAGGCATTTGACGATGATATTGAACTATAGCACAGAAGACTGGGGCATGCAAGCTTTTTCCTTTTGAACAAACTAATTTATAAGGACTTGGTCCATGGTCTACCTATATCACCATTCAAATCTCAAAAGATCTGTGATGCTTGTACTAGAGGAAAACATGTAAAGTCCTCCTTTAAGTCAAAAAGAGCTGTGAGCACGTCAAAGCCGCTTGAGCTCTTGTATATGGATCTGTGTGGACCCATAAGGGTGCAAAGCAGAGGAGAAAAAAGATACATATTCGTGATAGTTGACGATTACTCCAGATTCTCATGGACCTTGTTTCTCAGGACAAAAGATGAAATGGTTGAAGTATTTGTAGCCTTTGTGAAGAAAATCCAGGTGAAAATAGAGTCCAGAGTTATATGCATTAGATCAGATCATGGAACAGAGTTTGACAACATTAAGTTTGATTACTTCTGTAATGAAAATGGCATCATCCACAACTTCTCAGCTCCCAGAACTCGACAACAAAATGGTGCGGTAGAAAGAAAGAATAGAACTGTGGAAGAAATGGCAAGAACAATGTTGATTGATAGTGGACTTCCAAAGAATTTTTGGGCTGAAGCTGTCACATTGCCTGCTATTCGGTGAACATGTACATGATCAGATCAATCCTGAACAAGACCCCGTATGAATTTTTGAATGGAAGAAAACACAAGTTGACTTACCTAAGAACATTTGGACACAAATGTTATGTTCTCAACAATGAAAATGATCAGCTTGGTAAGTTCGATGCCAAAGTGGCGAAGGTATATTTCTTGGCTACTCTTCTCAAAGCAAAGCCTACAAAATATACAACAAACGAACTCAATGTGTTGAAAAATGTGTTCATGTTATCTTTGATGAACCTCTTTCATCCTGTGAGAAGAATGCCGAGGAAGACCAAGATGGAGAACCCTTACTCGTTCCCAGTGAAGTCATTAACATGAAAAATAGAAAGGCAGATATGATGAACCAAGTGAAGGTGACAAATGAAGATAATGTTGGGGCATATCAATAGATCCAAGCATTTCAATCCCTACTAGTAAAGCTGAAGAATGAGTGGTTGACGCAGTTCAAGGAACTCCATTGAAATCTAAGAGAATGATAGAGGATAATCAGCCAAACATATCATCTTCCTCTTAGAATGAAACCCAAACATCTGGCTGGAGACATCAAAGTGCTCACCCCATAGACAACATAATTACTCCTTTAGATTCCAGAGTCCAAACCAGGTCAAGAGCTAGAAATTCACTTGCCTTCTTAGCCTTTCTCGCTCAGATAAAAACCAAAAACATCACGGAAGCCTTAAAAGATGCAGATTGGATTACAGCCATACAAGACGAGCTACATCAATTTGAGAGAAATAGCACTTGGCATCCAGTACCTAGACCTCCAAATAGAACCATTATAGGAACCAAGTGGGTGTTCAGAAACATGCTCGATGAGCATGGAATTACCACATGGAACAAAACCAAGCTAGTGGTTCAAGGTTACAGCCAGGAGGAAGGGATTGACTATGATGAAACATTTGCTCCAGTGACTCGCATAAAAGCCATTAGAATTCTGATTTCTTTAGCTTCTCATATGGAATTTACTTTGTTCCAAATGGATGTCAACAGTACATTTTTGAATGGACTACTTAAGGAAGAAGTCTATGTGAATCAACCACCTAGGTTCGAAATTCATGAGCACCCTGAATATGTGTTCAAACTAGATAAGGCCATGTATGGGCTAAAGCAGGCTCCTCAAGCATGGTATGAACGATTGTCAAAATTTCTCTACAGAATGGATTTAAGAGAGGGAAAAGTGGAAACACTCTTTTCCTAAAGAACTAAGGAAGGAACCTACTCATCATTCAGGTTTAAGTTGATGACATTATTTTTGGAGCAACAGTTGACTCTCTATGAAGAATTTTCCAAAATTATGGGGAGTGAGTTTGAAATTAGCAGGATGGGAGAATTGAATTTCTTTCTGGGTCTTCAAGTAAAATAGTCTCCAAAAGGTACCTCCAACTGTCAGCAAAAATACATCAGGAAGCTCTTGAAGAGGTTTGACATGGAAGCATCAAAGGTGCTAAACACTCCTATTACAACTGCCATTCGACTTGACATGAATGAAACAGGTTCTCTTGTGAATCAAACAATATATAGATGCATCATTGGGTCTCTTCTCTATCTCACAGCGAGTTGACATGATATCGTTTTCAGTATGGGATTATATGCGAGGTTTCAATAAATCCTAAGAAATCTCTTTTGAAGGCTACCAAAAGAATAACGAGATATATCAAAGGCACGCAGGACCTGGTTCTATACTATCCATTAGGTGACAACTTTAATCTGATTGGGTATGCTTATGCAGACTATGCAGGTTATTTTGTGGATAGAAAAAGCACTTCTGGAAGGGCCCACTTCCTAGGATCATGCCTTATCTTTGGGGGAACAAGAAAGCAAAATTAGTGGCTCTATCAATTGCTAAAGCTAAATATGTAGCTGCAACATCATCTTGTGCTTAGTTCTATGGATCATGCAGCAACTAGAGAATTTTGGAGTACTCACTGAGAGTGTTCCCCTCCTATGTGACAACACCAGTGCACTCAACATGGCAAAGATCCAGTTCATCATAAAAGAACAAAATATATTGACGTGAGGCATCAGTTTCTAAGAAACAATATGGAGAAAGGGTTGATATGCCTGAAGTTCTACAACACAAAAGATCAAATTGTAGACATTTTCACCAAGACACTAAGCAGGGAACAGTTTAAAAAAACAGAGTAAAGCAGGGACTGTTGAGGCCCGATTAAGAACCTGATTCTTTTTTGGTTTGGCTCGTGCTATTAAGAAATAATCTATTTAAAGTGTTTTCTTGCCTTGTCTAACTCACTTCAATACCGTTGTAAGTAAACACGCATGATGAGGATAGAAGCAGTAGATGTAGTACATGACTGATAAAAGAGGATTTTTTTAAAAAAAAGGTGGCTTGAAGAAAACTTGGTTCAAGGACTAGGTTCTTGTACTAAAGGTTAGTAGTTCTGTACATCCTTTAATACACATATTAACATGCACAAAATTCAACTGCCATGTCATCAACTTTTTAGATTCAGCTATTATGTCTCTTCAAGTCAAAATTTCCATCTCCCTCTAAAACATTACAATTCTCTAAGCCCAACCACCATTTCAAGAACCGGTGCTAATTCTTCTCTCTTCGTAACTATCCTCTTCACTTAAAACCCCCTTTCTTCTACTCTTCTTCATCATAAGCCCTAGGTTAGACTTACCCAAAAGGAAGGGATCATCACGCCACCTTCTTGAATGGCTGAGAAAATTTATGACCTCTCTGCCTCAACTGTACCCACATCTGATCCATCCATAGAACCCCAGTCTCCACTGAGTCCATATCAGTCCTTACCACTCCTGCCTTAATCACCCCTCTCCTAGTTCTTATAACTCCTCCAAACTCAAAAACCTCAAAAACTACCATTCTATCTTCTATCCACTCCAGTCAAATCCTAAATAGCGAACAAGGTCAGATTACAAAGAACACAAGCGACTCTGCTGTTGTTACAATAAACCCCATGGTTGTGGAAGCACCGGTTGTTAAAGCTAACACAATGTTTATAGTATATGCCGAAGGAATATTCCTTGAGATCATCTCCCAAAAACATGCATCTCCTAGTATGAGGGAAGAAGGGACCCCTATGAAAGATGTAGTAGCACATGCTACTAGGGGTTCACATGAAGAAATTGATCCCTCTTAGGAGAATCCAGGTCAGGAGCATCATCCCCAAGACATTAATGTGCCTGCCTTTGATGTCGTGCCCTTGAAAGTTCAAGGCCTAGAGTTGCACTCTAGTGATAAAGAACCCTTTGACAATCTGACCCTTGACGCATTCATCAGTAAGCGTAGGACTGTTTTGACTCTTGAGTCTAAAGCCAAGCATCCCACCACAAGGATTCAACTCAAAGCAGCCTATTACTCTCCGCTACAAAAGAGCAAGAAAAGCAGTAAGAAGAAAAAGAGAAAGTTTGTTAAAAATGGCGTACCTGTAGGGGATGAAGCTATTCCGGTTATTGAAGTGGAGGAAGGAACTCTGAGGAACCTGGTTCCTTTGTAAGGAGGTCCTCAAATAGGGTTGAATCTATCTCCAAAGAAAAGGGATCTACTTCTAAATCCAAGGCAAAGGAGGCAGTGAGTGATGAAAATATTCTTGTCAAGTCCAAAGTGAAGGGTAAGGATAGTGGAAAGAATATAGGAAACGCAAGATGGAAACAGTTGAAGAACCTAGTTTTAGGAAGAAAGCTAGAAGTGACGCCTGCCTTGGATCTGAGCGACTAAGGCGTCAAAAGGTTTTGCGAGGTCGCATGTTTGACCTAACAATCTCTATGATGGTAGGAATGCGTCAGCTTCTGGTAATGGTCGAGTTTCAGTAATGGACACATTTGTTTTACGTTGATGCTCCTAAAGTGTATGAGGAGGAGGTCAAACGTTTCTTCACCAGTCTCTTTTCAGTGGATATTGACCATGTGTGTGCCTTAGTAAATGGAGTGGATGTTGTGTTTGACATAAAATTGCTTGGGGAAATTCTGCAAGTTCCTATCATTGGGTGTCTAGTGTGAGAGAGATTGTCAATACAACTTCGGAAATGTAGTTGTAAAAGATAATTCCAATCAGAAGGGGGACCAGGTCCATAAGAATACACAGCTTCCCGTCTACTAGTTATTGTTTGAACTGGTGAACAAAGTCCTATTGCCTCGAGCAGAAATAAGATCTATTACTTCCAAATCTGATATATTCTTAATGGAGCAATTAGCAGTTTCAATCATGTGAGTCTGCCTGCCATAATGATTTAGCACGTACAGAAAGTGGTTGACTTCAAGGACGGCAATCACGGGCTTCCTATGGATTCTTGCTCACGCAAGTGTTTAAATACTTTGAGGTTCCACTGGGAACAGGTAAAGTAGGGACCCGTAAGCAAACATTCTCACAGACAACCCTGGAAGAGTGCGAGTGTATTGAGAAGTATGGGGGTGTAGGAAGCACTTCAACTGTGTCTCAGCTCATCAATGCCCAAAACAATGCCGCTGAAGAAATACGTAGATTAAAGGCCAAGAATGCTATCTTGAAAGGCCAGCAAGCTCGAGCGATTTATTTTCCAAATGATGAAGTGATCTGTTTGACCAAGAAAATGCAGACCTCGGGGTACAAGTTGATAACCTGAAGGCTAAACTGCTCAGCGAGTAAAAGTTGGGCAACGCCTGAATAGACCTTGTTCTCCAAACACTTGCTGCAGCATTCAAGCCCTTTCCTCCCAAGCCCCTTAAGTTTCCCCTCAGTGAGCAGTATCTGGATGTGTCCCCTTCTTTGTTTCTGTTGATGATTGGTAGATGTTTTGTTGTCTTTTTTGTTGTGGTTGGGATGTACTATTGCTACTGCTCCCGTGATCAAGTCCTAATGCTGCCTCTTCCTCTTTTCAGAAGATTGGGAATATCAAATTATTATTAATATAAAGCCTCTTTTATTTTGTCTAATACTTACTCTTTGTGTTCTATTCTGTCTCATGATAATGTGCACATATGTGGTGAGTTAGCTTTACTGGACTTCTTTGTGCTTTTATATTTTTAATGATACCAAAAGTGGAAAGAGTAATATAAACTCAGCAGGGAATCACTTTGGGGAATTGGTTCTTATATAATAAGGCATCGTATTCAGGGGGAATCACATTGGGGAAAACTTTTGTATAAATTGAAAAAGCTTAGGGCATCACCTCAAGGGGAACTTGCTTTTCTACTGCCTTAATTATGAACTTGTAACTGAATAAGTTTGTCATCATCAAAAAGGGAGAAATGATAGATCTTAATATTCTTTCCATATATTTTGATAATTTAACAAACTTACTGCTGAGAACCAGATAAGGCACTTGACCTACTTGGACCGCTGCAATCTTGAACTAATCCCAGCCAAGGATAAACTGCTACAAATTCAGAAGCTAGGAACCAATCAAGAACCTGGTGCTCCTGTGGTTCCTTCTTAGCAGTACATGGTCATTTGAACACAGCTGGAACTGAAGTGATTGACGAAACTATTTCAACTGCACTGCAATATGCTAACACCGACTCACTCTCTATCCAAACAAAGCACTCACATCACTTCAAGTGATGTGATCAAGATGTAATAAATGAAGCCTTATACATTAATGTTAATGGAAGGTTTCTATTTCATTACTCAAGCCTTTGAAAAAAATAGAAAATTCATCATCCCCTCAAGCTTGAAGAAAAAGGTTAAACATCACTAAGAACCAGTTCCTAAAAGATTGATTGTTATTGTCCTTAGTTGAGATGTAACCTTGTCATTTTACTTACTATCTCTCCTAATTCGCTTTCTTAGAAGCATAATGAAAAGGAGTCCTTTTGAAAATCCTCAAGCTTGCTGAGTTTAGGTTGTGGCTAGGTTTAGTCATACAGAAAAGTCATTGTAATTGTAGGGTTGCAAAGTGGCTTGTGGTAAAGGTACCACAAGTTAGTTGAGTAAATCCTTTGCAATCAGTAGTATTACAAAGTGGTTGTAATAGGTAAGATTACAGGTTAGTGAAGTTTGAAAGCCTACAGGGTAGGTCGTGGTATTTTGATCCCCTTGGGTGGGACTTTTCCATGTAAAAATCCTCTACCTCACTTACTGCTTTATTAAGTCTCTCAGCAGAAACTTATAGAGAACCAGATACTATAAGATTAAGTGGACCTATACAAGCTAACATCCTTTGTGTATTAACACTCACAATATGGCATGTCATCACCTTTCGTGCATTAACACTCTCTCTCACCAAAACAATGAACAATGACAACATGGAGATAGAAATTACAATAACAAGTCTTACTTCCACATTTGGTTCCATAATACCAACCTCAATTTTGAATCAATACTAAATTATAACCAAAAGTCCATAATCATTACAAGAACGATCAACAAGAATAAGACTCACCTGCATGCTCTAACCTTAAAACAACGCATAGGTACTCGTCACTTCACCTATACATCGTACCCAACAGTCAAACACGTAGCTTTAGGAAATTAAGTCCTAATCGCTCGAGCCAAGGTTAACCACGACACTTAAGTCGCTCCAACGGCCAAACTCAAAGTTAAACCACGGCTTTTCCTCTCAAGCAAACCTCCAAACCAATAGAATCTAGCAAATTTCCAACCAAGCAGTTCAAATTAAGCCTTAGGAATTACCCACGATTGCAAGAATTTAATTTAGGCCATTATTAAAAAAGTTAACAAAATCAACATCCGGGCTTGCTTTATCCAAACCCAAAGTTCGGACCAAAACCCGATTACCCCTTCACCCCCGAGACCGGTTATATAATGGGTTTTGGAATCACCCTGGTATTGTGGGAAGATGGGGATGCTTGGGGGTGGATTATTGGCAGGGTTGTCATGTGACTGGGCTAATGGTGGGATAGGTCAGGTTAGCAGGATAGGCTGGTGGTGGTTTCCCTCTCACCCATGCCTGATACATTTCAGCCTTCTGATGCTTCAGCTTGTACATTGTTTCTTTCATTGCATTAATATATAACTCTTCTACCTCTTTTGAAGGATCAATGATACTTGCGTTGGTTTCTTGATTGGCCATAGACAGCTTACTTTTGGACCAAGTCTTATAGGAGTGGGTTGCCAGAATGCCGCAAAAACTAATCACCTGTCTGGATATGGCAAAGCAACACCAAAACTTGTTAGCGGTTAGGCTTCAACACATAGGTAACCACACATTCGGGATAAATGCACCTAAGCAGTTACCAATTTCTATTATACATATGGATTAGCTGCTTGCATCATCCCGACTTTTATCCTATGCCGCTTTTCTTTTCTCTCTTGTTTCCTTTTATGCTTCCCTTTTTCTTTTACTCAACTTATTTTGCCTGCCTTATTTTGTTTCATTATTCTCTACTTTATCTTATCGTTGCTTCTCTCATGATTTTCTCTCTTTCTTTTTTTTTCTCTTTCTTTTCCTTGTTTTTGTTATGGTCGAATCTAATAGAGATTGCCTACGTATTATGACCCCGCATGAATCCGGCCGAGCATAGTTCTGCAAACCAATGTATAAAATATTTTGTTAAATTTTCAATTTTCATAAAATAAAACACTTGATTACAACTACTAACAAACTTTAATAAAAGAAATCAACAGACTCTACCTCAAATGAAACCAACAGAAAGATGAAATAACTGACTTGACAACCTACTAGAGACTCGAATAAAAGAGAATACAAACTTCAATGGACTAACAGACTTGTAAATCATGAATAAATTAAAGCCTTTATTGCTCCTGGAGCCTGCAGAACATCATTCGGTCTCGCCGCAGACCTGCATGCTCAATCCCCTTGGAGGTAGTGGAGGTCTTCCATCACTTCCTTAGCAAGAAATTTATAGCTTATGAGGTTAAGTATACAAATCTTGAAAGGACATGATCCGCCCTAACTTGGGTAGCATAGAAGTTGAAACACTACCTACCTTATCTCACAACTGGACCCGTTGAAGTACATTTTCCAGAAGCCTATGCCGACGGGAAGGCTTGAAAAATGGTAAATCTTGATCACTGAGTTCGACATTGTTTACGTGACTAGGAGTGCAATGAAAGCGTAAGAAATGGTTGATCATCTGGTCGAGAATCCGGTGGACGAAGAATATGAACCTTTAAAGACATACTTCCCGGATAAAGAAGTGATGCATATTAATGAAGTGGAATAAGGCGAGAAGCCAGGATGGAAATTATTCTTCGACGAGGTCTCCAACATGCAAAGCGTTGGGATAGGAGCAGTACTCATTTCTGAAACAGGGCATCATTACCCCGTTACAGCTCAGCTTCGCTTCTATTGCACCAACAATATGGCAGAATATGAGGCATGTATTTTGGGTCTGAGGCTAGCTGCGGACATGGGTGTCTAGGAAGTCTTGGTCTTGGGAGACTCGGACCTTCTGGTACACAAAATTCAAGGGGAATGGGAAACACGAGATTTGAATCTCATACCACACCGGCAATGCTTGCATGATCTTTGTCAACGGTTTTGATTGGTAGAGTTCAGGCATATCCCAAGAATTCACAACGAGATTGTTGATGCCTTGGCTACTTTGGCATCAACGTTACTTCATCTAGATAAGGGTTATGTTGACCCGATGCATATCCAAGTCTATAATCAACATGCTTACTATAACGTAGTGGAAGGAGAACTTGATGGTGAGCCTTGGTTTTATGACATAAAAGAATATATCAGTATGGGTGTGTACCCGTACAAGCCATAAGTTACAAAAATATAACCATTCATTGCTTATCAAGCGGGTTTTTCTTCAGTGGAGGGGTACTATACAAGAGAACGCCAGATCTTGGGTTGTAAAGATGCATAGATAGTAGACAGTCCACGTCTATCATGACCAAGGTACACTCTGGAGTTTGCGGACCTCATATGAGTGGGTATGCTTTGGCGAAGAATATCCTCAGGGCAGGGTATTATTGGCTCACTATGGAGCGAGATTGTATTAGTTTCGTGCGCAAATGTCATCAATGTCAGGTGCATGTAGATTTGATTCACTCCCCACTATCTAATTACATACAATGCATGCACTATGGCCCTTCGTTGCATGGGGCATGGATGTCATCGGGCCCATCGAACCAGCAGTTTCCAATGGACACAGGTTCATCCTGGTTGCTATTAATTATTTTACCAAATGGGTCGAAGCTAAAACTTTCAAGACGGTGACCAAGAAGGTCGTGGTTGATTTTGTGAATTCAAATATCATTTTCTGGTTTGGAACCCCGAAGATAATCATTACTGACAATGGAGAAAATCTCAACAGTCATTTGATGAAAGAGGTATGGCGGCAGTTTAAGAATACACATCACAATTCCACCCGATACCGCCCAAGGCGAATGGAGCAGTTGAGGTAGCCAATAAGAAAACAAAGAAGATACTTCGAAAAATGGTGGAAAAGTCCAGGCAATGGCATGAGAAGCTACCCTTTGCTTTGTTAGGCTATCGCACTATTGTTCGCACCTCAGTAGGAGCAACTCCGTATTTGTGGTGTATGGCACAGATGCAATAATACTGGCAGAAATTGAAATCCCGTCCCTTCGGATTGTCACCGGTGCAAAAATTGATGATGATGAATGGGTCAAAACCTGCTTGGAGCAATTGAGTCCAATTGATGAGAAAAGATCAGCAGCTGTGTGTCACGGCCAATTGTATCAACAGAGAATGGCCAGAGCATATAATAAGAAGGTCCACCCAAGAAGGCTTGAAGTGGGTCTGTTGGTGTTGAAGCGCATCCTCCCTCACCAGGCAGAGGCAAAGGGCAAGTTCACCCGAAACTGGCAAAGGTCGTTCATCGTGTCAAGAGTATTGTCAAACAGGGCATCGTATCTAATAGATGTGGAAGGTAAATGCGTCGAAATGGCCATCAATTCCGATGCAGTTAAGAGATACTATGTATAATTTTCTTTGATTAAATCATATTTGTTTGTACTTGGCATGTTTTGGAGATTGGAATGACAAATGTAATTTATTCGACTATATAAACACTTTATCCTTTGTTAACCCTTTTGAGCTTTAATTGTTTTCCTTCATACCCCTCTTTCAGAATTGGTAACAAAAATCAGAATGCAAGCGCAAGATATCAGTAAAAGGAAAAGAAAAGGAAAGAATGAAAAAAGAAAGAAAAAAAAGAGAGAAGAAAAGAAGAAGAAAGGAAAGTAAGGAAAAAGAGAAGAAAAAGAAGAAGAAAAGAAAGGGGAAAAAAAGAGAGAAGAAAAGAAGAAGAAAAAAAAAGAAAGAAAAAAATAAAAGAAAAAAAACAACAACAAAATAGTAGAACAATAGAAAGAAAAGGAATAAACAAAATAAGGAAAGAAGGAAGAGGAAAGAGAAAACCACAACAACAAAGTGATCTTTTGATGAACTGCGTTTGACCTGATTCCTTTTAAGGATACGTAGGCAGCCTTACGGTTCAGTCTCATTAAAATAAAAAACCAAGAGTCCCCAAGCTAGGAAACTGGGGCAGAAGTTGTGGTTCTCGTAAGAGATTTGATTTCGAAAGTTGTAATGTTGAACCCATTGAATTGTTTTGAGCCTTTAATACCTTTTCTTTCTAATCCTATCTAAGAGCCTGCATTACGGTCCAAAGAAAGACCTTCCGTTCAGTCTTTTAGAAATGTTTATGTCAAGCAAGAAAAGGTGATTCATACCTGGGGCAACACTCCAGTTCGAGCAAGAAAAGATGAAAATGAGAGAGTCTTATTGGTGAAAACCCTCATGGGCACCATAAGGCAACGAGAGTTGAGAGAAAATCAAAATGAGAGAGTCTTATTGGTGAAAACCCTCACGGGCACCTTAAGGCGAAGGCAAGTCGAGAAATGAACAACTGGAAAAGGGTTGTTGGTAGAAATCTATTCAGAATACCGCAAGATAAGCAAGGTCAAGGTTTGGTTAAAGAAATTGGGTTAAGGAAGGTCAAAACAACAAAGCATGGAAAACGAAGGCCGAACATTTGGATAGACTAGGTCAACTAAGCCGAAGTGGATGTCATGATCATGGGAACCAGCTGTTCCTCCACAGATAAGTTTCCCCTCTTTTCTCCTCAGTAATTGCCCAATTCGGAATTCTTTTATTCTAAAACAAAACAACTCAGAGTCATTGCATTTTATTTTCTTTTCGGTCTCCATCCTTCTAAGATGTTTTGAGAATCAATTTTTGTTTAAGCAAGCAGGAGAGAAATTTCAAAGCTTACTACCAGCTCCCCAAATGGCGAAGCACATGCTGGCTAAAACTTAACAAAGGCAGCGCCAGCTAAAGTGGCAAAGGGAAGAATCAATGAAAGTTTTGTCAGTGAATATACTCGGTAATCTTGGGAAGGAGGTAAAGATTCTGGCAAGAGGGTCAGGAATGTAACACAATGATGGGGGAACATAGCACTCCGTTCATCTAAAAGCCATAGCGTTCAGGGGTTAGCCGAACAAATCAAGGCGACTCTTAGTAGTGCAAGAAAGTTGGCCACAACGGAGCATGACAACGAGAAGGCCATTTTCATCAAGAATGCCGCAAACTAACCACCACATTTCAAACTGAAAAGATTTTCTTTGATTGAAATAGGGGAAAGAAATTTTGGAGGCCTCAGGGAAGTCCTCCATAGGGGAAAGCAAGCACTTGGCAGGTATGATTGTGGACTTAAGGACCCTCCTGGAAAATGGGGCTCAGTTTAAAACTCAAACAGTCACGGGAAACATGATCTGGCACAATTATTCCCCAATAGGAGTGTCAAGACCCTTCTGAATAATGGGACGTAACTTTAACTAGCAATCCCCAGCAGAGACAACCGAGAGTAGAATTGGCATTTAATTTGAAATTCTCAAGACCCTCCTGGAAAACAGGACCTACTTAAAGGTTGGAGATAATCATGAATGGAAAAGGAGTATAAACGGACTTAAAGGTTTGTGAGTTGGAATTGGATTCGGCTAGGAGGTGTCAGGACCCTCCTGAATAATGGGACGTAACTTTAACTAGCAATCCCCAGCAAAGACAACCGAGAGTAAAATTGGCATTTAATGTAAAATTCTCAGGATCCTCCTGGAAAATGGGACCTATTTAAAGGTTGGAGATAATCATGAATGGCAATGGTACATAAACGGACTTAAAAGTTTGCGAGTTGAAAAAGGACTCGGCTAGGAGGTGTCAGGACCCTCCTGGATAATGAGATGTTGTAAGATAATACGCTTAACGCTAGAAGGAGGGTGAATAGCGTTATAATAAAAAGTAGCGTAAACTTGCGAAATTTGAAAATTCCAGGAAATAAATAAGTGCGATAAGTAAATAAACAAGAATGTACGCACCGATGTATCCTGGTTCACCACAACCCGTGGCTAGTCCAGTCCCCGAGAGACTCTCTCGAGATTTCCACTAACTTCGTTAAGCTTACGGGTGCTTAACAAACCGTTACACTTGCTCAAGGATACCACACCTTAAGACTTCACTTGCTCGAGGATACCTCACCCCAAGACTTCACTGTTAAGCTTACGGGTGCCTAACAAACCTTTACAACCTGAGACACAAGCCTCAACACCTTTGCTCGGAGATACAACACTCCAAGACTTCAACCAAGGAAACACAAGTTCCTTCTTACAACAAGAGAATAACAATTCTCTTCAAGTGTACAAAACACTAAGCACTCACTTAAACAAGACTCTCTTAATAGAGTGGATATGAGTAAACAAATACGCTCAAGAACACAACAATAAATTCAAGACCTGGATTTCAAAATATGATAAAAATGATCAATAAATGATATTGGAAATGTATGAAAGCTTAAGAATGTTTTTGGTCAGAAGTTGTGTGTTTAATGAGTGATTTTGAGATGTATTTATAGCTCCAAAATCACTCCTAGCCGTTGCTATGATCATAAATACAGATTCTGAAAATCTGTTAGATAGTCGACTATCCGATATGGTTATTCGACTATCTTGGCAACGGTCACAAGGATAGTCGACTATCTGATATGGATATTCGACTACCTTGGCAACGGTCATCAGGATAGTCGACTATCCAATATCAGATATTCGACTATCTGACCTTGCGGAAATGGTCCGTTTTTTAAAACAACTAACTTATTGAAAATAAGTTATAAAATATTTTTCAAATCTTTGTTTGAAGATATAAATATCTTAAACATGAAAAACAATTGTAATGACCATTCCGAATCAATAAAAACATTTAAAATCATTTTGTTTAAAATGTATTGAAAATATTTATTATATAACATTTAAAACCAATAAAAATATTTTTATCACAAATAAAAATATTTATAATATGCATATATTGTAAAACCATTTATGATATGCATATATTGTAAAATCATTGATATGCATATATTGTAAAACCATTTATGATATGCATATATTGTAAAATCATTTATGATATGCATATGTTGTAAAATCATTTTATGAGAGAAGCCAAGACTCAAACTTAAAGTCGGATCAAGATCACAATAAAGACAATATAAATAAGACTCAACAAAAGGTCTTCATTTATTTTCATTGCTTCTCTCGATCTTGTCTTGAACTTCTTGGACTCCAATTCTTGTCCGCTCAAATAACGTTGCATAGCCTTTTCTTCCTCTATGCTCATTGTAATTTTGCATATCAATTCTTTATCTTCCTTTTGCATATCTACAAAATGAATAGCACTTTAGTTAAAATATAAATTAAAGTGTATTCAATAATAACTCACATTTATTTGGCATATATTATTTTCCATAAATTGGTTTGTCAATTATCAAAACATATAAGTATGAACATATACATATGTTCCAACAATTTCCCCCTTTTTGATAATGGCAAATCTTCATGGGAATATGCATATACCCTTTATAAAAGACTATGCCAAATATAAGACAAGTTATTATTGAGTTCCCCCTCAATTTATGCAATAAATATGTAAAACAAATAAATATGCATATAAATAAATAAGTATGCATATACCCTTATCTTTCCCAATTTAATGGAAAATAAATATACCCTTAATCTTCCCAACCCTTATCTTTCCCAATTTAATGGAAAATAAATATATCCTTAATCTTCCCAAAAGCATGATTAAAGATAAATATGCATATACCCTTAATCTTCCCCCTTTTGACATTAACAAAAAGATAATTTCATTAATGAAGAAGGAAAATTACAATAAGAGTAATTGAAAATATATCACAATAAATGAAAATACATTTCAAATAATGAAAATACAAATCAAGAACTTTCATCGTCGTCGAAATCGTCGTCATCGCTAGAGGTACTTGCGGAATAGACGTGAGAATCGAATAATTGACATGGTCAAAATATCCGTGGATTTCGTCACTAAGCCTACGCACATTTCTTTCCGTGCGAGACACATTACTATCGATTCGATTAATTGAGGTTGATAGAGAGGCAAGTTGATCCAAGATGGCTTGAGACACATCCGGTTGGGCACGAGAACGACGAGCTTGAATTGGAGGAGGAGGATTTGGAATTTGATCATGTGGTTGGTCATGGCCATGAAAAGAGGTCTCTTGAATTTCCCAATGTTTGGTGCGAGTTTTCTTGATACCAACATTGGTGTTGACTTGAGATGCTTCAAGAAGATGCATTATAAGTAATGCATAAGGAAGGGGTTTGTCACTTCCTATTGAGTCAAACATATGTGTAAGAACAAATTTACACCAATTTATACGTGCTTTGGAAATAATAGCATGCATGATTTTTGCATCTTCACGGCCAATTATCGTGTGATTGCTTTTTCTTGGTTTAAGAATCCGAGTGACAACATAGAGAATTAAACGAAATTCCGGAAAAATTCCTTTAATAGGAGCTCTCTTTTGCTCTTGAGAGAATTCAAATTGTCCAATTCCAATAAGGTTGAAGAGGACATTTTCATCATAGAGTATTCCTTCGACACCGGTATATTGTTCGATGTCTTGGCCATCGCGAGGAAGATTTGTGATAGCTTGAATATTTTCTTCACTTAAAAGGATAGGAATGCCATTGACTTTGGTAGAGAGAACTCCATCTTCATCTTTCTTAAGGTTCGAATAGAAGGCTTGAATCAAAAGGGGATAAATGAAATCATACTTCAAATAAACAAAGTCAAGGATTGAACTTTGTAGAAGTATATTGGAATAATTAGAATCCGCTAGATATCTTGCGGTTGTGAATCGAGGTGGAAGAATATCTCGATTTTCAAATTTTCTAATAAATCATTGAAGCTCATTTTCTTGTTCAAACCAAGGAACAGATCCATCGTCATAATAATGTAGAGATGGAGGAGGATTTGAAGAAGAAGGGATATTCTTTCCGGCACGAGAGCGTTTAGAACTTCTATTTGCCATTGAAATTTGTAGGCAAGAAGAACTTTTGGAAGAATTTTTGGAATAGAATTTTTGAAGAGAATTTCTTGAACAAGAATGATTTTGGTGTGAAACAAAGAGTGCACACTAATCCTATTTATAGAGTTCAAGAAAACATAGCATTGAATGACAAAAATAAGATTTTTGGACTGATTGGAACGGCTATAAAACGGTCAGATTTTTGAAATTTGACTGAGGATAGTCGAATAACTTATTGAGTAGTCGACTATCTGGCAACGATATTCGAATATCTTCTGGGATAGTCGAATATCTGGAAACAGATATACTCGAAACTTCTGGTTAGTCGAATACCTGGAGAAATAGCTTGATTTTCTGTATAATCAAGTTATTCGAATAACTTCTAGTTAGTCGATTAACTTCGACAACTTTGAAAAATCGTTTAAGCAGAAAATATTGGAAAACAATTTTCATTTTATGGAATTCGTTTATTAAAAATAAACTATATTTTTGGTAAAAGTATATATCATAATTTTATGAACATAATTTTATCAAATCAAATATGCTATTTCTAAATTCACAAGTCAAGTAAGAAAAATAATATTGACTTGAATTGAAACTTTATCTTGGTTCCCCCTGAATTTAGGGCGATACCTGCAAAAGAAAATACGCGTCTTTCACGCTCAAGTCAGTAATATTCAAAATATAAATGCAACAAAAAAATGTATGCATTTAGATCAACGTTTAACCGCATTAGGACGTGACTCCTTTGAACATGATTTATGTCTTAGCACATCAATAAACGCTAAATATTATATCAATTCTGCTAGCAATAAGGTAAAGTGAGGAACAATCATACCTTTGTAATACTTGGTATTGCTTTCCTTACCTTTCACATTTCTGTCAAGACGGTCATATGAATTCATTGAATTGGCCATTGCTTTGGTGTTGCTTATTTCAAAGCGATATAGCAACTCATTGCAATATTGAGCATGACAAATGAGAGTTCCCTCTTTCATTTGTTTCACTTGCACCCTCAAGTTGAAATTTAGTTCGACCATCATGATATTTCAAGAATTTGCTAGTCATGAGTTGTAAACTCCTTGCATACAAATTTATTAGTTGCTCCAAATATAATATCATCAATAAAAAATTATTTTTAAAGTACAAAAAATATCATCAATGACATTCATGCAATTTCCTTAATGAAAAAATTCCCCTTTAATTAAGGCAAACTAGAATGTAAAGATATTCCCTCTTACTTGAGGCATATCGCCTAAACACTTCTTCTTTTTGGCATTTAGCAAGAAGGGAGTATATTAAAGAAAGACTATGAGAAGTATGCAATATGAAGATTTATAGAAATTTAT
The DNA here is from genome assembly GCA_034376525.1 of Nicotiana benthamiana. Taxonomy (NCBI): domain Eukaryota; kingdom Viridiplantae; phylum Streptophyta; class Magnoliopsida; order Solanales; family Solanaceae; genus Nicotiana; species Nicotiana benthamiana. The sequence goes on along the minus strand of CM067332.1, from coordinate 110,026,972 downwards.
CAAGACATACCAACAAAACATAGATCTACCAATTGTTATAAAACAATGATAAAACCATTTGTTGAAGAACATACACAACAGTTGCCTAATTGCCAATTAAGAATTGCTGATTTTGCTCTATGACAATCGATTGTCAAGTTACCACAATCGATTGTCTGCCAGTCATTCCAAAAATCATTCCCGAATTTTACGCTTAACAATCGATTATCTAAGATCAACAATCGATTACTGGCAACGTTCAAAAAATCTTTTCCAGATTTTAATTAAAACAATCGATTGTTACAAATCGACAATCGATTACCTGACGGTATTTGAAAACTTTTTGGCAACGGTCAGTTATACAATCGATTATGCAATGTTGACAATCGATTATATATCAGTCTTCAAAAATCAATTTAGACACTAACTCTTGACAATCGATTGTTATAAACTCACAATCGATTATATAATAACTTTGAAAAAGTCTGGAAGACACTGGCTCAACACAATCGATTGTCATAAGTTCACAATCGATTATTTTGTGACTTTGAAAAATCTGATGGACACTGTCTCTTCACAATCGATTGCCATTAGCTTCACAATCGATTATTTTGAGTTTTGAAAAACTTTGATGGACACTGCCTCATCACAATCGATTGTCATAAGGTTCACAATTGATTGTCATGCAGATTCGAAAAATCTGATGCTCACTGCCTTAACACAATCGATTGTCATTAGTTCACAATCGATTGTCAAGCAGCTGACTTAAACATAATCGATTATCATAAGTACATAACCGATTATCTTAGTCCAGATTTTAGAGGCGTGTTTAAAAATCATTTTGGCTAAAACAAATATGCATGATTTAAAATCAATTGTTATTGGAAAACATAACAGATGTATCAATTGTTATTTAACAACTATTACGATTAAGCATATAAGAAATTTCAACAGTATAAGAAATAAATTAACGACAAATATGTTAACATCGATTGCTTGCACATATCAACAATTCGGTTTTTATCGAAAAGAATAACTAACCGAAATTCCCCCTTGATGCAATGAGGTTTCGTGCTTGGTGCATCTACTACAATATTGTAGTCTTCAAGCACACCTGCAAAAGTACCTAAACATAGGTTTTTGGTACCCAAACACTTTTGGGTCCTTGGGGGTTAGGCAAATAATAATTATAGCCACAAGATAAATCCCTATGTTTTGCAAAACATGTGGGTGCTATGTGTCCTACCCGGTTGCAGTAGTGACATACAACATTCGGGTTGTGCATATGCCTAGGTTGTGCCAAATACGTTCTAGGTAATCTAAAATCAACATTCCTAGGAGCGTTGAAATTCCTAGAGTTATTTCTAGGCGGTCTAGAATAATTATTTCTAGATTCACTTGCACAATTCCTAGAATCGTTTCTAGGTGGTCTAAAATTATTAATTCTAGACTCATTAAAAATCCTAGAATTATTTCTAGGTGGTGCATCACAATTTCTAGCATGATTCTTATTCTTTTTAAGCCTTCTATTTTTCTTAGGCTTTTTCTTCTTAATCACTTCAATAGTTTTAGGAGCATTTACACTATATTTTTCTAGTGTGTTCCTACAAAGAATCACAAGATAAACAAATAGAACTTTTATCAATTGAAGAAGATTCATTCATTGCTTTAATCTTATTTCTAAGATCAAAAATGTCATTTTTCAAGAAATCATTTTCTTTTTCTAAAACATCAATTTTATTTTTGAGAACACCATTTTCTTCTTTCAGCTTCTCATTTTCACAAGTCAATTTTTCAAACTCTTTTTCTTGCAAAGAGAGTGTTTTCTGAAAATCTGTTTCTTGCAAAGAAAGTGTTTTCTGCAAATCTTTAAGAGTTTTGGAAACATTAACAAACTCACCATACAGTTCATTATAGGCACTTTGTAATTCTTCAAAAGAGTGAGAGTTAGATGTACTTACCTCTTCTCCTTCGTCGGCCATGAGGCATTTGGCAGTTGGTTCATCACATGAACTGTCTGCTTCTTGAGCAGCATTTTCATAAGTGCCCTCAAGCTTGTCCCACATCTCTTTAGCAGTTTTGTATTGGGAAATTTTCCGATAGTCCTCCTGTTTCAAGGAATTATACAACATATTGATAGCCTTGGTATTGTATTCACTTACCATGGCTTTTCCAACTTGTTTCGTTGTTTGTTCACCATACTTGATGATTTTCCATAGACGAAAGTTGTTTGATTTGATGAAGATTGTCATCCGATCTTTCCAATGTGTGTAATTGCTTCCATCAAATATTGGAGGCAAAAGAATAGAGTGACCTTCACCTATTCCTGCAAAAGCACTACTAATAGAAGCCATAGAAGGATTCTCTCAAACTGTTAAGTCTTTCAGAGAGTTAGGCTCTGATACCAATTGTTAGATAATACGCTTAACGCTAGAGGGGGGGGGGGTGAATAGCGTTATAATAAAAAGTAGCGTAAACTTGCGGAATTTGAAAATTGCAGGAAATAAATAAGTGCGATAAGTAAATAAACAAGAATGTACGCACCGATGTATCCTGGTTCACCACAACCGGTGGCTAGTCCAGTCCCCGAGAGACTCTCTCGAGATTTCCACTAACTTCGTTAAGCTTACGGGTGCTTAACAAACCGTTACACTTGCTCAAGGATACCATACCTTAAGACTTCACTTGCTCGAGGATTACCTCACCCCAAGACTTCACTGTTAAGCTTACGGGTGCCTAACAAACCTTTACAACCTGAGGACACAAGCCTCAACACCTTTGCTCGGAGATACAACACTCCAAGACTTCAACCAAGGAAACACAAGTTCCTTCTTACAACTAGAGAATAACAGTTCTCTTCAAGTGTACAAAACACTAAGCACTCACTTAAACAAGACTCTCTTAATAGAGTGGATATGAGTAAACAAATACGCTCAAAAACACAACAATAAATTCAAGACGTTGGCTTTCAAAATATGATAAAAATGATCAATAAATGATATTGGAAATGTATGAAAGCTTAAGAATGTTTTTGGTTAGAAGTTGTGTGTTTAATGAGTGATTTTGAGATGTATTTATAGCTCCAAAATCACTCCTAGCCGTTGCTATGATCATAAATACAGATTCTGAAAATCTGTTAGATAGTCGACTATCCGATATGGTTATTCGACTATCTTGGCAACGGTCACAAGGATAGTCGACTATCTGATATGGATATTCGACTATCTTGGCAACGGTCATCAGGATAGTCGACTATCCAATATCAGATATTCGACTATCTGACCTTGCGGAAATGATCCGTTTTTTAAAACAACTAACTTATTGAAAATAAGTTATAAAATATTTTTCAAAGCTTTGTTTGAAGATATAAATGTCTTAAACATGAAAAACAATTGCAATGACCATTCCGAATCAATAAAAACATTTAAAATCATTTTGTTTTAAATGTATTGAAAATATTTATTATATAACATTTAAAAGCAATAACAATATTTTATCACAAATAAAAATATTTATGATATGCATATATTGTAAAACCATTTATGATATGCATATATTGTAAAATCATTTATGATATACATATATTGTAAAACCATTTATGATATGCATATATTGTAAAATCATTTATGATATGCATATGTTGTAAAATCATTTTATGAGAGAAGCCAAGACTCAAACTTAAAGTCGGATCAAGATCACAATAAAGACAATATAAATAAGACTCAACAAAAGGTCTTCATTTATTTTTATTGCTTCTCTCGATCTTGTCTTGAACTTCTTGGACTCCAATTCGTGTCTGCTCAAATAACGTTGCATAGCCTTTTCTTCCTCTATGCTCATTGTAATTTTGCATATCAATTATTTATCTTCCTTTTGCATATCTACAAAATGAATAGCACTTTAATTAAAATATAAATTAAAGTGTATTCAATAATAACTCACATTTATTTGGCATATATTATTTTCCATTAAATTGGTTTGTCAATTATCAAAACATATAAGTATGAACATATATATATGTTCCAACAGATGTAATTTTAGTTGGTAATCCCTAGCAGAAACAACCGAGGGTTCAAATTGGCATTTAATTTGAAATTATCAAGACCCTCCTGGAAAATAGGATTTAATTTTAAAAATTATCAGTACCCGCCTAGATGATGGGATTTAATTGTAAAATCTTTCAAGACCTTCCTGGATAATGGGACGTAACTTTAAGTGTTGATCCCTAGCAGACATTATTTGGATTTAAAATTGGTCTTAATTAAGAGCTATCAAGACCCTCATGGATAATGAGATGCAGCCTTAATATTATTTCAGATAATATGAAAAAGGGGAAGTAATACTTCTAGAGGCGTAGACTAGTTTTAGAGTGTTGTTAGCTAAGAATTGTCATGACCCTCCTGGATAAAGGGATGTAGCTTTAATTACTGGTCCCTAGCAGATATAACTGTGAGCATATGATTTTTGACAGTCTAAATAAACTCCTACAGGACTAGTAAATTTTAGCATTTTCTCTTTTAAAATATTAGGATATTTATTTTTGGACATTAATTGCATATGCATGTTCATTACTGCGTGTTAGGATTAATTAGGGTTTTAATTGTTAAATAAACTTGTTTCATAAAATAAAACACAAAAAAAAAAATATGTGCCAGCACTTGAAGTTGTATTTGTTCATTTTTGATTTGTTTTAATTGTGATTTGTGGTTTTTAAATAAATTTAGTAATTAATTTTAGTTAAAAGAAAAGACATAATAATAACACAAATGCAATACATGTATATGGGCAGCCACTCAGGTTGGCCACAATTTGGCCAGACCTGAGTGGACCAATTCATTTCCGTCTCTGAACCCATACACACCCAGCCCAAACGACCAGCCAACCCAGTCCACACCCAAATGACACTGTTTACCCCTCTCATCATCACAACCATTGATTCCACAATCCAACGGCCAAGGAAGCAGCTCCGCTTATGTATACATATGTCCAAACACCTTCAGTAATAAACACGACCAAACTCATCCTCCTCGTATCTCCTCCATCGATGCCCATTGACCACCATTGACAACCGTTGACCACCGCATGACCACCCTACTACCGCCACCGGAAATCACCTCACAGCGGCGGGTGGTAACCAAATAGACCAAACATCACACCCTTTAACCACCATGGCCTCCTCTACCCCGTCCCATAATCATTTCCCTTCGAACACCATCCTCCGCCTCGAATATCCATTCAAAGGTCGCCGGAAACCCTACCTCCGGCGGCCTCATTCCAAAGTCGGTCAAAATTACACCACTGAAACACCCTGACTTCCCCATTCCAACCATGCACCTCACTACCTTCAAATCCCCATGGAACTCTTCGAATATTCATCCGAAGCTAAACCCTAAATCCCAAACTTGCCGGAAAATCCTTAAAACCCTCCCAGACATTCTTTGACCCTCCTTGACACCAACCATGCCACCTTCGAGTCTCAAACAACCCCCAACTGCTCAAAATCCCAAATATGAGACCTATCTAGGTCTCAGGACTTCAACAACCACCCCCCCCCCCCCCCCCCGAGCTTCGAAGTTGATTAAACACTATCCTGGGAGTCTCAGAACCCCTGTGGGAGTATAAGGTCCACTCGAGTCAGTTCAAATGCAAACAAGAAGCTAAATTTTCTTGCCTTTTTCTATTTTCTTTAGATTGGAATGCTGGATTTCTGTTAGTGACTAATTAATTGCATGTTTAAAATCTTGAATTGCTTTTATGAGACTTTCTTTTGATTTTTTATTTGAGTCTGGTTGTTTATCTGGTTGTCCAATAAAGTTAGAAAAAGGTTTTTCAATGTTCATGAAGTTGTTTGACACTAGTCTGAAAATTCCCTCATCTCTTGATAGTTGTATATTCAATTTCTTGACCTGGAAATTTAGTTAGTCCCCCAGTAATGTGATTTTTAGGCTTAATTGACATATACCTTCTGATTCTATAATTTCTTATGCTTCCTAAGGTGATCCTTGTATTAAAATTGATGTGTATTAAGTCAGTTAAGGCATATTGATTGGAACTATCCCTGAAACTTAAGTTGATAGATATATGCATTCTTTCTGGATATATGATTTCATCTTCTCTTAATCCTGTATACAAGTCTGTTAAATTTTTGGTTAATCCTGATCTTCATGAGTCTGCTGATCTGAATTTGACCCAAGTTTGATTGACCAAGGTTAACTATGATTAATTTAGGGCAAAAAAACTAACCAAGGTTAATTGTGAACAAACTAAGGTTAAAAGAACTGAATAGGGTCAAAATTCAGGGATGGGGTAATTTAGGAAGGCTAGTGAGGGTATAAAAGGGTTTTGAATCTGTAAAATATGATAAGGAATCCTGTAGAACCTTCTAGTAGGGACTAATATATAATTTCAGCCTCAAACTTGAGGCACAAGTTAAGAATTGAAGGACTACTTAGGAAAAAATACAAATTGAGATGAGGACTAACGAGAAACTAGTAAAAATCTGATGCCCTAACTGTTTTGCTATAAATGAAACCATTTGGGGGCATTGGAAGGGGATCCAGAAACCTTTATCTTAACACTAGAGCTGGAAATAGTGATTCGGAACTCTTCTCTTCAATCTTAGAGCTAAAATACTCAGTTCATATCTGAAAAATACTATCAGTGGTTGAATTTGATCCATTTTGAATTTAAATTTCTCACGATCCTGTTGAAACCTGGGGCATACTGTTTGATTGGCTTAGCTGTTGCTCGACTGACTCCTCACACTTTACTTAAACAATTAAATAGAAATGTTAACTAAAGTTTATACATTTCCCAAGGATTGATTGTACAAATCATGAGCTTGTAAGAATAGAATTTATAAAGCTGATATGAAGTAAATACATCTTCTATTTGATAAGTACATAAACAGAGTTTTATAAATCTAGGGCTGCCATGATCAAGAGACACCTACATCAGAGATGCATGCACATCTTCACATCTAGCTACCATCGAACACAGTAACGGCAACTAACGATACCTGCACAAAATATACAGAAGTGTAGTATGAGTACAACTGATCATGTGCTCAATAAGTAACAAATCTAATCTTAGGATAAAAGTAGTGACGAGTTGGAACATAGGTCAGGTCCAACACCAATAACCAACAACAAATCATAATCGTGTAAAGCAATTATATAAAGAAGTAATTCAGAGATAAAATGCTCAGCCTTTTCATAATTTTTCCAAAATAGTTTTGCTTTCAAGTATATTAATGAAAAAATTTCTTTACCGAAATCGTTAAAAACAATCTGAGTAAGTTTGAAAAATGTAACTTTTCCCAAAACCTTTAATCAGGAAAAATATTACAATTTCAGATATCATAAGGAAAGTACATCTCTATGCCTATATGTCAAGATACAAGTAAATTCATGAATGTCACCAAAACCAGGCAACAAACAGAAATGCATCTCTATGCTTGTATATCAAATATGCATGTCAAATGCAATGTCTCTCAGTGATGAACTCATGTACTCACACGCTTAGAGTACTCAATCTCAGTATCTCGCATTTCTCTCTTACCGTGCTCAATACTCAGCACACCCAATCACTCAGTATTGTACAATACTCGTTGCAATATGCAACCTAATCAACATATTTATAGTCATAAGGCTCGTTGCGGTATGCAACCCGATCCACATATATATAGCCATAAGGCTCGTTGTGGCGTACGACTCGATCCATGTTTAAACATATAATCAATTGCGCTCACCTGGGGGGTGTGTAGACTCTGGAGGGGCTCCTTTAGCCCAAGCTCTATATCGTCGGGGCATGCAGCCCGATCCCATAAAATTTAATCAATATATCATGTTGCAGTGTGTAGCCCAATCCCAAAGTACCAGTCTCACTCAGGCCCTCGGCCTCACTTATCCATCAATCTCTCCAGTCTCTCTTACGGGCTTACAATGTCATGAAACTAGCGCAACAACAATGATATGATATATCAGTATACAACAATTGAGACTGAGTAGTGATATGAATGCATCAATATGATTGAGTACAAAAATATCAATGAAATCAGTGAGATAACAGAAAAAAATACAACTATGAGTTCTAACAATATCAGCATAAAGCCTAAACATGATAGCTAACATGATTGACGGTTCAGTTACTTTGTCACATGGTGAAAACACAGATATCAACAAAATAGGCCTACTACACAATGCATGAAAATAACATGTCACAATTCAAAGGGTGCAAGACCACAAGCCTGTCACCTAGCATGTGCATCACCTCATCACCAATCACGTAGCATGTAATTCGGGATTTCATACCCTCAATTCATAGATTAGAAGAGTTACATACCACGAAAAAGCCGATTCCAATACCGAGCAAGCAAAGCGATGCTCCAAAAAATGCCATGTCGCGCGTTCCAGCCTTTGAATGGCTCGAAACTAGCCAAAACAACTCAAATACATCAAACAATGCTAAAGGAAGCAATTCTAATAAAAAAGGTCGAAGCTTTAATCAAAAGCGCGTAATCGGCCAAAAGCCCAACCCATGCCTGCACCTCGGAAGCAGACAAAATTACAAAAACTGATAAGCCATTCAATTACTATACCACCATACTAGTTTCACTCAAATCCGACTCCAGATCGATGTTCAAAATTAAAACAATTCGCATGAAAATTTAGGCAAACCCCCCCCCCCCCCCAATTTTCTCTTTAAAAGTCATAATTAAATTACCAAAAATGAAGATAGATTCACAAAATATAATCAAAATCCATTAGAAATACTTACCCCAATTCATATGGTGAAACTCGCCTCAAATATTTCCCACATTCGAGATCACCAACTCAAAATATGTTAAATGAACAAAACCCTTGCTTTAACAATGTTCTGCTTTGTTTCTTATGCCAAACTATCCCAAAACTCATTTTTGATACCTCCACTGGATTTCTTGTGAAATTTTAGTCAAGTTAGGCTCTTGAATCACTCTATTTGACATTATATTGAAGGAGATATATTGATTTCAATACTTGAAAATAATGCAGCTTTTTAAATACGGTCAGTGGCAATTTCGTAATTAATCTGAAAATCTGGCAACTCAATTCTTAATAAAATGACCATAAAATCCTCATACGATAGCCAAATTTGATAATTCTTTTTGCTACACCTCCATATTTACGATACAGATCTATTGCTTGCAATTTTTCTCAAGTATGAAGAAATGAGTGTATCAGTCTATCCAAAACCCTATTTTCCCCCCTTTTTAGTTTGTTTATATGTAATGATAAGGTGGTTATCTCGTTGTTATAAAATTTCTGAACTGTTCTCATGTTGATATAACTAAACTTTAGGAATTGATTTGGTTTGTATAATTTGTACATGGGACTGTCTTAATATGTAATAATTTGGACGTTTGATTGAATTTTCCCTTTTCATGTGTATGTTGAATAGCTAGCTTCAAGCATAGTCTGGTTGGTTCACATGAGTGTCTGATTGTGCAATCAACTAGATGCTGCTGCTTATATGTCATGTTTTGTTTTAAAATAAGGATTCAAAAAATGATAGTTTAGTAGATACCCAAAACCCCAATATCATGCATTGTGTTGGTAAGTTTCAACGTATTAGAAGATTTTCCTGATCTACTAAGCTGTAAATCTAAGTCGTGCTCAAATTTTGAAGAGTTAAATTCATATACTCTGAATGATGGTTATATGAATCATCTGAATCAAATCTAACGTTAGAAAAGTAGTACAAAAATAGTTGTTATTATTTCCTTCATGAATAGGTAAAGAATCGATTCTATATACATAATTTCATACCAAATTGTTGTTAGCCATTGGACTCTTTGGTTCAAATCAGTAATGGGCTCATATGTAGGCCCAGTAAGCATCTAAATCTTGAAATTTGATACGTTTCCTGGGCTAAGTGATAACAGCCCAAACCAGTCAAAAAATGGTTGCCAATTGCAGCCTGAGCAACAAGTGCTCCAGGGTTGTCGCAAAGTTTCATTTATTTATATGTCCATTGGCCATGAACGAGGCTAAGGCACACATAATGTTTCCCAAGCACCAAGTTTATACATAAAACAATTAGTGTATTCAAGCACATGTAAGAGTAGAAATTTAGCACAAATTAAAAGGCCCTTATTAAAATAAATTGAGCCATGTAATTCAAACGAATACCACGCGTAGGCACCTTAATCCATTAGAACACATAGAAAGAATAGGAGGTGCCGTTTAGCAAATTTCACGGCCTTCCCATAAATGTCAAAGACGTAGTTACTATAGGCGCGTGTTTGATGAAATACCTTCTTAAAATTCGGGTGCGCATTTATGTGACCAAATTCGAATCTCAGCAAAGTTGGAACGTGTCAAAATCCACGGGTGCATTTATGTGACGTGGTTTGAGGCATGTTCTAATGATGTTGCAATTCTCTTTTAAAAATGATAATAAAAGCAGTTTAAAGTCAAAAGGCGCATAAGCTCTAAAATCAGATAGTTTAAGCCAAACATGACAGTTGAGCGACCGTGCTAGAACCACGGAACCCGGGAATGCCTAACACCTTCTCCCGGGTTAACCGAATTCCTTACTCGGATTTCTGGTTTGCGGACTGTTAAACATAGTCATTCTTTCCTTGATATGGGATTCTAACCGGTGACTTGGGACACCATAAATCTCCCAAGTGGCGACTCTGAAAATTTTTTTAGTAATTGAATCCCGTTTTGATTGTTCCTAAATTGGAAAAGACTCCCTTATCTACACCCCTCGCCGGGTTGTGGATAGCCAAATGGAGGTATGACAGCTTTGGCAACTCTACCGTGGAACTAACACAGAATCTCTGGTTCAGGGTTCAAGATTTTGAGCTTAGAATAATTGTTGTATTTGGCTGTGTTTATTATCCGATTTTACATGTTGGCTTAGTGTGCAAGATGTTTCTTTTTTACCACTTTGATATTGTATGAACTGTACATATAAACTGCTACGAAACCCTTCTTTTCTCACCTTCAGGGATGTACTTACTGGTTGAGACTCCCTATTCTGTAAGTGTCATACCTTAAAATAAGAAAGAGGCCGGACAAGTTACAAAGTCGGATGGTCATTTGGTTCCCGGTAGGTAGAACCCTCCTCGACTCGAGTTGTCCGCTCGGATACACACTCTAGAACATATACCAAGGTTTTTAACCTAGAATAACTCAGCCCCATGCCGGATCCCTAGTAGGAATGCTTATTTGCATCATGCATTTGACTTACGGGACTTAACACAGGGGTTGGGTCCGTCTAGGACAGGTGTACCCAATTTAAAAGACCATCCTGATGCATTTTATATGCCACATGTTGCATTTTTTTTCAAGGGTGAAAGGGTTATTTGGCGGACTAATGATAGCTTAGGGTAAATGAAAAAATGAGGAAAAAAATAAAAAAAGCAATGAAAACAGAAGAGGGTGAAGTGTGAAAATAAAGCAAGTAGGATTTAGTTATGTTTTGTTATATTTTTATTAAAAAGAGACACGGGATATGTGAAAAATCAAAAAAAAAATATTCCGCACTTTTTATTATTTCCTGAAAACCAAAAAAAATAAAAGAGAAAATCCAAAAATAGTTTACATATTTCATCATTTTTTTTTCAAAAAAGAGACAAAAGAAAATGTTTTCTTTAAAAGTTAGTTGTTTTTTTATTTATTTTTTGCCCGTATCCAATTTTCCCGAACTATGCAAACCTTATTCTCATCTTTCAGGGTGTGATACATAGGCAACACACATAGGGTTTGGTTGTCCTTGTAAATATTAGATTCTTGGCTTTGCGGGGTGATAGCCAAATTTTGCTTTTCTAGCTGCTTTTAGCCACATAGGTTAGTTTTAGAATTTAGAAGTTGCTTGTTGGAAATTGTGTGAATTGGGTTGTGTCAGTGGACTCTACTATTGAAATTCTTAGAGTTCAAGTTGGAATTCTCTTGTCAAACTTCTTTTATGCCGGTGAAAGTTCTGCTGAGATCAGCCTTTGTTTGTTGGGGCACTGTTTTGTGATTTAATTAAATCAATGAGTTGTTGGTGGGGCCATGTTTGAAAGTAAATCATGCATTGTACACCAGTTATCTTTGTACTGTGACTTCGGAATTCTGAAGCTTGTTTGTTGAAATTTTGCCACTATTCATGGAAATGTTTCTAGGTTAAATTGATAGCTGAATATCTCCTATCTTGAACCATGTTACCACTGGTTTCTAATTGTTATTGTTGTCATTGAGTTTAATAGAGGGGATTCAGTTGGACTAGAGATTGCGCAGCTTGAATTGTGATTTGGTTGAGCATACAGTAAGCTTACTCTGCCAAAATTTTGTGTCCAATAAGATTTGTGCGAAAGTTTAGCAGTGATTGTTTGAAATCTTTTTTTACTTATAAAAAGTTTTCTTTATTGAACTGAAAGCTCTTGTCACATAAATTATTGCCCAGTTGGTTAGAACCTGCTGACAGAAGTTGCATATTTGCTGGAAAATAATTTGCTGCTTGTTTCCTGTTGCCGTAAAGGATTTCATACTTGCTGTTCACAGCTCTGTATTGTTCACTTTTCGCTCAACAATGAAGATTTTCATATATCTTTAATTGATTGTTGTTACTATAGTTTTTCTTAATAGTTGAGGGAATTTTGCAAAAGTTTTAGCTTCAGTTAACTCAACTGCATTGCTTCAGTTATATGCCAATAATACACTATTGACATTCAAGTTTTGAGCTATTTTTTTGAAAAGTAGATCCCATACTATTCAACTGTACTTTGTGGTTATTCTGACTCAATATTGTTATGATTCTAATGCTCTGTTTCTACAGTTGAGGTCGTCATTCTGGGCTGAAAATTTCTGTGCCTATTGTTGTTGAATATAGTGCTCAAGGTGTTGCAGAAGTTTGAGTTTTGAGAAGCAATTGAATAGCGAACCTGCAAGCTTGTTTGGACTCTAGAATTTTGCATTTAAACAGAAGTTGTTGATCTAATACAAGTTTCCTAAGCATCATTTGTATTTTTCTACAATATTTTGTAAACTTGAAACTGGGTGTGGACATTAGAACTTGTTTGAAGTATTTTGAACTCAAATAAGAGTGTTTTGGACTGTTATTGAAGGTTGTTGAAACAACCTTGGAAATTTGCACTTTTGCACTAGTTGTGTAGTGAGTGCAGGTTGATTTTTCTGCACTTGAGTTCAGTTGATTACAAATGTTTCGGTTCTGTTAACAGGGAATTACAAGCTGAAAAATATTGCATAAAGTTACTTTGTTTGTTAATGCTAGTTTAGTTTGGTGTTAGTTGGTCCAGCAAGCTATAAATGTGAATCTGTAGAGTTGTCTGTAGCATAATTTTTTGCCTTGGTTCTAAATGTTAATTACATCTTGAGTTTGATCCAGCACAAGTGTTGAGTTTTAATTAGCAGTCAAGTTACAATCGTGTTATTTGGATTTTCACTCACTTTAGCATGTAAATATATTTATTAAGTTTAATCTCGATATTTTTAGTTTTTGTTTCACTTTGTAGTTGGGTTATTTAACAAAATCTAAAAAAAACAAGAAAACAAAAATACAAAAAGAGTTACATTTTTTTTGGAGCATTAATTTTATTTTCATGTATAAAGAAAGAAGAGTTTCAGAAATATAGTTTACCTAGTATAGTGATTTTTTTTAGTTGAGGCTTTAGGGAATACTTAGTAATGGTTGTAGTTAAGTTTTTTTTATATAGTTATTATATTTTTTTGGCTAACTTTTGCTTTTTCATTTAGTAGTATTTAGTTTTTAGTTATTATTACTTTGGATCATCCTTAAAGCGAATTTAAAAAAAGGATGAAAAGAAGAAGAGAAAGCAGAAAGTAGAGAATGAAAAGAAAAAGTTTTCTTGGGATCACTACAGTTTGGATGATTTGTTGAGGTTTGCAATATTTATGAAAATTGCTTGAAGGTCATTGAGGCTGCAACTTTGTCAGTTATTGTGAGGATGTCCAGAATTGCAGAATCGACCAGTTTTTACATATGTGACCATCTTTTGTAAATATTTTGGCCGTCGATTTTGGTGGTATTGAAATGGTTTCAAGTTGATTTTCAAAAAAAATGTTTTTTATCTCTTAGAGCCTTCATGGTTTGAGTTGTATAAAAATAAAAAATGAGTTAGTTTATTCGCTCCATTTTTTATATTCCAGAACGACGCTCATGTGGGGAAATGATACGTAGGCAACCTACATAGGATTCGATCGAATTATTTCTTTTATTATTAAAAAGGGATAAAGATAAAAATCGAAAAAAGAAAGAGAAAAAAAAAAGAAAAATGGTGTAATTATAGGACATGAAAATTAGAGGAAAGAAAAGAGTGATAACAAAAAGAGGAAGGAAAATGATCAAGCAAGTGCAAGAAAAGCAAAGAAAGAGAGAGGTTGAAATGAAAAAATTGGGATGATTCCATATGACCTTCATACCCTCGAAGTCATGTTAGAACCGGTAACTGTGACTAGGTGCATTGCACGCTATGTGATAATTTAGATGTTGAATGCCGTAGCGCTAACATGATGGCTTCATTTTGTTATACTCATAATAGAAAGGTGGTTGGTTTGTAATTTTTAAAGTATTAACTCTTCTCTACAACATAAAGTCAAAGGCAATGGCGGACAATGATAGAACTGAGTTGGTCGATACCGGGGCCCAAAAGTAGTTGGTTGACCAGGACAATGGGTTAATTGAAGAGGTAAAAATATTGAGACAACACATGGTAGAGATGTATCAGGCTTGGATGACTGGGAAAGCACCACCCCTGCCCCTACCTAGCTTCCTAGATGCTACCCTTCTCCAAAATCTGGTCATGGTTCTGAATGATCATCCATACTCTCCATATGCCTCTGCTTATTACAGTTTTCCCAACCATCCCAGTAGATCCGTCACTTGCCCTCCAACTATCCTCGTAAATGAATATTTATTCAGAGCTCATGATATCTAATACTATCCTGCAGAGGTGGCCCACAAGGTTCCTGACTCGTACAAGAAGAGCCTGCATGATAAGCCTCATATAGAGAATGAAAAGTTCACAGGAAAAGAAGGGCGGAATTGATAACCCTAGAGGCTGCAAGGGGTCAACGTGCCATATTTAACTTGTACGATGTGTGTGGAGATCTAGTAGCCCACCTGAGGGTTTATTGCAGTGAAATGAGAAGCGCTAGAGAGAAATATGACATGTTGATAGCATATTTCAGCAAGAGCCTAACTGGGGCAGCATTGAACTGGTACACTCATCAAGATATCGGTAAATGGACTACATTGGGTGACATGGCTCAAGTTTTTGTTCGATATTTTCAATGCAAATCCAGTGTTACCTCAGACCGCGCTTCCCTTTCTAAAATGAAAAAGAAGCCAGAGGAAAGCTTTAGGGAGTTTGGGCTCAGATGGAGAGTGCAAGCTACTCGAGTTAGTACCCCGATTGGTGAAAAGGAAATGGTTGAGCTTCTCCTACAAGCCCAGGAGCCCACCTACTTCGGTCCTTTGATCCCGAATTTTGGAAAATCTTTCAATGATGTGTTAAAAATGGGGGAGCAAATAGAAGGGGGAATGAATCAAGTCAGGAAAAATCATGAGTGGTTCGAAAGATATTCAGAACATCCAAGTAAGCTTCGGCGGGATAAAGAGAAATAGAAAAGATGATCAGCATTTCCAGCCTCGACATCGTCCTCGTGGACATCCTTGTGTACCAGATAATCCTACCCAACGTTGCTTCACTCCACAGAACTCAAAAAATCGTACATCACTTTCTCCATACTCAGCTCCACAAAATGCTTATCCACCCCCACGAGCATACCGAAAACCTCATGGATCATGTTTCCAGCCCAGCCAAGCATGTAAGAATGAGAGCCTACTGAAAAATGAAAAGGCTTTCACCCCTATTGGAGTATCATATGCCAGCTTGTTCCAAAGGTTGAAGCAGTTGGACATGTTGAAGCCGATTCAGATAAAAATACCAAACCCTCTGTCAAAGAAGTTTGATGTTTCTCAAAGGTGAACGTATTGCTCAGATTCCCCGGGGCATGACACAGAGAAGTGTTGGAGTCGAAAGAAAGCAATTCAGAAGCTTATTGATTTAGGTGACATTGTCCTACAAAATTCGGATGCAACAAACACTAGCCAAAGTCCATCGCCTGTGCATAATGTGATGCTCCTGTTGGAATGCAAGAATTCTTCTTGGAGCCCCGGAGGGACGAGTGCTGATAAGCTTTATCAGAGGTTGATCTTCAGGAAGAGCCTGCGAAAGGAATCCAAAATCAATCTGTTAAGAATAATGTGACGAAGGCTTGTTAAGTTCCTAGTGTTATTGATGTGGAACCCAGTGGCTAATCTGTCGTGATGGTTAATCGGGAAGATGCTCCATTTCTTGGTCAGCCAGAGAGGAGTTTTGGTGGTTTATTTTGTTGTCATTTCTGTTGTCCGGGTTATTTTCAGGGATGTAATCTGGATATTGTCTTGTGATTCAAATCCTTCTATCCTTTCATTTTTCCTAGTTTTGTTTAGTGTCGTCTAGGTTCGTCCAGGGTTTCAATCCCGGTCTTTTACTTGTGTTGTTTCCCAAGCTCTTTCACCATCTGTCTAGTGCAATTCTCTACTTTCCCTTATTTCTAGTCATTTGGTTTAGTTTTCTTTTCTTTTTACAATTCTTTTCCTCGTTGGCTTTAATGACATGGCATGCATGCATAACCCCATGCCTGGTCTTAAAAGATTACTCATAAGGAAACAGAGACACTTGAGGGAAATAAGAATAGATTTGGTCCCCTTTGAGATCTTTTGAAGCCCGAATCATGTGAAACAGGGGCAGATAGAACATGAGGAAATCCTGAAAGCGAGTTCACCAAATTGGCAAGGACCATTTGTTGTAACTAGAGTGTTGTCCGATGGGGGATTATATTTGAAAAATATGGAAGGAAAATGTGTAGAAATGGCTTTCAATTCTAATGCAGTGAAGAGATACTATGTATGATTCCGTTGACTGATTATACTTGTTTGTCTTGGCATATTTTGAAAATTAAAATGACGAAGGCATTTTATTCTGCTATCTAAACACTTTATCCTTTGACAACCCTTTTGGGCTTTAATTTTTTCCTTTCATACCCCTCTTTCGATATCACTAACAAAAGTCGGAAACGCAAGTGTGAGAAGGCAGTAAAAGAAAATGAAAAGAAAGAATGAAAAGAATATAAAAAAAAAGAAAAAGGAAAAACAAGAAAAGAAAAGAGAAAAGAGAAAAGAGAAAAGGAAAAATAAAGAAGGAAAGAGAGGACAAAACAAAGAAAATAGAGAGAAGAAAAATAGAAAAAAGGGAGAAGAAAAACAACAACAAAAAAAAGGTATCGGTATAAACTACGTTTGACCTGATTCCTTTTAAAAGGATACGTAGGCAGCCTCACGGTTCAGTCTCATCAAAAATAAAATCCAAAAGTCCCCAAGCAAGAAACTGGGGCAGAAGTTGTGGTTGTTGTAAGAATGTGATTCCGAAAGTTGTAATTTTCAACCCATTTAAATTGTTTTGAGCCTTTGCTTCCCTTTCTTTCTACCCTATCCAAAAGCTCACGTTACGGTCCAAAGGAAGAGCTTCTGATCAGTCTTCAAGAGATGCCAAGTTGAGCAAGTATAGGTGATTCATGTTAGGGGCAACACTCCGGGCCAAGCAGGAAAGATAATAAATGCGAGAGTCTTATTGGTGAAAACCCTCACGGGCATCGTAAGGCGACGGGAGCTAGAAAAAATGGAAAAATGAGAGAGTCTTATTGGTGAAAACCCTCACAGGCACCTTGAGACGACTGTAAGTTGAGAGAAAGAACAAAGTAAGAGAGGGTTGATGGTGAAAACCCTTTGGGCGATATAACTCAAATAAGGATTGAGAATCAGATTGGATAATCGGAGCATCAAAGCCCAGCTTCACGGTCTGGGGGTACAACAAGGGTTGAACATCAGATTTGCTTAACAAAATGGGCCGAAGGTGCATGTCATGGTCATTAGAGTTGGTACTCGAATTTTATAGGTTTCTACTTTTTGTTAGGAATCATCTCCTTTCTTTGTCATCTACTTTGTTCCTTTTGTCTTGTTTACTCCCCCCTCTTGAGTCTGTCAGGTCAAAACAAGTGAGAAATTACTTTAAAATCTGCCACTTGCTTTCCAATTGCACAAAAGGGGACCTGTTTGGTACATCAAAGCAGCATAAGTCAGGAAAGAACAACAGGCGCACTGAGCTGGTAACAATCAACATGCTTCAGGATTCGTTTGAAATACAAAGGCTTGGTATATAGCAATTCATGGACAATGCAACAAAATGAGGGCTAAGCAACAAAATGAGGGCTAGGGTGAATGGATCAAAAGTGTTCCAAGAAGAAATTAAAGTTATCATGGCTAGCGATAGAGCATATACACCTCAAGGTCAGAGCCAATAAATTGGGTCAGGAAAGAACATCATATATACAACTTGGTTGGTAAATATGCTTTGGGGGGTCATGTGAAACACAAAGAATGGGAGGATGTCAGCTCATAAGTAATGCAACGAATAAAGAATATGGGGTCAAAATGGAGAAGGGGTATTTTCTGCAATAAGGGTTACAGAGAAATTGGTCAGACAATAAGCAAGCAATGCCTTTCAAGGTGAAATCAAAGTTACCATGGCAAGTGAAGGAGCACAACACAAAGATGGGGAAGGTCGCAAGGGTCAGCCAAGCATTGTAAACTGGCCGGGTAACCTCAGGAAAGGATGCGAGAATTTTATCAAAGGGTCGGAAATGCAACATAAAGATGAGGAGCAGAGTGAAGGTACAGGGGTCAGAGGGTCAGCCAAGCATAATACATTGACTTGGTAATCTCGGGAAAGGTGCAATAATTCTGGAAAAAGGTCTAGGAATGTAATACAGTAATGGGCGAGCAAGGTAAAGCCATAAAGGTTTGGGGGTCATCCAACCAACTCAGGCAACTCATCATCAACATGGAAATTTGAACATAACGGAACATGACAACGAGGAGGCCGCTTCCAACAAGAATACTGGGAGCCAACCACCACTTCTCAAACTGACAAGTTTCCTTTGATTGACACAAGGGCAGAAAATCCCAGAAGAGCCTAAGGGAGGCCATCCACAGGGGAAGGCAGGCACGATAGGTATGATCAAAATGCCAGAACCCACCTGGGAGTGGCATTCAGTAAAATTCCAAAGGGACATACTCTGTTATAAACACCCCCCCCCCCCAGCAAAGAGCAGAATGGGACAAACTTTAACTATAAAACCCCAACAAAAACAACATAGGGTTAAAAGAGGCATGGAAGTTGAGATGGAATGCAGTTTAAAACTCAAACAAGTGTGGGTAACATGGGCAAACACCAACACCTTCCCCAGTGAGAGTCGCAGAAACAACTAGAAATTAGAACTGGCATTTAAGTCAGAACCCCCTGGACCTTCCCGGAAGTGGGACTTAGAAGGAAAATTTCAAATTTCCCTAGCTGAGTCAGCAAGAGTTATCAAGACCTCCCTGAAAGATGGACTTAGATATTTCCCCAACAAGAGCCAATAAGAGTTATCAGGAACCTCTTGAAAAATGGGACTTAGAGCCAAAACCTCCCTAACTAGAGCCAAGAAGAGCCAGTAGAGCCATCAGGATCCTCCTGAAAAAAATGGGACTTAGAGCAAATATCCACCCCCTAGCTAGAGTCGATAAGTGTCAAGAAAAATCATCAAGTCCCTCCTGAAAAATGAAATTTAGAGGGAAAATTTCAAATCTCCCCAGTTGAGTTAGCAAGAGTTACCAGGACACCCCTGAACGAGGGGACTTAGATATTTCCCCAAGTAAAGTCAATAAGAATCATCAGGACCCTCCTGAAAAATGGGACTTAGATTAGATACTCCCCAAACAAGAGTCAACAAGAGTTGTCAGGACCCACCTGGCTAATAAGAAGTAATTTTAATCACCAATCCCCAGCAAATCCCAGCAGACAAAACTCGTAGGAAGACATGTTGGAAAATAATACCTTTTTAGAAAATACAGAATAATCTTGAAATTGTCAGCAGTGGAGAATTGTCGGGATTAGTTTTGTAATTAGGCGCCCACCTAGAGAACAAGGAAATATTTTACAGTTTTAAGTTTTCGGAATCAGGCGCCCACCTAGAGAACAAGGGAATATTTTTCAATTTTAAGTTTTTGCAATCAGGCGCACACTGGAGAACAAGGGAATATTTTTCAGTTTTAAGTTTTTGCAATCAGGCGCCCACCTGGAGAACAAGGGAATAATTTTCAATTTTAAATGTTTGCAATCAGGCGCTCACCTGGAGAACAAGGGAATATTTTTCTATTTTAACTTTTTGCAATCAGGCGCCCACCTGGAAAACAAGGGAATATTTTTAAATTTTAAGTTATGCAATCAGGCGTCCGCCTGGAGAACAAGGGAATGTTTTCAGTTTTAAGTTTTTGCAATCAGGCACCTACCTGGAGAACAAGGGAATATTTTTCAATTTTAAGCTTTTTGTAATCAGGCGCCCACCTGGAGAACAAGGGAATATTTTTCAGTTTTAAGTTTTTGCAATCAGGCGCCCACCTGGAGAACAAGGGAATATTTTTCAGTTTTAAGTTTTGGCGATCAGGCGCCCACCTGAAGAACAACGGAATATTTTTCATTTTTAAGTTTTTGCAATCAGGCGTCCACCTGGAGAACAAGGGAATATTTTTCATTTTCAAGTTTTTGCAATCAGGCGCCAACCTGGAGAACAAGGGAATATTTTTCAATATTTTGTTTACGTAATCAGGCGCCCACCTGTAGAATAAGGGAGTAATTTTCACAATTTCAGGTTTTGTAATCAGGCGCCCACCTTTAGAACAAGGGAATATTTTTCAACGCAACTCGAGTTCAGCAGTCAGGAACCCACCTGCAGAATGAGGGAATACTTTCAACGGAATACATGTCAAAATCCAACAGTTTGGCTTCGGACATGAAGAGAAAGGCAAATAGTCAGCAAGGCAGCAAGAGGTTCGTAGAAAGAGATACAATGCAACAAAGCAACAAGGATCAAGATTGAAGACGTAGATAGGTTTTTCTTTGTAATATGCAGTTTATAGTTTAGTATAGTTTTCTTTTTACTTTTTATAAGGAGTAATAAGGAGGACAGCGGACAGCAACAGTAGCCAATCACAGTCTCTCGGTAATCCCAACTACCAAAACTTCCAGAACTACACTGACCTGATTCCTCTATTGCCGAGGATATCTAGGCAACCTTTGAAGCAAAGTTCGGTGAGAAAGTTTTCAAAATGCTTCACATGGAGTATTCAATTAGACGAAATCGCTCATATTTGCTCATTTGTCTTTGCACAAAAACCCTTCGTGTTCCCGCGCAAAGGGGGCCAGCTGTGAGGATATGATTTTTGACCGGTCGAAACAAACTCCAACAAGACTATTAAAGTTTAGGATTTCCTCTTTTTAAAATATTAGTATTTTAATTTTTGGACATTAATTGCATATGGACGTTCATTACTGCGTGTTAGGATTAATTAGGATTTCACTTGTTAAATAAACTTGTTTCATAAATTAAAGTACAAAAATATATATATATGTGCCAGCACTTGAAGTTGTGTTTGTTCATTTTTGATTTATTTTAATTGTGATTTGTGGTTTATAAATAAATTTAGTAATTTATTTTAGTTAAAAGAAAAGACATAATAATAACAAAAATGCAATACATGTATATGGGCAGCCACTCAGGCTGGCCATAATTGGGCCAGACCTGAGTAGCCCAATTCATTTCCGTCTCTGAACCCATACACACCCAGCCCAAACGACCACCCAACCCAGTCCACACCCAAACGACACTATTTGTCCCTCCCATCATCATAGCCATTGATTCCACAATCCAACGACCAAGGAAGCAGCTCCGCTTATGTATACATATGTCCAAACACCTTTAGTAATATACACGACCAAACTCATCCTCCTCGTATCTCCCCCGTGACACCCATTGACCACTATTGACCACCGTTAACCACCGCATGACAACCCTACTGCCGCCGCCGGAAATCGCCTCACGCCGGCGGCCGGCAACCAAACGACCCCAAAATTACACCCTTTAACCACCATGGCCTCCTCTACCCCGTAACATAATCAGTTCCCTTCGAACACCACCCCTCCGCCTCGAATATCCATTCAAAGGTCGCCGGAAGGCCTACCTCCGGCGACCTCATTCAAAAATTGGCCAAAATTACACCACTAAGATACCCTGACTTCCCCATTCCAACCATGCACCACACCACCATCAAATCCCCATGGAACTTCTCGAATCTTCATCCGAAGCTAAACCCTAAATCCCAAACTTGTCGGAAAAGCCTTAAAACCCTCCCAGATAGTCTTTGACCCTCCTTGACACTAAGAATGCCACCTTCGAGTCTCAAACAACCCCCAACTGCTCAAAATCCCAAATCTGAGACCTATTGAGGTCTCAGGACTTCAAGAACCCCCTCCCCCCCCCCCCCCCGAGCTTCGAAGTTGATTAAACACTATCTTGGGAGTCTCAGAATCGCTGTAGAAGAATAAGGTCCACTCGAGTCAGTTCAAATGCAAACAAGAAGCTAAGTTTTCTTGCCTTTTTCTATTTTCTTTAGATTGGAATGCTGGATTTCTGTTAGTGATTAATTAATTGCATGTTTAAAATCTTGAATTTCTTTTATGAGACTTTCTTTTGATTGTTTATTTGAGTCTGGTTGTTTATCTGGTTGTCCAATAAAGTTTCTTCTAGAAAAAGGTTTTTCAATGTTCATGAAGTTTTTTGACACTAGTCTGAAAATTCCCTCATCTCTTGATAGTTGTATATTCAATTTCTTGACCTGGAAATTTAGTAAGTCCCCCGGTAATGTGATTTTTAGGCTTAATTGACATATACCTTCTGATTCTATAATTTCTTATTCTTCCTAAGGTGATCCTTGAATTAAAATTGATGTGTATTAAGTCAGTTAAGGCATTTTGATTGGAACTATCCCTGAAACTTAAGTTGATAGATATATGCATTCTTTTTGGATATATGATTTCATGTTCTGTTAATCCTGTATAGAAGTCTGTTAATTTTTGGTTAATCATGATCTTCATGAGTCTGCTGATCTGAATTTGACCCAAGTTTGATTGCCCAAGGTTAACTGTGATTAAATTAGGGCCAAAAAATTAACCAAGGTTAATTGTAACAAAGTAACAAACTAAGGTTAAAAGAACTGAATAGGGTCAAAATTCAGGGATGGGGTAATTTAGGAAGGCTAGTGAGGGTACAAAAAGGGTTTTGAATCTGTAAAATCTGATAAGGAATCCTGTAGAACCTTCTAGTAGGGAATAATATATAATTCCAGCCTCAAACTTGAGGCACAAGTTAAGAATTAAAGGACTACATAGGCAAAAATACAATTTGAGATGAGGGCTAAAGAGAAACTAGTAAAAAGTTGATGCCCTAACCGTTCTGCTATAAATAAAACCATTTGGGGGCATCGGAAGGGGATCCAGAAACCTTTAACTTAACACTAGAGCTGGAAATACTGATCCGGAACTCTTCTCTTCAATCTTAGAGCTAAAATACTCAGTTCATATCTGAAAAATACTATCATTGGTTGAATTTGATCCATTTTGAGTTTAAATTTCTCACGATCCTGTTGAAACCTGGGGCATATTGTTTGATTGGCTTAGTTGTTGCTCGACTGACTCCTGACACTTACTCGCAGGTTTTTTTGCTAAATTACAGGTACCTCTCTTTGTTCATTTGATACATTGAAGCTTAAACATGTAATTTTTCTCAAATATGAAGAAATGAGTGTATCAGTCTATCCAAAACCCATTTTTCCCCTTTTTTTTGTTTGTTTATATGTAATGATAACGTTGTTATCTCATTGTAATTAAATTACTGAACTATTCTCATGTTGATAACTAATCTTTAGGAACTGATTTGGTTTGTATAATTTGGACCTGGGACTGTCTTAATATGTATAATTTGGACGTTTGATTGAATTTTCCCTTTTCATGTGTATAATGAATAGCTAGCTTCAAGCTTAGTCTGGTTGGTTCACATGAGTGGCTGATTTTGTAATCAACTAGATGATGATGCTTATATATCATGTTTTCTTTTAAAATAAGGATTCCAAATATGATAGTTTAGTAAATACCCAAAACCCCAATATCATGCATTGTGTTTGCTATTTTAAGTTTCAACATATTAGCAGTGTGTTCCTGATCTACTAAGCTGTAAATCTATCGTGCTCAAATTTTGAAGAGTTAGGTTCATATACTCTGACTGATGGGTATATGAATCATCTGATTCAAATGTGACGTTAGAAAAGTAGTACAAAAATAGTTGTTATTATTTCCTTCATGAATAGGTAAAGAATCGATTCTATGTACATAATTTCAGACCAAACTGTTGTTAGCCATTGGACTCTTTGGTTCAAATCAATACTGGGCTCATATGTGAGGCCCAGTAAGCATCTAAATCCTAAAATTTTATACGTTTCCTGGGCTAAGTGATAACAGCCCAAACCAGTCAAAAATATGTTGCCAATTGCAGCCTGAGCAACAAGTGCTCCAGGGTTGTCCCAAAGTTTGATTTATATATATGTCCATTGGCCATGAACAAGGCTAAGGCACACATAATGTTTCCTAAGCACCAAGTTTATACATAAAACAATTAGTGTATTCAAGCACCTGTAAGAGTAGAAATTTAGCACACATTAAAAGGCCATTATAAAAATATATTGAGCCATGTAATTCAAACGAATACCACGCGTAGGCACCTTAATCCATTAGAACACATAGAAAGAATATGAGGTGCCGTTTAGCAAATTTCACGGCCTTCCCATAAATGTCAAAGACGTAGTTACAATAGGCGCGTGTTTAATAAAATACCTTCTTAAAATTCGGGTGCGCATTTATGTGACCAAGTCCAAATCTCAGCAAAGTTGGAATGTGTACAAATCCACGGGTGCATTTATATGACGTGGTTTGAGGCATGTTCCAATGATGTTGCAATTCTCTTTTAAAAATGATAATAAAAGCGGTTTAAAGTTAAAAGGCGCATAAGTTCTAAAATCAGATAGTTTAAGCCAAATATGACAGTTGAGCGACCATGCTAGAACTACGAAACCCGGGAATGCCTAACACCTTCTCATGGGTTAACAGAATTCCTTACTCGGATTTTTGGTTCGCGGACTGTTAAACATAGTCATTCTTTCCTTGATTCGGGATTCTAATCGGTAACTTGGGAAACCATAAATCTCCCAAGTAGCGACTCTGAAAATCTTTTTATAATTGAATCCCATTTCGATTGTCCTTAAATTGGAAAAAACTCCCTTATATACGCCCCTCGCCGGGTTGTGGATAGCCAAAAGGAGGTGTGACAATAACTTAGATAACAAGACATAGTGGAAGTAATACCTTTGGAGAAGATAGCCTGATCTTAAAGTTGTCATTAGTTAAAGAGTTGTCGGGACGCTCCTGGATAATGGGGTTTAGCTTTCAAATTTTAGAGATATTTGGTAACGAGATTTGACTAACACTCACAAATGCACCCAGCACCAAACTGGGGCAGAACAAAATTTCTTTTGTTTTATTTATTTTGTTGTAATCAGGTACAAAGGCAGCAGTCTCAGGGAATACATTTCAAGTTTTGGTAATGAGGCGCCCACCTGGAGAATAAGGAATTACATTTTCAAGTTTTTGTAATCAGGCGCCCACCTGAAGAACAAGGGAATACATTTCAAGTTTTGGCAATCAGGCGCCCACCTGGATAACAAGGGAATACTTTTCAAGTTTTGGCAATCAGGCGCCCACTTGGATAACAAGGGAATACCTTTCAAGTTTTGGTAATCAGGCGCCCACCTGGAGAACAAGGGAATACCTTTCAAATTTTTGGTAATCAGGCGTCCACCTGGAGAACAAGGGAATACATTTCATTTTTTTTCAAGTTTTTGCAATCAGACACCCACCTAGATAATAAGGGAATACATTTCAAGTTTTGGAAATCAGGCGCCCACCTGGATAATAAGGGAGTACACTTCAAGTTTTGGCAATCAGTCGCCCACCTGGATAACAAGGGAATACTTTTCAAGTTTTGGCAATTAGGCGCCCACCTGGATAACAAAGGAATACTTTTTAAGTTTTGGCAATCAGGCGCTAACCTGGAGAACAGGGGAATGCATTTCAGTTTGTATTCAAGTTTTTTTAATCAGGCGCCCACCTGGATAACAAGGAATATATTTCAAGTTTTGGTAATCAGGCGCCCACCTGGAGAATAAAGGAATACATTTCAAGTTTCAAGTTTTTGCAATCAGGCGTCCACCTAGAGAACAAGGGAATACATTTCAAGTTTTGGTAATCAGACGCCCACCTGGAGAACAGGGGAATACAATTCAAGTTCTAGTAATTAGGCACCCACATGTAGAACAAGGGAATATAACTCAAGTTCAACCATCATACATCAACATGGAGAAAGAAGAACATAGCAACAAGTCAACAAGGCAACAAGAAGTTTCACATGAAGATATACAAGGCAACAAGGCAATAAGGAAACAAGGATCGAGAGCAAGTTTGAAGACATAGATAGGTTCTTTTGTAATACATAGGCCATAGCCTAGTCTAGCTTCTTTTATTTTTGCATGGTGTAATAAGGGGATCTAGCAAGTAGTAGTAGCAGCAGCAGCAACAGTGAGATCACAGCTTCGGTAGTCCCAATTACCAAACACTCTTGAACTACACTAACCTGATTCCTTAGCCAAGGATATGTAGGCAACTTCTGAAGCAGGGTGCGGCCAAGCATTTAAAAAATGCTTCTCAAGGAGTATTCGAACGGGCAAAATAGCTCGTATCTGCCCACTTATCTTTGCACAAAAACTCTTCGTGTTTCTGGGCAAAGAGAGGCAGCTGTGAACATGTGATTTTTCCCTAAACGAATTACTCCTGCAAATACAAACAAAATAATTTCTTTTATTTATTTGCAATTTTGTGGATTTTTATGGCTCTGTTAATTGTTTGCATTTTGTTTGTGCAGTAAATACAAAAAAATGTTACATGTACATTTAGAAGTTGATTTGACATTTTTCAAGAATTATTTAGCAATTAGTAATTTAATAAAAAAAGAAAAAATTAAAAAATAGTTTAATTTGCACTTTTAATTTTAATTTTGATTTTTAGGTAATTTTTCTTTTAATTTGGTTTTAATTATTTGTGATAATGATTATGTAGGATTAATTAGCATTTTATAGGTTAATTTGAAATTTATAATTTAATTTAGATTTTAGTCTAAGCTTGAAAATGAAAAAGAAAAATATAATAAAAAAGAAAAAAGAAAAACTGAAATCTGAAAATAAAGAAGAAGCCCCAAATTGGGATAATTGGATTAAATTCCCAGCCCAAAAAACCCCTTAATCCTATCCAATGCCCGTCCCAGACCGGTCCAGCCCCTTTAAAAAAGTCAAACGACGTCGTTTAGCATGGTTTAATCTCAACCGTCTAGGATGTTTGATCCAACGGATGAGAACTGAGGAAAGTTAAACATATATATGTCCAAACACCCCACCCCCACCCCACCCCATGCCCCGTCTCTAATCCCTTACACCTAAAACCCTAGAACCACCCTACCTCCGCCCACCGTCGTCCGCTGCTCACCGCCGTCCGCCAACCACCGCCGGCCGGAAATCGCCCACAGCGGCATCGGAGCTCCGATGGCCGTCAAATTTACACTGATAATTCTCCTCCCTCTCCTCTTCTCAAGTCTACCACCATCTTCCCCCGAATCCCACTCTAGCTCCTCAAATATCACTTTGAAACAGTGATTCCTCTGCCAGAAACGGCAGCGCCACCACTAAATCACCCCAAATTAACACCAAATGACCCCCTCATCTCCCTCATGCCAAATCCACACTCAACATCCTTCAAACACCCCTGGATCTTCTCGAATATTGATTTGAAAGAGCCAGGCCAAAACCAAGTCGCTCCAAACAGTCTCAAAATGGTACAAAGCCACTGTTGTACCCTCTTCTTCCCAAATTTATTCCCATTTCCGGTTAGTCCTGAGTCACATTCCATTTTTGCCATTAACTTTTGATTTTTTTACTGTGCTTGGTTTGTCTTCCTCTTTACTTCTATTTCTTCTTTCTGATTTCCTTTGTTTGCTTTTAGTAATTTGTTCATCCGAGTTTGACCAATTCTTGTTAATGGATATTTGCATGTGTTTAAAATAGTCATGGAATTATGTATAGTTGATTTTGTTTAGCCTCATTATCCAGCCGTTTTCCATTTTAATTGTTTGAATGTTTAGCTGTTGTTTTGCACCTTTAATTGCATCATTTTATTTTACATAAATTATGTTCAATTGGGTAGTTGTTCTTTAATTCTCCTTTAAAAAGGATTGGTTCAATTAAGAGTTTTGTTGGTTTTAAAATTTTTGGGCCAATTGTTCAAATCCTGAAGCAGGTTGGTTGCGAAAGCCCAAAACAAGAAGGGTAATTCTAGGATAGTTAAGGGGTAGTATAGGTAATTACTTAGGGAATCTTATAGTAACAATGATAGGAAGCTTCTAGTAGGGGCTTCTTGTTAATTTTAGTGTTATAACTTGGTTAACGAGTTAAAAACTAAGGGACTAAATAGAAATAACAAATCTGAAGGGTGCCCTAGTTTGCTTGCCTATAAAGGCATTCATTCTTGCCTTTGAAGGCAAGTTTTAAAGTTTTTAGAGAGATGAAGTTCTGAAGAGATTAAGAGTTTTTCAGTGATAAAAAAGATTAGAAAAGAGTAGAAAAATATACAAGTAAAAATACAAATGCTACTATTCCATTAGGAAAATTCCTGAAATTCTCAACATTTTATCCTAAATGAATTTCTAACAACTGAAGCTTAAATGAGTTAAATCAGTAGCTCTTCGAGTATTTTGGGGTTCATTTCTAATTATATTTTCATGGTTGAACTTTATTGAGTGCTAGTGCTGGTTTGAAAGTGTCTCCCAATTAACTATTCCTTACTTATTCCTGGGATGAAGCTGTGTTCACTTGTTGACTTGTTGTTGTTGTTGCTGATCTTTGTTATTAATAATTGCTAATCCTTCTTTATTTCGTTGTTCTCTCACTCCAAGGTACATTTCTGCATTCCTTCTAAATGTAAGTTGCTTTGGAATTAAAATGGAGATCTGCAGCTTTGAGTTATATTCTTCAACAATTTGGATCATTTATTTATTTTATTTTATGTAGAGGGTTTCATCTGTTGTCTTTTAAGTTATAACATGTAATTCACATCCTAGCTTTGAACATCATAGGTTAGATCACATCTGCTTTGGTCTAGCCATTAAGTACAGCATCATTTGGTCTGTAATCACTAGATTGGCTGCTTTGATTCAAATAGCCAGGGTGAAATTGGTATTTGGTGACATGTTCCCATGTACTGTTGTGATTCAAAGGGTTTAGCTTTGAAAAGATTTTTTGATAAAAATCACACATGCTTTGGTCTTAAAAGTAACAATTTTGCTTGCAATTTGGGTACTGTTTAAGTCCTGTTTGATTTTAGTCAAAAGGTTGGTGTTTTGAGCAATGTCAATTCATTATGTAATGTGTCATGTTTAATGTGTTTATTTCTAGTTAATTTGTTTGATTGATAAAGTTAACCATTAATTATGCCTTGTGAGTGTCGTTTCTGATTCTATATTGGGCCTTCTTAAAGAGGAGTAAATTAGACTCTGCTGGTAAGAGTCCGGTTGAGGCCTTCCTGGTGGGTTTGGCCTAATTCGTTGGCCGATGACCATTTTGGCGAGTTTGATCGCAGACCTTATTGTGCCACGCTTAATTCTGTTGGATTTTGTTAATTTCAATAGCATAGAACGTAAGCATTTGATAGAGTGGTTGTAATGGTCTCACGTAAGGTTCTGTAATCACAAGCTTATAGTTATATCACATTTAGGAGTTGAATAATACTTGAACTTTAGTTTGTCTCAAATTACGTTTTTTAAAATTAAGTTAAGTCATATCAGCAACATAACAATTATAGCCATCCGAGTATAGTTACTAAATTAGAATCAGGGTATGCCGAATTAAATTAAATAATTGCATGGACATCGCTTAATTGACTTTGAATTATTAGAATTCGAGGCATGCCACCTAGTGAATTTTCTATGTCCCCTCGCAAATTTGAAAACACGCAATTGCCTTAGGCGCACTAGTTAAATAGTTTACTTCCCCTAACTACGGGTGCGCATTTATGTGACCAAAATCCAAATCCCAACGATGTTGAAATATGTCGAAGACCGCGGGTGCATTTATGTGACGTGGTTCAAGACGCGTTTTAACAATGTTGCAATCTTCTTAAAATTAAATAAAAGCGGTTAAAAGTTAAAATTTTGCACATATGTACAAAAATACATTATAATCATATAATCAAGCTGAATATAACAGTTGAGCGACCATGCTAGCACCACAGAACTCGGGAATGCCTAACACCTTTTCCCGGGTTAACAGAATTCCTTACCCGGATTTCTAGCTCGCAGACTGTATAACAGAGTCAACCCTTCCTCGATTCAGAATTTTCAACCGGTAACTTGGGACACCATTAATTATCCCAAGTGGAAACATTGAAACCTCTAAACAAATAAATCCCGTTTTGATTGTCCTTTAATTGAAAAAACTCTCATATCTACGCCCTTCGTGGGATGTAGTATAAAAAAGGAGGTGTACACCCCTCACTAGAAAACCTAAAAACATACGGTCTCTTTCTTTCCTCTGTTGTTGATAGTGCCTCTGCTTTCTGTTGAAACACGTTCTCAAGGCACTATACTAAAACGTGTGTTCATATTTGTAGGTTTTGATGAATGACAAACTATGCGCAATTGACATATGACGAGGTCCAAGCACAAGCGCGCAATTGATATATAACGAGATTCAAGCACAAGACCAAGATCAAGCAAAGATATAAAGTTATACATGAGTCGTTCTTTAATTGTGATCTTGATCCGATAACTCGACTCAAGACTTGGCTTCTCTCGTAAAAATATATTTTTCAAATCATGCATAT
This sequence comes from Nicotiana benthamiana, assembly GCA_034376525.1. Lineage (NCBI taxonomy): Eukaryota > Viridiplantae > Streptophyta > Magnoliopsida > Solanales > Solanaceae > Nicotiana > Nicotiana benthamiana. Next base: position 109,995,972 of record CM067332.1, on the reverse strand, counting down.
TTAATTTAAAGCACAATGATTTTAAATCATGCATATTTACATTAGTCAAAATGATTTTTAAACATGCCTCTAAAATCTGGACGAAGATAATCGATTATGTACTTATGATAATCGATTATGTTAAGTCAGCTGCATGACAATCGATTGTGAACTTATGACAATCGATTGTGTTAAGGCAGTCTGCATCAGATTTTTCAAATCTGCATGACAATCGATTGTGAACCTTATGACAATCGATTGTGTTGAGACAGTGTACATCAAAGTTTTTCAAAGCTACAAAATAATCGATTGTGAACTTATGACATCCATTGTGTTGAGGCAGTGTACATCAAAGTTTTTCAAATCTGCATGACAATCGATTGTGAACCTTATGACAATCGATTGTGTTGAGGCAGTGTCTATCAGACATTTTCAAAGTCACTAAATAATCGATTGTGTACCTTTGACAATCGAGTGCATTGAGGCAGTGACTAATTAATTTTTCAAAGACTGATATATAATCGAATGTTCTCATAGCATAATCGATTGTGTAATTGACCGTTGCCAAAATATTTTCAAACACCGTCAGGTAGTCGATTATAGATTTCTAATAATCGATTGTTTTAAATAAAATCTGAAAAAGATTTTTTGAACGTTGCCTAGTAATCAATTGTAGATTTCTGACAATCGATTGTTTTAAGTAAAATCTGGAAATGATTTTTTGAACGTTGCCAAGTAATCGATTGTAGATTTCTGACAATCGATTGGTTTAAGTAAAATCTCGAAATGATTTTTTGAACGTTGCCAGTAATCGATTATTGATCTTAGATAATCGATTGTTAAGCGTAAAATCTAGAAATGATTTTTGGAACGATTGGCAAATAATCGATTGTGGCATTTTGACAATCGATTGTCACTGAGTAAAATCAGCAATTCTTAATTGGCAATTAGGCAACGGTAATGCATGGTTTTGCAACTATAAATACAGCTTCAAATCAGTCTTCTAAACACAACAACTGATCATATTATTGCTATAGCTTGCATACTCTATTGTTCATCACTTTCTATTCATTACATAAGTTTTGAGAGCCAAAATTCTTGATGAAAGTTGTTGCGTTCTTGAGCGTATCTGTTTACTCATATCTACTCTATTAAGAGAGTCTTGTTTAAGTGAGTGCTAAGTGTTTTATACACTTGAAGGGAAGTGTTAGTCCCTTGTATTGTAAGAAGGAACTTGTGTTTCCTTTGGTTGAAGTCTTGGAGTGTTGTATCTTCGAGCAAAGGTTGTTGAGGCTTGTGTCCTCAGTTTGTAAAGGTTCGTTGAGCACCCGTAAGCTTAACAGTGTTAGTGGAAATCTCGAGAGAGTCTCTCGGGGACTGGACTAGCCACGGGTTGTGGTGAACCAGGATACATCGGTGCGTTCGTTCTTATTTATTTAGTTATCGCACTTATTTCTTTCCTGCAATTTTTAAATTCCACAAGTTTACGCTAATTTTTATTATAACGCTATTCACCCCCCCCCCTCTAGCGTTAAGCGTATTTTCTAACACTTTCTTCTTCCTCTTCTTCCATAACTCTCCCCAACTTCAGCTCTAATTTGAAAGCCTCTTCCGCCCAGTAAGTTATCTTACTATTGTACTTCTTATTTGGTTCCAGTTCTGCAGATCTAATACAAATGTAGATTACAAGACATTGTTAACTTCCAGGAAAGTAGGGATAGAACAATAAAAGAAAAAAAAAGAAAGACATATTGCCCATCAAGCAGTCAGCTAAATAATTCTAATGTCCCTCGCTTACTCCACCATTACATAGTACTATTTAACTTACACCTACATAATATGTAGCTGTGTTAAAAAAAATTACATGTATCACATTCTTGCTTGAGAGTTGCGAATAATTCCTTCACGGAGCCTCAAAGCAAATGCCTAAAGGCATTTTTTCTATCTAACACAGAGCTTTTTTAGGCTCTCTTTATGCAATTTCAGTCTTAGCTTCTTGATTGTTCTGCTTTCTTCAGATTATTTACATTCAATCATGCCAAACAATACAAAGTGGGATGATGACACACATATTATATTTTTTGATTTGTGTGAGCAAGAGGTTAGAAAAGGAAATAGACCAAACACTTACTTAAATAAAGATGGTTGGAAAAATAGTGTTGATGAGTTATGTAAGAAGACGGGGAAAGACTATGATAAAAAATTAAAAAATCATTGGGATTACATGAAAGGCGAATGGATACTTTTAAAGCAGTTGATGAGAGGAGAGACAGGTTAAGATGGGATGCCATGAAAAATACGATTATGGTAGATGATGATTGGTGGGAGCGAAAAATTAAGGTACATTTCTCACATTATTATATGTGTAATTCTTATTTTTGTCATTATTAATTCTATCAGTTTGATTAAAATAGTTTTATTTTCTCTTTTTGCAGGAGAATACAAAATATAAGAAATTTAGGAACAAAGATCTTCTCTCATATGGTTTCGCTACAATGCATTATTTGCTGATATTGTTGCCACAGGAGAAAGAGCACGTGCAGCAAATCAAGAACAATTTACTTAACTTAATGACGAAATGAGCAATGAAAGTGATGATCTACAGAATATAAATTCTATTATGTTTCTAGAGCCATAACTAAAAATACAAAAACCAACTAATGGTGTTAGCATCAATAGTCAAGTAAGAAAGAGTAAGAAAAAATAGCTGCAACATTAATAAAAGAGGATGTACACTATCTCATAGAGTTTATGTCTTGCAAAAGCACTGTTACATCTCCCCCAGTTGATGAGAATCCATCGAGAAGTGTATTGGCACATTGGGACAAATTCCTGATATTCTAGCTGGGAGAGAAATATATAGTTTTACTATGAATATGTTCCGCAAGAAAAATAATCGACAGATATTTTTGGGGATGCCTACTGATGAAGCTCGCAAGTGTTGGTTGGAGTTTAACTACCAATTATACCTTAAGAAAAATGGATAATAGATTGTTGTGGTTGAGTTCGAATATAGTAATTGTATGTGTAAACTTTATTATGATTTTATGTGCAAACTTTATTATGGTTTTATGTGTAAATTTTATTATGGTTTTATGTGTTTAGATGTTGTGATTGAATCACTAAACTTTTATTAAATTAAAGATTTTGTTTGTGAAGCTTACTATGTTTAGCTTTAGGTAATATTTATTTTAAATGTTAAGCTTCAGTTAACTGACCATTGGAGCTTATGAACTTGTAAAGCTTTTAGTTAGCTTCAATTTCCTCCGGTTCTTTTTAAATTTCACAACTGACCATTGGAATGAATTTATAAAGCTTTCAACTAACTCCTCTTTACTTATGTTTTTATTTTCAGTTAAATAGAGAGTTTAAACTCTAGTGACCTAATATATCCTTATCTAAGTTATTCGTCAGACGATGAAGATGAAGAAGAACTGGAGGAAATACAAAGGGAGAAAGAGGAGAAGGAACGGATTGCTATATGTCAAATAGTAGGTAAATTGATATTTATATATTACTAAAAATACATATGCAAGGAACCTTATCGTACATTTAATCGCTCTGAAAATGTATTTATTCAAGATATATTAAGAGGAAAAGAGACTCGTTGTTATGAAAATTTTTGATTGAGGAAGTCAGTGTTTATTGATCTATCAAATGACTTAATTAAAAAGTATGGGCTTAAACCCACACGTGGAATGTCTATACACGAGATGTTATGCATGTTCTTGATGACTTGTACACATGGAGCTGAAAATCGATTGATGCAGGAAATCTTTCAACATTCTGGAAAAATAATTCATTGACACTTTCATAGTGTTTTAAAGGCGATTTGTGAGCTTGCAAGAGAAATAATTAGACTACATCAAAATTATAATGATGGTGCAGGAGCTCACAAGTTATGTAATGATCGATATTTCCCTTTCTTTAGAGTAAGAAATATTTTTACATAATTATTTTTTATTAAATTTTATAACTTAACTTTTATAAGTATTACTAACTTAAGTTAAATTATACTTATAAATGTATGTAGGATTGTATTGGAGCACTTGATGGCACACATGTTAAAGCAAGATTACCGCAAGGTCAATAGATACCATATATTGGACGTAAAGATTATCCGACTGAAATATTCTTGATGTCGTAGATTTTAATATGTGTTTTACATTTGCATGGGCTGGGTGGGAAGGAGCAACTCACGACAGTCGTATATTTGGTGAGGTCCTTCTTAGACCAGAACTTTACTTTTCACGTCAAATTGGAAATATATATTATCTAGTTGATGCAGGATATCCTCATATGAAGGGATATGGCTCCATATAAAGGAGATAATGTGAGACATCACCTAACACAATTTCATTGCGGTGCAACAAGACAATTACGAGAACCAAGAGGGCGAATTGAAAATTTTATCTATTTGTATTCTTCTAATAGAAATATTGTTGAGCGAACATTTGGGGTTTGGAAAACAAGATAGTCAATTTTACGAGACATGCCTTTCTATCACATTGACACTCAAAAAAAGATTTGTTACTATGACCATTCATAACTATATTAGAAAGAAATGCAATTTGGATGATGCATTCCGAGCAGTTGAGAATGAGAGATATGTTCCATATGTTGATTCTGATGTTAGTACATCTTTGAGAGCTAATAACAATATAAATGCAAAAAATGAGGAAGATCAAAGTGATCTTGTTTGGATGGGTCTTCGCGATTTGATTGCTAATGAAAGTTGTGAAGCTTGATACTTGTAGTTGTATTAATCGTTTAAAACACTAATATTTATTATTTTACATTCTAATTAAGAAATGTTATTTTGTTTCGTTCTCTTGAAATATGCATAAACCTAACTTTTATATAATTTGAGAAACCGGTGTATAACTTCAATTGACTGGAATTCAAATTTATAATTTCAATTGACTTCGAATTATGACCGATGCTTTACGCTGCTCATAGACGTGCACAGTAACTAACTCCCTATACTTTATTATTTTTAAATAAGTGTACTTAAGCAATACTAAAGACTCTTCTTCTTTGTTCTCTCGGCGCACGTTTGTAAACGTACGCCAAGTCTATATCAATGGCGAGAGGGATAGGTAGAGGTAGAGGACGACCTCGGAAGATACCGCTAGCAGCTATTGAGAGAGTGATAACAACAATAAACCAGCCAACTATGGAGAAAGTAGTCTCCGTGACCTCATCTGTGCAGAGTGTCGATTCACCAATTGAAGATGAGAATGAGGCAAATAGATTGACATCGCAACAACCTATTGTGTCAAATGAGCTGGATCTAACCTACCCAGCTTCGATTGAAGCAGTTTCAGATCTAATGAAGAAGACAACCAACGAAATTGTAGACATGCAGAAGTCAATGCAGGTCCAAATCCAACCAGTGAAGGAAGTAGTGGAGAAATCGGAGGACATCAAAAATAGAACTGAGATACCCAAACAGAACTGGGCTAACCTTTTCCAGAAAAATAGATTTGCATCAAATGGTATGGCTCTAGATTACATACCTCCGTTAATGGTCGATGGTCAACCAATAGTGTAACTGAACAAATCAAAGGTGGAAGAGGAAGAGAAAAAGTTGAAATATGCATTAATTGTGTATATCCTAGGGGATGATCCTGGTTTTAATGTGATGAAGAGGTTTATTAACCTCCATTGGGCACATGTCTCAGAGCCAGACTTGTTCTATCATGAGGAAGGGTACTACATAGTTAAGTTCAGAACAATTGATGATGCTAAGGAAATCCTACGTGCAGAGCCTTACTCTATAGCAAACAGGCCCATGATCCTTAAGCAATGGTCTCCAGACTTTGACTTCACGGAGGAATTCCCTGTTGATATCCCTCTATGGGTAAAGTTTCCTAAGCGCCCATGTCTTGTTGGGGAATGAGACCATTAAGCAGAATTGCAAGTGTCTTAGGGAAGCCTATCTTTGCGGATGAATGCACAACCAAGCAAACTAGAGTATCATATGCTCGAATGCTTATAGAGATGAATTTCACTAAAGAACTACTGAGAGAAATATGGTAAATGGATCCAAATGGGAAGAAATTTCTACAAGAAGTTGTATATGAATGGAAACCCTCTTATTGTGAAAAGTGTCGAATTATTGGTCATAGCTACTCGACCCAAATGAAGCTAAACACACACCAACCTACTCAATTGAAGAAGGCAAAAGTAACTCAGGAATAGAGAACCAAGGCTCCAGTGCAAACTGTTACTATCCAAAAAGAGGTACCAATTCAACAGAGTGTTGCAAATGAGGCAAGTCAGAAGAATGAGATCCATAAAGAGCCCAATGAATCTCCAAAACTGGTAACAGAGAAGACAAAATAGGAAGAGAAAGGGAAGAAAGTTCAGAGTCCAGAATTCAATCTCATCAACTTTCCACCTTTATCTCCTATTGTTGTTAGCAATCGTTTTGAAGCAGTCTCCAATAGTAGGCATGAGATTCCACCAGGGGATAGAGGTGGACCAAGCAACTGCCAATGAAGTGGTTATTCTGGAATATTAGAGGTGTAAATAAAAGGTATAAACAAAAAGAAGTTATGGAGTATATAAGGATAAATAAAATAAACCTTGTTGGTTTCGTAGAAACTAAGGTTAAGGAAACAAATGCAAGAAGAATTGCTAATCTGCTGGCTCCTGGTTGGGGTTCTCTAACAAATTATAATAGTGCTATAAATGGTAGAGTATGCGTTTTATGGGACACAAATATGTTCACAGTTGCTGGTATCCCGGAAGAGGCTCAATTGATACACTGTAGAGTCAGAAGCATTAATAGTGATGTCACTTTCTACCTCACTGTGGTATATGGGCATAATGGGTTGGAGCAAAGAAGATCTCTATGGAGGCATCTGCAGGACTACTCATCAGCTATAAATGAAGCTTGGTTAGTTGCTGGAGATTTCAATGATGTGTTATATGCGAAGGATAGACAGTCAAGTAATCTTGTTAAATATTCAGAGACTCAAGAGTTTAGTCAATGCATACAACAGGCTGGGCTTTCAGAACTACCTTGGAAGGGTGACTACTACACCTGAACAAACAAGCAGCCATGAACTGATAGGGTATGTAGCAGACTGGATAGAGTATTTTGTAACTATGAGTGGATGATCAAGTGGAGTCATGTGGAAATAGTATATGAACAACCTCTAATCTCTAACCATAATGCCATGATAGTGACACTGGCGGCAATTACTAGGAAAAGTAAGATACCTTTCAAATTTTTCAATGCATGGACTGAGCATGAAGATTTTCGCAGATGGTGGAAGATAACTGGCACTATAACAACCTTGGATCTATGAAATTAGTATGGGCTAAACTCAAAGCTATGAAAGGTCCCCTAAAGACTTTAAATGTTAAGGAGTTTAAGAACATTACTCAGAGAATTGAGCATAGCAGACAGGAATTGAAAGACATACAGGAACAAGTGGTATTGACATATACTGATGAGTTGCAGCAGAAAGAGAAAGAGATAGTATTGAAGCTGGAAAGATGATCCTTGATTGAAGAAAGTATATTACAGCAGAAGGCTAGAGCAAAATGGATTCAACTTGGAGATTCTAATACCAAATACTTTTCTGCTGTCCTGAAAGAAAGAACTCAATATAAACAGATCACAGAACTCACTACATCACTAGGAGATAAAGTTAATACACCTGCAGGCATTAAAAGAGAGATTATTAGTTTCTACAAGTCACTATTGGGATCATCAACTACATTCCTTCCAGCCATAAACAGAATGTATATGGCTAATGGCCCAATCTTAACACAGCAACAGAGAAGGGAGTTATGTGCTGATATTACTGATCTTGAAATTGTGGAGAGCCTAAAAGCAATTGAGGATGATAAAGCTCCAGGAATTGATGGCGATAATGTTGTATTCTTCAAGAAGTCTTGGAACATTATTGGCAAACAGGCCATAAGTGCAATCAAGGAGTTCTACCAAACAATCAAGATATATAAGCCAATAAATTGTGCCACTATTACCTTAATCCCCAAAGTCTCCAGACCATCCACAGTTAAAGAATATAGACCAATTGCATGTTGCTCAGTACTATACAAAATGATTTCTAAAATCCTGGCCAACAGGCTACAGAAGCTCATGCCTATTATCATTTGTGAGTCTCAAGCAGGTTTTATTCCAGGGAGGAAGATTGCTGATAATGTCATCTTGGCTCATGAGTTGATCAAAAACTATACCAGAGATCATGTGACTCCTAGATGTATGATTAAAATTGACCTTCAGAAAGCTTATGATTCTGTTGAGTGGATTTTCATACAACAAGTAATGGAGGGGATAGATTTCCCAACCAGATTCACTAACTGGATCATGGAATGTGTTCAAACAGTAAGCTTTACAATGCTGATTAATGGAGAAGCAACAGAACCATTTGAAGCTGCTAAAGGCCTCAGGCAAGGTGATCCATTATCCCCATTCCTATTTGCAATAGTCATGGAGTACCTTAGCAGATCACTGGCTGAACTAAGGAAAGATCAAACTTTTCACTATCACCCTAGATGTAAAAAACTGGGCATTACTCACATAAGCTTTGCTGATGATTTGCTCTTATTTGCTAAAGGAGATATCAAGTCTGTCACAGCTATGTTCCAATATTTCTCTCAATTCTCTGAAGCTTCAGGACTGAAGGCTAATATGGGCAAAAGCTCAGTATATTTTGGAGGAGTTAAACAAGAAGTGCAACAACATTATTGATCACTTTGGCTTTGTTTATGGAGAATTACCTTTCAAATATCTTGGCATTCCTTTATCCACCAAGAAGATGTCACTGATTCAATGGCAACCATTAGTGGAAAAGATTACTGCTAGGATCACATCATGGACTGCCAAGAAACTGTCCTATGCTGGGAGACTGCAACTTGTCCAATCTGTGGTGTTTTGAACAAGCATACTAAGCTCAACTCTTCATCATTCCAGCTAAAATACTGAAGCTAATTGAAGCAATATGTAGAAGCTTTATCTGGTCTAGATCAAATGCCATCACTAAAAAAGCTTATGTATTTTGGGAGAGAATGTGTACTCCTAAATCAGCTGGTGGATTGAATCTTACTAACTTATCTCTATGGAACAAAGCTGCGATTTCAAAGCTCTGCTGGGATATAGCTCACAAAAAAGACAAGCTCTGGATAAAATGGATAAATGATGTCGATATAAAGCTGCACCAGTTAGAGAATATGCCAGTTCCTAGACAGGCTAGTTGGCTGGTCAGAAGGATCATAGCAGTAAGAGGTATTTTGCAGCAATGCAAAGGCTTCAATATGCAAGTGTGCTCCATTGGGCAGATATATCTATTACAAATAGGGCAATTGCCGAGAGTCTCTTGGAAGAACTTAGCTATCCAGAATTATGTCAGACCTAAAGCTGTGTTCAACCTATGGTTAGTACTTCATGACAGACTTCCAACCAAGGATAGGCTAACACAATGGAGAATGAATGTATACCAGATATGTGCGCTGTGTCAAAACCATACAAAAACCAGAGATCATATATTCATTTCTTGCTCATATTCAATAGAGCTATGGGAGCAAACAATGAATTGGATTCAAGAGGAGCATCCCAGAACACGGAACTGGAACCAGAGACTCCAGTGGCTAATTAGCAAAGCTAAAGGGAAGTCAAGTAGAGCCAACATATTCAAAATGGTGACTGCTGAAGTATACTATGCTCTGTGGCTGGAAAGAAACTCGCGTATATTTGAGAATGTCTTTCGTAGCAGTGAAGTTTTAGTCAGGGAACTTGCATATATATGTAATGTTAGAGGAAACCCTAAACTTAGACAGTAGATGCAGCAATTTAACTTGTAAAATACAGTGATGTTTATAGTAACAGGGGATAGTTAGTTAGATAGATATGATTACATAGTTAGCTGCGTATAAGCTGGACTATGACATTGTATTGCAACATCTTTGGTGATTAATAAATTCTTAATTACCAAAAAAAACTAACTCCCTCTAACTAACTTTAATTTCTAACAAATTAAACGCTTCCACTAACTCCACCAGAACAAGTAAAAGTCTTTTTTATAACCCAATTCACATAAAGTTAAATTTACTTAAGCCATGCAATTGACTTTCGTCGCAGCACTTCCTGAGCCAAGGGAAGAAAAAAGGCAATTGATCAATTAAATTCTCATACAGATACATAGAAAGCAAATATGAATTATTTTTTGTTTGCATTACTTATGAATCAAATATATTGTAGTAATTAGCTCCTTTTATAATGTTAACAACTTTAAGGATATTTTAATCTTTTTAATAGAAACACTTCAAAAACTTATTTTAAGCTTTAGCACTTTTATCCAAATAAGTAACTGTTTATTTATAAAATAAATTTCAGCACTTAAAACTTATTTTAAGCACAAGTATTTAAAAGTTGCTTTTTCCAGAACAGCCTCTAAAACTGAATATGACAACCAACATTAACTCTGTGGCAAATTGCAACGAAAAAAGATAATGCTTATTATTTTGTCTAGTTGAATAACTTTTAACTACTTAAACGTTTTTATATGGTGCGTAACTAATAAAATTACTTCAATTTTGAAATATAAAAGTCCAAATTACACATTTGACTGGTCGATAAAAAATAATTAAATTTATTATATAAATATTAAAATCTATGTATAGTATATGTTTATTATATATTATATAAGGCTGTACCATGTAACGGTTCCGAACCGGAACCGTGATCGGAACCGCGGTTCTGGCGGTTTCGCGGTTCTAAACGGTTCCGGTTCCGCGGTTCCGGGCCGGTTCCACCCTTTAGAACCGTGGAACCGGAACCGCCAGAACCGGAACCGGAACCGGACCGGTTCAGGCGGTTCTAAACGGCCATATTTTTTTTAAATTTTTTTTTTTAAATTCTGAAAATCAGAACGTTGGTATTGCAGAAATAGCCATTTGGCATTTTTAAAATTTAGCCATTTGACCCCTCAAATTTAATTTAACCCCAAACTTTATATAATTACACAATTTCCCATTTCTCAACTATAAATACCCCCTCATTTTTTCATTTTAATTCACCAATTCATCAATCTTACTCAATCTCTCACAAGCTCTCTTTCAATCTTTCTGTGCAAGTGCTTAATTTTTGTTGCAAATTCGTGAAACATTGTGAAGTTGTTGAATTGAAGTTTTCAAGTGTTCAATTACAACGATTGTCAATTTTCAAGAAGTTGTTCGTCAATCCGGTAAACTCGTTTCAACTCTTATGTGCTAAGAATATTTGTTGTGTGTTGATATTTTCCTTAATTATAATTAGTATGGCATTTTCATTGAAAAAAATGTTCGGAAAAGGTACATCTAAATCCGGTGAGAGTAGTAGCCAAAATCCTACCCCTCCCCCGGCTCCCAGACCTAGAAAAGATAAACAAGTTCAAACTAGTAGTCAACCTAGAAATACTAATGAAAACTTAGGAATACTTGATAGTGATCACCCGTGTTTTCAATTTAGTGATGTTAATTTTCTACATGATATATCGGTGATAGAATAGATGATGATATTATGAATTTGCTTTATCCTAATGCACCAATATCAGAGGGAAATGAGGGTGATGATGATGACGAAACCCAACCTCCGGTAGATTTAGATGATACACCTACTAGTCCTGCTCCTAATGACCCAGAACACCCACCCGTACAAACTCCCACTTTTAATAGACAACCTTGGAAAACGTACAGAAACTTCATTAGTTTGGCATTTTTTTATTCAACTAAGAGATAAGGATAGGGCTAAATGCAAAACTTGTGGTAAAGAACTTGTTCATAGGTATACGGGTGATCGTAGCGGAACAGGTAGTTTAGTTAAACATATATATATACATCCTAGCGATAAGGCTAGATATTTTTAAATGAAAGCGGAACAAGAGGGGAAGTCAAGTCCTGATACTACAATTAACCAAAGTACTGGTTCTAACATGGTTCAACCAGGAATAAACACTGTCATCGGAGGTATATTGTACTACGATCCTAATAAGGATCGTGAAGAATTAGCTAAAATAATTACTGTTATGTGTTTACCTTATTCTTTTGCTTCTAATTCTGCTTGGATTCAATATATTAGACGGGTATTTAATCCTACATATAAAGGTTGGCCTCGCGCCACAGTTAAAGCCGACATTTATAAATATAAGCATGAATATGAACAGTACTTGCGCTATTTATTTACTCATATAAGTAATCGTATGTCTGCTACAACTGATATTGGTAGAAGTGGAAATGATTGTGATTATCTAACCGTGACCAGTCATTGGATAGACGAAGACTGGACCATGCAAAAACGCATTATAGCATATAGAATAATTAATTCACGGCACACAGGTAAGTTTATTGCTAGCACTGTTTATGATGTTTGTAGATATTTTTGTTTTAGTGATAGAATAATATCAATTTCCATGGATAACGCTAGTAGCAACACAACTGCAATAGGTATTTTAACTTGAAAACTTAATCCTGCTTTTACAAATATTTTCCATGTTAGATGTATATGCCATATTTATCATTTAATTGTTGGAGATGGTATGAGAATTTTAAACATAGAAATTGAAAAAGTTAAATTCGCACTTAATTGGCTTTTTTATTCAAACCGTAGAAGTAGACTTAGAGAATATTATAAAAAATGTGACGAAAGTGGCCTTAGAGAAAGAAAGGTTCCTAAACCTTGTCCGACTAGGTGGAACTACATGTATGAAAGCTTAGTAGTGGCGTACGAATATAGAAACCCAATAACCGCTACTTATAATTCTAGGGATTGTGAGGATGAAGATAATGATATGCTAACTAATCAAGATTGGAATAACGTTAAGATTCTTTTAGATTTTTTAGAACATTTTAGTGTGGCTACAACTGCTTTATCTGGCCAATATTATCCTACAATTTCAAACTGTTTAGTATATATTGCCGCACTTGCTAATTTATTTGCTGATTTTAACAAGAGAGGGGAAATTTATGAAAATGCAATATTTGAAATGAAAAAGAAATTTAAAAAATATTTTTTTCCAATCCCTCCTATTTTTGGTGTGGCTGCTTTGTTAAACCCTACTATGAAAGCAGGAGGTCCTAACTTTTGGTATACTAGTATTTATCAATGTTTAGATCTTTCACCAGAAGAAATGGCTACACTATCTGATGCGAAAGCATCAATTACAGTGAATGCTCAAACTGTTTATAATGCTTATAAACAGGCCTTAGAGCATGCTAGGCCTAATATTCCAACTCCTACTTCGTCCACGTCACAATCGTCTAAAAGAGTTGCTGGCTTAACAGCTCTTAAATCGTGGACGGAGTTCAGGGGTACTCAAGGTGAGAATTTAGATGATATTTCCCATCTAAACGAACTTCAAGTTTATTTGTCGCAGGGGCTAGAGAATGATAATCTAGACGGATCTTTCGACCTTTTGGATTGGTGGAAGACAAGGGAAAAGCATTTTCCCGTTCTTGCAAGGATGACTCGGGATGTTCTGTCCATTCAAGCGTCAACTGTTGCATCGGAGAGCGTATTTAGTCAAGCCAGACTACAAATGGGAGATCATAGAGCATCGATGCGGGACAGCTTGGAAAAATCAGTGCTCTTCCGAAATTGGATTCGCTCTGAAAGAAGAAACTTTGGGCTAGCTGAATCTCAACCCGAAATAGATGAGTGCTATGAAGAAATGCTAGCAGAACTTGCTCAAGAATCATCTTCACCCGGAAGTGGTGATGAACAAGCTTCATTTCCACCACCGCCAACACAACCACCTCCAAACCTTGAAGGTTTTATGAGATTTGTTAGAAATAATACATAAATTATGATGTAACTTGTACATTGGCATGTCTTCTTTTAGTTTTTTTTCCTTTTAATGGTGGTATTAGTACCATGTTGTGCTCATTCCATTGGGGGAAGGAAGACTAAGAAAGATATGTCATTTTGGTCAATAAATATGCTTTTTATCATATACTTGAATATATTTGTCTCAATATTTCTTTGTCTTTACTTCTATATCAATCCTTGAATATAAAATATTTATATAACATATAATATATAACATACAACACATAATACTATTAATACTAACTACTACACAATATACATTATTTATATACAATATATACTACTTTACTACAACATATACTACTTATATAAAATATACACTACTTATTTTGAATATATACTAATTTCCAAACACAATATATGCTATAGTAACAACATAGTACACCATATAAAAATATATTTTACAATATACTAATCACTATTATACAAGATATTTAATTAAAAAAAAAAAAAAAGGTCGGAACCGCCGGGAACCGCCTGGAACCGCCAGACCTGCGGTTCCGGAACCGCCAGAACCGGAACCGGGTGGTTCCGGAACCGGGTGGTTCTGGAACCGTATGGTTCCGGTTCCGGCTCCGGAACCGCCAGAACCGGAACCGCCAGAACCGGGATCCGCCAGAATCGGAACCGCCAGAACCGGAACCGCCAGAACCGGGAACCGCCAGAACCGGAACCGTTTACCCAAATAGACCCAGAACCGAAACCGGATACAACCTTAATATTATATTAAAAAATATATTTTATTTATTATTTTTTTGAGAACGATTATACAGTATAATTTTTCCTAAAACTATATAACGGCTAGCATCCCAAATGAGATTTTTGAATAGACACTCGGAAAAGAGAAATATGTAAGTTAAATATCTCTTTTTTCCTCGGGAAAAGAATTTCTTATTAACTCAACCTTTTACTTTCTAATTCTAATATCTTTTTTATTGGGCTTTTTAAGTTTGGGCTTAAAATGTCAACTAATGTTTAGGCCTGTAGCCGTTTCAGCCATCCCGCCCAGATCCACATCAACATAGGTCACTAAACTTTACAAAATCCCTAACACACAGTGAGTCGCCATTTCACCCGCCGGGAGCACAATAAACGCTCAGTTTCCCTCATCAAAGAATCCTACTCTCTTCTTACTTCTACAATTTCAAGGTACAGAAATACATTGCTTCTATGTACCATTTTCAGATTTCATTTACATTTTTCCTGCTCTTGCTTTTACCTCTTTTTTTTTTCAAGTGTTACTTTCAATTTATATAGCTAGCTTTTCTGTGGTTTTATTTTTTGTTGAAAATCTGTATGTTTTTTGTGTGTGTGTGTGTGAGTGAGTGAGTGAGTGATCTCTTTTGTTCATGCGGAGTGTGAAAAAGATGGCAAATTACTGGTGAATGATTGTTTTATCTCAATATTAAGTATTGATGATTCAGCTTAAGCAAGTTATATACTTGTGCTAATTATGAGCTGTTTAATTACTTTATTCGCTAGACTACAGTGTTATTAATTAAAATATCACTGGTGTGTGAGTTTGGCTTTTTTCTTTGGGTTTAAGCTAAACACTTGTTTCTTAAAGGACAAAGAGAAATTCTTTTACTGGGATTGCTAGGTGAGATAAGGAGCAGTGAAATATAGGGGCGATAAAAAATAAACGAAATGTATGATATGTGGTCGCAAGATCGGCCATGGGGACATATATACTAGTCTATTTAATCCATTTGGTTATCTAGTTTTTTTTTGTGCTTGTGGGTTGCTGTCCACACGGTCAGTTAGGCCGACCCTAACTTGTGTAGGACCAAGGTAATTGTTGTTGTTGTTCTTGGGTGTTGTCCAATTTGATGATTCTTCTTGATACGAACATAGTTTCAGTGCTTTGATGAATCATGTCATTTGACATTGTTATTGGACAGAGATGGGAGAGGAAGTTAAGGGAGCTGTTCCACTTCCAGAATCAGTGCTGAAGAAGCAAAAAAGGAGTGAGGAATGGGCCCTTGCAAAAACGCAAGAGCTCAAAGCTGCAAAGAAGAAGAGTTCCGAGAACCGGAAATTGATCTACAATAGAGCTAAGCAGTATGCTAAGGAGTACGAGCAGCAGGTTGTTCTAGCTCAATTAACCTTTGTTCATGTTCTTGTTTTCAGTGTCAAGCCTAGTAACTGGCTGTCAATTGCTTTTTTTAGGATAAGGAGTTGATTCGTTTGAAGCGCGAGGCTAGATTGAAGGGTGGTTTCTATGTTGACCCTGAGGCTAAGCTGTTGTTCATCATTAGGATCCGTGGGTAAGAGCTCTTACTGATGCTCTTTGAGAACACTCGTATCGTAGTGGTACTCATTATATTCAACTTTTATAGGATTAACTCTATGGCCCCACAGACCAAAAAGATTTTGCAGCTTCTACGGTTGAGACAGGTAACTAACTACTTGTTTTATGGTATTGCCAGAGAAGTGCTAGGATATTGAGTTACTATTAGAACACTCTAGGTAGTTTAAGAGCATTAAGTTAAAATTAGATTAACTTTTGACCTATATTACTTTGATTTCATTTGTTAGTTTCTCTTGTTTTACTTGAAATATACCGCAGAAATGCTCTTCTTTATTATTGTGTCATGACTTAACTTTTTCAAAAATCTAGAACAGAGTCTTTGTTTAACGTGAAAGTTACCGCAAATAAGATTTCACTTGGAACAGTACACATAGGTTTTGTTGCTGTAGTTGCTCGAACTGTTTGATCTTCATTCAAACAATTTTGGTGACTCATTCAGCTTTTTGTTGTTGTACTTCATGGCTTTCATTGTCCTTGAGAATGACTTTACACTTTCTTTTTATCTTGATTTTGGTGAGGCATATCCATTTGGATTTTATTTGATATCTCGAGTTTAATGTATTAGCATTCTTGTTGTTACTTTTCCATTATTCTTATTGTGTAATTCTCCTATTCTCATGTTGATGGCAGATCTTTAATGGTGTCTTTTTGAAAGTCAACAAAGCTACCGTGAACATGCTTCACAGGGTTGAACCTTATGTTACCTATGGGTAGGCTATAACTTGAGAGCTTTGCCATTTCCTGCAGCTTTTTGGCTGATGTATCTGTTATTTATGTGCATTGTTTTTCCTATTTCAGTTATCCTAACCTGAAAAGTGTTAGAGAATTGATCTACAAGAGAGGTTTCGGGAAAGTTGACAAACAGAGAATTGCTTTAACTGACAACTCTGTCATTGAGCAGGTCAGTTTCTGAAAGCGCTTCACGTTTTTATAATTGAACGTCTTTTCGCGTTTTGTTAACATCTATTTGTGCTTATATACCTGTCCTCAGGTGTTGGGTAAACATGGAATTATCTGCATGGAAGACCTAGTCCATGAAATCTTGACTGTAGGACCCCATTTCAAGGAGGCCAACAACTTCCTATGGCCATTCCAGCTTAAGGCACCTTTGGGTGGACTCAAGAAGAAAAGGAATCACTATGTTGAAGGAGGTGATGCTGGTAATCGCGAGAACTATATCAATGAACTTATTAGGAGGATGAACTAAGTCATCTGACAATTTTGCTTTGTTAGGAGTTATTTCATCTCATCTTTTTAGACCATTCTGGGTTATTGGAGAAAAAAACAGCTGCCTGTATTTGAGTCTTTTTAGAATTATTAGAATATACGACAATATTTTTGGTTTCTCCCCAGGGGGCTCGTCTATGTTGAATTACAATCCCTATTTAGTTTTTGAAGTTCTTGTGGATCGGTTCCTTGAATGTGATTCTACAGTTCTCTTTCAAAACTTTGGGTGAATTACGAAATGTTAGGATGAGGTTTCAGAGGGCCAAGATTTTGTGGAAACTTTCTGAGTAAGAGGAGGTTTCAAATAAGATCTAATTTTAAAGCAGTTTCAAGAATCAGAAATTCTAGTAAGTCTCTGCTTTAGTAATTTGATGACACAGTTACAGAGAAAAGAAAACTGGCCTTTGATGTATTACTAAAGAGCATTGTTTTCTGCATTTGGTGTTATTGCTGCCTCTAGCTGGGAATGTTTTGGACTTGCAAGTATATTATCTTTCCTTGTGCTATGGTTTTAAGGTTAACCTCTGACGTTGTCTTGAGGTGTTTAAAGGTTGCTTTGTCTGAAAAGAGTCAAACTTTGCCTTTAAATCATTGGTGGGATGGCAGATTTAAATGTTGTGCTCCTGACAAATTCAGTTCTTAAAAGAATGCTACATTTTTATATATAGAAATAATTTAATTTTTGTTATAAATAGAACTCTATTTAAGGTGAATGTCTATAATTAGGGAGATTCTAGAATTTTATTCTTGGTGGCTAAGTCACCACCTCCTTATAAATATAGGGGTTCTATTCTATTGTAAACCATCTCAAAGTATCAATAAGAATACTCCTCTCCCTATTCTCTCTATATTGTTCTTGTTCTTGCATTATTCTACTTGTTCTTATATTATTTCATAACACGTTATCAGCACGAGACTCTACCGTCTCAAGAAACACTTTGAGAAGATTAAGGAGAAATTCGCCCCCACGAATTTCGCTAATTCCGGGCATTATCCGGGTCACGCTTCAAGAGATAAGTATCGATTTTATGTTCGATTAAAATATATAATATGTGTTGTTTCCCTGTCTGCAGCTTTCCATCAAAGACACAACTTGTTCATAATTGGGGTCATTAAACTCTGGGAGCAAGCATTAGAAATATGGGTTTGTAGGACTTAGTAATTTTGCGTACAGGAAACAAGTTGATTTTTTCTCATGTGCTGTAAAATCGTCTCCTTATTTCGCGGGATAACGCGGTAGAATTTCTATACGAAAAATAGAAGAGATGGTATCATCATAAAGTAATGCAACGGGATGGAAACTCAAGAGGTATATTTGATATCACAACATTTATTGGTATACCTTAAAGGTAAGTAATTTACTTTTCCCTTTCAAATTCTTGAAATTCTACGATTTGATTTCATATACAAACAAAGACAAAATCCGTCCAATTGAATTTGCTCCATTCCCTTTAGAGAATGTGGTAGCAGTATGTGATAAGTTTGAAAGAAGACAAAATCCGTCCAATTGAATTTGCTCCATTCCCTTTAGAGAATGTGGTAGCAGTATGTGATAAGTCTGAAAGAAGACAAAAATTATTACCGTTGAAGGTATCAATGGATGTGGACGTGGCAATAGACGAAATTATAATCGTCATTATTGTAATGAGAACAATAAGGATTCTCAAAATAATCTTTCACTTTATGAAAGTAATATTTGACATGAGATTGTGTATAGCACATACAGATGATTATGATCCATTCCCTGAAGTGAATGTTATAATTGTAATAGAGCCCGTAAGTATGAACACGCTCTTGATGTAATTTTGTTTCATGTCTGACATTATAAAAGGAAAGTTCGTTGCCCTTGAAATTTCGGGCAAGAACTATATGACATGGGTGTTGAATGCTGAAATCCATTTGGATGTAATGAGTCCTAGAGACGCCATCAAAGACAGAAATAATGCATCCACCCAAGACTATGCTAAGGCCTTGATTTTCTTGCGCCATCACCTTGATGAAGGTTTGAGACTATGATAAGGCCTTGATTTTCTTGCGCCATCACCTTGATGAAGGTTTGAAACTATGCTAAGGCCTTGATTTTCTTGCGCCATCACCTTGATGAAGGTTTGAAACTATGCTAAGGCCTCGTTTTTCTTGTGCCATCACCTTAATGAAGGTTTGAAACTGTGCCAATGGCCTTGATTCTCTTGCACCATCACCTTGATGAAGGAAGATGGAATTGTTTGATTTTATTTCACTTATTTGTAATAGTTAGTGAATAAACTAATAGTCATTAGTATCAGCTCGTATTAGTTAGTTTATGATATAATGTTAGTATTAGTTCTTTAGAAAGTTTCAATATGCTCAGATTTCAATAATATTTTTATTTTCCAGTAGAGGTAATCGACTAACCTAATAGTTAGTCGATTATCCAATATTTCGCATTAAAACTGCAAAATAATCGATTGTCAATGGTCAACAATCGATTGTCAAAGTACAACAATCGATTGTCTATGTTTAAAAATCGATTGTCGTAAGACAGTATGATCTGAAGTTTTTCAAAATAGTCAACAATCGATTGTCTATGTTTAACAATCGATTGTCTTAAGACAGTGTGATCTGGAATTTTTCAAAATAGCAAATAATCGATTGTCAATGGTCAACAATCGATTGTCAATGTCCAGCAATCGATTGTCTATGTTTAACAATCGATTGTCTTAAGACAGTGTGATCTGAAATTTTTCAAAATAGCAAACAATCGATTGTCTATGTTTAACAATCGATTGTCTTAAGACAGTGTGATCTGGAATTTTTCAAAATAGCAAATAATCGATTGTCTATGTTTAACAATCGATTGTCAATATTCAACAATCGATTGTGTGTGTTTAACAATCGATTGTTTTAAGAAAATGCTTAAACTGAAATTTTCAAACTGCATAGTAATCGATTATGGAAAACATATAATCGACTATCTGATTTAGTTAGTCAACTGACCTCAGCAGATTTTGAAAATATTGTTTAAATATGAAACAAACGGATTGAATTTGTTTATTCTCATGTTCGTATATTTTCTTTTGTATGGCAAACTATGGGAATTAAATTGATTGAAGGCTCCGGAAGATCAACTGTAACTCTGCCCAAAGGCACGACGTTTATCTTAGAGAATGCAATATTCTCCTCCAAGTCTGAGAAGAACTTGTTGAGTTTTAATGATATCAATCAAAATGTTCTCCTCCAAGTCTTAAAGGAACTTGTTGAGTTTTAAAGATATCATTCAAAATGGATATCAGATTGAGACAATGCATGAGTATAATCTTGAATACCTCATTTACTCATGAAAACGAGGCTGCCCACTTCGGCTTGGGGTCACGCCATTTTTCATGCAGCAATGCTAGTTCGTCGGCTGCCCACTTCGGTTTGGGGTCACGCCATTTTGCATACAGCAATACTAGTTCGTCTCTGACTGACGAATTGACACAAATATTCCCCGTTGCAATTGGTTTTGGGTCATGAACCCAATATATCCCATTTAAGAATCTTTGGATGCGTAGTATATGTGCCTATAGCACCGCCATCCCGCACCAAAATGGGTCCGCAAAGAAGGTTAGGAATATATGTTGAGTTTGAATCGCCCTCCATTAATTCGCTACCTCGAAACATTGACAGGAGATTTGCACGATTTGCAGACTGTCAATTTGATGAGACACTTTTCCCAAAATTAGGGGGAGAAGTTGGTGAAACCAAACGGGAAATTTTGTGGAAAAATGCATCACTATCTCATCTTGATCCACATACCTCTATTTGTGAAAGAGAGGTACAAAAGATTATCCATTTGCAAAGAATAGCAAATCAAATGCCTGACGCATTTACGGACTTGAAAAGGATAACGAAATCCCACATCCCCGCGGAAAATGTCCCAATCCGTATTGATGTCCCTGTTGGACAATCATCTAGTGTCATATTCAATGAGTCAAATGCACGCCTGAAGCGTGGCAGACCATTAGGTTCCAAAGATCGAAATCCTAGAAAGAGGAAAGCAAATGATCAAAATGACACTACGAAAGAATCTCATGAGGAAATTCATGATTTAACAAATTCTGAGATTCATGAAGAATCCATTGAGCCCGAGGCTCTGGAAAATACGGAACTATCCATAAATCCAATCAATATTGAGGCAAATATTAATCGAGTGGATATAGTGGTGGATAATGTCTTTGCTTATAATGTCACATCTAGTATTATGCAAGAATGTGAGGATCTCGAACCTCAATCTGTTGAAGAATGCCGAAAAAGACATGATTGGCCAAAGTGGCAAGAAGCAATTCAATCAGAATTGAATTCGCTGGCAAAACGTGAAGTTTTGGCCCTATAGGGAAACGCCTAATGGTGTCAAGCCTGTTGGCTATATATATGGCATGAATGATCGTTGGTCACGTACCTATTGTACGCCAAAGTATTTTGGAAATATGACTATTAAAGGACAATGATAATGCAAGAAACATATCTTGCATATAAGTTTGACATGACCATAATGGTATAACTTTCTCTTTAAGAAAGATATTCACCACATGGATGTTGATGAATCTGTGGTAGTACAAAATTAATTGAGAGCTCTAGAAGAGCCAATTATTACTATGTTGGAGAAACACAATTGAGTATTGTGCTGTAGTAAGTCTCAAAGAAACTTATTCAGTTTCCAAAGTACACGCGAAAGCGATTGATTATATTGAGACTATAAATAAAGGAAGGATTTGATATCTCCTATTACTACAACTTGTAGCGGGGTAATTTGTATATGAAAAGCTACCCGCTTTGTTCTCTAGTTTGTACTACACAAACGAAAGAATGCCACAATAAAGTGGATATCTATTGGTATAAAACCCATGTCATAATAAACCTGAAGTTTATTGATAAGTGCACATGTCATGGTGTAAATTTGAAGTTTACCAATATTGATAATTTATTCAGTTGGCATTCGTGTTAGCCATCTCATTTTAAGTATGATGTGCAAATTCACATAGGTGAATATTAAAGAACTAGAAAGTTCTTTACGAATTCTCTTGTATCACTTGTTCTCATTAATGAACTGACCAACTAAAGAGTTCGGGTTGAAGCCCATAAATTCTGGAAATATCAAAGGTGAATATGGGCCCATTCACCTGCCATGTATACCACATATGATGCATCTATGAAATGGTTACATGCGCAATTGTTATTAACCCGCAGCCTGGCCGGTGCTTGCAAGGTAAATTGCTCAGTAATCTAACTTCGAGCATAATTTCCAGATTCTCTACTCAAGATAGTTCATCTTGATAAGTTGGTTTATATCAAAGTTGGTTTAGCAAGATAATTATTGAGTGCTTCCACTTAATAGCTAAACTGTTTCTTATGAGAACAAAGTTATATATATCAGTTTGATATACGTTGTATACGAGAGCATATTATATTCTCCCCTCACAAGTGGTTCAGGGTCAGGAACCAAATAATTTCATCTTATTATTAATGTGCTGTGTATATTGACATGATAATGCACAAAGATGATTTCTCAAATTTGAGGAAACAAGTTAGCTTTTCTAACATGAGGGGGAGACATGATAAACACTTGAGAAAAGGTTACATGGGATGAATTATCATTTGTATATGTAAATCCCCGAATATCATGATATGAACCTGAAGTTCATAAAATGGATAATTCAATTGCAACATATTGCAAAGCATGCTATACGCATTTGCTGACCCAAAGAATGTAACTATATTCTCACTACAAATGCTCATATTAAGTCCGAGAAGGACAAAGCCTTGGATACGCTTGAAGCGTATAGACAAATACTTGATTCCATATGAAAGACATGTAGATTTGGACATATAGTTCAAATACTTGAAAGTATAAAGTCAAAGCATGATGGCATCGAGAGTACATCTATGGAGATATTGAAGAGTCATTCCACCACATTATATGAAGATGTTCATATCTATCAAGAATGATGATTTCAAGGCGCGGAATATTTATTCAAGTCAATATGGTTGATTTATTTATCAAATCTCTACCAAAGATTGTTTTGAAGATGGTGCACAAGATTGGAATGCAAATGCTCAAGGATATAAATTGATGTTCTCATCAGGGGGAGTTAATGCGCGTTGCACTCTTTTTCCCTTACAAGGTTTTGTCCTACCGGGTTTTCCTTGCAAGGTTTTTAACGAAGCAACCAATAGGCGCATATTCAAACATGTGTACTCTTTTTCCTTCTCTTTAATTTTTCCCATTGGGTTTTGGTTTTAAGGTTTTAACGAGGCACATTGTTGAATAGACATTCAAGGGGGAGTGTTATAAATAGAACTCTATTTAAGGTGAATGTCTATAATTAGGGAGATTCTAGAGTTTTATTCTTGGTGGCTAAGTCACCACCTCCTTATAAATATAGGGGTTCTATTCTATTGTAAACCATCTCAAAGTATCAATAAGAATACTCCTCTCCCTATTCTCTCTATATTGTTCTTGTTCTTGCATTATTCTACTTGTTCTTATATTATTTCATAACAATTTTAAAACTTTTTTATTTTACCTAATTTACTTTTAAAAATAAGTTTTATAACCATACAAATATTTTGGCCCCATTAGCTTTTGCCCCTCCTGCTTTTAGCACCACATATTCAAAAGTTTCTTTTTGAAAGGGTCTTCGGAGAAAATTTTCTTTTTGAAAGGGTCTTCGGACCTAAGGTGTAATTCTTTTAGATCGATAGTTCAAACTGAATTAAAATACATCTATGTAGTAGGCAAGTGCAAAATTGATAAAATTACACCTCTAGAATCTAGATAAACCAATAAATATGTATGCTTTAACTCGTCAATTAACAAAATGTTATTTGTTTCCAATGCAGAAAACATAGCTTTCAACATTAAAAGTATAAAAATTTCACTGAACATGATCAAATAAAGAAACATAAATAACACCATTATGTTCTAGTGGACACCAAATTACAAGCAGAGTACAAGTTTTGCTTCTAGAAAAGCAAAAAACGTAGGCTTCTCTTGTCCAGCTTTGACTGTACGGAAGCTTCCTTAGCTATAATAGATGCGCCAAAGTTTCCTTTGCAACAAATATATTCACCTCTGTTTTTGTTTAACCAAAAAATATAACTTTTTTTGTTAAATTAATTAATCAAAAAGATAAGGGGCTAATCTTATGTAAACAAGGAGGAAGATTCACCCAATATTGAATGGTGAATGATTCCTTCCTCTGACAATGATGAATGACAAGAATATGAGAGAATGTTGGATACTTTTTCGGATCTGGTAAAAATGACAATTGATAGAATATAAAGATCGAATTTCTTCAGAAAGTTGCTCTTTATATTTATTTAGAGAGCTTACTATTCAAAAGTATTCTTATCATATGGAATATTACATGTCTTTTGCCTTATCTCTCATACTATTTATATGGGATATTCCTAAAGAACCATAAAAGGTGCAACCGAAGAAATATTCAATAGAATGTTCCCTTTGAAGGTTCCAAAGCTGTACTAGTCGTTACTTCTGTCCATGCTGCTCGACCTCGGCACTGATGAGCCACTCAACGACTTGTTCAGTTAACCAATTGATCGACCTCGTCCAAACTGCCCATAGTAAGTTACAAATCTCACAATAAACACCTCTTCATATTGAATTTCTTCTGTCGAATTTTGACCCATACATTTAGTCCTCCCGCTTATCAAGGTCGTCTTTTGGCTGATCTCAATAAGCAAACTTCATTAGTCATAGTTTGAGAAATTCTGATGGAGAGGTCGAGTAGTGAGAATCGCGGCCGAGATGGCGACATGGCATTTTGAGAGCCACACTTAATGACGTTGGTTCATAGTGACGTCACAGCCTCACACGTCATTATTATGTGTCTTCCTAATACTCTATATCGTTCACGTGTCCCTGTGCATTTTATGGTTAATTGTTTCGACCTGAGCGCTGGTGTTTTCTATATATAAAGGGGAGAAACCCTTTGAATGAACATTACATTCTTCTTCTTCTTCTTCTTTCAGCAATTTTTGCCATTATCACTTCTTCTGTACTTTCAATTCCTTCACATACTCGTAACATAAAATGGCTAGTGCATCTTCCAACCCTGAGGGGATCTCTGACCGGATTCCATTGTCAGTGGTCATGCCCTCTCATGATGAAGGGGAAGCAATTGTTGTAGAGGATGAAAGCTTTCCCACTATGGAGGAAATTATTCCTTGTAATTCAGGCTCCAGGTCAGACTTCCCGAAGTCACATGCGGATGAGCCTGAGCCTGTGAAATTCGAGATGGAAGCAACCCATCTTTCCGAGCTTAGGGCCAGGTACAACATCCCTGCTCACATCGATCTGGTCCTAGCTGGGAACGACGTGATCCATATTCGTCGTCCTAGGTATTGTGTATTTTATGCGTACCCGTTCCAAGTGGGATATTCTCTTCCTCTTCCCCCGTTGGTGAAGGATTTTTGCTGCTACTAAGGCATTTGTCCGCCCAGCTCTTTTTCCCCTATATTTACAAACTTTCTTGTGCTGATAAAGTACGCGGAGCTGGCCAACCATGGGATTTCCATCTGCCATCTGTTGCATCTTTTCACGCAAAATTTTCACAGGGGTACGATGGTACACCTCTATCACCATGGGACCAAGGGACTAGTGGTGAAAATGGATGACAAGGCAAATCGTTAATTTTGGTTCAACTTCTTCTATATCAAGACCATTCATGTGGTGACGAACCCTAGTGGATTAGGCATGGAACTTTGCCCGTAAGTGTTTTTGCTAACTGATTGTTTGTTGTCCTTCTTCGAAAACTTTATCGTTTTTCTTCCTTTTTTGTACAGCCGAGAAGAAGCCTCTTATGTTACTCGCCGATATTCGCAACTGGGTGACTCAAATTTTACCCCACATGGTGGGGTTCCTTGAGTGGTCTTTGTTCAACAAGAAGTTTGGACGTAAACCTTCTTCGACCGGTAAGTCAGGTTTTGATCTTTAGTTACTTGAACCTTAATGCCGTCTTCTTTTTCACTCCGTGTGTTTTTTTTTCTTTTTTTATGTCAGACGGCTCCGAGGAAAGCAAAAGTCTCCTACCCCTATTTTTTGTCAATCGGGTACCTCGGCCGGGTCTCTGCTCATTGCGCCTGTAGGCGAGTCCGTGCAGACTGCTGTTTCTTCTCAAACCCCGAGCCTGAGTATGCCTGTCCGTCGAGCGTCTACCTCATCAGTGGAGATTTTGACTCCTCCTATAATGCATTCAGTGGACGAGTCATCATCGAGCGAGGAAGAAGCTGTTCCATTAAAAAGGAGGAGAATAGAAGTTGGCACCGAGACAATAGAAAGTGAAGGGTTAACAAAGGGTGATCCCGAGCTGGCGTTGGTTTAACCTGGGGGCGGCATAGCTTTGGGAACAAAGATTGCACCCCATTTAGATGTAGAAATTTCTCCCTTGCCGGAGGTCACTGCGGAAGGAGGAGGGCGACCAGAGGAAGAAGAGGTCATTCAGAATAGTGATACGTTACTATTAGGGCACACCGACGTTCCTTCCTCTACCGAGAAGAGGGGGAAAGGTGTGGTCTTTGATGGATATGAGTCCGATACCCACGTCGAGCCAGAAATGGAAAGGATGTTCGATGAGGGGTTTACTCGGGTAGAGGTGAGAACGGAGGGATCTACTCGTTCTATAGTCATTCCCTTGGACTGTAGCTTATTAATGAACACAGATAGCTCCCTTTTTTGCTCTAGCACCTAGAATGTCACGACCCCAATTCGCCCTCCGTGAACTGTCGTGATGGCAATGCGAAAATTAAATCAAAACTTGCAGAAATATATAAATCTAAAACTTAAAATAACTAAAAGGAGCGGTGTATTGAATGCCGATCGACATATATAACATAATATCTCAAAACTTCTACATCGCTATCCCAAAAACCGAAAAGTCACGGGAACACAAATTGAAAGAAAAATAGTAACATGCTCTAACTCAGGAATGTCTACATCAACAGTATGATAGAAGGGTAATACCATAAGATAACATAAAGATGGAGACTCTTCCATCTGCGGACACAGTAGATGTACCTCGAAGTCTGCAAAAGCTCTCTCTGCCTCAAGAATTGTAAGCATATGCAGAAGTACCTAGATCTGCATATGAAAAACATGCGCAGAAAGGGCATGAGTACACCAAAGCAGTACTCAGTAAGTGCCAAGCCTAATCTCGGTCGGGTAGTGACGAAGAAGGTCAGGGCCCTACTGAGATAAAATAAAAAATATAAGATGTAACAGTGTAGAGTAAGCAATACAATAAGTACAACAATGGAATAAGACAAGTTATATAAGGCAACAATAATATACAACGAACAGAGTAAACACAGAAATAAGAATAGCTCAACACCAATAGTAACAACGAGGATCTCCCAGGATACCGTCCTATAGTCCTTTTCATCAACTGTCCAGTGGATCTCCTGGGATATCGTCCCGTAGTCCAACAATCAATGCGCGGGGATCTACCAAAATCCCGATCCGTAGTACCAAATGTAAATACCTAGTACTCGGGGAATCTACCGAGTGCATTCCCGTAGTTCCATATAACTGTGCAGGGGGACCTACAGGGAATCTAACCCGTAGTCCCAAAGTAAATGTGCAGGGTGGTCTACCGAGAATCTAACCCGTAGTCCCAAAGTAAATAGATATGGGGGGTCCATCATAATCCCATATTCGTAGCCCCAATGTAAATACGCAGCAACCATAGAAGATATTCAGAAATGGAATTTCATATCAAGACAACAAATAATTTCTAGCCTAACATGCTTCATGTAGTGCAATCAAGGCAATTTAAGCAAATAGGCAATTCAAGTCAACTAAACATGCTCTTCTAACTAACAACAAGTTAAGTTTGCAAATACAATAAAGCGGGAAAGGAAACATGCTAAGGAATACTTTAAGAAAAACTAGATTTTTCAGCAATTTGCACTAGTACGCGCTCCTCACCTCACGCACAAGGCAATTCAGTTACCAAATACACCAATCCTAAGGAGCTCTCAAGCTTAAGTTTTGATAAAAATGGCTAAACCCTCGATTTTGAAATCTTATATCTGCCCAGATATTTTAAGCATCGCGATCGCGAGAGGAGGCATGGAATTGCGAAGAAGAAGAATTGAAGGTCCTGAAATTGGCCTAGACGAATGCGACATGATGCATGGGAACACGAAGAAGGGGAAGGGCGGCTTACGCTTTCGCGAACAGCTTCACGCGAACGCGAAAGGTAGAAGGCCACTGGCCATATTTCTACTACGCGAATGTGAAGGAGGCAATGCGAACACGAAGGAGGAAGGGACAGGTTTCTGCGATCGCGAACTAGGTAATGCGATCACGTAGAAAAAATTACACCCCCTCTGAAAATACACTATGCGAACGTGAAGGAAGGGTCGCGAACGCGATGAATGAAACCAGATACCAGATTTTTCTGCAATTCTACAAGTCCCAAAATGACCCGTTGAGCATCCGAAACACACCCGAGGCCCCGGGGACCTCAACCAAACCTACAAACATATCCCGTAACATCATTTAAATTTGTTCCAATCTTCTGAATGCTTAAAACAACATCAAAAACACCGATTTTTCATCGAATTCAAGTTTAAAAATTTCAAAAACTCTAAATACACATTTTCAATCAAAATGTATATCAAACCTTGTCTTAATGACCTGAAACTTTGCACACACATCCCAAATGACATAACAAAACTGTTGCAACTCTCGAAATTCCGTTATGACCTTCGGATCAAAATCTCACTATCGAACCGGAAACTTCCAAAAATTCATCCTTCAGCATTTCAAACCTAAATTAGCTATGGACATCCAAAACACAGTCCGAACATGCTCCTAACTCCGAAATCACCTAACGAAGCTAACAGAACCATTGGATTTCCATTCTGAGGCTGTTTTCACAATGTTCCGACTATGGTCAATTTTCCAACACTTAAGATCTCATTTAGGGACTAAGTTCCCAAACTCTCCGAAAACTCAAAACCGAACATCGCGGAAATCACATTAGCAAAAATAAACTTCGGGAAAGCAGTTAATAAGGGATCGAGGCATTAACTCTTAAGCCGACTGGTCAGGTCATCACATCCTCCTACGCTTAAACATTCGTTCATTCTCGAACGAGCATAGAGACATACCTGGAGTAGTGTAAAGATGAGGGTAACGACTGCGCCTATCCTGATCAGTCTCCCAGGTTTCCACCTCGACCGGCTGACCCCACCACTGAACCTTTACTGAAGCTATGTTCTTTAACCTCAACTTTCTGACATGCCTGTCCAAATAGCAACTGGCTCCTCAACATAAGATAGATCCTTGTCCAACTGGACTGAGCTGAAATCCAACATGTGCGATGGATCACCGTGATACCTCCGGAGCATCGAGACATGAAATACCGGGTGAACTCCTACCATGCTGGGAGGTAAGGCAAGCTCATAAGCAACCTCCCCAACTCGCCTCATATCTTAAAAGGGCTAATAAACCTCGGACTCAACTTTCCTTTCTTCATAAATCTTATAACGCCTTTCATAGGCCAAACCCGAAGCAGAACTCGCTCTCCAACCATATTGGAAATATCATGAACCTTTCGGTCCGCATAACTCTTCTGTTTGGACTGGGCTGTACGGATCCTATCCTGAATTACTTTAACCTTCTCTAAAGCATCCTGAACCAAATCTGTGCCCAATAATCTAGCCTCACCTGGCTCGAACCAACCCACGGGAGATATACACTGTCTACCATACAAGGCCTCATACGGTGCCATTTGAATGCTGGACTGATAACTGTTGTTGTAAGCAAACTCCGCCAATGGAAAGAACTGATCCCAACAACCCCTAATATCCATCACATACGTATGGAGCATATTGTCAAGAATATGGATGGTGCAATCAGACTGTTCATCCATATGAGGGTGAAATAGCGTGCTCAACTCCACCCGAGTACCTAACTCCTGCTGCACGACTATTCATAACCGCGATGTGAACAGAGTACCTCTGTTTGAAATGATGGAATCTGGAATACCATGCAGACAAATGATCTCTCAGATATAAATCTCCACCAACTGCTCTGAAGAATAAGTAGTACACACATCAATGAAATGAGCGGACTTGGTCAGCTGATCCACAATAACCCAAATAGCATCAAACTTCTTCAAAGTCCGTGGAAGTCCAGATACAAAGTCCATGGTGATGCGCTCCCACTTCCACTCCAGAATCTCTATCTGCTGAAGAAATCTACCAGGCCTCTGGTGCTCATACTTCACCTGCTGACAGTTGAGGCACCAAGCTACAAACCCAACTATATCTTTCTTCATCTGCCTCCACAATAGTGCTTCCTCAAGTCCTGATACATCTTCGTGTCACCAGGATGAATGGAATGCCGAGAACTGTGGGCCTCCTCTAGAATTAACTCTCGAAGCCCATCAATATTGGATACACAAACTCGAACCTCCATCCTTGATACTCCGTCCTCGCCAATGGTCACATCTCGAGTATCACCATACTGAACAGTATCCTTAAAGACATGAAAATGAGGGTCATCATACTGCCGTTCCCCAATATGATCAGATAATGAAGATCGAGAAACCACGCAAGCTAGAACCCGGCTGGGCTCTGAAAGATCCAATCACACAAACTGGCTGGTTAGGGCCTTATCATCCATCGCCATAGGCCTCTCCGATGCTGGTAAATATGCCAAACTCCCCAAACTTTCCACCCGATGACTGGCATCATCCACTACATTGGCCTTGCTCGGGTGATATAAAATAGTGATATCGTAATCCTTCAGCAACTCTAACCACCTCCTCTTGCGCAAATTTAGATCCTTTTTCTTGAACAAATGCTACAAGCTCTGATGGTCGGTATAAATCTCACAAGGCACACCATATAGATAATGGCGCCAAATCTTCAGGGCGTGAGCAATGGTAGCTAACTCAAGATCATGGATAGGATAATTTTTCTCATGTATCTTCAACTGTCTGGACCCGTAGACAATCACTCTACCGTCCTACATCAATACTGCTGCAAGGCCAACTCTTTAGGCATCACAATAGAAAGTATAAGATCCTGAACCTATAGAAAATATCAAAACTAGGGCCGTAGTCAAAGCTGTCTTGAGCTTATGGAAGCTAGCCTCACACTCTTTTGTCTACTGGAACAGAGCACCCTTCTGGGTCAGTCTAGTTACAGGGGATGCAATTGATAAAAATCCCTCCACAAAATGATGGTAGTAACCCGCCAAGCCAAGGAAACTACGAATCTCTGTAGCTGAGGATGGTCTGGGCCAACTTTACACTGTCTCCACCTTTTCTGGATCCACCTGAATGCCCTCACTCGGTTCCATGTGGCCCAAGAATGCCACAGAATCTAACCAAAACTCACATTTTGAAAACTTTGCATATAATTTCTTTTCCATCCGAGTCTGAAGCACTGTCCTCAGGTGCTGCTCATGATCTTCCCAACTCCGGGAACATACCATAATGTCATCAATAAAAACAATGACAAAAGAGTCAAGGTATGGCCGGAATACACTGCGCGTCAAATTCATGAAAGCTGTTGGGGCATTGATAAACCCAAATGACATAACAAGAAACTCGTAATGAACATACCGAATCCTGAAGCAGTCATTGGGATATCTGGCTCTGAATATTTAACTGATGGTAACCTGAGCCCAAATCAATTTTAGAAACACCCGTGCACCCTGAAGCTGATCAAACATATCATCAATATGAGGCAAAGGATAATGGTTCTTCACTGTAACCTTATTCAACTGAGAAAATATAATCAATACGCATACGCATAGAACCGTCCTTTTTCTTCACAAACAAGATAAGAGCACCCCAAGACAAAACACTGGGCCGAATAAAACCCTTATCAAGCAATTCCTGTAACTGGTCCTTCAACTCCTTTAACTCAAGAGGAGCCATGCGATATGGAGGAATAGAAATAGGCTGAGTGCCCGGCAATAGATCAATATCAAAATCAATATCTCAATCAGGAGGCATGATTGGAAGATCAGCTGGAAATATATCGGAAAAATCCTACACTACATGGACTGAATCAACCGAAGGTGTATCAAAACTGACATCTCGCACATAAGCTAAATACACGTCACACCCCTTCTCAATTATACGCTGAGCCTTAAGGAAAGAAACAACTCTACTGGGGGTATGATCTAAGGTACCCCTCCATTTAACACGCGGTACACATGGCATAGCCAACTTTACGGTTTTGGCGTGACAATAAAGAATAGCATAATGGGGTGACACCTAGTCCATGCCCAAGATAACATCAAAATCAACCATGCTAAGTAACAATAAAACGGCTCTGGTCTCAAAACCATGAAGAGTAACCAAACACGACCGATAAATGTGGTCCCCAACAAGCTAATCTCCCACGGGAGTAGAAACATAAACATGGGAAATCATAGAATCCCGAGGTACACCCAAATGTAGAGCAAAATAAGAATATACATAAGAGTAAGTAGAGCCTAGAATGAATAGAACAGATGCATCTCTGTGGCAAACTAATATGATATCTATGATGACAGAATTAGAGGCAACAAACTCGGTGTGGGCACGCATGCTATAGTATCTGGCCTGGACTCCCCTTCTAGGTAGACCTTTAGCTCCCCGACCTCTACCTCTAGCTGGCTTAGCAGGTTGGGTAGCAACTAGAGCTGTAATCATAGCCTGAGAACTCTGTGGGGCACGCTGTAGCTGAGAAGTCAATAGAGGTTCACCCCTCCCAAGTCTGGGGCAATCCCTAACCATATAGCGTGAGTCACCACACTCAAAACAAGATCTGGGAGGATTTGGTGGCTATGACTGGCTAGGGCCAGATATCCTGGACTGACCTCTGAAAGCACCTTGCGCAGGAGGCGCGCTCAAAACTGAAGGTGCATAATAAGGCTCATGAGGCCTAGGAGGAGCTGGAGCACTTCTGGCTACTGGAAGAGCTGAATGAACAGTGCAACTCATGTAACCCTATCATGACGACCTGTAGCTGGGGTACGAACACCAGAATAATGGCCTGACTCTCGAGACCTCTTGGCCTCTCTCTCCTCCCTCTCCCTAGCATGCATACCCTCAATCCTCCTAGCAATGCTCACCACCTTCTGAAAAGAAATATGCATCTCCAACTCATGAGCCATGCTAGATGTGATGCTGGAAGTAAGCCCCCCAATAATTTGGTGAACCCTCTCACCAACAGTAGCAACTAAGGCTAGTGTATGCCTAGCCAAACTAGTGTAACGCACAACATACTCTGAAAGAGTCCTAGCACCCTGGCACAAATGCTCAAACTCTGGATGCTGTGTATCCCTGAGGCTCTGAGGAACATACTCTCTTAAGAATAGATCTAAAAACTGAGCCCAAGTCAATGAAGCATCCTCGTTTAGACTGTTTAACTCATAGGTGCACTCATAGGCGGCCCCTCGAAGCTGAAAGGCAGTGAAAGAAACCCTGCTGGATCCTGAAATACCCATGGTATCAAGAATCCCAGAGCATCCTCCGATGCTAGACCAGTGAATACATGCTGCTTGTACTTATTAAACCTCTCAAGCCTCAGCTGCTCATCCTCGGAAGCCACTTCCCTGTCCTCGGGCTGAGCGGGCACTGCAGGCGATACATGAATAATCTGGGGAACCTTCTCAACATGAACTCGCAACTTAGAAGTGTGGGCGGCGAGAGTCTGTGCTCCTCCCCCGGCCTGGGAAGTGGCTGCAACAAGGGGAAGCAACCCTGCTTGAGCCAAAGTGGTGTACATGCTCATGAACTATGTGAGAGTCTCCTAAATAGCTAGAGTAGTGGTAGCAGTAGTAGTAGGCATGTCAGGTGCCTGGACTCCGACTAGATCTATTGGTGGTACCTCGGCGACAGCTCGCACAGGTGCTTTGGCTGCAGCACGTGCGCTTCCTCGACCTCTACCCTGGCCCTAGCCTCTGGCGGCCATAGTAGGGGGCGTGGGTGCCTAATCCTTACAGGTAGTCCGTGTTCTCACCATCTGTGAGAGAATAGAAAGACAGAAGTTTAGTTGTGATATCAAAATCTCCACGACAAGAAAATCAAATAAAGTGGAATTTTTCTAATAGTTACACAGCCTCTCGTAGATAAGTACAAACGTCTCCATACCGATCAACGAGACTATAATAAACCATCCTGTGTTCCGTGGCTACTATGAACCTAGCGCTCTGATACCAACATATCACGACCCCAGTTCACCCTCCGTGAACTGTCGTGATGGCACCTAGTCTTTACGACTAGGTAAGCCTAACAAGTACAGAAATTAAATTGAAACTTACAAAAATATATAAATCTGAACTAAGAAAAACTAAAAGGAACAATTTATAGAATGCCGCTCGGCATATACATCGCAATATCTCAAAACTTCAACATCACTATTCCAACACCCAGAGACTCACGGGAACACAAGCTCAAAGAAAAATAGTAACATGCTCTAACTCCGGAATTTCTACATAAACAGTATGATAGAACGCTAATACTACAAGATAGAATAAAGATGGAGACTCTTCGGTCTGCGGATGCGAAAGATGCACCTCGAAGTCTCCAAAAGCTCTCCCTGTCTCAAGGATGGTAAGCCTGTGCAGAAGTACCTGGATCTGCACATGAAAAACATGCGCAGAAAGGGCATGAGTACACCACAACATACTCAGTAAGTGCCAAGCCTAACCTCGATCGGGTAGTGACGAGCAAGATCAGGGCCCTACTGAGATCAAATAAAATATAAGATTTAACAGTGTAGAGTAAGCAATATAATGAGTACAACAATGGAATAAGACAAGTTATACAAGGCAACGACTATATAAAATGAACAGAGTAAACCCGGGAATAAGAACAACTCAACAACAATAGTAACAATGAGGATCTCTAGGATACCGTCTTGTAGTCCTTTCATCAACTGTCCAGTGGATCTCTCGAGATACCGTCCCTAGTCCAACTAGCAATTCACAGGTATCTACCGAAATATCGATACGTAGTCCCTAATGTAAATACCCAACACTGGGGAAATCTACCGGGTGTATTCCCATAGTTCTATATAACAGTGCAGGGGGATCTACCGAGAATCTAACCCGTAGTCCAAAGTAAATGTGTGGGAAGATCTATTGGTAATCTAACCCATAGTCCCAAAGTAAACAAACAAGGGGGAGCTACCGGAATCCCACATCCGTAGTCCTAATGTAAATACGTAGCAACAATAAGAAGATATTCAGATATGGAATTTCATATCAAGACGAAAAGTAATTTCTAGCTTAACATACTTTATGTAGTCTAATCAAGGCAATTTAAGCAAATAGGCAATTCAAGTCAACTGAACATGCTCTTCTAACTAACAACATGTTAAGTTTGCAAATACAATAAAGCAGGAAAGGAAACATGCTAAGGAATACTTTAAGAAAAACATAAATTATCAATTATTTGCACAATTACGCGCTCGTTACCTCACGCACAAGGAAATTCAATTACCAAATACACCAATCCTAAGGGGGAAGGTCCCCCACACAAGGTTAGACAAGTCACTTACCTCGAACCGACTCAAAATCAACTACAAACCACGTTTTTTCCACAAGTATCCGACTCTAAATGACCCAAATCTATTCAATTCCATTTCATAATGTAAATAATACTTCAAGAAACTGATTCTACAACTAAATTCTTAGCTAATACGCAAAATTATGTAAAATGACAAAAATTCCCCTCGGGCCCACGTTTCGGAATCGGGTAAAATTTATATTTTCAGAATCCTCACATCCTCACGAGTATAACCATATAAAAATTATCCAGATCTGATATCAATTCCCTGTTCAAAACTCAATTTCTAGGCCTAAGAACTTTTCCCCATTTTTAATTCAAAATCTGAAATTAAAAGAGGAATTCATGCTTCGATTAATGTGTTACAGGCAAAAAGGAGTTTAGAATCGTTACCTAATCGATGTCTCTGAAAATCCCTCAAAATCTTGCTCAAATCCGAGCTCCCAAGCTTAAGTTTTGATAAAAGTGGCAAAACCCTCAATTTTGAAATCTTATATCTGTCCAGATATTTTAAGCATCGCGATTGCGCGAGGAGGCCTGCGATCGCGAAGAGGAAGAATTGAAGGTACTTTAATTGGCCTACATGAACGCTGTGAGCATGTGATTTTGCCTAGCTTCAATTACTCCCAGAATTCTTAAAATTAGGATTTTTCTTTATCTATGTGATTTTTAGAATTTAACTACATAATTATGTGTTTGTTTGCAATTTGAGTGCATTTTAATTCATAAAAAATACGAAAATAGCGTGTTTGCATTTAGGATACCAGTTTAATATTTTAGGTTCATTAATTGGTTAACATTACAAAAATAGAAGAAAATAACAAAAATAATCCTCTTCGTATTTCTACTTTTTAATTTTTGAGTTTACCTTAAATTTTCTTTTAAATTAGGGTTTAATTAATTTTAAAATTAGTTAGCTTAATTCTATTTTTTAAATCAGGTCTTTGTTCATTTTTATTTTGGTATATAATGAAATCAAAAAATATATAGAATAAATAAGAGAAAAGGAAAAGAAATTGAAAAAATATTTGGCCTTGATCAAAACCTAATTTAGGCCAGTTTTAGTTTAAATCTCATCCCAAACCCCTCATATGTTTTAGTCCAACCCATCTCAGCAACTCGGTCCAAACCCTACCTTTCAAAACGACGACGTTTAGGCAGTCGATCACAGCCGTCCATCTCTTTTGATCCAACGGTGATGAAGCTAGGGTGTGATGAATATATAACTGTATTCAAACCCCCAACCCCAAATGACAACATGTACCTTGTCCAATTACCAAATCCTAATCTCACTGACTCTTCGCCGTCCATCGCCGGCCGGAAATCGCCTCCACCGGTGGAGATGCTCTGATGACCTCCAAAATAACACCACTCCACCTCCTCGACCTCCTCTTTTCATCCTTGCCATCAGTGTCCCTCGAATGGCAATCAGTGTTGTCGAATATTGGTTTGAACTGACGACTGCTTCGCCGCCCACAGCGACGCCGATGCCAATCAACTCCAAACTAACACCCTAGATTCTCCTAGCCTCCGTCACCCTAGATCTGTAAGTCTCATGCATGTAATGCATGCTTATCTCTTCGAATATTAAAATAAAAAACCCCGGCAGAGTGTCGCCGCAACCAAACCACCCAAAACACACCACCTCCAGCCCCTTTATCTATCCCACTTTGAAACCACCGTCAGAATCCCTCAACTGTCTCTGCAACTCTTCAAATGTGAAGCTAGGGTTCAGGGGTAATGCATGGAGGTCCCCAGAGTAAGAACTAAAAAGCTAAGTCCCTGCTTAAATTCATCTCGCTTCTATTTGGTTGGTTAAGGTTCAATTCCAAGTGTTAGATTAGACTCTAGTTTAATTAAACCACAGTAACCTTGTCTGATAGTTCACTCTTCGTGCTTGATTCTTGAGTAAAGTCAGTTAGAATTTGCCTAATAATGGGAATTAGCTTGGTTTAGAAAGATGCATGCTTAAATATGCTTGTCAAGCTTTTGAACTAATCTAGTTTTTGTTTTATCAACTGATGCCTCATTTTGGTTTCTTCTATTTGATTCACACTAATAGCATAAGCATGTTAATTGATACATTTGATTCTTAAATTTCAGTTGATTAATAATGGATAATAAGTAGTTTGACTCTAATTTTATTAGTTTAGAATTAGAATAGTCAACTTTGCATGTCAATCTGTTGATATTTGTTGTTTTTGCTAAATAATTTAACCCCTTGGTAATGAATCCCAGTCAGATTTAAAGGGGTCGGGTATAGTCAGAATTTGTTTTAGCCCAGGCTAGTAATATAGACTTAGTCCAGGGGTATTTGGGGTATTTCAAAGTAAAGAATAATGCAGTAACTAACTTGAAACCCACTAGGAGCTTCTAGATAGGGTTTCAATCTAAAATTCAGGACTTAATTGGTTTGGCTTGAGTAACAAGCAAGAATTCTAGGGACTAAATAATTGAAAATTGAGGGACCTAGGCTAAATATAAAATCTAAGGGTAGACCTAAGTTTTGCCTATAAAAAGGCATATCCCTGCCTTGTTTCAGAAGTTTTAAAAGAGAAATTTTTGAACTGAAGAACTCTGCACCATTAAAGCAACAAAAACTCCAAAATCACTATTCCATTAATTTATCTTAGGGTGATCTTGAAGCTCAGAGTCTTTTCACTGAATCCCTAGCTTACTTGAGGTTGATAATTGCTTAGACGTTGAGATAGTTCTGATATATGAGATTTTAGAGGTCATTGGGGTTATTTCGAGTCTGTTCTGGCCCTCTATTTGGTGTTTGATAACTTTCCTTGTTGAAAACTACTCCTGGGTTGTTGTGACACTGTTTTAGGGTTCAAATTACTCCTATTGCTGCTGATTACCACCTACTGATCTTGCTAATCCAAATTTACCTTTTGTGATATTATCCAGGTATTCACTTGAGCCATGTTGAGGATTATTTTTATGCACATGTAAAGGATTCAAAATCATACAAATGAAGGAAGTGTTGAAGTTAAATTGATGTTGAACATACTGTAGTTATCTGATTATGACCCTGGACCCAATCTAGAGTTATATATCCCAATGATATATGTGGTGGTTTCTTTAATATAGTTTAGTTTTAGTTTATACTTAAATGAACAATCAATGGACTGTGATCATTTGGATGCCTGTTTCAATTTGGTTTTGAGTTGGCTGAATTCTAATGCATGTAGCCTATTAGTACAATTTGTTGAATTTGTGAATGTGTAAGTTTACAACATGTGTTAGATCTAATAAATGTCATTAATTAGTCAGTTGGGTTGGAGTTGAAAGCGTGTATTTTGTGAAACTTAGGAACTTAGCAGCCTTGTTGGATTACATATTGTAGATGATTTATTTTCCATAAGAAAAAACAGTAGATCAATGATTTTGGTTGTTTTTATAATCTGAACCTGTTGCCAATCTAGGCTATCCAATTGTTAATAATTGAAATCAAGGCGTAAGAGTCAGCCTATAAATCAAACCATTATTATTTGGTGCTAAAATTGGTTACATTGATAAGTCTAGACTCAATTAATGCTGGTCAGTTAGTTTACTAAAATAAACTTAGAAGCGCCACGCTAAACAAAATTCATAAAATTGTGTGGTCCTGTTTAAACACTTACCTTAAATTACTCAAACATCGGGACGTGCCATTTTCATAAAATTGTGTGGCCCTCTTTAAACACTTACCTTAAATTACTCAAAAATCGGGACGCGGCATTTAGCGAATTTTCATGGCCTCCCGCAAAGTTAACAACACGTTAGTCACTTTACGCATGTTATTTAATAATCTTATCTTCCTAAACTCGGGTGCGCACTTATGTGACCCAAATCCAAATATCGACGGTGTTAAAATATGTCAAAAATCACGAGTGCATTTATGTGACGTGGTTCGAGACGTTTTTTAATACTGTTGCAATCTTTCTCAAAGTTCAATTAATAGCGGTAAGTAATTTTAAATTGTGCTATACGATAAACATGTTTAAAATCAGATAATAATCCAAATATTATAGTTTAAGTGGTCGTGCTAGAACCACGGAATCCGAGGGTGCCTAACAGAATTCCTTACTCAAGAATTTTTGGTTCGCAGACTTCAATCACAAAGTCAAAAATTTCCTCGATTTGGGATTCAAGAGAAAGTGGTGACTTGGGACAACAAAAGCCAAACCTATCCCAAGTGGCAACTCTGAAATAAATAATCTCAATTCGAATAATGTCACTTAAATTGGAAAAACTCCCTTATACATTCATTCTTCAGGGTAGGTATGTAATAAATGAGGTGTGACAAATGCGAAATGATGCACGCAATCGCGAAGAGGGAGAAGGGCGTCTAACGAGTTCGCTGACAACATCACACGAACCCGAAAGGTTGAAGGCCACTAGCCATATTTCTACTACGCGAACGCGAAGGAGGAAGGGACAAGCTTCCGCAATCGCAAACCAGGTAATGCGATCGCATAGAACAAATTAGACCCCCTCTAAAAATACACAACGCGAACGCAAAGGAAGGGTCATGAACGCGATTGAGGAAAGCCGATACCAAATTTTTCTGCAATTCTACAAGTCTCAAAATAACCCGTTAAGCATCCGAAACACACCCGAGACCCCTGAGACCTCAACAAAGCCTACGAACATATCCCAGAACATTATTCAAAAATTTTCCAACCTTCGTAACGCTTAAAACAACATCAAAACACCTATTCTTTTTTATCAAATTCAAGTTTAAAATTTCCAAAAACTCTAAAAACACATTTTCGATCAAAAGTCTATCAAACCTCATTTGAATGGCTTGAAACTTTGCACACACATCCCATATGACATAACAGAACTATTAAAACTCTCGAAATTCCATTCCGACTCTCGGATCAAAATCTCACTATCGAACCGGAAACTTCAAAAAATTCATCCTTCGGCATTTAAAGCCTAAATTAGCTACGGACCTCCAAAATATATTCCGGACATGATCCCAACCTCGAAATCACCTAATGAAGCTAAAAAACCATTGGATTTTCATTCCGAGGCTGTTTTCACAATGTTCGAACTATGATCAATTTTCCAACACTTAAGCTCTCATTTAGGGACTAAGTGTCTCAAAAATTTGCAAAAACTCAAAACCGAACATCCCAAAAATCATGTTAATAGAAATAAACTTGGGGGAGGCAGTTAATAGGGGATCGGGGCATTAATTCTTAAGACGACCGGCTTGGTCATCAAAGAGAACAGGACTTTTCGGACGTTTAAGGATCCCGATTTTTCGTTAGGCATACCCGGAATGGCTTTGAGGGAAAGTTTGCATTTTTTGTATTTATTTTCCTTGTAGCTTACGTCATCTCTCCTTTTTTCTTTTATTGATTTTTGGCTCTTCCTTTTTCACTTAGACCCTTATCTTGAGCGCCCGAAAAAAGGAGAAACGAAAGGTTGTTTTTAAAAAAATGGTTTTGATGTATCGTAAGAACCATGACAAGTACCATGAAATACTTGCCCAATTTAGCATGGACGGTAATTTACAGTCTCTTAAATATGAGTTGGGGCAGAAGGAAGATGAGATTGTGAGGGTCATCGGCAGATCCAGCAAGCTCAAGGGAGCACTTAGAGCCAAGGAGGACGAGCTCAAAGTAAGCAAGCATGTGTTGGCTAAGTGTGTAGACCTTCAAGCTCAAGTGGCATCCTTGCGGGTCGAGATTTATCAGAGCTAACAAATCTAAGTGATGAGTTGATAAAAAAAGTGGCAGAGTTGAAAAGGCCCGAGGAGGCCAGGGCAGCGGCTCTGGTGAAGGTGGCTGGGTTAGAGGATACCATCCACGTACTCTGATCTAAATAGGTGAGTGATGCGGAGAAGGCCACGCTCAAGGAGGGTAGGTTTGACGAGCGGATTGGTGGGCTTGATAAAGAGGTTTCGGACCTTAATGAGCAAATCATTTTTTTTAGGCCGAAAAGGTGCAGCTACTTGCTCAACCATATTTTTCTCGTACTTCCACTTATTCCAATGTTCTGCAGGATTTTTATGAGAATTGGACTCATGCCTAGGCTTAGCTAGATATATCCAGGGGCTTGATGACGGTAGAGAGAGTTTCTGAGGCTGAGTTTGAGGATGTTTGTGCTAAGGAGCGCATAGCTCAGGTTGCATGTGGTTTGGATCCTGTTATGCACTGCTATGCAGGGGGCTGGTGATGGTGAAGATGAAATGGATGGTCTTGAGCTAGGTGCTTGCTATGATGACAAATACTCCTATGGCGAGGAAGATGATGGAGGCGATGGTTGGGTCCATGCTGCTGAGTAATGTTTTTTGTAATCTTTTGTTTTTATTTTTGTGGACCTCTGTTCGTCCCTTGTAATATATTTTTTGATTTGGAATGCCACTTTTGCTATTTATTTCCAAGTCTCCTATTTTTTCCTTGAATATTTTCCCTAATTGAGTGCCTCGACGAAAAGATTTTTTTTGGTAGGCGTTATCTCGAATGTGATCGAGTGTCTTTGATTACTTCGAGTGAAGTCAAACATTTCCATAATTAACTTCAACGAGGTTATTTTGTGAATCAAGTTCTAGTTACGCCGAATACAAGTTAAATTATAGTAAGGTCAAACGTCAGTCTTAACTAATTCGAACTAGGTCAAATGTGAGTGGCATAAGTAATTTGAACGAGGTCGAATGTGAGTTGATTCAAGCAAGGTTGAATGCTACTCCTAGTTAATCCGAATAAGGTTGAATATGAGTTTATTCGAGCAAGGTCAAATATGATTCTTAGTTAATTCGAATGAGGTCAAATGTGAGTTGATTCGAGCGAGGTCGAATTTTACTCTTAGTTAATTTGAACGGGGTTTAACGTAAGTTGATTCGAGCGAGGTCTATGTTACTCTTAGTTAATTCGAACGGGGTCGAATGTGAGTTGATTCGAGTGAGGTCGAATGTTACACTTTGTTAATTCCACCCGGCCGAATGTGAGTTGATTTGAGCAAGGTTGAATGTTACTCTTAGTTAATTCAAACGAGGCACAATGTGAGTTTATTTGAGCGAGGTCAAATTTTACTCCTAGTTAGTTCGAACGAGGTCAAATGTGAGTTGATTCGATCTAGGTCTAGTGTTACTCTTAGCTAATTCGAACAAGGTCAATTATTAGATGATTTAAGCGAGTTCAAATATTACTCTTAGTTAATTCGATCAAGGTCGAATGTGAGTATCTTGATTGGTTCAAATTTAAAACTTGGTAGAGACAGGTGAACATCACGTGCATGTATGCATTGGAGAAGTTTACACGTTCTTTGGGTTGGTATTCCAGTCCTAGTCTACCTATTACCTTTATTGTTAGACTTGGAGAAGTATTTGAAGGGTCGAGCAATGAACTTGCTAACATGTAATATCACATGCTCATGCTTAACTTCGACATATCCTCTTCGTTACCTCGTTAAAAACCTCCCCGAGAAAACTCGATTGGTATTAAACTCAGGCGAGGGAAAAAAAGTACAGCTCAGAGAACATCTTTCCTTAGAAGTTGAAGTACATAAGGTTGGCGATGTTCTAGTTGTTTGGTAGTAGTTTTCCCTTTATTGTTTCTAGTTGGAATGACCCTTTGGTTGCTGCCGCCTAATTTTGTATGGGCCTTCCCGATTAGTACCTAGATTTCCTTCTCGTGGATCCTTGCTTGCCTGTGTTTTGGCTTTAAGTACGTAGTCTCTGACTTTAAGCGGTCTGATCTTGTCTTTTCTGTTATAGTATTCCTTTGCCTGTTGTTTCTGAGTGACCATCCTTATGTAAGCCATATGTTTTTGTTCTTCAGCCTCATCGAGGTCTTGCCTCTTGATTTCATTGTTTCTCGACCATCTCTCGTGTGAGTACCTTAGACTTGGTTCTCCAACC
Organism: Nicotiana benthamiana; assembly: GCA_034376525.1. Classification (NCBI taxonomy): domain Eukaryota; kingdom Viridiplantae; phylum Streptophyta; class Magnoliopsida; order Solanales; family Solanaceae; genus Nicotiana; species Nicotiana benthamiana. The sequence goes on along the minus strand of CM067332.1, from coordinate 109,952,191 downwards.
TCGACTGGTATTACTACATCAGTTCCATAGACCAGTGAGTATGGTGTTTCTTCTGTGTTTGTTTTTAGAATTGTGCGATATGCCCATAGCACTTTCGATAATAACTCCGGCCATAGTCCTTTGGCGTTATCAAGCTTCTTCTTCATGATATTCAATATCGATTTGTTGGAGGACTCTGCTTGCCCATTTCCCATGGGATGATATGGCATGGAGAGTATTCTTTTGATATGCCATTTCTCAAAGAACTATATGATATTTTTTCCAGTTAATTAAGGACCATTGTCATAACTGATTTTTTTGGGAAGGCCAAAACAACACATGATATTCGTCCATATGAAGGTGATCACTTCTTGCTCGCGTATTTTGTAGAATGACCTTGCTTCCACCCATTTGAAAAAAATAGTCAGTTAAAACTAATAGAAATCATACATTACCTCATTCCACTTGGAGGGGTCCGACAATGCCTATCCCCTATTTGATGAAAGGCCAAGGCGAGGTGACTTCGTGGAGGTTATCACCCTTTTGGTTGATCTTGGGGCCGTATCTTTGGCATTGTTTGAATTTTCTTACAAACTCGGTGACATTTTTTTTCATTGTGTGCCAGTTGAAGCCTGCTCATATGAGTCATCTGATTAGGTCTCGGTTTTTGGTATGAGCTCTGCAATGACCTTCGTGGACTTCCTCTAGAACGCACCGCATCTGTTTTGGACCTAAGCATTTTGCTAGATGGCCGCCATACGTTCTTTTGTACAAGTCGTTGTTGATGATGATGTACCTGGCCGCTTGCATTTGAAACTTCTTGGCTTCTTTTTTATCGTCTAGAAGCACTCCGAACTATAAATATGTGACAATGCGATTGTGCCAGTCCGAAGTTAGGTTTATAGTTCGTACCTCGATTTGATCGACCAACGAGTGGAGGAGAGTGACCACGATCCCTTCTCTGGTTATGCTTTTAGTGGTCGCTGCCAGTTTGGTAAGACCGTCTACTTCAATATTTTGTGTTTGTGGGATTTGGTAGAGCTGGCATTCATCGAATTCGGGTAACAACTTGCAGATCTCGGCCTGGTAGTTTTGCAATTTTTGTTCCTTGATTTGGAAAGTCCTTGTGACTTGATTGACGACGAGCTGAGAGTCGCACCATAGGATAATGAATGGAGAGTTGCACCGTATGATGTCTCAATTCGCTCCACAGTTGAGTACTAGCTTTTGCCCTACAATCATGGCCTCGTACTCGACTTTGTTGTTAGTCATATTTGGGCATCTTATGGACTGGCAAATTACTTTGCCTGGTGGAACCTCAAGTACGATGTCCAGTCTCAAACCCAATGTGTTAGAGGTTCCATCGGTATACAAAATTCATAGTTCCTGTATTTTTGGGGAAGTACGGATGGCTTCCCTTACAACTTCAAGCATTATTTTTTTGCTGAAGTCGGCAACAAAATCAACGAGCACTTGTGACTTTATCGATGTTCGTGGTTGATAAGTTAAATCATGCTCGCTCAATTCTGTGGCCCATTTGTCCAATTTTCACACCTCCTTTTTACACACCTACCCCGAGGGATAATGTATAAGGAAGTTTTTCCAATTTAAGTGACATTATTTGAAATGGGATTATTTGATGATCAGAGTCGCTGCTTGGGATAGGTTTGGCTTTTGGTATCCCATGTCACCAGTTTATCTTGAATTCTAAATCGAGGAAATTTTCTATTTTCCAAATGAAGTCTGCGAACCAGAAATTCTGACTAAGGAACTCTGTTGACCCGAGGGAAGGTGTTAGGCACCCCCGGGTCCCGTGGTTCTAGCACGGCCGCTTAAACTATCATAATTGACCTAGTATCTGATTTTAAAACATGTTTATCCTATATTGCAATTTAAAATTGCTTAGTGCTTTTAATTGAATTTTTCAAGGAAAATTGAACGTCGTTTAGAACGTGTTTTTGGATCACGTCATATGAAATGCATCCGGATCCGAAATACATTTGATTCAATGTTTTGGGGTTTGGATTTGTGTCACATGAAATGCACATCCGAATTTAGGAAGGTAATGTTATTAAAGAACGCGCCTAGAGTGATTAATGCGTTTTTAACTTTGGGGGAGGCCAGGAAATTTGCTAAATGGCCAACCCGATTTCTAAATATTTTAATGGAAATAATTATTGAGGGCCACACAACTTGTGAATTTTGTTTGGTGCAACGCACCTCAATTTATTTTTTAAAAGGACAACCTAAAGATGAACTAATATTATCTATTAAGGATTGTCTCTAAAAAAACTTAATTAATTAGAATTATGAATTAACTACTACTAAAGGCCTTCAAGGAAATTCAGGCCTCAAGATCAAGTTCAAACTCAAACAAGACGATCTTCGTTATTGAAGACCCCCTTTATTCAAATATTCTACTTAACTTGAAAGGCCCAAACCTGTATTACAAAATTAAATCAATAACTTTAAATAATAGTTCAAGACTTCAGCATATTAGGCTTCAAAGCTAGCCCAGAAAAAACGCCTTTATCTTGTAAGAAGCTGTCTCAAACACTGGGCCTCAGCATAAAGCTATTCAATATTTGGGCCTTTAGGAACAGGCTTGTTTTCGTTCACTTGTCAGCTTAGTAGTTGCACTGCATTGGCTCATGGATGAGCCCGAACCACACCTGGACTTCCATTGAATTTCAAAACACTGACTTTATTTCAAAGCCGGACTTAACAATTTTGTAACAAATGAACAATTTAAATTCCTTCAAATCGGACTACTGCTGATTTTAAAATCAAATTTCATATACACTTTCAACTCGTTGATGTACTGATGAAATAGCATACTTATTCTGAACTTTCCACAACCATTTAGCTTCAATTAATACATTTCAAAAATTCATTCATGGACTAAAACCTAGAAATGAACAACCATAATAGCTAGCATGTTAAAACTGTAGGTAAATTCATAGGAGAAATAAATGACTAACACCGTTTATATACTATTTTTAATTGTGAATTATGAAACAACATTATTCTAAACTCAAAGTCCAAGGTAACCGGGTAGAAAGTCCATAATTAGCTATATTACAGCTACTACTATTGAACAAAATCCTTATACAATTCTGAAAATAGTCCAACAGTCCTATTAGTACAAACGCAATGTCCAAATAACATAATTATTCTAAGCATCTAGACTAAGTAAAAACAATAGGAGATTCATGAGAAAAACAGGTAAAGATTCATCCTTTATCTTCAAATTTGGTCACACATGCTGTCCAATCTTTACATATCATTTGAAGCTAAAATGTTCCTGGAAATTAAGGAAAGTAAGAAGGGAGGAGAGTCAGCAGCAAAGAATAATAGCCAGTGACAGCTTTGAAATTAATTTCGAACCGGCAGCACTAGATCTCAAACAACTTGAAATCAAAACCCAAAAGAGGCAGACACATTTGAACTAGTTCCAAAGCAAACCAGTTTTTGGAACCAATGAAACTCAAATCAGTATACCCAGGGTGACTTCTACCCGAAGGCAAACCCAACACCTCTGAATCAGACCTTAGAGCTAATATTTAATCCATTTTGAACCTTAGATGAACAACTATTGATTCAGATGTGCAGAGACTCTGAGAATTCCAGCAAAAGAGCAATGGAACAATACTTTTTTAGAGGTTTTTGTCGCCTGGAGTTTTAGTATATTTTCAGTGCTTTTTTAATGCCTCGAATTCTCTCTTTTGCCTTAAGTAACAATGCCTTTATAGGCAAGTTACTAGGGCAATTTCAAACTTTAGGTTTTTAGCCTTTAGTCCTTTTAGTTTTCTATTTTTAGCTAATTAGACCCTCACTTCATGGCTTGTTGGTCAAGTTATTCTACCAATTTCCTGAATTTCAAATTAGAACCCCAATCTAGAAGGTTCTAGGGGGTTCTAACTTTTAGTTTCTGTAGGATTCTCTTATTGAAATACCAATCTAGAAGGTTCTAGGGGGTTCTAACTTTTAGTTTCTTTAGGATTCTCTTATTGAAATACCTATACTACCCCTAACTCAATTCTGAAATTCCTAACCTAGGTTAACTAACCCCAACCCCTTGGTCAAAAATAACCATTGTTACTTACCAAACCTGGAAATGTTCAACAACAAACAAACAACATTCACTTGAACCAATCCTATTTTAATCTTGAATTAATTACTAACAGTCCAAATTAAACTACTGTTGGAAATTATCAATCAAACAAGAATTTAAGATAACAAATAAAAATCTATCAACAATACTGAATCATGAGTTGAATCTGACTCAATATGATCAAAAAAGAAATAACCAAAAAACTTAAACAAAAGAACACTGCATGATGCAAAAAATTAAAGCATAAAGAAGAAAACATGAAAACTAAATCCTAACTAAGTCTAATTGCAGGGGACTCGAAATATAAACGAAAAGATAGGATAACTCACCTATGTAAGATTAAACAAGGGTTGGACTCCGATTTGAGTCTCAAAATGATGTTAAACATTCGTTATTTTCCAGGAACAAAAAAAACATTATTTCGTGACTCAAATCATGCTTTGGACTCAAGAAATTGGAGGAGAAATCTTGTAGCTCCCAACTCGAGGGTTCCGCCGCTTTTTGATTTGAAATTCGGGGACTTTGGGTAAGATTTGAAGGAAGCTAATCTGGGATTTGGAAAGAGGGGGTAAAGGTGAGTCTGGGGTGTGATTTTGGTTGAGTTTAGAGACGGGCGCCGCCGGACACGGCGGAGGCGGCTCTAGGGTTTTGAATATTTGAAGAGCTAGGGTGGGATTTGAAAGTAGCGGAGGTCAGATTTGGAAAATGGAGGTGAAGGGGAAGCAGGGGTGAAAATTTGGGAGTCATCAGAGACTCGCTGCTGGCGGAGGCGATTTCCGGCCGGCGGCAGACGACGGAGGAAGGTATGACTAGGGTCTCTATGTTGGGATGTGAGAGAGACGGAGGGTAGGGGGTTCTGAGGGCGTGGTGGCATTACATATATATATATATATATATATATATATATATATATATATATATATATATATATATGATGTAGTCTTCTCAACCGTTAGATTAAAAAAACCTAGACGGTTGAGAATGATTTGAGCCAAAACAGTTTCATTTAAGGAGTTAAGGGGCAGGACCGGGTAGGGGGTTTGGGTTTGGACAGGTTTTGCCAGATTGGGTTGGGATTTGTTTAAATACTGGCCCTTGCTAGATTGGATTGTGATTTGTTTAAATACTGGTCCAAAACTTGGTTTTCCAAATTTTCAGATTTCTTCTTTTCATTTCTTTTCATTTTTCTTTCATTCATTTTTTTTCATTTTTTCTTTTTTTTCAAAAAATTATTAAAACTCCTAAATTAACTACAAACCTCAATTTTACCTATAAATGCGAAACAATCCCAGAAAATTAAAGAAAAAGTTACCTAAAAATTCAAAAATTAAAATTAAGAGAGCAAATTGAACCTATTTTTGGTTTTTTTCCTTTTATAAAATTCTTAATTGCTAATTAATGCTTGAAACATGATCAAATCAACTTTAAAATGTGCACGCAACATATTTTGTATTTTTTTAGAATTATCTAAATCAAAAAATGAAAAAAAAAATACAAATCAACACGTAAATTATGCAATTAATCCTAAAAACCAAATAATTAAAAGGAAAAATCCTAAATCTAAGAATTTTGTAGAAGTAATTCACGCGGGGAAAAACTCACATGCTCACAGCTGCCCCTCTTTGGCAGAAGCACGAAGAGTTTTCGTACAACGATAAGTGAGCGGACATGAGCGATTTTTGTCTGTTTGATTACTCCATGAGAAGCATTTTGAGAAGCTTGAATGCACCCTGCTTCAGAGATTGCCTACATATCCTCGGCTAAAGATGAATCAGGTTAGTGTAGTTTAGGAGTATTTGGTAGCTAGGACTATCGAAGCTGTGCTTTCACTGCTAATGTTGTTGCTACTGCTTGGTGAACTCCTTATTACACCAAAGGAAAATCAAAAGCTAAGCTATCTATGTCTATCAACTACGAGTTATAAGATTCCTATCTTTATATTTCTTGAAACTTGATCTTGAATCTTAGATGATTTCGCTGTAGACCTCGATCTGTATCTTGATGCTCGTAAGCTGCAGGTGCCAGTTCTTTCTTCGACATGGGAGCAGACGGGACATGCGAACTTGTGATTTTGAATCAAATTTGAACAGTCCGCATCTATCCTTCTTCAATCACTCTGAGTTTACTTCTTTTTTTTGTTCTTTCCTTCTTTTCTTTCTTCTGGATTAAGGTTCATTCTTACGATAATCTCGAATCATGTTCCTTGATGTAAAAACATGTTCGGACACCAAAAACAAACAAACGAATGACATTTTCTGCCCTAGTTTCACTGGAAAAATTTCGTGAGTTATTTGCACCGCAAGTCTAGCCTATTTCTGTATTGAAAACAGTAAAACCCTGGATTGTGTATCCTTGGGGATAAGGAGTGAAGCCCTAAATTGGAAAGATTACCAGGTTATGCTGGCAAGTGACCGGGTTATGCCAGAAAAGAAAAGGTCCTTAGGTTATGCCGGGAAGATCCATGGGTTATGCCGGGATTGAAAGAAATAGTTCCTGCTGGAGATAAAGGTAAAGTCAGCGGGTTATCACGAGATGAGAAGAAAAAGGTTCCGAGGTTATGCCAGGGGATCCACGGGTTATGCCGGGATAGGAAGAAAAAGACTCCTGGGTTATGCCAAGGAAATCCACGAGTTATGCCGGGATGAGAAGAAAAGGAATCCTGGGTTACGCCAGGGATAGGAAGGAAAACGGCTCCTAGGTTATGCCAGGGCAATCCGCGGGTTATGTCGGGATATGAAGGAAAAGACTCCTGGTTTATGCCAAAGGAATCCACGGGTTATGCCGGGATAGGAAGGAAAAGACTCCTGGGGTATGCCAGGGGAATCCATGGGTTATGCTGGGATGAATGGAAAAGGCTCCTGGGTTATGCCAGGGCGATCCACGGGTTATGCCGGGATAGGAAGGAAAAAACTCATGGGTTATGCCAGGGGAATCCACGGGTTATGCCGGGATGGGAAGGAAAGCTAGGGAAATCCACGGGTTATGCCAGGATGAGAAGGAAAAAGCTCCTGGGTTATGCCAGGGAAATTCATGAGTTATTCCAGGATAGGAAGAAAAAAAGGGCTTCTGGGTCATGCCATGAGGAGCCACAGGTTATGCCGGGATGAGAAGGAAAAGTCTCCTGGGTTATGCTAGGGGAATCCATGGGTTATGCCGGGATCGGAAGGAAAAGACTCATGGGTTATGCCGGGATGAATGAAAAAGAATCCTGGGTTATTCCAGGGGGATTCCACGGGTTATGCCGGGATAGGAAGAAAATGGAGGTCGTCTGGGGATAGAAGGAAAATGACCCTCGGGTAGAAAAGAAAAAGGACCTGCAAGTTATGTTAGGGATAAAACGGAAATGATCCTCTAGTTGCCGAGGAAGAAAGGAAAAGATCCACAAGTTATGCTGGGGATGAAAAAATTCCTGGGGTTATGATGGGGATGAAAGAAAAAATCCTCGGGTTATGCCAGGGAAGGAAAGAAAAGATCCTCAGGTTATGCTGGGGAGAAAGGAAAAAGATCCTCCGGTTATGCCGGGGATGACAATGGAAAAGGACCTCGGGTTATGCCGGGGATAAAAATAAAAGACCCTCAGGTTATGCTGGGGATAAAGGTAAATGACCCTCGAGTTATGCGGGGGAGAAAAAAAAAGGCCCTCAAGTTATGATTCTACCTATTTTTAATTCATTTTCCACCATTTCTCCGATTTTTATAGCTTCCGCAAACGATTTACAAATAGCTGACATCATATTGTGAAAATAATCAGCTTCCTGAGCCTGGAGAAACACTTTGACCATTTCGACCTTATCCGTCGGAGGCTTCACTTTAGATGCTTGTTCATGCCATTTGATTGCATACTCCCAGAAACTCTCCGAGGGCTTCTTTTTCAAGTTTGCCAATGAGTTTCTGTTTGGAGCAATGTCTATATTTTACTGGAACTGTCTGGAAAAGTCTCTTGCAAGGTCGTCCCAAATATTCCACCGAGACATGTCTTGGTCCATGTACCACTCGGAGGCAATTCCAACCAGACTTCCCCAAAATAGGCCATAAGTAGTTCTTTTTTCCCCGGCCCCTCGCAGCTGAGTGCAGTATTTCTTGAGATGAGCAATAGGATCACAGTTCCCACCGTATTTCTAAAGTTTCGGAGTCTTGAATCCTAGGGGCAAGTGCTCATGAGGAAACATGCATAGAACAACATCTGACACACTATTCTGCCCACTCAAGCCCTGGATGTTCTTGAGGCTTTACTCTATACTCCTAATCTTTCATGCGATGTCCTCCTTCTCGGGGGTTTTGGAGTCCCTTCTTATATTGGAGTGAATGCAAATTGAGGCGGTTGAGGGTAGGTATAAGCGGGAAATTGAGGAGGCTCCATTTGGGGGGTGAGTGTTTGGAATGTAAAGGTTGATGGATCAAAAGTGGGCATAGGCAATGGAGGCTGTGTTGTAGCTGAGCATGGAGGAGCGATAAAGATGTTTGGGACATCATTGGATATGGCCATCTGCGGGCGAACCTCTGAAGGTGTCCCCACAAACTGTGATGAGATGGTTGGGTGTCCTAGTGGGATACTGGGATGACTGATTGAGACAGTGGAAGTTCCACCCACTCTAGGGAAAAGCTCAAGAAATCAGGGGATTGTACTAGGTGGCACTTTTCCATTTGACCAGGCATCCCACATCTCCATTATGCGGAGACGCAACAACCTATTTTCCTCGGCGATTACTGATTCTGACACCGAGATGCCCGCGATTAAGCTCTCGTACGTGATGGGAATTGCTGGCAGAGTGATTTTTGAAGAAATTTCGATGCTTCCTTTTGATATGGTGAAGTATGGATGTGAAGCCAGGTTACCGCAAAAACCAACCACCGTTTATAAAAACCCTGGACTGGAGATTACAAGCAGCAGACGGTTAGTTTAAGACAGATAATAAACAGGTAATCGCATGTTGGGGTATGATGCACCTATTCAGTTAAACAGGTGTCTACATGTCTTGCAACGGTTGCATGTTTCATCCTGGATATTTCTGGTCCCTTCCTATTTCCTTCTTTTATTTTCCACTCTCTTTCATTTTTCTTTTCCCTCTCTTTCCCTCATTCTTTTCTTATCTTTCGCTTTTCTTTTCTCTCCTTTATTTTAGGGATATGGTCGAATCTTATGGAGATTGCCTATGCATCATGACCTCGCATGAATCGAACCAAGTGTAGTTCTTGAAAAACAAGTTCCAAAAATTAGGAAACAATTTTTGAGGATTTTCAAATTTCATTAATAAAACTTCTATTACAAAGATGCTAAATTAATCAGTTTCTTGGAAATAAACTACAGACTCGAAATGAAATAAAATACAGACTCAATGCTTGAAAAGTCAAGAATACATTAAAGCTTTCATTACTAGGGCCCGCGGGGCATCATTCGGCCTCGCCGCGGGCTTATGTGCGAGACCCCCTTGTAGTTGCTCCAAATCAGTCATTACATGACGGGCGAAAATCATCACTGCAACAAAGAAGGTGGTTCGAGTCATATCCTTGCATGCTTGGCATTTCATGATGATGTAATCAGCAATGGTTCTGATCCTCTCTTTGATCCTCCCCTTTTCTTGATGTAATCGCTCTATCTGCTGGTTTCGGGCCTCCAACACTTGGGAGTCATAAAAGTGCTGATTTTGCAATTGCTGCATGTCTTTCTCCATTTGGGCCATTAGCTTATAACAATGTTCCCCATCAGCCTTAAAATCTTTAGCCCGTTTGGCTGCTTCATCCTCAAGATTAGTCACTTTTCTTCTTATACTGGTGATGGTCTCTTCATAGTTTCTCTTCATTTGTTGCACAAACCGTGCTCGTTCTTTTGCTTTCTTTGCCCATTGCTCCTGTAAATTTACCTGGCTAGCTTCAAAATTTTCCAAGTCTTCTTGGTATTCAAGGAATTTCTTTCGTAGCTCGCTTATAAGTCTTTCATAGGCCCGACTTCTTTCTAGGTTGGTGATGGTTGTCTTCATCTTCCTGATATGAGCTTTGAGTGCCTCATTTTCATGGGCTAGTTTCTTCTTTTCTCCCTCGTTTGTGGTGGCTTGAACACCATTTTCAAATTGAAGCTCCATGACTTGCCTTTCCAATTTACTTATTTTGGCCTTGTATTCATTCTCTTTAGTCAACTAGTCTCATTGTGGTTGGGCCTCAATAGTTAATTGTTGGACATGTGGTCTTTTTGCGGGCCTTTCAGGAATTTGATACCTCTTATTGAACCATTCAACATATTTGGGGTCCACTTCTCTGGCTCGGTCTCACACTATGGTGTTGGGTTCTAGAAATCTACATTCATTCCACATTTGGTGAATTTTTCCTTCTGGAAACACAGCTTTTGGACCCAACTCAATGGCATGTTTACTAAGATCTTCGTCATTGTGGACGGTTTGGAATCTTTCTAGTTGACACAACATACTTTAGGGAGCATACAGTTGGATGCTCTGAATGCTCATTAAGAGGATATAAGACGCTTTAGTTGTTATGTATATTGCTTCACTGGCAGGGAGCCATCCAAATGCCCATTCAATTTTATCAGCAGTCAGGGCCCTCAGATATGCAAGCAAGGTTTCTGTACCCGTAGGGAAGTCAACACCTGCTACCTGGCTTCCGAATTCTTCGATGCAGTTTAGACCGATCAAACCATAATTCATGTATCCAAGCGGTGACAGAGATGTTCTTGCATCTACAATTGAAGTAGCAAATTGCAACCCTAGAAAAATTTTCCTCCTTCCGGAAAGATGGTTAGGGCTCAATTAATTTCAGGCACAATCAGAGGAACAACAGTGTTGTTAGCTTTTTTGATTTCCACTTCGATCATTCCCAAAAGACCTATCTCTATATTGCCATCCTTTCGTGGACAAACCACAACACCCATAAAGGCCACCATGAAAGCTAGACTCCGTCTTGCCTCCCATTTATCTTTGTTTCCAGTTACGGGCGAGCAAGAAAACCCTATGGCTAAGAGGACTGCGACCGTAGGCCGATTGGAGAAGTTTTGTTTGAGAGGCTAAGGGACTAGACCCATCAAAAAGCAAAAAAAAATGCGTGACTAAGAAAGGTAACCCTAGAACAAGTTGTCAAAAGACTTGACCCCTGAAGAACTGACCCAAGAAAGGACATTCCGGAAGTTGGTCGGTCAAGACGGGCACTTTCCCTTCGCTCCTTTCGACCTGATCTCCCACAAAAACCAATACAACGTTAGCCCAGTTTTTGGATCTTCGAAACCTTGAGGGTATCCATATCGATGATATAAAAACTGGAATGTGCAATACCCTACAGATAGATTTCTATCTTGGACCTTCTGAGCAATGTTCAGTAAATCTAGGATTCTGTGAGGGGACACCGGTCTTGGTGACAGGGGATATCAACTTCTGAGATTTCCATTCAGACCCACATAACCAGCTATTTCTTCCAATGTAGGTATGAGATCGAAGTCATAGAAGCGGAACATGTTGCAAGTCAGGTCCCAAAATGGTATCAGAGCTTCAATTATGTCCGACCTTGGCTTGACGTTTAATAGTCTAACGAGGCCTCCTAGGACTCTTACCATTGTTTCTCTACTGCCTTTCCCTAGATCATCCCACAACATATGGAGCTTCAAAGGGATCTCATTAATGACCGTGAAGGCTTCAAAACTGGACCAGGAAAAACACCTTCATCTTGTAAGAAGCTATCCCAAACACTGGGCCTCAGCATAAATCTATTCAATATTTGGGCCTTTAGGAACATACCTATTTTCGTTCACTTGGCAGCTTAGTATTTACACAACATTGGCTCATGGATGAGCCCAAACCACATCTGGAATTCCAATGGATTTCAAAACACTCACTTTATTTCAAAGCCGAACTTAACAATTTAATAACAAATGAACAATTTAAATTCCTTCAAACCGGACAACTGCTGATTTTAAAATCAAACTTCATATACACTTTCAACTCGTTGATGTACTGATGAAATAACATACTTATTCTGAAATTTTCACAATCATTCAGCTTCAATTAATACATTCAAAAATTCATTCATGGACTAAAACCTAGAAATGGCCAACCATAATAGCTAGCATGTTCAAACTGTAGGTGAACTCATAGGAGGACATAAATGACTAACACTGTTTATATACTATTTTTAATTGTGAATTATGAAGCAGCAACATTATTCTAAACTCAAAATCCAGGGTAACCGGGTAGCAAATCCAGAATTAACTATACTATAGCTACTACTATTGAACAAAATCCTTTTACAATTATGAAAATAGTCCAACAGTACTATTTATACAATGCAATGTCCAAATAAAATAATTATGCTAACCATCTAGACTAAGTAAAAATAATAGGAAATTTGTGAGAAAAACAGGTAACGATTCATCATTTATCTTCAAATTTGGTCACACATGCTGATCCAACCTTTACATATCACTTGAGGCTAAAAATGTACCTGGAAATTATGGAAGTAAGAAGGGAGGAGAGTCAGCAACAACAAATAATAGCCAGCAACAGCTATGAAATTAATTTTGAACCGGCAGCAATACAACTCAAACAACTCGAATATCAAAACCAAAAAAGGCAGACACATTTGAACTAGGACCAAAGCAAACCATATTTTGGAACCAATGAAACCCAAATGAGTATACCCAGGGTGATTTCGACCCAAAGGAAAACCCAACACCTCTGAATCAGACCTTAGAGCTAATAGTTAATCCATTCTGAACCTTAGATGAACAAGGACTGATTCAGATATGTAGAGACTCTGAGAATTCAAGCAAAGGAGCAATGGAACATTAATTTTTTAGAGGTTTTTGCCGCCTGGAGTTTTAGTATATTTTCAGTGCTTTTCTAATGCCTTGAATTCTCTCTTTTTCCTTAAGTAACAATGCCTTTACAGGCAAGTTACTAGGGCAACTTCAGACTTTAGGTTTTTAGCCTTTAGTCCTTTTAGTTTTCTATTTTTTAGCTAATTAGTCCCTAAATGCATGAAGTTTTGGTCAAGTTATGCTGCCAATTTCCTGAATTTCAAATTAAAACTCCAATCTAGAACGTTCTAGGGGGTTCTATTTTTAATTACTATTGGATTCTCTTATTGAAATACCTATACTACCCCTAACTCAATTCTGAAATTACTAACCTAGGTAAACTAACCACAACCCCTTGGTCAAAAATAACCATGGTTACTTATCAAACCTGGAAATGTTCAGCAACAACCAAACAACATTCACTTGAACCAATCCTATTTTAATCTTGAATTAATTACTAACAGTACAAATTAAACTACTATTGGCAATTATCAATCAAACAAGAATTTAAGAGAACAAATGAAGATCAATCAACAATGCTGAATCATGAATTGAAACTGATTCAATATGAGCAAAAAATAAATTATCAGAAAACTTAAACAAAAGAACACTGCATGATGCAAAAAATTAAAGCATAAAGAAGAAAACATGAAAGATAAATCCTAGCTAGTTCCAGGAGCTGGGGATTCGAATAATAAAACAAAAGATAAGAAAACTCACATATGTAAGATTGATCAAGGGTTGGACTCCGATTCGAGTCTCAAAATGATGTTAACCGTTCGTTCTTTGCCAGGAACAAACAAACAAACAACAACAACAACAACAACAGCAAAAACAACTACCCAGCATACTCCTACCAGGTGGGGTCTGGGGAGGGTAATATGTAGACGAGCCTTACCCCTACCCGAAAAGGCAGAGAGGCTGTTTCCAATCGACCCTCGGCGCATAGGAATTTGCCAGGAACAAACGAAAACATTATTTTGTAACTCAAATCAAGCTTTGGACTCAAAAAATTGTAGGAGAAATCCTGTAGCTCCACACTCTAGGGTTCCGCCACTTTTCGATTTGAAATTTGGGGATTTTGCGTAAGATTTGACGGAAGCTAATCTGGGATTTGGGAAGAGGGGTCAAGGTGAGTCTGGGATGTGATTTTGGTTGAGTTTTGAGGTGGCGCCGCCAGACACGGCGGAGGCGGAGCTAGGGTTTTGAATATTTGAAGAGCTTGGGTGGGATTTTAAAGAAACGGAGGTCAAATTTGGAAAGGGGAGGCAAAGGGGAAGCAGGGGTGAAAATTTGGGAGTCATTGGAGACTCGCCGCCGCCGCCGGCGACTTCCAGCCGGCGGAGGACGGCGGAACTAGGGTCTCTATGTTATGGTGTGAGAGAGACGAAGAGTAAGGGGGGTTCTGAGGGGGGTGGTGTCATTTGGACATATATATATTAATTATGTAGGCTTCTTAACCATTAGATTAAAAAAACCTAGACGGTTGAGATTGATTTGAGCCAAAACGGCATTATTTAAGGAGTTAAGGGGCTGGACCGGGTTGGCGGTGTGGGTTTGGACGGGTTTCGCCAGATTGGAATGGGATTTGTTTAAATACTGGCCCAAAACTTGGGTCTTCGAATTTTCAGATTTCTTCTTTTAATTTCTTTTTATTTTTCTTTCATTCATTTTTTTCATTTTTTCTTTTGTATCTGAATATTATTAAAACTCCTAAATTAACTACAAACCTCAATTTTACCTATAAAATACAAATAAATCCCACAAAATTAAAGGAAACGTTACCTAAAAATTCAAAAATTAAAATTAAGAGAGCAAATTAAACTTTTTGGTTTTTCCTTTTATAAAATGCTTAATTGCTAATTAATGCTTGAAACATGATGAAATCAACTTTAAAATGTGCATGCAATAAATTTTTTATTTTTTAAGAATTATCTAAATCATAAAATGCAAACAAACAAAAAAATTATACGCAATTAATCCTAAAAATTAAATACTTAAAAGAAAAAATCACGCGGGGAAAAAATCACATGCTCACACCAATCTACCCCGTATCTTAGGTTTATGCGGAATACTCCTCAGACAGAAAGGTCATAACTACCGAGATGGGGTGGCACTGGAAATAGGGTCTAAGCTTTCGTGAAGCTATGACCAAAGCTAGGGCTAGATTCTTGAGGTTTGGATACCTCGTCTCGGAATCAAACCAATGTTTTGATGATATAATAAATGGGAGAATACGTACCTTTGTTTTCTCAAACCAGAAGTGCGCTTACGGCCACATCAGACACGAACAGGTAGATAAGGAGGCATTCCCCAGCTTCTCTTTAGCGAGCAATGGGGGTGAAGATAGGTATGCCTTTAACTCTTTCAAGGCTTCGACGCACTAAGAGTTCCATTGGAGACCATTATCTTTCATAAGTTTGCTAATAACTTATGGCATCTGTCGAAGGACCGTGAGATGAATCTCGACAGGGCGACTATGCGGCCGGTCAGCTTTTGTACTTGTTTCTTACTGGTTAGGTCTTCGGTATTCCTTCTATAACTTTGATTTGGTTGGGGTTATGTTAGCTTATATGAGTCCACCAAACTATAGAGTACCCGGTCCTCTATAAGACTGATACATAGAATGCAGTCAAGACTGAATGTAAAGAAGGCAAGATATTTTCTACGTGGAATAATTTCACACAAGGGGATAAAAAACCACGACTTACTCTTGTAGGCTTTAACTCTAGTAACTTGCAATCTACCTGTTACAAGCCACTTTGCAAACACCCTAATGCAAAGACATCAAACTAACTTGTGATACTTCAAACTAACTTGTGATACAACCATCAATATCCACTCTATAATTCTCCTAGTTATAAAAGATTTAACTTATGACTATTCCTAATCACAGTATAAACTCTAAAGTATGCAAAGTGGTTTGTTCCTAAGACGGTGCTTTTAAGAAAGCAAAGTAGAAATTATTATGAATAACAATTAACAAGATTACAACTCAACTATGGATCTATATAAAACTCGTTCATAAACTGATCCTTAGTGGAGTTGTCTTCTTGTTCTTGATAAACCAGTGACTTCAATGCCGGATGAATACCTTTCTTCTTGAATGAATATAAATGAATGCAAAAGTATGATGTGTCTTTCACCAGGTTGTTTTATCACAAAAGATATCACAATGGATAGTGATGCCAACTCTTCGTGTACTTTTTCCCAGTGAGAAGTGACTGTTGCACTGTCTGCACAGAAACTTCTGGGCAGTTGCATTCTAGTGGATAGCGGACTTTGTACTTCTGTCAGGACACACCAACAGACCAGGTCCTAAGTGTGTTCCCTTTCTATAACAATTTCCAGATAATCACTTTCTTCTACTACATTTCACCTATGCACTTGACTTGTACTTCTGTCAAAGAACCCTAAGGGATCAGGTCCTTTTCTTCTTTATATTAATTGCGTACAGTCACTGACTTGTGCTTTTGTCACAAAAACATAAGGGACCAGGTCATCAGGTCCCTTTTGTGTTCCTTCATGTGGTCGTTCATCCATTCGCTGATGTTCAGGTTTCGACCAGTTCATATGAGATATGTATCCTTGTGGGGAAGGTTCTCTATCTGGTTCTTCACGACAAGTTTGTAGATCATCAAAACATAAGACACATAAGGTTAAGTAAAAACACCCATCAATTTCCCTTTTTTTGATGATGACAAACTTAAGCATGGACAATATTTGTTTAGAGCAGAGGTAACCAGATGAGATACCATTACTACACAAAGTTCCCCCTTAATCTCAAATATCTTTCAACCTACACAGGCATGTTAAGTTAAGTTCCCCCTTAATCACAGTCCGTCAACCTACACAACAAACATGTTACCTACACTTTACCCTACCTCACTACACTTTACCCCACCTCACTGCACCTTTCCCCCTTTTTGGAAACATTAAAAAGAACAGTTATGAAGAAGATCACAACCAGGTAATAAGCATAAAGAAGTCTAACACAACTAGCTCATGCCACATATGTGCACACAACATGAAAGAAAAGAGAAGCCAGAGGAACACAGTATTGTACGTGCAAAGAAAGGGGGCTATATCATTAATGTTTATATTGGACTGAGCAATTCAGGAGCAGTAATGATTAAGTTCAACATGCCATCACCAAAACTAGAAAACAAAAATAAAACAGCAGCCACAGGATGTTGGAGGAAAAATAACTTGATACTAAGAGGATCCTAGGGGACACTAGAGGAAGAAGGCTTGGAGGAAGAGACAATAATGGTTTTGAAACCAGGTCCAGTCGAGCATTTACAGACAGTTGCTCTTCAATTAATTGAGCCCGAAGTTTGTCATTTTCTTTTGTCAGTCATGTGACTTCCTCATTGACAGAATTAGGTTCTTTAGCTGCTTGACTGAGCTGAGTTTCCAGAATGGCATTTTGGGCCCTCAGCCTTCTTATTTCCGTAGAAGCTACATTTTGAGCATTGATTAGCTGAGAGATGGTCGAGATGTTTCCACCCACTTTTTCTATACATTCACATTCTTATAGAGTGGTTTTGGAGAAGGTCGGCTTATGTGCATCCACTCTAGGATTTCCCAAGGGGACCTTATAGAATCTGAACACATGAGTGAGGAGAAAGTAATAAGGTAACCTGATTTCCACCATTAAAATTTTCCACCTTCTACATATGATCTATGATGATTGCTGTCAAATTGATTGGTACAAACTCATCAAGCGCTTCCATCAGGACCAAATCTAATTTTGTAGCAATGAAACGCCTTTCAGAGCGAGGTAGGAGTACTTTATTAACCAGTTCAAAGAGAAGCTAGTACTCAGGAAGCAATACCTTCTTATGGACCTGTTCCTCTTATTGAATAGTTTGCTTTTTCATGATGGCTCTCCGAAATTTTATTCCATAGACACCTTTAACTAAGGACACACCTTCACACGGAATTCTGAGAAACTCTCCTAATGTTGAAGCGTCAAGTACAATATCCACTCAATTTACAACTGCACAGGTGTAACCCCCTCAACTGTCAAAAGAGATGCGTAGAAGGTTTCCACTGCATCTTCGTACACCAGTGGCATACTCCCTTCAAACAGGTGTTCCCATTGTTGAAATTCCACAATCTCCGGAATTTGTCTCATGCCTACTATTTGTGAAATTTCTGAATTAAAAGTAAGACCCCACAACACGTTTTGCATTCTTAATTTATGCTTCCACAGAACACCATCACAGGTCATGGACCTTGTTGATCCAGGTCCCTTTACAGATGTTTCCCCTTTTTGTTTGCTAGACCATTTGGCATACTTTCCTTTCCAGCTGCCATCCCTACAATATTGTATTCAGACACTGCTAGCTTAGTTTGACTCCATTTAGACATGTTGTTCTTCTTCATGAATGACGCTTTCAGTTCCTCAACAGTTCCCTCAACTGTCATGGATTTTTGTACTAAGGAACCAGGTTCCCTGGGAGCATTTATGTCTATTCATTTACTGACACACTCTTGATGAAATCCTTTGGATTGATTTTCCTCTTTTATGTGTCTTGAAACTCCTCTTACTTTTCTGTAATGAAGATTCAAAGCTTTCTTGCTACAGTGACCTGGTAGTTGGATATTTAGAGGAAGACTTAATGAATTTTGGAATGAACGGGAGGTTCAGGTGTGAGTTTGCATGAAAGAGAATCAGGTTCATCAGAAGGTTTTTTTGAGAATATCTCATGAGTTACGGACTCGAGGAGTGATGTGGTTCTTACATCTTCTAGGAATTGGATTTATTCCCCCCGGTTCTTTGATGAGAGATATTCTCCTTCATTCATCAAACTCTCAGCAGCTACAACCATGATGTTATCAGCTGCTTCCTTTTCTGGTGACTCCCTAAGAGTTACTTAGTTCAACACGGAGGAGCTCAGATACTGGTCAGGATCATCCTCAAGGGCTTCTGACACTTGAGGAGTAAAACATTCTGTGGGGTATTTGACGAGATCGTAGGGTTGACTAGTCATAGGATTCCCAAATTAATGGTAGATAGGATTTATCAGAAATAGGAAAACTATAGGAGTATAGGAGGATCCAAGAGTGGGTCAGGTGGTAAAAGTTGTGAAATAGTAGTGTTCTGGGAATGGTTTCAAGGATGATAATGAAGTGGTAGAAGTGTTAATAGTGGGAGAATGAGGTGATTGTTCGATCACCATTAGATGAGTGCTTTATAGATGAGAAAAGAGAGAGAGATAGAGATAGAGAGAGAGAGAAGGATGAGAAGAGGATCCTAGATATACAAGGGAGATAAAGGTTCATGACTTGCCGTGAGAGATAAATAAAGTTTTATTGGAGGAAGGACTAATGATGAGTGATGAGCGAAACAGGTTCAGAAATTGCCGGCAGGTTTGTGGAGAAGTGTTACCATGCAGAGGGGATGAAAGGATGTGACAGACAAGACATGACACACAAACGTTGAAAAATCAGATGATGTGGCAGATGAGTTAGTTTTGTAAAAGTTTTGTTTGGAGAGGACATGCGGCACATTACTACTAACTTGAGGTATAGGAACCTGATGCTAGAGCAATCTTTTGAACAAGATTTTAGCAGCTCCCCTCTTGCAGTTCATAATTGTCCCTTTAGCTTCTATGATCGTCATGCCTGTTTACTTACAACGTTATTGATGTAAGTTAGGCTTGGTCAGAAAACACTTTAGCTACCTTTACTTGAAAGTGTCTTACACAGCTAACAAATGGAAGATACGGTTCAGCATTAGATTCTTTGTGACCCCATCTTCACCTTGACTTATCCAGGCTACTTTCTACTTATAGCTTTGATGCAGATGTCTGGAGTTTGGTCTTCGATTCTGCAATGCTTTCCACTGATTAATCCCTTCTTCATATTGACCCTCAGAAGATGATCTCACCCTTCTAAGTGTTTGAAATTTCTCTTCAGTTGTTGATGAGGTCATTCCGCTTTGCTTCGTTGTCTCCCAAAAATAAATCATGAATCATGACAAGAGAACTGCTCCAAAAGTGCTTTCCTTTTCCATAGAAAAACCTGCATAATTAACACTATCATACCCAACAGGATTAACAATACTGTCACCTGAGGGGTAACACGAGATCAGGTCCTGAGTTCCTCTAAGGTATTTCAACTCCTTTGTGGACACCCTTAAACTAGGATTCCTACGGACTTACACGTTGGATTCTATTCAGGAGCGAAGAGGGAAAAAAGCAAAAAATTCTTATCTCACTCTTAGAATAAAAAAGAGTGATTGACTTGTCGCACAAATATGAGCCTTTGGTTTTCAAATTTGAGACAGAAGTTTGATTGATGAGGGAGATGTGGAGGTTAATTTGATTTCCCACACTTTGTGTTCTGCTACTTGTATCGTTCCATGCTTTGCATCCTTGCTCCGCTCTCAGCTTCAGTGGTAAAGGGTGGTGTACCAGGTTCTTTGTGAGACGTGGAGAATGATGTTGCATTACATTTTTCTAGTCCCCTTCATCTTACTCACTTTATCATCGTTTCTTTCTTGGCAAGAGGAAGTGTCTTGTTAAAGACCCCATGAGCACCCCCCCCTATGATTCAGTGTGCCATTTGTTGGAGACATTCTGGCCCTGTTTCGTGGATTGTACTCCAGAGAGATTCCTTTGCTCGTCCCTTTGTATTAAGCTTCCTGGCTAACCTTCCTGTTGTCGAGAACATGGTATTTTTGTCTGTTCCATTCTTTTTTACAATAGTATCACTTTACTTTGAGGTCCTTGATTGTTGGGAAATTGTCCTTGGTCCCCTCTTCCCTCTCCTTCTTCGTTTTGTGAACTCATTTCTAGGGACATTTCAGCTTACCAAACCACGGGCCAGGTCCTGCTGAGTTAATTTATCCAAAGGTGAGAGGATTGCATATACCAATCATTCAAGACAAGGTTACGACTTCACTCATCTCATACCACCAGCTTTTGGGTATTCATCCTTAGTTGAAGTGGATGTTCTTGTTTCCTTTGTCCACTAAGATCACTTGGCGAGTTATTAGATTGGTGACTACACTCATTAGTCCATTCACATAGTGCACATTCCCACCTGAGTGCCAAAAGAGCGTATCTACCTTTTCATTCACTTGAGAATGTACCCTTTACTTCCTTCTTATGGATACATTCCCTTCCAGCAGGGCTGTCAGTGAGAAGAGATTCATGATATTTTCAGCTGCGTGCTTTACGTATCCACTATCTACAGTCCATCGTAGTCCGCTTCCTCTCACTATTCCCTACCCATGCAAATCAAGGGTTAGATTTAGGAACCCAAACTAGTTTGGTTTCCTTGTTACTATAAAAAGGATGAATGAGGGATTTCCTAGTCCACGCAGGTAGCATCCACTTTTTACGAGTGGTACCTGGTCCTTTGCTAGTAGTCACTTTATCAGCAAACGCTTTGTTCTTCTGAGCAGACTGAACCTTTGCTTGACAATTTTATTTAAAATGCCTATTGTTTCCACGATGGGTATATATCCAGTTATCAGGTACAGTGACATACTTGTTATGTGGGTTGTAGGGAGTTTTCTCCCTTTGGAACCCAATGCCCTGCTTGTTCCCGCTATGGTTGAGATACATGGCAGTTACAACATCTGAGGACCAGGTCCACTTCAGGGATTTCTCAAGAAAATTTCTTACTTTCTCCAACTTACCTTGGAGTTGTTGATTCCTTGTAGAGACTGGTTTTTACAACAGTTAAATCCTTTTTAAGCAAGATGTGCGAATCACTGGTTACTTCCTTGCCTTTCCCAAGACTTACACTTCCATGTTCTCTATTGAATCCCTCAATGGTTTCCTCTAGATCAGTGCATATCACTGGTAGGTCATCCCTTTCTTCTTCAATAGATGCAACTTTTTCTTCTAAAGTGTGTTTTTCATTGCTAAGACCTTGTAATGTTTCTTTTAGATCAACAAATACTACCATCAGATCGTTTCTCTCATTCTCCACGCCAATTATTCTTTCATTCAGGGCCTCCTTCTACTGTTCAAGATTAGTTGTGGTCTCATTTAAGTCCACTACACATACCACTAGATCATCTCTAAATTGTTCAGCCTCTCCTAGTTCTACGGTCAGAATCTCCTTATCATTTACAAGGCTATAATAGGCATCAATTAGGACACTAGATAAAGACCTTAGCTTATTAGAAGTATAGGATTTCAAATTTCTCTGAGCAACCCTGAAGTTTACCGCATCGTCTTCATTTTAATCATCATCATTTGACTATGCCATCAGTGAGAACAGTGAGTCGTACTTTGTTACTTCAATTTCCACTGCCATCATGGAACTATTTTCTATATTTAATTCCCTTTCGAATTCACTTGAGGAGTCACCCCAAGCAGCAAGAGCCTTCTTAACGATATTGTCTGCAGTGCTTTTTCGATTGAATTTTTTATTTGGAATCAGGTTCCTTTTTCCTGCTTTGACAAGATTTTGCTTGCATTGCTCCTGTTTTCATGAGTGGGAGTCTTTGATTAAATGCTCTGACTTTCCATATTTGTGACAGTGATCATTGTTCCTTTTTTTACTTGAACTGACCCACTTTGTTATACCACCATTAATTTAAACCATCTTTTGAAACCTCTTAGTAAGATAGGCCATGTCACTATCTTCATCACTTGAATCCTTTCTTTTATCCTTAAGCACCAGGTTCTTTTCCTTTTTGGGCTCTTTTCTTTCACTATCTTTCTTTGTTTTCATCTCGTATATCTTCAAATTACCAATCAACTCATCCATGGTTGGAGTCTGTAGATCTTTAGCTTCAGTGATGGCATTTACCTTACTTTCCCAAGACCCAGATAAAACACTGCGAATTTTCCTTACAAGCTTATTTCTGGAAATGACATCTCCAAGTGAGTGAAGCCCATTTATGATGGAGGTGAATCTGGTGTGCATATCTTGTGTGAACTAATCATCCTTCATCCCGAAGAGCTCATATTCAGTGGTGAGCATGTTGATCTTGGAATGTTTGACCTGAATAGTTCCTTCATATGCGGTTTGTAAAGCCTCCCATATTTATTTGCTAGTATCTCAAGCTGATACTCTGTTGTACTCATCAGGTCCTACGCCACACATCAAGATTTCTTGGCACGATTGTTCTTTTCTACAGCTTTTCTGTCAATGTCATTGTACTCTCTTCTCCCTTTGGGCGTCAATGGTCCTGTTTCTTCAAGTTTCTTCATGGAAACATATGAGCCATCACAAATGATGTCCCACAGCTCTGAATCTTCTGCCGTCATGAAATCATGCATCTGGTTCTTCCACCATCCATAGTATTGACAATTGAATCTGGGATGTCTATAGGTTGATTGCCCTTCTTCAAAGTTTGGTGGAGCAGCCATTGGGGGATGCTTCCTAGGTGTTAGCCTGATAGTAGAGACCCGCTCTAAGACCAATTGTTAGTTAATGCGAGTCCACCGAACTATAGAATACCTGGTCCTCTAGGAAAAACCCCAAAAAAGGGATCAAAAAACCATGACCTGCTCTTGTAGGCTTTTAACTCTATAACTTGTAATCTACCTATTACAAGCCACTTTGTAAACACCCTAATGCAAAGACTTCAAACTATCTTGTGATACAGCCACCACAAGACACTTTGCAAACAACCTAATGCAAAGATTTCAAACTAACTTGTGATACAATCATCACAAGCCACTCTATAGCTCTCCTAGTTATAAAGGATTTAACTTTGACTATTCCTAGTCAAAAATAAACTATGAAGTTTACGAATTTGGTTTGTTCCTAAGACGGTGCTTCTAAGAAACCAAAATAGGAATTACAATGACGAACAATTAACAAGATTACAACTTAACTATGGATATACATAAAACTCGCTTAGAAACTGATCCTTAGTGGAGTTGTCTTCTTGTTCTTGTCATACCAGTGACTTCAATGCCAGATGAATATTTTTTCTTCTTGAGATAATATCGGTGAATGCACAAGTATGGTGTGTATTGCACTAGTTTTTTTTATCAAAATTGATATCACAGTGGATAGTGATGTCAACTTTTGGTGTACTTTTTCCCAATGAGAAGTGACTACTGCACTATCGGCACAGCAACTTCTGGGAAATTCTGTTCCAGCTGAATAGTGGACTTTGTACTTCTGTCAGGACACACCATGGACCAGGTCCTAGGTGTGTTCCCTTTCTGTAACAATTGCCAGATGATCACTTTCTTCTGTTACATTCCAGCTGTGAACTTGACTTGTATTTTTGTTAGAGAACCCTAAGGGAATAGGTCCCTATTCTGTTCCTTTTTATTTTAATTAAATATTGTCACTGACTTGAGCTTTTGTCAAAGAACCCTAAGGGAACAGGTCATCGGGTCCCTGTTGTGTTCCTCCATGTGGTCGTTCATCCATTTGCTGATGTTCAGGCTTTGTCCAATTCATATGAGGTATGTATTCTGTGGGGCAGGTTCTCTATCTGGTTCTTCATGACAAGTTTGTTAGATTATTAAAACTTAAGACGCATAAGGTTAAGTAAAAAACCCATCAGGTTGGCTTTTATACCTCGTTGTGAGACCAAGAAATCGAGGAACCTTCTCGAGGTTACGCCAAAGGCGCATTTTTTGGGGTTCAATTTCATACCGTACTGCATGAGTATGTTGAAGGCCTCTTTCAAGTGGTCGATGTGATCCTCTTTCCTTTTGAATTGACCAACATTTCATCGATGTAGACTTTCATAGTTTTGCCAAGCTGGTCTTTGAACATCTTTGTCTCCAACCTCTGATATGTTGCCCCCGTGTTTTTTAGTCTGAAAGGCATCACTCTGTAGTAGTACATCCCCTGGTGAGTGATGAAAGTGGTTTTTCTTGGTCTTACTCCTCAATGAGGATCTGTTTGTAGCTTGAGTAGGCTTCCAAGAAGCTTAATAGCTTGTGCCCGGCTATTGCGCCAATGAGTTAATCAATATATGGTAGTGGGAACGAGTCTTTTGGGCAGGCTTTGTTCAGATATGTGAAGTCTTCCCACATCCTCCATTTCCCATTCTTCTTTTTTACCATGACCATGTTGGCAACACATTGAGGGTACTTCAATTCTTTGATAGATCCATTTTCCAATAGTTTTTCAACCTCCTCGCGGATTGCATCATTTATTTTGGAGTTGAATTTCTATCTATTTGCCGCACTGGGGGTAAAATGGATCGACATTCAACTTATGTGTTGCTATCTCTTTCGGGATGCCTGCATATCTGCATGGGAAAAGGCAAAAAAGTCTATGTTTTTAGTTAAAAATTGATGGAATTTACCTGGTCTTTGACGTTTATGGCCGATATAGGCTTTTTTGATGTGGTCATTTTTGTCACGCTGTACGGGATCAAGATCCTCTACAGTCGACCTGTGGCCTCTACGATTTTGGGGTCCCCGATGACATCAGTTCCTTCATCGTCACCTGAGCCCGACCTTGTTAATTGCTACACGGCCTCTGCTTTACCTTTTAATTATTTGTTTTATGGGTAGTCTTGGGCGATGATATAGCATTCTTGGGCAGTGTATTTCTCTCCTCTAATGTTGAATATCCCCCTAAGGGGTGGGAAATTTGATAACTTGATATAAGCTGGAGGGGACGACTTTTATGGCATGTATCTATGAGCGACTTATGATGGCATTGTACATCGTATCCTGATCCATAATGTGGAACGCGATCTCCAAAGTGAAGCCACCGGCCAGGACGAGTAGCATGATTCTTCGGATGTCTGCTCAATTGCATTGTTAAAACCCGTTAGTGTGATGCAGCATGGCACTCTCCTATCATTGAGATTCATTTGTGCGAGAACTCAAGGGTGGACAATGCACGTGTCTCTCCCATCATCTACCATAATATGTTTTACGTCAATGTCAAAGATGCATAAAGTAATTAAAAGGGCGTCATAATGAGGAAAGACCAAACCATGGGCATCCGATTTATCAAAGATGATACTCTCTTTGATTTTGTCATACCATTCATGGGTAATTGACCATTTCAGTTTATGGGTGGTCGTGAATTTTATGTTGTTTATTGATGTGTCGTTGCCTCCTTTGATGATCATTTGGATGGTTCGAGTTGCGGAGGGTGGTTTTGGTGGACTCTCATTTTGTTCACGTCCTCGAGTGAAGTTTTTCCTTCCTCGATCACTTAATAGTTCCTTCATATGTCTTTGGTGAAGCATGTTCACAGCCTCTTGCCTGATAGCCATACGGTCCTAGGTTTTGTGGCCCTGTTCCTGATGGAACTCGTAGAGGGTTTTTGACTTTCTGGTGTTTGGGTCGGACTTTATCTTCTGTAGCCATTTCACTTATGGGCCAAGCTTCTCCAGGGCGTAGACTATTCTTAGGTAGAAATATAGAACTTGTGAGCAGATAGAAGTGGAGGCATACCTCTTTTGCTTCAGTGAGTCCCTGTTGGCGGCCTAGATGGGTCATCGCTATGAAGGGGAGGTGGTATGACGGAAGCTCTAACATATGGTTAATTTCCTTCATAGTTGAGTCACGGGCTTGAATGGTCCTTTTGTTGTCATTTCTTTGGTCTTTCCTGGATTCTATTTGGACTGAGGTTAGCTGTTGAGTTGGCCCGTTAAGGTCGTCCTCCTCAGCTCGCACTTCGGGGAAATAAGAATTGTGTATCTAGTCCCAAGTTATTGGGGGGATATTTTATGAGTTAGCTTAATAATTTTTTGGTCGCCTTCGAACTGTTCCTATCTAACCCGTTCTGAAAAGCTGCTCTTGGCATTCCTTCTGATATATTTGATAAGGCTATCCTCACACGATTGAATCGGGTGAGGAAATCTCTTAGTCCCTCACCGCGTGATTGTTTGATGGCAAATATGTCACTTACTCTTGCTCTACTTTCTTAGCCCCAACATGGGCAGTCACAAACTTGTCGACCATTTCTTTAAATTCTTTAATTGAGCGTGCATGCATCTGTGAATACCAAGTTAGTGCTCCCCTTGTGAGGGTTTCGCCAAACTTTTTCAGTAATATGGAAGACGCTTGTTCTTTGGTGAGGTCGTTGCCTTTTATTGTGGTGACGTAGTGGGTCACATGATCCTCAAGGTACGTCTTGCTATCGTATATTTTTAAGTACAGTGACATTTACAAATTTTAGGTATGGCGTTTGGTGCAGCTTCTTCACTATACGGTTGCTCAACGAACTGGCCGATGTCTCTTCATGGTAAGAGTTCTGGGGCGCCTAGTATATTTTATAACCTTTGTTGATGCTCTTTCATTTGGTCGCAGAGCATTTGTTATCTATCTCCTCCATCTTTCTCTAAATGGCTATGAGGGTGTCGTTACCTGCATCACTATTGTTGTGAGTAATATATGTCACGAGAGGAGGGTCGTGCTGCTCTTCTATCACTGGTGTGAAGAAAACTTTCACGGTTTCTTTGTTCGTCCTTTGGACGGGCTTGTCGAGAATGCTGGTCAGCGTGTTTGTCAACCATGTCTCGAGCAGCTTTTCCACTACTGGATGTGCCTCTTCCATTGTAGATGTAGAGGCCCCTTTAGTGTGAGGCTATGATGCTGCCGTGAGGAGGGTGCAAACTATTTCGATGGGGAGATGTATTTGGTAATATGTCATCATCCTCCGTTTCATCGACTTCATTGATGGTGTTGAGGAGATTAGTAGTAAGGTCGGCTATTGCTTTTCTCTTTTCCTCTGCATTACCTACCATGTTAGGTTTGTGTCCACAAGGAAGTGTTGTGTATTTTGCATTTTTTTGTGTTATAGATCTATAGGAAACTAAAATTTTAATTTAGAATCCCCATAGTCGGCACTAAATTTTTTGACCAAAAAGTATAAAACTTTTGGTTAAACTAATAAAGTAAAAGATAAGGGGATAATCCTAGATAAAGATAATGACCCTAGATCTAAAATCACCTTATGCGGATAATGTTGGACCACATCGAAGTGTATTTAATAAAATAAACAATAAATGTTGTGGTTATAAATAGGATGAGAATAATGACAAGTATAACAATAAGTGGCACTAAATGTAAATAAGGAGGAACATTCGCCCAATATTGAATGAACCTAATGATTCCTTCCTCTGACAATGATGAATACAAGAATATGAAAGAATATCGGACACTTTCTCAGATCTGATGGAAATGACAATGGATAGAATATAAAGATCGAATCTCTTCAGAAAGTTGATCTATGTATTTATCTAAAGAGCTTACTTTTCAAAAGTGTTCTTATCATATGGAATACTACATGCCTTTTGCCTTAACTCTCCCACTATTTACATGGGGTATTCCCGAAGAATTGTAAAAGGTACAACATAAGGAATATTTGATAGAATATTCCCTTTGAAGGTTCCAAAGTTGTACTAGCCGTTACTTCTGTTCATACTGCTTGACCTCGGCCCTGATAAGCTACTCAACGGCTTGTTTGGTTAACCATTGATTGACTTCGGCCAAACTACCCATGATAAGTTAAAAATCTCACGAGACGTAGAAATAAATGAATGGCTTTGAGAAATTTTCTGTATTGATGATGTATTTTCTGTGTACAATGCATGTGCTTATATACAATCTAAAAGAAATCTAAGAAATAACCACCTATACATGTGTCACTATTATATTTGTATATCTGTAACTAACATAGATGTGTAAATACAAAGAACAAAGAATAACTATAATGACTATACAATATTCCCTTCTAGAATCTTCACTCATCAATGTTGAATAGGCCCAATTTTTATAAAAATACGAAAGCCCAATTGCAGAGACTCGTAGTGAATTAATCAATTGGAATGAGTTTCTTTATCCAACATAGATTTAAAAGAGTTTGGTTCTTCAATCCAAAACTCAAACTTAGGAAACCAAACCAAAACTTAGCCATCTTTAGGGTTCCTCTATAAATGTCAATCTTCACCAGAAACACCATTTTTCAGCCCAACACCCCTCCTCAAGTTAGATGAGCATGAAATAACACCCAACTTTCCCAATAAGTTAAGATGGTGAGGGCCATTGAGTAAAGAGATCTTCTGGTTGAGAGGAAGATCTAAGAAAGCAAAGGGAAATCAAGCCGGCGAGGAATTATTGTCGGACAAAATGGCTGTCAAGCTCTATGTGTTTCTTTCATTCATGAAACATAAGGTTTTTAGCGATATGGATGGTTGCTTGACTATCAAAATGAAGAGGTACTGGAAGTGAGATCGGGATAGATAGATCTTCAAAAGACAAACTAACCAGGTAAGCTCGGCAACAACCCGTCTCACTGACCGATATTCTGCCTCGAAAGAACTGAGAAAATCAAAGTCTATTTTTTTTATTTCCAAGATATTGGAGAAGAACCTAGAGAAATATAGTACCCACTGACTGAATGGTGAGTATCTGGGCAGGAACCCTAGTTGGAGTCACAGAAACCCATCAGTTCAAAAGAGGAAGAAGCGCTCATGAATAACCCTAGCCCGGGATCTTTCAACAAATAACGAAGAACACGAAGAGCAGCATCAAGATGGGGTTTTCTGGATCTTGCATATACTGGCTTAGATGCTACACAATGAATGAAAGGTCTAGCTGGGTATTTGTTAGATAATTAATCTTTCCAAGGAGGTGCATGCAAAGGGTTGGATCAGAAAGAGGAGCACTAGTCTTGGCATGCAATTTTACAATTGGATACAGAGGTGAAGAAACAAGAGTAAGATGTAGGGAGTCAAATTCACTCAATAGATCCAAGATGAACTTCCATTGAGAAAGAATCAGCCCCTGGGGTTCACGAACAATCTCCATGCCTAAGAAAAAGTGTAAGTTTCCAAGATCTTTTATTTGAAACTCTTGATTTAGAAAGTCCTTTAATGCATTCAACTCGTCAACATCATTTTCTGTTAATATTAGGTCGTCTACATAGACTACCACAATAGAGATAGAAGAATCTAATTTCTTGAAAAAGAGAGAGTAATCATTTTAAGAGTGGCAGAAACCCTTGAAGTTGAGAGTAGTAGTGAGCTTAGCATACCACTGTCGAGATGCTTGACGAAGCCTATAAAGGGACTTTTTCAATAGACAAACCTGTGTAGGTGAGGGAGGAGTAACTCCAGGAGGAAATTTCATATAAACCTCCTCGTTTAAATCACTATGCAAAAATGCATTATTCACATCTAATTGAAAAATACCCCATTTTTTCTTAACTTCCAACGAAAAAATACACCTAATTGTGGCTATCTTGACCAAAGGTGAAAATGTTTCATTAAAATCAATACCTTCCCTTTGAATTTTTCCACGCATGACTAGCCTGGACTTCAATCTTTCAGCACTCCCATTTGAGTGTTGTTTAACTTTGTAAACCTATTTACTCGGTAATGCCTTCTTTCCTGGAGGTAAATCAACCACCTCCCAAGTCTTGTTAAGCTCATGTGTCTCAATTTCCTTGGCCATGGCCTCTTGCCAACCTAGATTATGAGCTGCCTGAACATAGCTTTTAGGTTCACAAATATTAGATAAGGAGTTGATCATGTGCTGATTAGAAGTGGAAAAACCACTGAAAGAGAGTGAATGAGGAATAACTGGAGTGAGAAAACAAGCAGAACTCACATCAGTGAGTTGGAGAGCATTATAAATGTATTCCTTTAAGTAGGAAGGTGTTTTGTGAGGTCTAGTAGACCTCCTAAGGATATAATCTACCATAGTTTCTGTTTCTGGTGAGGATAAGATAGGTAGAGGGTTTTTTGGTTGGGAAAGGGAGCCTGAAGATCTTTAAGGGGAAACTGTGGACTGAGTATAGGAAAAAAGGCTAGATGGTGTAGGGGTCCTTGGTTCAGGTGATTGATGTGTGGAGGCAGACGTGTTGGGTATTGAAGAAGTCTGTCTACTGGTGGGTCTCGGATAAATAGGTGCTTCTTAGGCTGCATAAAGAAAGGTAGAAAGGAAGTATCAGAACTTGGAGAATTGATAAAGTCAAAAGGAAAGAACTCTTAATGAAACTCCACATCCCTTGAAATAAAATGCTTAAGAATCTTAAGATTAAGTACCTTATACCCCTTCTTTCCATGAGGATAACCAAGAAACATATAAGGAACTACTCTAGATTCAAATTTGGTTCTATGATTAGACATAGTATAGGAAAAACATAAATATCCAAAACATTTAAGATAAGAATAGTTTGGTTTGGAGTTGAACAGAACCTCATATGGGGTCTTTAAATTTAAAACGCTAGAATGAAATTTGTTAATTAGGTGAGTAGCTGTTAAAAGGAAATCCCCCCAATATGAGATAGGCAAGTGAGATTAAACAATAAGGCTCTTGAGGTTTCCAATAGATGTTTATACTTTCTTTTCACAACTCCATTTTGTTGTGGAGTAGAGACACAAGTGGTTTGATGTATGATTCCTTTAGCAAGTAAGAATTCATACTGTAATTTCCCACTTCCAAGCTCAAAAGCATTGTCTGATCTAATTATTTTCACCTTGGTGTGAAACTGTCTTTCTATCATGGCTAGAAATGATTTTAAAATAGTGAATCATTGGATTTGGTGCTCAATAAATAAGTCCATGTACCTCTACTAAAATCATCAACAATGGTAAGAAAATATTTGAAACCATAATAAGTACAATTTTTATAGGGAACCCAAGTGTCCACATAAATCAACTCAAACACATGTTTAGTAGAAATGCTTGAAAGGAAAGGAAGATTAGATTGTCTTGCTATAGGACAAATAATACAATGAGTAGAAAACTTAGAACATGAAGGAGCAGGTGAACATGGAATATTCTTCATATGAACTAAAGGCATGTGCCTAATATATAATGCCACAACTTTTCTTTTATATTAGGATTAGAAAAAGCAAAACAAGAATTGGAAATAGCACTAGACTTTGATTCCTTGCTAGAAACTAAACTACTAGTAGACTTAGAAAAACTCTTGGAAACTTCTGCAGGCTACCTTAAGTGAAAGAAATAGAGGCCTCCATTCTCCTTACCAATATCCAGAGGGCTCTTCAATGAATGGCCCTGCAGTAGAAAATAAGAAAAATGGGTGAAAAAAATGTACTTTTGAAGCTGTCTGTAAAGCTTATGTACTGACAGAAGATTAAACCTGAAAGAAGGTATATATAAGACATTCTGCAATAGCAAATTAGGTAGAAGAATGACTGAACCAAAATGAGTGACTCTAACTCTACAAGAATTAGGTAGATTAACCATTATTGGCTTAAGCAAGATTTTGAAATCTGAAAAGAAACTTTTATTGAAAGATATATGTTTAGTAGCTACATTGTCTATTATCCATCTCATTATTATATTCATGAAACAGGCATATGAGTTGAAGAATTTAGAGATACTAGCACAATTCACACTGATAGAGGCATCACATGTCCCTGCAGCTTGTTGATTGAGGTTCACCTGTTGCAGCAACTGGAGTAGTTGTGTGACATTCTCCTGAGTAAGTGCCTTTATGTCTGAAACACTTTTTGCTCCTTTTCCACCCTCTTCTTCCATGGAGAAGGCATTGGTTGCCTGTGGAATCCCAGGATTCATCTCCTGTTTAGTAAACTTAAAATCTATTGGAAAACCATGAATCCTGTAGCATTTACCAATTATATGCCCAGGCGTCTAACAACAGGCACAAACACAGGTGTTCTTCCTTGCATAAAAAATTACCTTCTGTGCTTTATAATCATTGATTCTCTTTCCTCATGTTCCTTGATTAGCAGCAAGGAAAGAGGTTGTATCTCCTAGGTAAGAAGGAGTGGCATGTATTTCTCTCTGTTTCTCATCTTGAGTAACAAGAGAATAAGCATGTCCAATAAAGGGTAGGGAAGATGACAACAGTATGTTCCTCTAACTCAAAAGAAGGTGTCATTTAGTCCCATTAAGAACTGCAACAATCTCTTATCTTAATAAGGCTTCAAACTCTTAGCCTTAGCACCACAATCACACTCAAAAATACAAGCAGAGTAGGTGTTGAGGGCATCTAGCTCATCCCATTGACTTTTTATCTTAGTGAAGTAGTTTGATACACTGAAATTACCTTATGTAACAACACTTAATTCCTTTTGCAATTGAAACAACTTGGCACCATTTGTCTGACAAAATCTGTCTTCTAGGTCACTCCACAGGTCTTTTGCACTTTGGGAATATATGACACTTTGAGCTATTTCCTTGAAAAGGGAGTTGAGCAACCAAGAGAGCACAATGTCATTACATCTAGCCCATGCTCTTTAGAATCTTCCTTAGGAACGAAAAAATAAAGTTCCATCAATGAAGCCCAGCTTGTTTTTGCTGAGAGAGCAATTACCATTGCCCTTCTCTATCCTCCATAGGCTCTTCCATCAAAAGTTGAGGAAAAGAGATTCATCCCACGGTAATCAGAGGGATGAAGATAATAAAGGTGCACTAAATCCACTATTCCAGCTCTAACAGACGTTGCAACTGTAGCAGCATTAGAGGTGGTAGAAGCTGGGGGAAGGACCTCAGTAGGATCAACAGGAGTACTCATGGTTGCGTGATTTGAAGAAGAAAAAATGATTGAATTGAGTAGATTAAACCTGCTCTGATACCATGTAGAAATAAATGAAGGATTTTGAGAAATTTTCTCATTATAATGATGTATTTTTTGTGTACAGTGCATGTGTTTATATGCAAGCTAAAAGGAATTTAAGAAATAACCACCTATACATGTGTCACTATTCTATTTGTATATCTGTAACTAACATAGATGTGTAAATACAAAGAATAAACAATAACTATAACAGTTGTACAATATTCCTTTTTAGAAGCTTCACTCTTCAATGTTGAATAGGGAGTTGAGCAACCAAGAGAGCACCATGTCATTACATCTAGTCCATGCTCTTTGGAGTCCAGAATCTTCCTCGGGAATGAACAACCAAAGATCCATCAATGAAGCCCAGCTTGTTTTTTGCTGAGAGAGCAATTACCATTGCCCTTCTCCATCCATAGGCTTTTCCATCAAAAGCTGAGGAAACGAGATTCATCCCTGGGTAATCAGAGGGATGAAGATAATAAGGGTGCGCTAAATCCACTATTCCAGCTCTAAAAGACGTTGCAACTGTAGCAGCGTTAGAGGTGGTAGAAGCTGAGGGAAGGACCTCAGTAGGATCAACAGGAGTACTTATGGTTGAGTGGTTTGAAGAAGAAAAAACGATTGAATTGAGTTGATTAAACCTTCTCTGATACCATGTAGAAATAAATGAAGGATTTTGAGAAATTTTCTCATTATAATGATGTATTTTTTGTGTACAGTGCATGTGTTTATATGCAAGCTAAAAGGATTTAAGAAATAACCACCTATACATGTGTCACTATTCTATTTGTATATCTGTAACTAACATAGATGTGTAAATACAAAGAATAACTATAACAGTTGTACAATATTTCCTTTTAGAAGCTTGACTCTTTAATGTTGAATAGGGAGTTGAGCAACCAAGAGAACACCATGTCATTACATCTAGTCCATGCTCTTTGGAGTCCAGAACTTCCTCAGGAATGAACAACCAAAGATACATCAATGAAGCCCATCTTATTTTTTGCTAATAGAGCAATTACCACTGCCCTTCTCCATCCTCCATAGGCTTTTCCATCAAAAGTTGAGGAAACGAGATTCATCCCTGGGTAATTAGAGGAATGAAGATAATAAGGTGCGCTAAATCTACTATTCCAGCTCTAACAGACATTACAACTGTAGCAGCATTAGAGGTGGTAGAAGCTGAGGGAAGGACCTCAGTAGGATCAACAGGAGTACCCATGGTTGAGTGATTTGAAGAAGAAAAAATGATTGAATTGAGTAGATTAAACCTGCTCTGATACCATGTAGAAATAAATGAAGGATTTTGAGAAATTTTCTGTATTAATGATGTATTTTTTGTGTATAGTGCATGTGTTTATATGCAAGCTAAAAGGAATTTAAGAAATAATCACCTATACATGTGTCACTATTCTATTTGTATATCTGTAACTAATATAGATGTATAAATACAAGAATAAAGAATAACTATAACAGCTGTACAATATTCCATTCTAGAAGCTTCACTCTTCAGTGTTGAATAAGCCCAATTTGTATAAAGATAAGAAAGCCCAATTGTAGAGACTCGTAATGAGTTAATCAATTGGACCAGATTTCTTTATCCAACATCGAGTTAAAAGAGTTTGGTTCTTCAGACCAAAACTCAAACTTAGGAAACCAAACCAAAACTTAGCCATCTTTAGGGTTTCTATGTAAATGTCGGTATTCACCAAAAACATCATTTTTCAGTCCAACACGAGACACCTCTTCATTTTGGATTTCCTCGACCAGATTTTGACCCATATAGTTTTAACTTTTTTATTTTAATAACTTTTCTTAATATATCACTTGACTTTTTATTTTTAACTGTAAATTAAAGATTGAATAGTACTAAAATAGCCAAAGAATTGACATAAAGTGTTATATAATGCTATTAAAGTGATGTTACATTCCTTCTTTTAGATAAATTTAAAACTTTTCTCAAAGATATTCATTAGTAAGAGGAATTCGAAACAAATAAAAGCATAGATGACAAAGATTCCAAAAATAAAAAGCATATAAATTTATTAATTCTCCTTTTCTGGACAGTAGTCGCGACCATCCAAACCTGAAGCAAATTCTAATGAATCAAACATCTTTTCGTTTTCCTTTCAAACATCTTAACTTATAGAAACATATGATAAGAAATGTTTATTCTTCTCCAGCAACAGCATCTCCTCTTCTGGCAATCCCATCCATACTTCAATTCCGTTGCCATCAGCACTATCTATAAGATTGAAACCACATGGAAACTTGATAGGATTAGCTATCCAAATAGGTTTACCCCATCCAAAATCAGCTTCATAAAATGGAAGCTTACACCAACTAATACAACCAGCAATTCCTACTTCATTCCCTCTAGTTATACACAACTCAAGTATTGAGTTCATGTAATCTATGTACCCATTCTTCTCATGAATCCTTCTTATATAACTATCTTCCACCATCCTTATTGATTCTTCAACTCTTTCCACCAACTTTTTGTAACCAATGACTCCTTCTTCAACTTCCCATCTGGCCATTGTTGGATAAATAAGATTCCCCATGCTATTTGTTGGTAAATTAGGTATCATTCTCTTCCTTAGATTGATTGATGTCATTAGTATGCAAACTTTGATTTCACTTTTTTTGTCTTTCCATGTTGATATAATTGCTGACCATAGGAAAGCTGACAAAGCCTCAAAACGAGTCGGACAATGTTCGCAACTCTGTATTAATGCAGCTAGCTTTGAGTTATCAAATATGAATCTCTTCATTGATATTTTGAAAGGCAACTCTTCTGGTATTGGAACCATGGTTAACAAGGGATTATTACTAAGATCTCTTGGAGGAAAAAGTCCAGTAACATCAACGATGTAGCCATTGCCAATGACATTACTCTCTTGACCATTTTCTTGATTCATTTTTGCCCAAGTTTTGACAAGAGTGGCAAGTGTAGATGCATCAGCAATTAGATGCCAAACGCACACACCAATGGAAATTCCTCCACAAGGGAACTTAGTCACTTGAACTGCTAGCAAAACTTGATCACTCGGTTCTTTAGATCTTACATGAGGATGGCATGGAAGCAATTGAGAAAGAGTTCCAATTTTTGGGTCATTAACAATGTTGGACAGGGTAATGTTACTTACATTTGCTTCAAGAAAATCGACTCCTTTATCGTTGCATTCGATCGTGAAATCATCCTTTATTCTTCCAGCTAGAGGGTACATATAGTTCAAGGTTTTTGAGAGGGATTTTTTGAGGTGATCATGGGAGAATTTGGTGGTTGAGTCATAGAAGAGGACAATAGGAACATAAGGTCCTGGGGTTAATTGATCTATAAGGGAAAGCTTGTAATCTCGTTGGCTTAGAGGTGTTGGAGAAGATGGTTTGATTATATCTTTGTAAGTAATTTCCACTTTCATTTCCATCTTCCCTCACTCTATAGTTAGATTTTAATGAAATGCTTAATGCTTGCTTGATGAGTTCCACACTATTATTATATAAAGGGCAAGATTCTTTTATAACTATGGGATTACATACAATTTCAATAGACAAACATACTATAAATTAAAACAACTTACCGAAATATTACTAACATACTATACAACAACTTACCAAAACATAAACATGCTATACAACAACTTACCTAAATTTAAACATACCGTACAACAACTTACCTAAATATGCAGGATTACATTTACTCTGTGAAAATTAAAAGTCTTTTCCCAGTTTATTTGGATTTCCTAAAGTAAGGTTTAAAAGTTATCTATAATTAATATATAGTTGTTTTATCATCGTTGGAAAAATTGGGAGACTTGAAGATAGACTGAAGCGAATGTCAAGACTTTTCGGTTCAAATAACTTTCTTTAGAGAGTACACCCTCACACTTTCTAGTCCAATAATACTCATAGGCAAACAACGAAATTTTACAGTTAGCAATATTTAAGAACTCCCTTGGTCCCTTAATCAATTTCACTCTTCTATCTTTTATACTTAATTTCTAACATTAATTAGGTCTTGTTAGTTGTAGAGTTTCAACAGAGAGAAGATACCCGCCAAGAGATACTTCTTATTTAATATGATTTTTTTTTTTTTCCTTTTCTTAGTCTTATCACGGTTTCTCATTTCAATAGAATAATTCTCAATCTCACTTAATATTCAAACTTTAAATTCTCATTTCAAAATAACAATCTCTACTTAGTATCTTCCTTTTTACTGGTAACCAACACTACCTATAATAACAAGACTTATAGCATAGTAATATGGGTGAAAATCTTCCACACAATAGATTTGGGTTCAACTCTCGTCTCCCGACCCACTTTTTCCTGCAATTAGTTGAATAATTGTTTTTTAAAAAAAATTAATGTTCTTGATGGAGCAATTGACCCTCGTGGCTTCCATTATCTATTTATCAATGAAAAGAAAAACAGACTAACAATCAAAAAGATACTTCTCGCAAATACCATGAATTTGGTTTCCCATAGAAACCACCAGCATATTGATTGAAAAATACAATTTTTCTCACAGCGGTAAATCGATCTGCAGCTTGTTTCTTCTACGCACCCATTTGAAATCTCTCCCCAGATCTACCGTCGTTTATCCATCTTTGCCGAGAAAGTATAAGTTTCTATCACAAATGAATATTTTACAACAATAAGAGATGGACAACTGCATCGAAACAGGACACACTCTCAAACCATACTGAAGTGTATCAGAGATATGTGAAGGCACTCCTGCTGCCAACTCTTCTTGTAACACTATCAAGGAGTTCAGTAATACAAGAGACAACATCCAAGCAAGCAATATCAAACATTTCCTTGGAATGAGTCAGATTGGCAGATATCACCTCGACATAATGGGCATACTCTACATCAAAATGAACAACGGTTATGCAACATATTTGAACTCTACAAGTACTAACGAAAGTTCTAACTTTAGTGGAAGATGCTTTTCGCCAAAGAAATAGATAATTATCACAAGACAAAATTACAATCAATCTTATTTCTTTGAGCTCTTAATCAAAAACTAGTTACCACACATAACAGAGTACAAATGAAACTTTGCATGGACTTCAGGAACTACACTCTGTCCTAATCTAATTTTCTTTGGCTGAGTAATCTTATCCTAATCTAATTCTTTTCACCAATTCTGTAACCACTCACTCCCCACCTCATCTATTCCCTCATACACACACTCACTCACTTTTCATAGAGTACCAATGATTCTTCAATTTGTTCTTTTTTAGTTTTCTTCGAGTAGTGACCAAGATAGATGTCACTTACTTAATCCTGATTGATACAGTCCTCGTACCGAAACCAGATCTCACTAGATAACGAAAAAAGTCATTTTTCCCTCTAGACATTTCTTCGCTTATTAACCCTTTATCGATGTCTGAAAGACTTACAATGGGAGTTTTCTCCATTTTGATTAATACAATTTACCTTATCAAAGAAAGGGGGGCATTTTAAATCTCCAAAAAGCATCAGGGTCAACTAATGTAAGAGAAGGTCCCTTAAAAAGCTTTTATTTGCTCTTAACATCTGATTGTCACTTCTACAATCTTAAACTAATTGTTCAATGATTATGTTTTATCAGGACTCAATACCTCTTACACAAGTAGTTCATTCATTTCAATCGCCTGAATAATAAAGATTAGTAGTTCTCTGTATTGAAAATACATATACGTAAGCGTCCACTTTTCTTTATGGGAGACAATGGTTCTTTTGTTGTAAATATATCCACATCAATTTATGCCAATTTTATCCACCAAACTAGCGGATATTCCTTCATTATCATTTGTGGCACTCGACATTACTCGAAAGAATTTTTTAACGGATCCTACTCGATATTACTACAAAAATTATTTACCATAAATTTTTTATGCTGAAATCCGTCTTGACGCTCAAGGTCTTTGGAATACTATTATCCAAACTCCAAAGTAATGAAGTATCTACCTAGGAATAGCCTAAGTTATGATTTTCCTCGTCATCAAATCCATGAAGGGTAAAGAGTAAGTATAATAATAATGTTACCAAAATAAGCTTTCAATTTAAATTATATGACGATAATATCACAGATGATGAAAAATAGAAAAGTTCTTCTCCAACTAGACATCATCTTCACAATATTTTTAATTGAAAACTTATTATGAAAATGACAAAATTATGCCCCATTTAAGGTTTTAAAATAACTAAGTATCAAATCAAGATAAAATGAATGTTGTGATTTTCCATCGTCTTCATCTTCATGAAGGAATAAAACTGAATAATAAAGATAACTAGTTATCTGGTGTGTACACACATACACACAAGTGGATGTCCACTCTTTTTTTAAACATGATAGATCCACTTGAATTATAGAATAATGTGAACAAACGGTAATAACCACTCGAAATCGATAGTATTACTGAAAGCTCGTTATGGGTAGATGCATTTTGCGGCAGGAACTTACAACCGTAAGTATAATTCTATTGTTTCCAAAATAATTTTTCAATTAAAACGATGTGGAAATAATATCATAGATGAGGAGTTTTTTGAAAACTTTCTATTTTTTCCATGCTTCTAATGCAATGTTAAAAAATCAAAATCGTTAAAATGATTTTAAGGAACACTTTGAGTTAATCACATGCCTACTTGTGCCTAAGTAGAATAATACTCTATTGATGAATATCATGAAGGTTGTCCCATTGGATCAGCTCCATTCCCAGAAGTAAATGTAGCATTACACGATCAATGCTTTAGTTCTGATCCTCAAAGCAGATCCACATCCACAACTATTGCCACGACCACAATAATTATCTTGTCTCTTCTCTACATTCACTTCAAAGGATGGAGCAGATCCAGCTCGGAACGAGTTTAATGACTTTTCATTACCGAGTATTATTCTTCAGAGCTACAAGTAAGCATGTGAATAACTTATAGTATTTCTTAAAACCCTTTTTACGATAGATATATAGCAGCGCATTTGAAGCATGAACAATATAAAAGGTTTTCTCCAACGAGACATCATCCGTGATATTATCTCCACATAATTATAATTGAAAACTAATTTGACAATGATAGAACTCACGATAAGCTTTTCGTAATACTATCACTTTTAGATGTTATACCAACAACATACCCAGTGAAATCCAACAAGTGGGGTCTAGGTAGGGTAGAGTATATGCAGACCTTACCCTTACGTTGTGGAGTTAGAAAGGCAAAGGTCATACTTTCCTTTAAACTATTCTACTATTTAAATGAACCTTTCATAGTTAAAGGAGGGGTAGAGGTAATGAAGGAAAATCTTAGCCTTCACTTTATCGTGATTGTTTCGTTACATTGGATAATAGTACTACAAGGATCTTTGGCGCCTAGGTGAAATTCAAATCAAGGAATCAAGACAAATAACTCTTCCCAGTAATGTCGACTGTCACAAATGTCAATGATGGGATGAAGATATTATCTACTAGTTTAGCAAATAAAAGTATACATCCACTTATGCGAATATATTTTACTTTCTCTAATTTTCTAAAATACTACTATTCTCTTAATATTATAGTTCTTGTTAATTACCTTGTGTTGAAACACTGTATATACTCTACGTATTTGATAGATCGTTACAACATGTCCTAAGATATGCCGCTGAAACTTAAAGGTAAGTTCTACAAAGCAGTAGTTAGATCGACTATGTTGTATAGGGCAGAGTGTTGGCTGATAAGAACTCTCATGTCCAGAAGATGAAAGTAGCTGAAATGAGAATATTGAGATAAATGTGCGGGCATACTAGGTTAGAGAAGATTAGGAATGAATTTATTCGGGATAAGGTGGGAGTGGCCCTTATGGAAGATAAGATGCAGGAGGCGAGGTTGAGATGGTTCGGTATGTTAAGAGGAGAAGCACAGAAGCCATAATTTGGGAGATGTGAGAGGTTAACCTAGGTGGTGGTATAAGGAGGGGTAGAAGTAGGCCTAAGAAGTCTTAGGGAGAGGTGATTAGGCAGGACATGGCGCAGCTCGAGCTTACTGAGGACATGACCCTTGATAAGAAGGTGTGAAGGTCAAGGATCAAGGCAGAAGGTTAGTAGGTGGGCGAGCATTTCCCTTTGTCTTCCTCTGTTCGGTGGTATTAGTACTAGTTTGATATCTTTCTACTCTTAGATTGCTATTATTACCTACTATTTAGTTGCTACCTTTGTTTCGATTTTCTTTTAACATATTGTTGTTACTACTTGTTGCCATAACTTCTTTTCATCCTTTCTTTAGCCGAGGACAGTGTTGTGAAGAGCGTGAAGCGAGGAAAAGCGACAAGCGATTTTTGAAGTGAAGCGGAATTTTAAAAAATATTAAAATAAATACTACATAGACAATGAAGCAGAAGAGGAGAATGACAATAAAATGAATATTGCATAGACAACTAAGAATAAATGATATGAAAAAGATGGCAGTAAGTATGACAAAAAATGGCAGTATAACTGAAACGGAAAATGGGCAGCATTTTGCTGGAATAGACCACTAAAACAATGAAAGAAAATGAACAAGAAGAAGAAGAGGAGAATGAGAAAAGGAAGAATGGAAGAGGGAAAAGAATTCGCCAGCAGTTCGCTGCTATTTGGACAGTGAAATAGTGAAAGAAAAAGAAGAAGAAGGAGGAGGAGGAAGAAATCACATACCTGGGACCAAACTTGATGATCTCGAAGTTAAAAAACGGGAGCTTTTTTAATTAATTGACATTGGCACCCAATTATAAAGAGGAGCGCTTGCTTCTGTCGCTTTGTTCGCTTCCTCGCTTTTTAGGGGAAGCGATCGCTTTTGTGTACCTGATACGATTCAGATCAGAGAAGCGCCAAATGCCTCGTCACTTTTAACCACACTAGCCTAGAATCTATCGGAAACAGTCTCTTTGCTCTTCTTGGGTTTGGGTAAGGGTAAGGGTAAGGCCGCATACATCTCACCCTCCCCAACCCAACTTGTGGGAATTCACTAGGCATATTGTTGTTGCAATATATCCTAAATGGTTACATTGCACGATTTAGAGATTCTATTACTTAAGTGGAAAGTGTGACACATTGAAGATATTTTGCTATTATCTTCAAATTGGACTCTGGTAGGTCTAAGAATTTGGATATGTTTTGGCTGCATTTGTCCAGTCTTACACAGTTTCTTCCAATTGGGAATATCTTACTTAGAGATTTTACTGTGTGTGTACAATACCAATATGGTAGATATTGGTACAATACCAATGTGTACAATACCAATATCTACCCCTTCTTAGTTTTGCTATAGGGTTTAACGAACTTCTTTATAACAAAAAGAACACTCTTGATTGGAAACATAATAACGACCTACAGAAATCATACTCAATGTGCGGCTGTTTGGGCCAGCTTATCTCGGATGAAACTTACTCTCCAAAGTAACCACTTCATCGAATCACAAGTACACACTCTTGATGCTAACTCTAATTTCAAACATGCTGCTTTTGCTTATGTGTATGGTAGTAAAGGCAATGGAAAGATTGAGGCAAAGGGGTACTAACAAGAAATAAGTCTTAAAGAGTTCCCATCTCATTAGATCATATGCAAATAGATTCTTGTTCATCTCTAAGTGAGTCTCATGATACGCGGAAAGAACTTCAACCTATATTTTAAGGCTAAATTGAAGTTTCATAACTTTATTCTTGAGGAAAATAGCCAGATACATATAGTTGAGGAGCTCAATTGACTTTCCAGCACAAAACAAAAGAGAAAAAGTATACCTGTGAATTTCTTTGAGCCATTTGTCAACACAAGTCCTGTGAAATTCATGATGGCAAGGCAGTGTTCGTAAAGTATCTCCCTCCTCGTACTCAACCAGACAAATGTAACATCTGTCACAGTAAAGCCAAATAGTTCGCATAAGAAAGACAGCCGCAGTATTCAAGTTAAAAAGAACACACAACATATAAAATTTTGACTAAGAATGAACAAAAGAAAAGGAAATATTTATGTATTCTTAACTTTGACTTTGATATTACGTAGAACCAGTAAAGGAGCTTTAATATAAAGCATGCAATCATACTTTATTTATTTTCGGACATAACAAGTTATGATTGGTTTACTCCAAGGTGCTGGTAACCAAACAGAATATTTCAAGGTCTAAACATAAATGCTATGCTAACATAAGACCTGCATGAAGAGTGATAACAGCAAATCAAGCATGAAAGAAGACCACTATGTCCACCTAGAACTCTTTATGACTTCTATTATAATAGGAAAAATTAAAGAAAGAACAATTGACCGGAAAAGATTAGTAAAGAAGACCCTCAAGATTGTTTGTACTTAGTTGCAAATGCTTTGGAGTTAAGAGGTTTCCCAGCATCTTAAAATCTTTTCTTTTTTATTTTTGTCAAGAATCACTGCATTCGCTCAGGGTCTGTGTTGGTAACATCAAATATACAAAGACACATGTTCCAGTGCTAGAGATACCATAACATGACTTAAGCCCTTGGTTTAAAAGAGAGTGAACCTATTTGTCTAGGCATAGAGTTTAAGAAAGAATGAAAGACTTTTGAAACTTGTGGGTTAAAACAATTCATACATATTTGTGTGGCTATAAATCATCTCACTAAGAGTAAAACAGAAAGTTTAAAGTTAACATTGTTTTCATTCTTTTGGAAGGGACTAAAAAGGAAATAGGTTCCTTCTTTTTGAAACGGAGGGAGTATATAATTTGGAATAGCATGCCAGACTATTCACGCATATGTCCGTGCTTGCATTTCAGACAAAGCAAACTCTCAATTCATAAAAGAAAAAACGAAGAAAACAAAGATTACAATGGTAGAGATCTCAGCTGAACCAGAGATCTCCTTGCTAAATGATTCTAAATCATGTGACACCAATACAAC
Organism: Nicotiana benthamiana; assembly: GCA_034376525.1. NCBI lineage: Eukaryota > Viridiplantae > Streptophyta > Magnoliopsida > Solanales > Solanaceae > Nicotiana > Nicotiana benthamiana. Next base: position 109,907,973 of record CM067332.1, on the reverse strand, counting down.
TAATGCCAAGTGACCTGGCTAGTGGTTTGTTGAAATGCATCGCATTATTCAAGCTTTACACTGAGAGCTGAAAAATACTTCAACTTATTTTTCAGAACATTCTTCAATCATTGTAATATTGGAAACCTTCAGAAACATCTATTCACCTCCGTTCAGAGGAAGAGAAGATCGCATATCGGGGTTTGCTGAATGTAGTTTAGAAGGAAAGAAAGAGGGTTAAGAAGAGTTGCCAGACCATCAGCCTATTTTCATTGGTCATATTTTTCCTTTTCCATAGGACTACTGATTATTCAATCTGGTAGGAATTTTCAGTGGCTTTTCCTTCAATCTTTTTGTCTCTTCTAGCTGCTTTTCCACTAAATTTTTGCATAACCTTTTGGAATGCATCTTTATTTACTTCTAGAAAGTGCTATATTAACATATGAATAACTTTGTCCATAAGAACTAGAGATTCAAAACTAAAGCACAAAACTGTAAATGGTGCAAACAGATACAGGCAAAGAGTAGCATGTAATACTCACTGTGCAACTTCGTCATTCGAACTCCTACAAAATTTGTTGTATGATCTGACAGGTAGGGATTCTACAACTTCAATGGGTGCTGGAACAGACCCAATTGAGGACACAGAAGGCTGAGATGATAGCACAACCGATTGCTGATGAATTTCATCCAGAACCTAAAATGAGTACCCAAGTTCAACTCGTACTGATGATTAAAAGGTAAGTGTCTGCAAAGTAAAACGGATTGGTAACATTACCTCAAATAAAGCTTCTGCCAACATAACAATTCTTGAAATGCTTGCTCTGGCACCACTGTCACTATCTAAGTTAGCTCCTCGAGTACCACTACGACATGTACAGTGTCCCGTTCGTTGCTGACCAGATAAGACACAAGACCTCTCATGGCCAGACTGGTTCTCAAAGCGCCTTCCCAGTCTTTGAAGAGCATAGACCTAAAAAGTAAATAATATGTTCGTGTAAAGAGGATCTTGTCCTGGCTCAAAACTATACATGATTAGAGGAACCCTACATATCATATGCTGTTCAAGCTCATCCAGATTACAGTTCTGTTTCCAGAATACATATTCTTAAGCATTATTTTGGAAGTAGCCATTTCATAAGTGGCCAACGAGTTACGCAAAACACGAGACAAGCAATTAGAAGTGCTGCATTCATGTATGAAGAAAAATAGACTTTTACCCTCTTGCTTATACGGGGATGCAATATAAACCAAATGTGAGCATGACGAAGTTAGGCAGATATTCACAGACCTGAGATCTTATTCTTCTTCGCCTCTCTAGCCAATTTGACCTATGATCCAGCATATCACTATATCTTGCTTCTCTTCCTCTTGGGCTCTCAACTGCATAATATTGGCTCCCATACAAGGAGGTAGATGTACCAGATGATGAAAGGCCAGAAGTATTTGATAGATTTAAGTCATTCCCTTCGGATGCTGTCAATCTTAATTCACCACCTAAATTCTGTCTCACACTATTGTCACTAGCATGTCTGGTTTCTGTTTCCCGTTGAAACGAGCAAACATCAGGAAATGATGATCTTCGAACAACCCTATCACGAAGTCTACCAACACTCAGGGTTCTACTAATACTGATATTCCTTTCAGTGGGCTCACGAGCAGCACTTCTTCTGTCAGAAACTCTTGTCCCAAAACCATCAGTATAATTATGATTTCTTGGAGAAAATAAATTAACACTACACTCTACTCTAGTATCATTTCTGTCACCTGACAAACCTCTTCTGGACGCCATATGTGGTTCATCCATAACATTATCAAGGAAGTTAGCAGTTGAAGGAGTGAACGCCAAGTGATTAGAAGTAACATCTTCAGAACATCGACTAGGAGACTGATTGCTGAAACAACTAGGAAAGAAGTCACAACTTTGTGGCCTTTCATTTCTATCGGTGAATCTACCTGACGAACTTGAGCGTGGATGCTCACCCTCATCGGTTGAAATAGCAAACCTCTGTGAAGATGCAAAAAGGGACCTTGCTGACCCTAAACTATTTGCTCTGCTCAGCCGGAAGCTCATGTTGCCAGGACGAAAACTGAAGCGGGGGAGGAAACGACCAGAAGGATTCGATGATCTAGATGATGAAGCTCGAGAAGAAGCATCACCTCTCCTAGCCACAGTATCAGATAAGCTTGATTCATCCCAATCATCAAGCTCATTACCGAAATCTACACATGTTTCATCATGCTTCTTAACTTTAACCTTTCCATACCATTCGGTCTTTCTTCCTCCTGATTTAGACTCACTCAAACAAGGGCCGGTAACCTCATTTCTTTTGGTTTGATGTTCCGAATCCTGAATACAAGTTTATGAATCAACAAAAGATATTGCATAGGTATTCATATTAAAGACACCAAATCCTCATGATTCAGCATCCACACGTTCCTCGTCAACCATATAACAATCATTTGCACCCACCCACCCTCCACACCCATACCTCCATTCATTCCCTAACTATTATTAGCAATCAAGACCATTTAACATAAAATTTCTGCTTGAGCGCAAGTCAACTGTTCCAACGGGTACATGCTATCTCCCACCACCACAAGTACCGGATAACACCGAGGCCAAGAACCGTTTAATATAAGACTATCGTATATTCTAAAAAGAAACTTACACGACAAATTTAGTAGTTTATACTAAATTCCATGTTTAACTGTGCAACGTAAATATATAAATGCAATTCTTTTTCGGAGCATTAACAATGCTAGAGCCATAAAACAACTAAGAAAGCACAATGAACACACCTCTATGCATGCTGAAACTTACAGAAAGAAAACACAAAAAGCAAGACCTGTGTTGCTTCATTGTCTGAATCACGAGATCCGAGACAGGAGGACTGAAAAACTTTAGTCCGAGTGGATCTAGATCTCCGAACGACAGCTGTCGAAGACGAAGATGAAGATGAAGCCGCCGGCGATGACGGCGGCGGCAGCGGTGAATCAGTTGCAGTATTCTTACTACTACTCGAACCCATTTTCTCAGAGTAGATCCAAATCTGAAGTTTCAGATCTAGTAATTTGAATATAACAGGTGGATTTTCATTATTTTATACACAACTAATTGCATATAATTCATGGATTAGTGGAGTGAGATAGTGGGGTATGGTGAGGGCTGGGGTGGGGTGGCGTGGAAGAGAAAGAGCAGGTGGCGTTATTTATGGCAGTATTTGAGGATTCAAATTCCAGCTTGGTTGGGACGCTGCTGTATTGTATACATTTTTTGTTGCTCTTTTGGTCTATTGCAGCCTTTGTAGTAATAGCGCGAATTCAAATGTAATCACTTTGTTGCTTTTTGTTTGGAGTTATAATACCCCTCTTTGGATTATTATGAAATCCCCCTTAGATTTTGGTAAATTTCTTTAATGGCTTACCGAAAAGGAAATAACATAATCATATACATATTTTATACGGAAAAGGGTCAGAAATGCCCCTAACGTAGTGACCTCAATTTAAAAATGCCTTCCGTTAACCTATTTTTAAAAAAAATGCCCCTACCGTTAAAATTCTGGCATATTTGTACCCCTAAATCTAACAAGTAAGTTTAAAAATGCCCCTATCGTTAACCTATTTTGAAAAAAATGCCCCTACCGTAATAAATATAAGTACAGTCAGTTGTTAGACTTAGGAGCATAAATATACCACATTTTTAACGATAGGGGCATTTTCTTAAAAATAAGTTAACGGAGGGCATTCTTATCCTGGAGTCAATACGTTAGGGGCAGTTCTTACCCTTTTCCCTATTTTATATATCGCGAATAATAAGATAGTGTTATAAAATAAAGATTGTAAAGTAAATAAATTGAATACATTCCTTTAATGTTTTTGCAATTTTATTATTAGTATTGAGAGAAATTAATATATTATTCAACTTTAAATTAATGTACGTAATGTATTGAAATCTCCTCTATCCATAGAAGAAAGGAAGCAGCTGTGAGGCTTTCCAAGGAGCAGTTGTGAGGTTTTTCTTAAGTTGTTTGTAAGCTATCTATATGAGCTACTTGCAACCTGCATGTCTAATAAAGAAGATGTTGCACGTCATTTTATTAAGTTGTTTGCAACCTTCCTGCGTCGGCTAATTTAGATAAACTTTAATGAAGTACTAAAAGGATAATCCTCTTTAGGAAGATTATCTACAGCGAAGTAATAAATGAACATCTACAATAATATTTTTATAACACTCCCCGGTGGATGTTCACTATTAATGTCTCGTTAAAACCTTACTAGAGAAAATTACGTAGGAAAAAATCCTAATCAAAGAAAAAGAGTACACTAATAATATATATTGCAAGCTACCTCATTAAAAAATTTACTAGAAAAATCCAATAGAAAAAAGCTTGGGCTAGGAAAAAATAATATAGTGAATATTTCACTCCCCCTAATAAAAAACATTATTTCAAATACCTAAGTTTCTGTATTCCAATCTTTTATAGCATCTTCTTCAAGATTGCAATTGGCAAAGACTTGGTGAACAAATCTATTTGATTTTCATTTGACGGATTTATTGCACATCAATGTTATAATTTTTCTAAAGATCATATATATATAATAGTTTTGGTAAAATGTGCTTCAATTTATCTTTTATTAGACCTCGACCTAGGATGATTTTTAAGGGAGAATTCAACACCAAAGCATAATTTTGTACTCTTTAACTTACTTCCTTCAATTTCTATCATCACCCATTAGATTTCTAGTCCTAAACTTGTAGATTCATGGTAGAAATTAGGAATATTTGGAAGAATGGGGTTTTTTTTACAAATTGGGGATTTAGAATTCAATTTGAGATCGGATTCCGAAACTAATTATATATTCGGGCTCGACGTGAATGGGTGAATGAGTTTTGGTCCGAACTTCGAGTTTTGACCAAGCAATCCGGGGGTAAATTTTTTACTTTTGGGGGGAAATGTTGGAAAACCTAAACTTATGTAGTGAAATTAATTCATTTAGCAATATTTGATGTTATTACGTTAATTATGGCTATATACGAGTGGTTTGAGGGTGGAATCTAGAGGGAAAACGGTAATTGAGCAGTGAGTGGCATGTGGATCGAGATAAGTGTCGTGTCTAACTTTGACTCGAGGGTTTAGGAGCCCTTGACTTATTTTTCTCATATTATTGGCTTAAGCTGGTTTAACAGTGTTTTATGGCATATTTTGGATTGGTTTCGCTGAGCATTATTATTTGTGTGAAGTTTCATAACGTACGCGCTTTTCATTTGCTTTAGTTTGAATTTTAAATATTGTGAAGAGTTTTGATCTAAATTGTGAAATTTCTATACTTATTGAGTAATTGATGCTGATATAGTGGGATCCGGTTACGCACCACAACACGAGGAATAAAGATAATATATTAAGAAGGAATAAGAGTGAAATACTATTATACGGTGGGATCGGATTGCATGCCATAACAGGAGGAATAATTAAGGGTGGATTAATATGGAGTGATAAGGGCAAATAGTCATATTAATATTGATATGTGGTGGGATCGTGATGCGTATTGCATCAGTTTATGTGTTTATGTATCTTTTTTCTATTATGTAAGTTATTCTGTAGCTTTGTATTTCACTTTAGGATTAGTTATAGCGGATAGTGATAAGACACTTGAGTTCCATTTTCATTCCTTGCAAGTTACTACTTTATTTTATCTTGTCCTTCTTTCTGCTTTTATTTTACACTGTATGCAGGTTATATTGTAATTGTCTCGTTGTAGCCTCATCACTACCCCGTCGAGGTTAGGCTCGGCACTTACCAATATATGGTGTCGGTTGTACGAGGTCGGGTGGAGATATTTTCAGCTAGGATACCCAAGGTAGTCATGCTGGTGCCCGCATGCCCTAGATTCCCCTTCTATGCTCCTACATTTACTGTTTTTACTTCCCTTTCTAAACATTTGTATCTTCTTTCGAACAAATGATTGTAGCAAATCTTAGTGTGTTCGTGGATTGTGACACCGGATTATGGATAGTAATAGCAATAGTATTTGTAGAGGATATTTACTTATTCACAAAGAGGATATTTACTTACTTCCTGATTTATTTCTACTTATTTTAGCTTGCTTATCTTTAATCACCTAAACATAAAAGAAATTGGTTAATAATATGCTAATGTTGGCTTGTCTAACAAATATGATATTAGACACTATCATGATCCCAACAATAAAAATTTTGGATCGTAACAAATAGGATTTGATATAGAATCGTAGGACTAAGCATCTCTCTTTGCATTGAATGCTTTCTGTCTATTGCTGTTGCTTTTTTATTTCAATATATTGGAAATTAAACCTCTTTATGTTAGAAGTAATTTCTTTAACTACAAGAATAACAAGACTATTGTCTTATTGGATGATGATCAAGTTAACGTGGGCAAATTTTTATGTCAAATGGTGTATTTTTATTTTATTTTTGGCGGAATGACTTAAATGACACTGATACATGTCTCATTTTATTATGTCGGTTTTTTTATTTTATTTTTTTTCATCCAAACACTTTAACTTGTGGAAAATTTATATTTTAAAACCCTCTGACCGTTGACCAAGCACATGCGACAAAATAATAGTTGAGTTGGACAAAATACGTGTAATTCACGCGGATAATGAGCACGAATATGACATTTTGAACCATAAATAATTAAAAAAAATAAAAAGCAAAAATTATTAAAATAAGAATGAAGAACAAATAAGTTTAAAAAAAAAAGGAAAACAAATACATGTACACTTCTTTTTCTTCCCCACTCCTCTCCCTCCCCCAACAGCATCTCATTCCCTTTCGTTCCTTGACAAGGCTCTTTTTTTGGGTGCTAATGCATCTACGTCAGTACAAGCTTCTCAATTTCTTGGAGTTAAGTCTAATGTTTATTTTATTGATGATTTTTATGTACAATACATTGACAATGAAGAAGAGGGCGGCTTCGACATGAGTATTTTTAACGTAGCAGCTAGCACCTTTAAGGGTTATTATAAGTGTCTTTCCCTTAATTGTTTTACTCCACTAATATGGTTTAGTGGAATAACATGGCAGGGCAACCCGGACGGTGACGACTTGCAATCGGTGTTTACAACCATGGTGGTGTCTCCAATTTCTCGCCTTGTCTTCAATATTATAGATCTGAGCTTTAACTGGAAGGTTATTTTATTAAGTACAAACCTACACGCTCTTTTCCGTTAAATTTTGAAATATGGAGGAGAAAATCAACAACCCTTGTTCCGCCATTGATTTTTCTCTATTTAAAATCTATGTTCTGCCATTGATTTTCCTTTATTTTCAATTTCTGTTCTGCAATTAATTTTCCTCCATTTTCAATTTTTGTTCCGCTATTAATCCTCCATTAAAATGATCTTGGGTTGGGGGGGGGGGGGGGATAATAATTATTTCCCATATTTTTTCTATGTGACCGTAATAAATGGTATGGAGCCTTCGTTGTTTAATAATTTTAACATGGCAGGCAACAATGGAGGAAATTGTATTACACGAATTGTTGCATCCTGCCATAAGTGTTTATTATACATATTTTGAAGAAGTGTAAGTATTTAATTGGTAAATTATTAAGTTTGAAGACCAGTATAACAAAGTGGTATAAATATAGATGTCATTTAGGCTATCACGTAGGAAGTGGATTTCTCGTGACTTTTATTTAGTATGGTTACGTGCTTGTCTACTTAAAAATATTTCTTCTTTTGTATTGTACCCAGAAAAAAAAAATTAGAGATATTTTTTAGGACGTTAATTTTTGTGTACAGATGATACTATGTGACTTTTATGTTCACTTTGTTATGAAATATTAGATTATGGTGGATGTCCATAACTCCTATAACACCCACTACTTTTATCCATTATCTCCATAACTCCCACTACTCCAATACTTATGGTTGTAAATCCCACACCTCCATGATCTCCCCCATGATCTTCCTCCATGATCTCAAAAGCTTAATGACATATTTATGGAATTCTTTTAGTATACCTCTATGTAGTACTATAAATAGAGGATGAGAAATCATTTTGTAATACACTTGGATACATAGAAGAAATATATTCTCTTCTCTATTTCTCTCTACTTTGTTGTCTATCTTTTGTTTATTACTTTGAACTAAGTTTTGTAACACGTTATCAGCACGAAGCTCTACTATCTCAAGAATCTCTTTGAGAAAATTAAGGTATTTTTTCTCCTCCTAATTTTATTTTAATTATGTCTGACATTATGAAAAGAAAGTTTGTTGCCCTTGAAATTTCGGGCAAGAACTACATGACATGGGTGTTGGATGCTGAAATCCATTTGGATGCAATGGGTCTTGGAGACGCCATTAAAGACAGAAATAATGCATCCACCCAAGACTGTGCTAAGGCCTTGATTTTCTTGCGCCATCACCTTGATGAAGGTTTGAAAATTGAATATCTCGCAGTCAAAGATCCACTTATCTTGTGAATGGCTAAAAGGAGAGATATGACAACTTAAAGTTGGTCACTCTGCCACAAGCACGATATGATTGGGCTCATCTGAGGCTCCAAGACTTTAAGTCTATTTCTGAATATAATTCTGCAATGTTTAGAATTACTTCTTAATTGAAACTCTGTGGAGATACTATAACTGATTATGATATGCTTGAAAAAACGTTTACAACGTTTCATGCCTCCAATATGGTTCTGCAACAACAGTACAGAGAGAAAGGTTTCAAAAAGTACTCTGAGCTGATTTCTCTTCTCCTTGTGGCTGAGCGAAACAATGACCTGCTCATGAGAAATCACGAAAATCGACCCACTAGGTCTACACCATTGCCTTAAGTAGATAAGGTGTATTCCCATTATGCTAAGCGTGGAAAAGGCTATGGCTTTAATCGTGGTCGTGGTCGGGGTCATGGCCGTGGACGTGGACAAGGAAGAAGTTTTCCTGGTGTTAGTCACCCCCCAAAGAGATATAACCACCAAAAGCGGAAATGGAATTATGAGAATCTAAAAGCAAATAGTTCAGAAACTATATGTTATCGTTGCGGTGGAAAAGGGCACTGGGCAAAAATTTGCCGTGTACCAAGACATTTGGTTGAGCTTTATCAAGCATCTCTAAAGAGTAAAGGCCCTGAAACCAATTTTGTCTCTGACAATAATTTTGACATCACCCACTTGGATGTGGCAGACTTCTTTGAGCACCCTGAGGGGAAAATAGATCACTTGATCGGTGATGGATCTATGGTTAAAGAAGATTGAGCAGTTTGATATTTTTATTTTTACTTATTCGTAGTAGTTAATGAATAAACAATTATCATAGTTTACATAAGTTATCTATTATTGTGATATGGTTCAAATTTTATATTTTTTGCTTTAAGCTAGTAAAGCTAAGTATCTAGCAAGTATTCGTTAAAATTATAATATGCTTGAAATAAAATTAAAAAAATATATATTAAACAGAATGATCAGTTTCATTTTTGTAAATCCTTTCTAATCTGCTCGGTGTTAATGTGTTAGCACATTAAAGGTGCTATTATGCTAGTAGTATTGAACCTGAAACAGATTCACTGCCAACAGCTATTAACTCAATTAGTTGAATCATTCTAGGTGAAACATTCAGTTCAAAACAATTCAATCAATGATCAAATATCGATATGTACCTTAAGAGTTTTATCAACTTGACAAATAATCTGTATTATGGTTTTAAAAATATATAACTTTAGATTACACATTCATCTTATGCTTTATTTGTAATGATTTTTCAGTAAGTTAATCGATTAACATAACAGATAATCGATTAACCAATATATTCTATTAAACTGGACTTTTTCCGCAAGGCATATTAGTCGACTATCCGATTTAGTTAATCGACTAACCTCAGCAGATTTTGAAAATATTATTTAATTATTAAACAACGGATACAAGAGTATTAAAAGGAGAATAACTATGATAAAAGATATTTTTTTTTCATAATGACCGCACTGAAACTATTATATTGAATCATAGACTTAAATTTGTTTATTCTCATATCTATAAAAAAAATACTAATATTTTTCGTATATTTATTTTGTATGTCAAACCATGGGAAGCAAATATGGATATCTCACAAAGCAAACTTGGATCAACATCCAATTGTAAAAATATTTATTTAATTGATTCATGTACCACACATACGATATTCAAAGAGAAGAAATATTTCTCTCATTTAAGTGTGTGTAAGGTAGATGTTACTACAATTTCTGGTAGTAGTAAATTGATTGAAGGCTCCGGAAGAGCAACTATAACTCTGCCTAAAGGAATAATTTATCATAGAGAATGCAATGTTCTCTTCCAAGTCCAAGAGGAACTTGTTGAGTTTTAAAGATATCCGTCAAAATGGATATCATATTGAGACAATAGATGAGAATAATCTTGAATACCTCATCATTACAAAGAATGTCTCTGGCCAAAAGAGGGTTATTGAGAAGTTCCCATCTTTATCTTGTGGCCTGTATTGGACATAAATTAGTGCAATTGAGGCACATTCCATAGTAAACCAAAAGGTTACTGATTCCAATACTTTTGTACTTTTGCATGATCGATTGGGACATCCTGGATCAATTATGATGAGACGGATTATAGAAAACTCATATGGGCATCCATTAAAGAATTTAAAGATTCTTTTAAATAATGAATTTTCTTGCACTTCTTGTTATCAAGGCAAGTTAATTATTAGACCATCACCAACAAGGTTGGAACTGAGTCACCTATGTTTTTGGAACGTATACAAGGGGATATTTGTGGACCTATTCACCCACCTAGTGGGTCCTTTAGATATTTTATGGTCTTAATAGACGCATCCTCTAGATGGTCTCATGTGTGCCTATTGTCATCACGCAACCTTGCGTTTGCAAAATTAATGGCACAAATAATTCGATTACGAGCACAATTTCCTGATAATCCAATTAAGTCTATTAGACTAGATAATGCTGCTGAGTTTTCATCCCAAGCATTTAATGATTATTGCTTATCAATTGGGATAAAAGTGGAACATCCTGTAGCTCATGTTCACACTCAAAATGGTCTTGCAGAATCTTTAATTAAACGTCTGCAGTTGATTGCAAGACCATTACTCATGAAAACAAGGCTGCTCACTTCGGTTTGGGGTCACGCCATTTTGCATGCAGCAATGCTAGTTCGTCTCAGACCGACGAATTATCACAAATATTCCCCGTTGCAATTAGTTTTGGGTCATGAACCTAATATATCCCATTTAAGAATTTTTGGATGCGCAGTATATGTGCCTGTAGCACCGCCATACCGCACCAAAATGGGTCCGCGAAGAAGGTTAGGAATATATGTTGGGTTTGAATCGCCCTCCATTATTCGCTACCTCGAAACATTGACAGGGGATTTGTTCACTGCACGATTTGCAGACTGTTGATTCGATGAGACACTTTTCCCAAAATTAGGGGGAGAAGTTGGTGAAACCAAACGGGAAATTTTGTGGAAAAATCCATCATTATCTCATCTTGATCCACATACTTTTATTTGTAAAAAAGAGGTGCAAAATATTATCCATTTGCAAAGAATAGCAAATCAAATGCCTGACGCATTCACGGACTTGAAAAGGATAACAAAATCTCACATCCCCGCAGAGAATGTTCCAATCCGTATTGATGTCCCTATTGGACAATCTTCTAGTGTCATATCTAATGAGTCGAAAGCACGACTAAAACATGGCAGGCCATTAGGTTCCAAAGATCGAAATCCTAGAAAAAGGAAAGCAAATGATCAAAATGACACTACGAAAGAATCTCATAAGGAAATTCACGATTTAATAAATTATGAGATTCATGAAGAATCTATTGAGCCCGAGACTCAGGAAAATAAGGAACTATCAATAAATCCAATCGATATTGAGACAAATTTTAATCGAGTGGATATAGTGGTGGATTATGTCTTTGCATATAATGTTGCATCTAGCATTATGCAAGAAAGTGAGGATCTTGAACCTCAATCTGTTGGAGAATCTAGACAAAGACTTGATTGGCCAAAATGGCAAGAAGCAATCCAATCAGAATTGAATTCACTTGCAAAACGTGAAGTTTTTGGGCCTATAGTTGAAACACCTAATGGTGTTAACCCTGTTGGCTATAGATGGGTCTTTGTATGCAAGAGAAATGAGAAAAACAAGGTACAAAGATATAAGGCACGCCTTGTTGCACAAGGATTTTCTCAAAGGCCTGGTGTCGATTATGAAGAGACATATTCACCCGTAATGGATGCTATAACTTTCCGTTATCTCATTAGTTTTGCTGTCCTTGAAAAGCTTGACATGCATTTAATGGATGTGGTTACTGCCTATCTTTATGGCTCACTTGATAATGAGATATACATGAAAATTCCCGATGGATTCAAAATGCCAAACACTCATAATTCTAAGTCTCGGGAAATGTTTTCAATCAAATTGCAAAGATCTTTGTATAGTCTAAAGCAATCAGGACGAATGTGGTATAATCGTCTTAGTGAGTATTTATTAAAGGAAGGCTATATAAATGATGCCATTTGCCCATGTGTTTTTATAAAGAAAACAACATCGGAATTCGTTGTACTTGCCGTATATGTCGATGACATAAACCTTATTGGAACTCCCATAGAACTCCAAAAGGCGATTGATTATTTAAAGAAGGAATTCGAAATGAAAGATCTCGGAAAGACAAAATTATCTCTTGGTTTGCAAATTGAATATTTGGCAAATGGAATTTTTGTTCATCAATCTGCCTATATAGAAAAGGTATTGAAACGGTTTTACATGGATGGAGCATATCCTTTAAGTACTCCGATGGTTGTTCGATCGCCTGATATGAATAAGGATCCATTCCGACCGCAAGAAAAGAATGAAGAGCTACTTGGTCCTGAAGTACCATATGTTAGTGCAATTGGCGCACTAATGTATCTTGCAAATACTACAAGGCCTGACATAACTTTTTCAGTTAATGTCTTAGCAAGATATAGCTCTGCTCCCACAAGGAGACATTGGAATGGAATCAAACATTAAAAGGGACTACCGATATGGGCTTATTTTGTAGCAATAATTGCAGTCCTGATCTTGTTAGTTATGCTGATGCTGGATATTTATCTGACCCACACAAGGCTCGACCTCAAACAGGTTATGTGTTTATCTGTGGAGGCACTGCCATATCTTGGCGATCGACTAAGCAATCAATTGTGGCTACTTCATCTAATCATGCTGAGATAATCGCTATTCATGAAGCAAGTCGAGAGTGTGTGTGGTTGAGGTCTATAATACATCATATTCGAGACAAATGTGGTTTGAAATGTGACAAACTACCCACGATTTTGTATGAAGACAATGCAACATGCATAGCCCAATTGAAGGGAGGATTCATAAAAGGAGATAGAACAAAGCATATTTCACCAAAGTTATTTTTCACACATGATCTTCAAAAGAATGATGATATCAATGTGCAACAGATTCGTTCAAGTGATAATATGGCTGATTTGTTCACAAAATCTCTACCAACGTCAACCTTCAAGAAGCTGGTACACAAGATTGGAATGCGAAGGCTCAAGGATGTGAATTGATGCTCTTTTCAGGGGGAGTTAATGCGCGTTGCACTTTTTTTCCCTTACAAGGTTTTGTCCCACTGGGTTTTCCTTGCAAGGTTTTTAACGAGGCAACAAAAATGCATTTTGTTAGATATGTGTACTCTTTTTCCTTTTCTAGAACTTCTTTTTCCATTGGGTTTTATTTTAGTTAAGGTTTTAACGAGGCACATTATCTTTGGACATCCAAGGGGGAGTGTTATGAAATATTAGATTATGGTGGATGTCCATAACTCCTATAACACCCACTACTTTTATCCATTATCTCCATAACTCTCACTACTCCAATACTTATGGTTGTAACTCCACACCTCCATGATCTCCCCCATGATCTTCCTCCATGATCTCAAAAGCTTAATGACATATTTATGGAATTCTTTTAGTATACCTCTATGTAGTACTATAAATAGAGGATGAGAAATCATTTTGTAATACACTTGGATACATAGAAATATATTCTCTTCTCTATTTCTCTCTACTTTGTTGTCTATCTTTTGTTTATTACTTTGAGCTAAGTTTTGTAACACACTTGATCTTCTTTTATATTAAATATGGTTCTATGGTTTTCGTATGAAGGAAAAAAAAGGCATAAGTTATCATAATACCAAATGGCTCCTTAAATGCTGGAAAAAAAATTGTGCTTTTTCTTAATCATATGACATTTGGAATTTATTAACATGACTAATTCAGATTTATGCGATATAATATTAAAAGGATTATGTTTCTTACCACAAATATTTTCATTTCTAGAATCTGAACCTAAAATTGCGACGATCTGGCCGGTCATGTTAAGAATTAATGTCTTGATCCCCTATTAATTTCTTTTTTTGAGTTTATTTTTGCTATTTTGATTTGTTGGGATGTTCGGTTTGGAGTTTCGGAGAGTTTTGGGACATTTAGCCCCACAATGAGAGTCCAAGTGTTAGAAAGTTGACTTTAGTCGGAACAGTAAGAAGACGGCCTCGGAATGTAAATCTGATGGTTCCGTTAGCCCCGTTAGGTGATTTCAGGCTTAGGGCCGTGATCAGATAGTGTTTTGGAGGTCCCTGTTAATTTAGGCTTGAAATAATGAGAGTCGAATTTTTGAAGTTTACGATCCGACAGTGAGATTTTGATTTAAGGGACGGAATGGAAGTTCAAAAGTTGGAGTAGCTCCGTAGTGTTGATAAGACGTCCTTGTAAAATTCAGGTTATTCCGACGAGATTTGATATACTTTTCGACCGAAAGCATAATTTAAGAGTCCTTGGAGATCTTAGGCTTGAATCTTATGTTAAATTGGTGATTTTATGTTGTTATGAGTGTTCCGAGGTTTTGAACAAGTTTGAACAATGTCATGGGATGTGTTGGTACAATTAGTTTGAGGTCCCGAGGATTCAGGCGAGTCCCATGTAGGTTTCGAGATGTTTTAGGCCAAAAATCATAGCTATAGAAGTTCTAGAAGGGTTGTAGGTCTCGAAATTCACCAGCGCAGTCCACAAAAAATGGTGTGTGGCCGCGGTTGGTGCTGTGCGGACCTCATATAATGCTGTGCGGCCGCAGTGAAGAACATTTCGTTGGTCATATTTCAAAAGCTCATCTCTTTTGACCTACAAGGAATTTTGAGATGATTCAAAAAAGAAAATTGTAGCCCTTTATGTCTAGTTTCAGAAAGGTAAAGATATCACAATTTGGACATCTGTAGCGAAGTTATGGCCAAAATATTAAAACTTGTCTCTGCAATCAAAAACTTGTGCGGCTACAGTTGTTTTTGTGTGGACTGCACTAGTTTTGTGCGGACAGCGATCGTTTTTGTGCGGTCCACAGAGGCGAAAATTAGTGAGGTACTCTTTAAATATGAGGTTTTGGATTTTATTGATATTTTGACCTAGAGAGCTCGGATTTTGGTGATGTTTCGAAGGTTTTTCAAGAAACCCATCGGGGTAAGTGATTCTAACTCAGATTTGGCTAGAGTACATGAATCTATCATTGAATTCATCATTTAATTCGTGATTTGGAATGGAATGTGGGAAGAAAAGTTGTGAAATCTTTAAAAATGTAAAATAATTATTGGAAGGACCAAATGGTGTCGGAATTGAGTAATTTGATATGGTTAGACTCGTGAGGGTCTGAAGATTCTGGAAATATAAATTTTACCCAAATCCGAGACGTCGGCACGAGGGGGATTTTGGTCATTTTATCTAAATATTTTATTAGCTTAGAATTTAATTGTAGAATCAGTTACTTGAAGTATTATATACATTATGCAATTGAATTGAATAGATTTGGGCTATTTGGAGTCAAATACTCGTGGCAAGAACGTGGTTGCAGGTTGATTATTAAGCTGGTTCGAGGTAAGTGGCTTGTTTAACCTTGTGTGGGGACTCTCCCCTTAGTATTGGTATTTTGGTAATTAAAATGCATTGTACGTGAGGTGACTAGCGCGCACTTGTGCTAATTGTTGAAAATCCTATTTTTCATTAAAATAGCCTTACGTTGTATTTTCCTTTCTTGTTTACACTACTTGGAATTTAAGCCTAATGTTAGTCTAGAGAAATATGTTTAATTGACTTAATTGATTTACTTGCTCAAAATGCCTTATTTGGATTATGTTCAACATGCTAGGCTAGAAATACATGCTTTACCATGGTATGTGATTTGAATTTAATTGTGTATCTTCGTCTTGTTGCTGTATATTTACTTTGGGACAACAAATTATATTCCGGGAGATCCCTCTGCACATATATTGATTTAGACTATAGTGCGGGATACAAAGAGATCCCCGGCATATGTAATTGGGATACCAAGAGATCCTAGTACATAATGAGGATACCAAGAGATCCCTAGTATATATTGAATATACCAAGAGATCCCTAGTATATAATGAGGATACCAAGAGATCCTCGGGATACCAAGAGATCCCTAGCATATATTGAGGATACCAAGAGATCCTCGGGATACCAAGAGATCCCTAGTATATATTGAGGATACGAAGAGATCCTCGGGATCCCAAGAGATCCGTAGTATATAATAAGGATACGAAGAGATCCACGGGATAACAAGAGATCCCTAGTATATATTGAGGATACCAAGAGATCCCTAGTATATATTAAGGATACCAAGAGATCTTCGGGATACCAAGAGATATCTAGCATATATTGAGGATACCGAGAGATCCCTAGTATATAATAAGGATACCAAGAGATCTTCGGGATACCAAGAGATATCTAGCATATATTGAGGATACCGAGAGATCCTTAAATACCAAGAGATCCCTAGTATATAATGAGGATACCAAGAGATCCTCGGGATGCCAAGAGATCCTAGCTTATATTGAGGATACCAAGAGATCCTCGGGATACCAAGAGATCCCTGGTACAGATTAAGGATACCAAGAGATCCTTGGGATACTGAGAGATCCCTGGTTATTATCCTTGTGATTGTTTTAGTCTCTATTTCGGTTATTGCATTCCTTACTTTCTCGTATTAAATTCTTACTGTTAGCTTGCAACTGAATTGCTTATCTTATCCAGTCATAGCTTATATCTTATTTTATCTCAGTAGGGCCCTTACCATCCTCGTTACTACTCAACTGAGGTTAGGCCTGGCATTTATTGATTACCGATGTAGTGTACTTAAGCCATTTCTATGCATGTTTTTCATGTGCAGATCCAGGTACTTTCACTTAGTCTTATCATTCTTGAGGCAAGACGACATGCTCTAGTGACTTCGAGGTATATGTGTCGCGTCCACAGACCGAGGATTCTCTTTCTATTCCTGCCGTTGTATTTAGCCCTTTTGTATTTTCTATTCTTGTTAGACATTTCGGAGTTAGAGCTATGTAGTATTTCATAGCTTGTGATTCATGGGTTTTCAGGTTTTGGGAAGTGTTAGTTCGAGAGTTGCATTGTATACTCCAGGTGGCATTTTAAATAATGTTTCATTCTATTAGTTTGGATTCTAATTATTTCTTCCACAAGTTTTGTTTATTTTCTGCATTGTTAGACTTACTTAGTCATAGAGACTAGATGCCATCACGACAGTTCACGGAGGGCAAACTAGGGTCGTGACAAAGTTGGTATCAGAGCTTTAGGTTCATAGGAGTCATGAATCTCAAGCCGATTTATTGGAGTCTCGCTGATCGGTACGAAGACGTCTGTACTTATCTACGAGAGGCTATGTAACCGTTAGGAAAGTTCCACTTCATTTTATTCCTTATCGTGCGACATTTATTCAGTTTAAATCATATATGTTCTTTTTATATCCACTCATGTATTGAAATTGCGCGGTCGGTATCAATTATGCGCCAACGATTCGTGATGCTGCAGAAGCATTATAAGGGAGCCAAGAATTTGCTCATCCATTGTTACCGTGTGTCATCCATATCGATTATGCGGTAATACTAAGAGATCATTCAGTTGTGCATATGAAGGTGCAATAGGTTCTGACATCTGGTGAATAAGTACAGTCTTAAGAAGGTTCACTTAATTTCATATTTGTCGGGATAGTGGTAAAGTCACGAGGTGGATGTAGATCTGAAGATAGTTAGTGGTAATAGAGACTATGTGGTTCATATGAGATTTCTATTTAGCGAAGAGTATAACTAGTAGCCTAGATACTAGAGGAAGTGAGTTTAACTGCCATAAGGATGACATGTGCCAAATGAATGGATTGAGGTGTCTTATGATGGTATGGTATGAGTGATAAAGGTTAGTATTGTGGATTATCAGAATGTATTTTATAGCTTTGCGCGAAGTGAAGGGAGTCCACTATCAATGATCAAATTGCGGGGTTATGTGCCATATCAGTCTTGGCCTGAGATGTATTTCTGTAGTGTCCAAAGGTCCTTTGAAACTTGTATATGAGTAAAAGTTAAGACTTGTATGGGATGATGTAGGGACATGAAACAATTTCAGAATACTCGTAGTGCTCCAGTTAATTAGGGCACTCACTTGGGAAAGTTATCTCTTAATGCACTAGTGGTATATTATTACTTCAATGATTATTCTGTTTATCTACAGACTCAGTATAAGCAGTCAAACTGCAGATGGGTGTTATGAATATGGTGATACTAGGAGCATCAGAAGAGATTGTACCAGACTTGGGAGTAATCTATTTCATCAGAACACTCAGTTTAAGCACTCCATTATAGTTACTAATCTACATACGCTACAAGTTAGAGATGGAGAACAAGCTGGTAGATGGCGTCTAAGAGGTGGGGGCCTGACCCATTGATATAATTGCTATAGTATAGCTGATGTCGCTACACCATATGGTGTCATTACAAGTACGATATCGATGTTATTATAAAGTAACAATTTCATTAAGTCGATTTGGTTCTGAGTATCGAGGCAAGTCCTCTTAATATGCTCTACTATGAGTGAGCCTCATAATCATGAAATTGGCTTATGTGAATACTCACGTTGGGTTATTATATGGAGATAGCTATTTCTATCATTATGTGGTGGTCACTAAGAATATCTATGATGCTAAAAGTGACTTTCTATTACTTACTACAGTGAGTTGATGTGATTTCAGGATAATTAAGTTCAATTGTGAATTATGTGCCCTATCGATATGAGGGATCATTATGCGTTGTAATTTTGTTTGATGAAAGTTATTTTTAAAGAAAAATAGGAAAGGAAATGAAAATTTTCAGTTGGCAAAATATGCAAATACTTGTGATTCAGAGTTGAGGACGGGATCCTCACTTTTTTATATAATGTGAAATATTTTAAACCGGGCTACAAGCTGCAGTGGATGTTATATAAGTATGAGGTCCTGGTGGTGAAAAATGTATGTGTTTAAAATTTTCCTTTTATGAAATTAAAACTTTGCACTGCATTCTAAATGGGAGTCATGCATGTTAGGCTTATTTGACAATTATTGTATATTTTCTATTCATATTCAACTATTTTTATGTTGTAAACGTTGAGTTTTAGCCTATAGGATGGGTGCCTAGGTGGCGATAAATGTGACTCGTTAATTCGGGTAAGTAATTATAATATCTCCATGTATCCCCGTGAGTAAAGTGGAGGTTTGAAATGAGATGTTGTTAACATAAGGATAATTGGCAATGTTGTGAGTTATGAACAACTATTATGGCTAGAGACGTGGTTATGGGCATATATGTGATGTGTTTCACGTCCAAATATCATTATGATAATGTCATACTTGTAATGCAGAGTTTAGCATTGTTGATATGTACATTGTGGTAATTTGTTGAGTTGTGGATATGTTGTTAGGAGTTGTTTTGGTGTTACTTTGATAGATGGATATTCCTAATTACACGGGAGACTCTGCCGAAATTTCAGAAAAATTTGGGAATTAGAAATTTTTTGGGATATTAAGATGTGTGAAGATAGAGATAAGTTATGTTATGTATTTGAGGATGAATGACCCTGAGTGAGGGAGAATGTAACATCTAGGAAAAAAATATTTCGAATTATTTAAGTGCTATTATGAGTTACAGTGTGTTGAAATAAGACAAATGCAGCATGATGATGTAGAATTCAGGTCCTATGATGAATGTCAGATGTTGAAGTTTGGGTCATGTCCTAAGGTTATGGACTAAGGATCAGGTGAGACCTTCAGTTAAGTTGAAGGATCAGTTAAATGAATTTGCTTGATTAGGGTTTTATTCGGCCCAGTGTATCACCAAGGCGTGATCCTGTCTTATTTGTGAATACAAAGGACGGTTCTATGCATATGTGTATTAAATATCGCCAGTTGAACAATGGTTACAGTGAAGAACCATTATCCTTTTCCTCGTACTGATGATCCGTTTGACTAGCTTCAGCGCGCACAAGTGTTTACTAAGATTGACTTATGCTCAGATTACCATCAGTTGAAGATCCGGGAGCCATATATCCCGAAGATTGATTTTAGGACTCGGTATGGTCATTATGAGATCCTTGTGTCATTTGGGCTAACCAATGCCCCAACAGCCTTTATGCATTTGATGTATAGTGTATTCCAGCCGTATCTTGACTTATTTGTCATTATCAGGAAGATCGTGAGCGACATTTGAGGATTGTGCTTTAGACTCTGAGAGAGAAGAAGTTATATGCTAAGTTCTTGAATGTGACTCTTGGTTGGATTCAATGGCATTCTTAGACCTTGTGGTGTCGAGGGAGGGTATTCAGGTGGATCCGAAGAACATAGATGATGTGGAGAGTTGGCTCAAACTATCCTCGGCTACAGAGATCAGTAGTTTCCTTGGCTGGGAAGATTACTACCATCATTTTGTGGATGGGTTTTCATCGATTGCAGCCCTTATCGCCAGATTGACTTAGAAGGGTGTTCCGTTCCAGTGGATGGGAGAGTGTGAGATGAGCTTTCAAAAGCTCAAGACAACTTTGACTACATTCCAATTTTGATATTGCCTACAGGTTCGGGGTCTTATACTGTCTATTATGATGCCTCAAGGATTGGCCTTGGAATGGTATTGATGTAGGATGGTAGGGTGATTGCCTACACGTCTAGACAGTTGAAGGAACATGAGAAGAATTATCCTTTCCACGACCTTGATTTAGCTACTATTGTTCATGCCTTAAAGATTTGGCATCATTATTTGTATGGTGTGCCTTGTGAGATTTATACTGATCACTGGAGTTTGCAGCATCTGTTCAGGTAGAAGGATCTTAATTTGCACCAGAGATCGGGTGGATCGCTTCAGTAGATAGAGATTCTGGAGTAGAAGCGGTAGCGAATCACCATGGACTTCGTAGTTGGGCTCCCACGGACTTTGAGAAGGTTCGATGCTATTTAGGTGATTGTGGATCGGCTGCCCAAGTATGCTCATTTTATTCTTGTGTATACTACCTATTCTTCGAAAGCGGTTGGTAGAGTTTGCATATAACAACATCTGTCAATCTAGCATTCAGATTGTACCGTATCAGGCTTTATATGGTAGGCGGTGCAGATCTCCGGTGTGTTGGTTCATGCAACGACCCAACTGGTCATTTTGACTTTTAGAACCCCATTCCCTTACATAAAACTTTCCGTGCTTGTTTTAGCTAATTTACGACTTGTGGGGATGGTTGGCTCGGGAGTTGGAGGAGTTTGAGTGAAATATGTCCATTTGTTTCTTTAAGGTTCTCTTAAAAGATCAAGTTTGATTTTGATAAACTTTTTGGGAAAACAGAACCAGATTCGTGATTTAACAGTATCGGAGGTTCGTGGAAATATATGGGACCATGGCATATGCTCGGAATAAAATTCCGAGGTCCCTAGCCCGAGAAATAAATTTTTATAAGAAATTGTTGAATTGAAGTTTTTAAGAATTAAAGAAACTAAGTAATCATTGATTTCCTAGGTACCGAGCTCGTATTTTGGTTCCAAAGCGTGGTACATGTCCGAAATATCGTTTAAGACTTGCCCGTAAATATTTGGTGTCAATCCGAGTAGTTTAAGGGTGTTTTGACCCGTTAGAGGAGAATTAAGAACTTGAAGTTCATTTGTTTGATTCATTTGATTTTAGGGGGTGATTCCTATATTTAGTGTTGTTTTGGGTGTTCCGAGGGTTCGAGTAGGCCCGTCTCGTGATTGCCGACTTGTCGGTATGTTCGTGCGGGGCTCGGGAGCCCCGAGCGTCAAACGGGCAAGGCTCAAGTGATGTAGGAAATTTGGAAAAAGTACTGATTTTGTTGCCTCGATCATAACTGCGTCTGCGGTTCTAGGATCTCAATTGCGGGACTGCAGGTGCGGTCGACGCTTTGCAGAAGCAGCTTAGTGGCCAGGCCAAAAAAACCGCAGATGCGGCTCTCAAGCCGCAGAAGCCGCCTCAGATCGCAGAAGCGGTCCCAACCACTTTTTCCTAGTTCCGTTGGCGTGGCTCTTCTTCTGCAGGTGCGGGATCGTAGATGTGAAAATCACTGGCAGTGAGGTTAATTTAATTCGCTCAAGACCATTTATATCACATTTTCATTCATCTTTTGGGTGATTTGGGAGCTCTTGAGAGAAGGTCTCCACTTAGCATTGTAAGGTAAGTTATTTCCACTCATCTTTAGTTTAAATACTTGTATATTAGGTAGATTAATCACTAAACACTAGGTAAAATCAAAGGGTTAGATCTCGACATAGAGTTTTAATAAAACTAAGATTTAATCACAAAATTTGTTATGAAATGAACTAGAAATCATATATTATTGATCTTTAGGGTATAGAGAACAATTTCATTCGAAACATCTCATTATCCAGGCACGTGGGCTCGGGGTCTTACTTAAATAGATAGGATTCGATCTTGTAATCCTATATTGACTAGTTCTTACTTCATTTAACTAGTTTGGAATTGTTCGGCTCTGAATTGAGGGCTTGGGCATGTACTTGATAATTGGAAGTGCGCTTTGGAGCGAGGTGAGTGTCCTTTCTAACCTTGTAATAGGGAATTGTCCACATAGGTATAATAATTGAATAAATTTCCACTATATGTGGGGGGCTACTTACGTACTAGGTGACGAGAGTCCGTGCGTATCAACTAATATGTTAAGTCCAGGTAGTCTAGGGCCCAAAAGCATGTTCTACATGATGTTCTTGTAACTTGATGTTAAATTCGAAATTTATATAAATTATTTGGTTAAGGTAAATGCCACTAATGAGGTAACCTTATTTTATTTTGTCCTTAAAAAGAGAATTGGGATATTTCCCGTGATTTGTTGCTCCTCAGTTATATACTATTGTCTGCTTGTGATGATCTTATTTATGTTTGACCATGTCGCACATGTGATTCATGAGCGGGGTAATATATGCATCTATGGTTTGAGCCGTTCGACCCTCGGCAGTGCACAATTTATTTTTATGTTGGATCGGGCCATACATTCCTCGGTGTTATTTGATCATGATTTACTTAGCATTCTATCTGTGGACCGGACTTCATACTTGTTTAAATGTATAAATTGACACTCTTGATAAAAGAATTGAAATAAGAACTGTTGTT
Source organism: Nicotiana benthamiana (assembly GCA_034376525.1). Taxonomy (NCBI): domain Eukaryota; kingdom Viridiplantae; phylum Streptophyta; class Magnoliopsida; order Solanales; family Solanaceae; genus Nicotiana; species Nicotiana benthamiana. The sequence continues at coordinate 109,884,483 of CM067332.1, read as the reverse complement.
CCATACTTATTAATTTTGATGATTTGTGTTATTCCTGCTTATTATAAATTCTCCTCATTTTACTTGACCTTATTAAGTATTGAGTTGACCTCTCATCTCTACTTCTTTGAGGTTAGACGGGATATTTACCGGGTACATGTAATTTATGTACTCATACTACACTTTTGCACTTAATTGTACAAGATCTCAGGCAGGTACATCTGGTTATGAGTCTAGTGAGCATCCTTGAGCGGACCCGAGATTTCTACGGTGAGCCATTTTCCTTCCATGTCGATCAGCATCCCGAAGAAGTTTTTCTTTTGTGTCTTCCTTTTGCTGTATATCATTGGAAAGTAGGATAGAGTGATTCTTTTGTATATTCTACTAGTTGCCCGTAGCTTATGACACCAGGTCTTGGCACACACATTGGTAGACTTATAATTTTGGGTTGTATAATCATGTTATTTACATTATTGCTCACTTCTGGTCTCCAATTCAAATTTTAAGTATCTACTTTATTTATTTATGATGAAAGTAACATAAGAATTTTAGAAATGTTCCGCGATGGCTTGCCTGGTAATGGTGTCAGGCGCCTTCACAACCTATTATGGAAATGGGTCATGACAACATGGTATCAGAGAACTAGGTTGACGTAGGTCATACAAGTCACGGGCAAACCTAATAGAGTCTTCTAGATTGGTACAAAGACGTCTGTATTTATTTTCGAGAGGCTATAGGGTATTAGGAAAGACTACTCTTCCTTCACTTCCTATTAGGTAGTGGTTGGTATGCTAAAATTGCCTCTTAAATTCTCTTACAAATGGGGAGGACCTGCACGGCTGATGTTCCCGAACTGGGGGGGAGCCGCTCCCCCCATTGCTAGAGGCCGAGGTAGAGGACGGGGGAGGGCACCGGCCCATGGTAGGGGATGAAGGTATCCCAAATCGATTCCAGTGGCACCACTAGTGGATCCTGTGGGAGATCCTACTATCGAGGAGCAGGCATAGGTGCCCGCAACTGAGCCTACCCCAGCAGATTTTACGACAACATCGAGATTTTAGGAGGTTATGGGCCGTATGCTACAGTTCATGGATACTATAACTTAGGCTGGTTTATTTCCAGCAGATCCAACTACTTCAGAGGCAGGCGGGGGAGCATAGACCCCTACTGTTCAGGCGCCAAGCCATGCAGCTGTAGTATATCAGACTCCAGGTACACTACCCACAGATGGGGCTCATTCAGTTGCTATAGTTGCACCCATCCCAAGATAGCTGCGGATGATGATTCACAGAAGTTATTGGACTGATGGACTAGACTTCACCCTCCTCTCTTTGGGGGTGAGCGACATGAGGATGCCCAGGACTTCATCGACAGGTGTAGGGATAGACTGAACAACATGAGGATATTGGAGTCACATGGAGTTGACTTCACTACATTTTAGTTGGAGGGTAGGGCCCGTAGATGGTGGCAGTCCTATGTTCTTAGTAGGCCAGCAGGTTCTCCTCCCCTCACTTGGGGTCAGTTCACACAGTTATTCCTGGATCAGTATATTCTACCCTCTAAGAGGGAAGAGCTACGGTATCAGTTTGAGCATCTTGAGCAGGGTCAGATGTCGCTGACTGATTATGCGGCGAGGTTCTCTGAGTTATCTCGCCATGCACTTATGATACTTTTCACAGAGGCTGAGAGAGTGCAGATATTTGTTACATGGTTACACCCCACTATTCAATTGATCATGGCCCGAGAGGTAGAGGTAGGTACTGGGTATCAACTAGTGATTGAGATTGCCCGCAGGATGGAGGGGTATCATCAGAGGGGTAGTGAGAAGATGCAGCAGAATAAGAGGGCTAGATTTTTGGGAGAGTTTAGAGGTGACCCAACTAGGGGTAGAGTCCACTTTAGAAGGGGTCAGCCAAGCAGGCCCCCGCACTCAGCACCACTACCCCTTCCCCAAGGTGCTCCAGTGAGGCCTTATTTACTATCCACCAGCTATTCAGGGTTCCTATGGCGGGTATTCTATTATCAGGGTTCTTCTAGTGCTCTCTTCAGTGCCATGCCGGAGATTTTATATCTCCTACCAGCCATCCAGGGGTCTTCCAGTGGGTATTTGTGACATCAGGCTTAGACTTCAAGGTGACAGGCCATGGTAATAAAAGGGTGCTATGAGTGTGGAGATCCGGGTCATATGAAGAGGACCTTCCCCAGACTTCGAGGCAAGGCAATGTAGTAGGGCCAACAACCCATTATTCTAGCACCAGCTGCTTAGCCACGTAGAGGTGGAGGGCAGGCTTATAGGGGCTGTCCCCGAGGTGGAGTCAGGTAGGGAGAGGTCAGCCAGCTACTGCTCAGTCAGGCGAAGGCCATCCGGCCGGAGCAGATTCTACGCCCTTCCAGCCAGGCCAAATGCATAGGTCTCACTTGCTGTTATCACAGGTATTATTTCCGTTGGTGCAAGGGATGCTTCGATATTATTTGATCAAGGGTCTACTTATTCATATGTATCATCTCTATTTGCTCGTTTTCTGGTTATTTCTCCTGAACCCTTGGGCATTCTTGTTCATGTGTCCACTACGGTGGGCGATTCTATGGTTGTGGATCGAATCTATAGGTCATGTGTGGTCACCTTCTATGGTTTCGAGACTAGAGTAGATCTTCTGTTGTTTGATATGATCGATTTTGAAGTCATCCTTGGCATGGATTGGTTATCTTTATATCACTCCGTTCTAGATTCCATGCCAAGACTGTTTCACTGGTGATGCCAAGGTTGCCGAGGTTGGAGTAGAAGGGTTCCATAGTTGATACGCCTAGTAGAATTATTTCTTTCCTGAAGGCTCGACATATGGTAGAGAAAGGGTGCTTGGCCTATTTATCTTATGTTCGAGACACCACCTCAGAGTCTCTGACGATTGAGTCAGTGTCGGTAGGTCGAGAGGTCGCCGATGTTTTTTCTTTTGATCTTCCTAGCATGCCTCCGGATCGTAATATTGATTTCTATATTAATTTTGCTCCAGGAACTCAACCTATATCTATCCCCATACCCTATGGCTCATAAGGAGTTGAAGGAGCAGCTTGAGGAGTTATTGGCGAAGGAGATTTTTAGGCCTAGTGTGTCGCCTTGGGGTGCACCAGTGTTATTTGTGAAGAAGAAGGATGGGATTATGTGGATGTGCATCGATTACCGCCAGTTGAACAAAGCCACCATTAAGAACAAATATCTGTTGCCTCGTATTAAATGATTTGTTCGACCAGCTGTAGGGTGCTAGGGTGTTCTCTAAGATCGACTTGAGGTCAGTGTATCATCAGCTGAAGATTCGGGACTCAGATGTTCCGAAGATTGCATTCCAGAATAGATATAGCCATTATGAGTTTTTGGTGATGTCCTTTGGATCGACTAATGCCCCAGTGGCATTTTTGGATTTGATGAATAGGGTATTCAGGACTTATATTATTCCTTTATTATCGTCTTCATTGACGACATCTTGATATACTCACATAGCTTGGGGGAGCACGGGCATCATTTGAGAGTAGTGCTTCAGACCTTGCTAGAGTAAAGTTGTATGCTAGGTTCTCCAAGTGTGAGTTTTGGCTAGAGTTAGTGGCATTCTTGGTGCATGTTGTGTTAGGAGAGGGTATTAAGGTGGATCCCAAGAAGATTGAGGCAGTTCAGAGTTGGCCACGTCCTACTTCAGTGACTGAGATCAGGAGTTTCCTGGGGCTAGTAGGTTATTACCAGCAATTTGTGCAGTGGTTTTCATATGTTGCATAACCTTTGACTAGATTGAACCAGAAGGGTGTTCTATTCCACGGGTCCGTGATTGTGAGGAGAGCTTCCGGAAGCTCAAGACGGTTTTGTCTACAACACCAGTTTTTGTGTTACCTTCCGGTTCAGGGATGTATACAGTATATTGCGACGCTTCACACATTGGTTTGGGATGTGTATTGATACATGAGGGGTGAGTTATCGCATATGCTTCGTGCCAATTGAAGGTTCATGAGAAGAATTACCCTATGCACGATCTAGAGTTGGCAGCGATTGTTAATTCTCTTAAGATATGGAGGCATTATTTGTATGGGTTTCCATGTGAGGTTTATACCGATCATTGCAGCTTGCAGCACATGTTCAAGAAGAGGGACCTTAATTTGAGGCAGTGCAGCTGGCTTGAGTTACTAAAGGATTATGAAATCACCATTCTTTATCATCTGGGCAAGGCAAATATGGTCGCGGATGCCTTATGCAGAGAGGCGGAGAGTATGGGTAGTTTGGCATTCATTCCAGCAGAGAAGAGGCCACTAGCTTTGGACATTCAGTCCTTTGGTAACGGACTTGTGAGGTTAGATATTTCAGATCCCAACCGAGTTCTAGCATGTGTTGTTGCTTTGTCTTCATTATGGGGATAGATCAAGGCCTGACCGTTCGATGATCCACACTTGGCGGTTCTGAGAGAGACGGTACTTCAGGGAGGTGCCAAGGAGGTTTCTATTGGCCAGTATGGTGTGTTGCGGCATTAGGGTCGTTTATGTGTTCCTAATATTGATAGTTTGAGGGAGAGGATTCTAGAGGAGGCTCACAGTTTGAGGTATTCCATTCATTCGGGTGCCACGAAGATGTATCATAACTCGAGGCAGCATTATTTGTGGCGGAGGATGATGAATGATATAGTGGAGTATGTAGCTAGATGTTTGCATTGCCAGTAGGTCAAGTATGAGCACCAGAGGTTGGGTGGCCTACTTCAGCAGATGCCTATTTCAGGAACCTTGTGGAAGTTTGATTTAGTATGGATCATTATGGACAGGTTGACCAAGTCAGCTCACTGCATTCCAATGGTGACTACTTATTCAATAGAGTGGTATGCTCAGATTTATATTCCGGCTACACGGTGTGCCTGTTTCCATCATACCAGACTGAGGCCGTTAGTTCACCTCCCGTTATTGGAGAGCTCTTCAAAGTGAGTTAGGGACCAGTGTAAAACTTAGCACAACATTCCATCCTTAGACCGATGGGTAGTTGGAGCGAACAGTTCATATTTTAGAGGATATGCTTAGAGCATGTGTGATTGACTTTAGAGGGCAATGGGATCAGTTCTTGCCTTTACCATAGTTCACATACAACAACATCTATCAGCCCAGCATAGAGATGGCTCCGTACGAGGCTTTATATGGTTGACGTTGTCGTTCTCCTATCAGATGGTTTGAGCCCAACGAGGCTAAGGTACTTGATACAGATTTGGCACAGGATGCCTTGGATAAGGGGAAGTTTATACAGGAAAGGCTTCACACAGCCTAGTCCAAACAGAAGAGTTACGCGGATCAGAAGGCGCGTGATGTATCATTTATGGTTGGCAAGAAGGTTCTCTTGAAAGTCTCGCCAACGAAGGGCACTATGAGGTTCAGGAAGAAGGGCAAGTTGAGCCCAAGGTTTATTGGTTCCTTGAGGTGTTGAGGAGAGCTGGGGAGGTTGCCTATGAGCTTGCTTTACCACCCAGCTTATCGGGAGCTCATCTAGTGTTCCATGTATCGATGCTCCGGAAGTATCATTATGACCTATCACATGCGTTGGACTTCATTACTATTCAGTTGGATGAGAGCTTGGGTTACGAGGAGGAGCCAGTTGCCATTATTGATAGACATGATCACTAGTTGAGGTCCAAGAATGTTTTTGTGGTGAGGGTCCAATAGAGGGGCCAACCGGTTGAGGAGGCGACTTGGGAATCCGAGGAGGACATGCGGAGCAGATATCCCAATTTATTCAGCAGTTCAAGTACTTTTCTACGTTCGTTCAAGGATGAACCTTTGTTTAAGAGGTGAGGATGTAATGACCCGACTGGTTGTTTTGCCTTTTAGAACCCCATTCCCTTAAATAGAACTTTTCTTGCTTGTATTAGCTAATTTACAACTTGGGGGATGGTTGGTTTGGGAGTTGGAGGAGTTTCAAGTGAAATATGTGCATCTATTTCGTTAAGATTCTCATAAAAGACCAAGTTTGACTTCGGTCAACTTTTTGGGAAAACGGAACCGGATTCGTTATTTGACGGTCACGGAGGGTCCGTGGGAAAATATGGGACTGGGGCGTATGTCCGAAATTAAATTCCTAGGTCCCTAGCTCGAGTAATGAATTTTTATTAGAAATTGTTAAATTGAAGTTTCAAAGAATTAAAGAAACTAAGTAATCATTGATTTCCTAGGTACCGGGCTCGTATATTGGTTTCGGTGCTTGGTACAGGTCCAAAATATCGCTTAGGACTTGCCCGTAAAAATTTGGTGTCAGTCCGATTAGTTTAAGGGCGTTTTGACCCGATAGAGGAGAATTAAGAACTTGAAGTTCATTAGTTTGATTCATTTGGTTTTAGGGGGCGACTCCTAGATTTAGTGTTGTTTCGGGTGTTCCGAGGGTTAAAGTAGGCCCGTCTTGTGATTGGAAACTTGTTGGTATGTTCGGGCAGGGCTCGAGAGTCCCGAGCATCAAACGGACGAGGCTCGAGTGAAGTAGGAAATTTGGAAAAAGTGGTGAGTTTGTTGCTTTTGTCATAATCGCATATGTGGTTCTAGGACCGCATATGCGGGACAGCAAGTGCGGTCCACTCTTCACAAAAGCAGATCAGTGGCCAGGCCATAAAAAAATTGTAGGTGCGGCTCCCAAGCCACAGAAGCAGGTCTCAGATGGCAGAAGCAGTCCAAACCACTTTTGCCCAGTTTCGCAGGTGCGGGACCGCAGATGCGGAAATCGCTAGGCTGTGAGGTTTTTTTACTTCGAGCTCAAGACCATTTTTATCACATTTTCATTCATCCTTTGGTCGATTTGGGAGCTCTTGAGAGAAGTTTTCCACTTAGAATTTTAAGGTAAGTTATTTCAACCCATCTTTCGTTTAAATACTTGTATATTAGGTAGATTAAACACTAAAAACTAGGTAAAATAAAAGGGTTAGAGCTAGACCTAGGATTTTGATAAAACTAATATTTAACCACAAAATTTGTTATGAAATGAACTAGAAATCACATATTATTGATCCTTAGGGTGTAGAGAACAACTTCCTTCAAAAGATCTCAAAATCTGGGCACATGGGCCCGGGGTCGGAATTTAGGAAACTTGTGAAAAAAGTTCGGAAAATTGCTGAAATATTTAGGATTCGATCTTGTAAGCCTATATTGAGTAGTTCTGACTTTATTTAACTAGTTTGGAATTGTTCGGCTCTGAATTGAGGGCTTGGGCTTGTACTTGATAATGGGAAGTGCGCTTTGGAGCGAGGTGAGTCTCCTTTCTAACCTTGTAAGAGAGAATTGTCCCATAGGTATTATAATTGAATAAATTGCCATTATATGTGGGGTCTACCTATGTACTAGGTGACGAGAGTCCGTGCGTAGCAACTAATATGCTAAGTCCGGGTAGTCTAGGGCCCAAAAGCATGTTCTACGTGATGTTCTTGTAACCCGATGTTAAGATTCGGAATTTGTATAAATTATCTGGTTAAGGTAAATGCCACTAATGAGGTAACCTTATTTTATTTTGTCCTTAAAAAGCCAATTGGAATATTTCCTGCGAATTTTTGCTCCTCAGGTATATATTATTGTCTGCTTGTGATGATCTTATTTATATTTGGCCATGTCGCACGTGTGATTCGCGAGCGGAGTAATAGATTTATCTATGGTTCGAGCCGTCCGACCTGCGACAGTGCACAATTTATTTTTATGTTGGATCGGGCCGTAAGTTCCGCGGTGTTATTTGCGCATGATTTACTTAGCATTCTATCTGTGGACTGGACTTTATATTTGTTTGAATATATAAATGGGCACTCCTGACAAAAAATTGAAAGAAGAACTATTGTTCCATACTTATTAATTCTTATGATTTCTGTTATTCCTTCTTATTATAAATTCTCCTAATTTTACTTGACCTTAGTAAGTATCGAGTCGGCCTCTTGTCTCTACTTCTTTGAGATTATATGGGGTACTTACTGGGTACTTGTTATTTATGTACTTATACTACACTTTACTTACTTGGTACATGTTATTTATGTACTTATACTACACTTTTATACTTAATTGTACATGATCTGAGGCAGCTACATCTGGTTACCAGTCCGGTGCACATCCTTGAGCGGACCCGAGACTTCTATGGTGAGCTATTTTCTGTCCATGCCGATCAGCAGCTTGAAGAAGTTTTTCTTTTGTGTCTTCCTTTTGCTATCTATCCTGATTTAGATAGTAGGATAGAGTGATTCTTTTGTATATTCTACTAGTTGCCTGTAGCTTGTGACACCAGGTCTTGGCACACACATTGGTAGACTTATATTTTTGGGTTCTATAATCATGTTATTTACATTATTGCTCACTTTTGGTCTCAAATTCAAGTTTGAAGTATCTACTTTATTTATTTCTGATAAAAGTAACATAATAATTTTAGAAATGTTCCGTGTTGGTTTGCCTGGAAATAGTGTCAAGCGCCTTTACGACCTATTACGGAAATGGAACAACCGGGTGAAGCTAGATTATTAGGAATAGACTTTTTTCAGGATGCTTTGGAGAAAGTTAAGGTTGATTCAGGATAGACTTCGTACAGCCCAGTCCAGACAGAAGAGCTATGTGGGCCAAAAGGTTCGTGATGTTTCCTATATGGTTGGAGGATGGGTTCTACTACGGGATTCTCCTATGAAGGGCGTTATGAGATTTGGGAAGAAGGGATAGTTGAGTCCAAGATTTATTGGCCCTTTTGAGATATTGAGACATGATGGGGAGGTTGCTTATGAACTTGCCTTGCCTCCCATCTTGGCAAGAGTTCACCTGGTATTCCATGTTACGATGCTCAGGAGGTATCACGGTGGTCCGTCGCACGTGTTGGATTTCAGTTCACTACAACTAGACAAGGATCTATCCTATGTTTAGAAGCCAGTGGAAATATTGGACATGCTAGTTAGAAAGCTGAGGTTAAGGAACATTGTTTCAATAAAACTTCCAGGGCGGGTTCAGCTGGTCGAGGAGGCGATCTGGGAGACCGAGCAAGATATGCGCAGCCATTACCCTCATCTTTTAGCTACTTCAGGTATGTGTCTATTCTCGTTCGAGGACAAATGAATGTTTAAGTGCAGGAGGATGTGACGATCCGGTCGGTCGTGTTAAGAATTAATGCTTGATCCCCTATTAATTCCTTTCCCTGCGTTTATTTCTGCTATTTTGATTTTTCGGGATGTTCGGTTTGGAGTTTCGGAGAGTTTTGGACACTTAGTCCCAAAATGAGAGCCTAATTGTTGTAAAATTAACCGTAGTCAAAATAGTGAGAAGACGGCCTCGGAATGTAAATCCAATGGTTCCGTTAGCTCCATCAGGTGATTTCAGGCGTAGGAGCGTGTTCGTATTGTGTTTTGGAGGTCCCTAGATAATTTAGGCTTGAAATAACGAGAGTCGAATTTTTAAAGTATCCGGTCCGATAGTGAGATTTTGATTTAAGGGTCGGAATGGAAGTTCGAAAGTTGGAGTAGCTCCATAGTGTTGAATATGAAGTCCTTGCAAAAGTCAGGTCATTTGGATGAGATTTGATAGACTTTTCGATCGAAAGCATAATTTAAGAGTCCTTGGAGATCTCAGGCTTGAATCCTATGTCAAATTGGTTAGTTGATGTTGTTGTATGTGTTTCGAGGTTTTGAACAAGTTTGAACGATGTCATGGGATGTGTTGGTAAAATTGGTTTGAAGTCCCGGGGATCCGGGCGAGTTCCGAATAGGTTCCGGGATGTTTTTGGCCGAAAATCATAGCTATAGAAGGTCTAAAAGGGTTACAGGCCTCAGAAATCACCAGGGTGGTCCGCACAAAGTATGTGCGGCCGCGGTAGGTGGTGTGCGGACCGCACAAAATGGTATGTGGCCGCGTGAAGAACATTTCGCTGGTTCTACTTCAGAAGCTCATATCTTTTGATCTACAAGGAATTTTGAGATGATTTAAGAATGAAAGTTGTAGCCCTTTATGTCTAGTGTCTTGAAAGGTAAAGATAGCACAATTTTGACATCAGTAGCGAAGTTATGGCCAAAATGGTAAAGCTTGTCTCTATAGTCAAAAACCTATGCGGCTGCAGTCGTTTTTGTGCGGAACGCACTGATTTTGTGTGGCGGTCATTTTTGTACGGTTCACAGAGGTGGAAATCAGTGGGGTACTCTATAAATACGATGTTTTAGGTTTTATTTAATATTTTGACCTAGAGAGCTCGGATTTTGGCAAATTTTCAAAGGTTTTTCGAGAAATCCATCGGGGTAAGTGATTCTAACTCAGATTTGGCTAGAGTACATGAATCTATCATTGAATTCATCATTTAATTCGTGATCTGGAATAGAGTGTGGGAAGAAAATTTGTGAAATCTTTAAAAAATATAAAATGATGATTTGAAGGACCAAATGGTGTCGGAATCGGGTAATTTTGATTTGGTTAGATTCGTAAGGGTATGAAGATTTTGGGATATATATATTTTACCTGAATCCGAGATGTGGGCCCTAGGGACATTTTGTATATTTTACCTAATTTCATTTAATAGCTTAGAATTTAATTATAAAATCAGTTACTTGAAGTATTAATTACATTATGCAATTGAATTGAATAGATTTGGGCCATTTGGAGTCGAATACGTGTGGCAAAAATATGGTTTCGGGTTGATTATTAAGCTGGTTCGAGGTAAGTGGCTTGTCTAACCTTCTGTGGGGGACTCTTACGTGTACTTGTGCTAGTTGTTGAAAATCCTGTTTTTCATTGAAATAGCCTTACATGGTATTTTCCTTTCTTGTTTATACTACTTGGAATTTAAGCTTGATGTTAGTCTGGAGAGGTATGTTTAATTGGACTAATTGATTTACTTGCTCAAAATGCCTTATTTGGATTATATGCAACATGCTAGGCAAGAAATACCTGCTTTTCCTTGGTATGGGATTTGAATTTTATTGTGTATTCTTTGCGTTGTTACTGTATCTTTACTTTGGGTCTACAAATTATATTCCGGGAGATTCTATATTGATTTGGAATATAGTGCGGGATACCAAGAGATCCCCGAACATGTATTGGGGATATCAAGAGATCCTTAGTATATAATAAAGATGCCAAGAGATCTTCAGGATTCCAAGAGATCCTTAGCATATAATGAGGATACCAAGAGATCCCTATCATATATTGAGGATACCAAGAGATCCTTGGAATACCAAAAGATCCCTAGTACATAATGAGGATACCAAGAGATCCTCGGGATACCAAGAGATCCCTAGCATATATTGAGGAGACAAAGAGATCCTCGGGATACCAAGAGATTCCTAGTATATATTGAGGATACCAAGAGATCCTTGGGATACCAAGAGATCCGTAGTATTTAATGAGGATACCAAGAGATCCTCGGGATACCAAGAGATCCCTAGCATATATTGAGGATACCAAGAGATCTTCGGGATACCAAGAGATCCCTAGTATATAATGAGGATACCAAGAGATCCTCGGGATACCAAGAGATCACTAGCATATATTGAGGATACCAAGAGATCCTCGGGATACCACGAGATCCCTGATACGTATTGAGGATACCAATAGATCCTCGGGATACTGGGAAATCCCCAGTTATTGTCCTTGTGATTATTTTAGCCTCTATTTGGGTTATTGCATTCCTTACTTTCTCGTATTAAATTCTTATTGTTAGCTTGCAACTGAATTTTTTATCTTATTCTATCATAGCTTATATCTTATTTTATCTTAATAGGGCCCTGACCTTTCTCATCACTACTTAACCGAGGTTAGGCTTGGCACTTACTGAGTACTGCTGTGGTGTACTCATGCCCTTTCTGCGCATGTTTTTCATGTGCAGATTGAGGTATTTTCACTCAGTCTTATCATTCCTAAGGCGAGGCGACTGCTCTAGTGACTTTGAGGTATATCTGTCGCGTCCGTAGATAGATGAGACTCTTTTTATTCATGCATTTGCATTTAGCCCTTCTATATTTTCTATTCTTGTTAGACATTCCGGAGTTAGAGCTATGTAGTATTTCTTAGCTTGTGATTCATGGGTTTCCAGGTTTTGGGAAGTGTTAGTTCGAGTAGTTGTATTGTATATGACAGGTGGTATTTTAAATACTGTTTCATTCTATTAGTTTGGATTCTAATTATTTCTTCCACAAGTTTTGTTTATTTTTCAGTGTTAGACTTACCTAGTCGTAGAGACTAAATGTTATCACAACAGTTCACGGAGGGCGAACTGGGGTCCTGAAAAAAACCTAAATTATTGAGCTGTCTAATAACCTCGTAAGTTGATTGCAGTAAGTACCAAAAGTTTTATCTCAAACTTTCCAATATGGACACTACGACCAAAGACCAATTATTTTTCAAAAGAAAAAAAAGCGTTTACTATAACTATCTTCTCTTAAAATTACTTCGATCAAAAGTATATCCCAATTGAAATTATCAATACTCCTATTAGTTTACTTTCAGCAGCTTCAATGTAATATCCTATATCTTAAATAAGGGTATATTAATAATAATAATAATAGTAACAAAAATTGTAAGAAAATAACTTTTAGAAAAAAAGAAGGATAAGTAAGACAAAAGGGCCGAAGCACATTTGCCTAAAAGAAAAGAAAGGGGCTGCCAAATTTGACGAAGTAGAAGCTGAAACGAAATAAGAAAAAAAAAAAAATAGAGAAGGAAAGAAGGGGAGGAGAAGAAAGAGGCTAGAACCAAATCTTGAGAAATCTTAAATATGTATTGGTTTTTATGTGTAATACTCGAATTTATCAACTGGGTTCCTTTCTTCTGGTAATTTTTTTTATCTCAGTTCATATATTTAAAGAGTTTCACAAGATATAAGAAATTAAATATCAATAAGAAATATTCTGGGCAAATTAAGAGTCAAACATGAAACCTCGAGGGCTGGGTATTCTAAAATAGCTATGAATTAGACTAAATAAGAAAATTAACATGAGATCGATCTTATGTAATTATAGATTGATTGGAGGAATTTGTACGAGTTGCTTGAGGTGAAGCAGTTGGTATTTCGGCACGAATACTGTGAGTAGTAATCTTACCGCAGTTTGTATTTTCATAACTTGCATGATTTATACATGATTTTTAATATGAATATGTTACCGATTATTTTGAGTTGCATGTGGGACAAGTCTTTTACTCGATATAATAACGAAATAGTTATTTGAGATGATTACCGTTGTTTTAAATATTCTTGTTGTCACTAGATATGTTCTACCGTTACTTGAATTTACTATTATTGAAATGAAATTACCTGATTTGATAAGAACCAAAATGCTCTATACTGTTTTAGAATATTTTCGTATGAGTATATACAGATATAGAGACAAGTATAAATGGGAGTAGACTTTGAAGGATCACGTAGCTAATGGCGGGTTCGTTAGACCTGGTGCACCTTGTACGTAGTGATTACAAAGTACAGTTATAGACTTCGCTAGTGGGAAGGTAGAACTAGCATACCATCATTGATTTTCCTCGAGTAGGGACAAAGTTATATATGACTTTTTGCAAAAACATCCATAGTTATACCGATTACATGATCTTTTCATTGAAACCTCCAAAAATACAATGTGAATATTGATATTATATAGTGGTTACCGAGCTTATTACTGAATTGTTAATTATATTTTACTACGAGAAAAGCGTGCTGAGACTGAAAATCATTTATTGTTTCTGAAAGAGCATTTTTATGTTATTTTCTCTTTGAGATACTAGCATGTTTCTGACTTGTCCCCAAATAAAAAAAATGGTTGTGGTTAAGTGTTATTACTCACTAAGCTAGCGACTCATTCCTCACTAATTTTTTTTTACAGAGACAATAGTTGTGTCACGACCCATTTCCCGAACCCGGTCGTTATGGCGCCTCACGTGAAGACAAGGACAGCCAGACCTAAACCGAGCACCTCTAATAAGCAGTTAAATGATAGATAACAGTTCTAAGCATGATATAATAGCTAAATTTGAGGAATATAGCGATATCAAAAGAAGAGAACCATCTCGACACTGCCAAACCGGAGCGTCACAAGTCATGAGCAACTAATGAATCCTGATACAAGTCTATTAAATAAGAAATCTGATACAAAAGAAGTCTAAAAGAGATAGAATAATACTATAAGGTAGGCACGGGGCTACGGACGCCAACAACTACCTCGTTGTCTCCTAAACACTGCCTAGACTGGGGGGATCAACACTCAGGAGTAGAATCTGCTATGCTTGAATCTGCACACACAGTGCAGGGAGTAATGTGAGTGCTCCGACCAGTGAGTAATAATTATAAATAATGACTGAAAATAAGAAAACACGCAAAGACACCAAGCAATTATATATCAAGCAGTAAAATCACGTAGAGCGGTAAATCAGTGGAGAAGTCAAATGAAATTCTGTTAAAGCAAGTAAAACAGGTAATTTAGCAGGTAAGTAACAAGTAGGAATCGCCCCTCGGGCACAATATCAATCACTCAGTAGTATCAGCCCCTCGGGCTCACTCTCAGTATAATATTAGCCCCTCGAGCACAGTATCAATCACTCAGATCAGTATCAGCCCCTTGGGCTCACTCTCAGTAGAGTATCAACCCCCCTGGGATCTCTCTCTCTCTTTCTCTCTCTCTCTCTCTTTCTCTCAGAACATGATGGGTACCCGCGCTCACTGTAGGTGTGCAGACTCCGAAGGGGCTCCTTACGACCCAAACTCTATATCAAGCCACCTCATGGCATCATCACTTGGCACTCAGCCTCACATCACTAAAGCCACCTCGTGGCATATAAATGTATCTCAGACCCTCGTCCTCATATCACTCTACATATCCTTACATATTTCCCTCGGCCTCACTCAATACAAAAATCATCACAAGCCCCTCGGGCATTAGTAAAACAATAGTTTTCATCCCAAAACATCATCTAGAAATATCATTCAAGTTTCAAATCCGAGTAATAATGGTTGAGTTTGTAAAAATAGTAGATATCAACAGGACTGAGTTCAAGTAGTAAATCAAACAATGAGCAAATAGTGATACAAATCCCCCGAAGAGTTCAAATAATTGGCACGAAGCCCAAATATGACAATCAGCCCAAATCATGATGATAACAAATAAGTTTAAGTCAAATATATGGTAAAATCATCAATCAGGATGGACCAAGTCACAATCCCTAGTAGTAAACAACCTCATGCTCATCATCAAGCATGTGTCTCACCTCAACATAGCACTACGTTGTGCAATCCGGGGTTTCAAACTCTCAGGACATCATTTACAATCACTACTCACCTCAAACCGGCTACAACTCTAGCTCGTGACATCTTTGCCCCTCAAATCGGCCTCCACATGCGTCAAATCTATCCAAAATTAGAACGAATACGTCACAATAAGCTAAGGAAACATAAAATAAGCAAAAACAATCTAAAATATCAAAAATCTCGAAATTAGCAAAACCCGATCCCCGTGTCCACTTCTTGAAACTCAAAATTTTCTACATCAACGGGTTCCTTATCTCCCCACGAGTTCATGCATACCAAAAGGTCTCAAATTTGACCCCAAATGGTCCTTCAAATTCACAAATCAATTTTTAAAATCCCGAGCCATAATTCTCCCATTTTTTTGCTAAATTTCCATGAATTTCTAGGTTGTTTTCATAATAAAGGCGAGTTTTAAGTTCATAAATATTACCACCAATAAATTGCCTCAAATCCCTCTTTAATTTCCTTCAAAAGCTCTCAAGAATTGCCAACAATGGGGTGAAAATAAGCTCCAACTCACGGATGAAATGTTTATAAACCTTCTGTCCAGCACTGAAATTTCCTTTATCGCGTTCCCGATTACTGCCTCGCGAACGTGAAGCTCATCTTTTCATTTCCACAAATTAACCATATGCGAATACGAGACCAACCACGCGAATGCGATGCCTCAGCCTTCCTCTCCTACGTGAACGCGACGCCCCTCATGCGAACAGGTAGAATAACTGCTCCGAACCCCTATTCCTTATATGCAAATGCAATAGACCTTGTGCGAACGTGAAGCACAACCATTTTTCCTTCCAAGAACACGGACCCTCAAATGCGATTGTGAAGGGCAATTCACCTGCCTCCCAATTCCTTCTTCGCAAATGCGAGACTCTCTACGCGAACGTGAAGAGTAAATTCTCTGCAACACTTGAAATGAGAAATCTGCAACTTTTAAACTTGAAAAATGGTCTGATTGACCACCCGAAACTCACCCGAGGTCCCCCGGACCTCAACCAAAAGCACCAACACACCCTAAAACCTCGTTCAAACTTGTTCCAATCATTAAAACACCTCAAACAACATCAAAACCATCAATTCACATCGAATTCAAGCCTAAGTTTTCCAAAAATTTCTGAAACTCATTTTTGATAAAAACCCAATCAAATAATCTCCGAATGACCTGAATTTTTCACACACATCCCAAATGACATAGCAAATCTACAACAATTCTTGATATTCCAATTTGACCCTCGAATCAAAATCTCACCCATCAACAGGAAATCGCCAAAATACTAACTTCGCCAATTCAAGCCTAGTGCTACAACAGACCTCCAAAACCATTTTCGATTATACCTCTAAGTCACAATCACCTCCCAAACCTAGCCGAACCATTGGAATTCACATCCGATTCCTCTAACTCATAAGTCAACATCCGGTTGACTTTTCCAACTTAAACCTTCTTATAAGAGACTAAGTGTCTCATTTCTTACAAAATTCACTCTGAACTCAAACCATTCAACTCGTCCACATAAAAACACGGATAATGAAGCATAAAGAAGCAGAAATGGGGTAAATGGAGTGGTAACTTATGAGACAACCGGTCCGGTCGTCCACATCCTCCCCATCTAAAATGAACATTCGTCCTCGAACGAGTCAAGAAACATACATGAAGCCCAAATAGGTGAGGATATCTGCTCCGCATCTCCCGGTCGGTCTCCAAGGTAGCCTCCTCCACGGGGCGACCTCTTTACTACACTGTCACTGAAGCTACATCCTTTGACCTCAACTTCCGAACCTGACGCTCCAAAATGGTTGCTGGCTCTACATAATAAGTCTGGTCACCCTCCAACTGAACCATGATGAAATCTAGAACATGGGATAGGTCCCCAATATATTTCTGGAGCATAGAAATATGGAAAACTGGATGCACGCCTGATAAGATGGGTGGCAAGGTAAGCTCATAAGCCACCTCCCCAATCCTCCGAAGTACCTCAAAAGGCCCAATGAGCCATGGACTCAACTTTCCCTTCTTTCCGAATCTCATCACACCCTTTGTGGGCGAAACCTTCAGGAAGACGTTCTCACCCACCATGTAGGACACATCTCGAACCTTTTGGTCCGCATAGCTCTTCTGCCTCAACTGCGCCGTACAAAGTCTCTCCTGAATTACCTTCACTTTCTCTAAAGCATCCTGAACCAAATCTGTCCCCAATAGCCTAGCCTCACCGGGCTCAAA
Organism: Nicotiana benthamiana; assembly: GCA_034376525.1. Classification (NCBI taxonomy): domain Eukaryota; kingdom Viridiplantae; phylum Streptophyta; class Magnoliopsida; order Solanales; family Solanaceae; genus Nicotiana; species Nicotiana benthamiana. Next base: position 109,867,063 of record CM067332.1, on the reverse strand, counting down.
CCAACCATCCGGAGATCTATGCTGCCTCTCGTACAAAGACTTATATGGAGCCATCTGAATACTCGGCTGGTAGTTGTTGTTGTAGCAGAACTCTACAAGCTGTAAGAATCGATCCCACGATCCTCCAAAATCAATAACACATGCGTGTAGCATATCCTCTGATATCTGAATAATGAACTCGGACTGCCTGTCCGTCTGAGGATGAAAGGTTGTGCTTTACTGTACCTGGGTACCAAACCCTCGCTGAACAGACTGCCAAAACTGGGAAGTAAACTGAGTGCCTCAATCTGAGATGATAGAAACTGGGACACCTTGCAACCTAACAATCTCTTGAATATATATCTCTGCCAGCCGCTCTGAAAATTAAGTAGTACAAATAGAAATGAAGTGTGGACTTGGTTATCCTATCCAAAACCACTCAAATAGCATCAAACTTCTTCAAAGTCCGAGGAAGTCCAACAACAAAGTCCATAGTGACCCTCTCCCATTTTCACTCAAGAATAACCATCTGCTTGAGCAAGCCACCCAGTCTTTAATGCTCACATTTACCTGTTGACAATTGAGATATCGAGCCACAAATCCCACGATATCTTTCTTCATTCTCCTCCACTAGTAATGTTGTCTAAGATCCTGATACATCTTTGCGGCACCCAGATGAATGGAATACCGCGAGCATGGGCCTCCTCCAGAATCAACTCCCGAAGCCCATCCACATCGGGCACGCAAATATGGCCCCACATCTTTAATACTCCATCACACCAATGTTCACATCCCTAGCATCATCATGCTGAACCCTGTCCCTAAGGACAAGTATGTGCGGATCATCATACTAGCGCTATCTGATGCAATCATATAAAGAAGACGAGATATCACGCAAGCCAATACCCGAATGGGCTCAAAAATATCTAACCTCACAAACCAATTGGCCAAAGCCTATACATCGACCGCAAGAGGTATCTCCCCAACTGGAATATATGCCAAACTCCCCATACTAACTGCCTTTCGGCTTAAAGCATCGACCACCATATTGGCCTTTCCTAGGTGGTACAATATGGTGATATCATAATTTTTAAGCAACTCTAATCATCTTCGCCGCCTCAGATTAAGGTCTTTTTGTTTAAACAAGTGTGGAAGACTGCAATGATTAGTGAATACCTCACAGGATACGGCATACAAATAATGCCTCCAAATCTTCAATGTATGAACAATAACAACCAACTCCAAATCATTAATGTGGTAGTTCTTCTCATGGGGCTTGAACTGACGAGAAGCATAAACAATAACTCAACCCTCCTGCATCAATACATAAACATTCCCAACGCTCAAAACCATCACAATACATAGTGTAAGAACTTGAGACTGATGGAAACACCAATATTGGGGCTGTGGTCAAGGCTGTCTTGAGCTTCTGAAAGCTCTCCTAACACTTGTCCGACCACACAAATGAAACACCCTTCTGAGTCAACCTGGTCAAGGCCGACGCAATTGAAGGGAACCCCTAAACAAACTGGCGATAGTAACCTACCAAGCTGAGAAAGCTACGTATCTTTGTGGCTGAAGATGGTCTAGGCCAAGTCTGAACTGCCTCTATCTTCTTCGGATCAACCTGAATACCCTCGCTGGACACCACATGCCCCAAGAAAGTTACTAAACCTAGCCAAAACTCACACTTGGAGAAATTTGCGTAAAGCTTCTCCTCCCTCAATCTTTGCAATACAACTCGCAAATGCTCCGCCTGCTCCTCCTGACTATGCAAGTACACCGGAATATCATCAATGAATATGATGACAAACGAATCCAGATAAGGCCGAAATACACTGTTCATCAAATGAATGAATGCTGCGAGGGCATTGATCACCCCGAAAGACACGACAAGAAACTCATAGTGACCATATCTAGTTCTGAAAGCAGTCTTAGGGATGTCTGAATCCTTGATCTTTAACTGGTAGTAGCCCGAACGGAGATTAATCTTGAAAACACCCTCGCTCCCTAAAGCTTGTCAAATAAATCATCTATGCGTGGCAGGGGATACTTGTTTTTTATTATTACTTTGTTCAATTGCCTCTAATCAATGCACATCCTCATTGTGCCATCATTCTTCTTCACAAATAAAATCAGCGCACCCTATAGTAACACACTAGGCCGAATGAACCCCTTATCTAGGAGTTCCTGAAGTAGCTCCTTCAATTCTTTCAACTCTCCTGGTGCCATACAATATGGTGGAATAGAAATGGGCTGAGTGCCGACACCAAGTCAATACCAAAATCAATATCCCTGTTCGGCGACATGCTCGACAGGTCTGCAGGAAAAACATTGGCAAAATCCCTCACAACTAGGACAAAATCAATACCGTGAGTCTCAGCTTTAACATCCCGCACAAAAGCTAGATATGAAAGACAACCTTTCCCAACAATACTTTGGGCCTTCAAGAACGATATCAATCTACTAGGAAAAATAATTAGTCACACCAAGCCACTCAATCTGCGGTACACCTAGCATAGCCAACGTGACTGTCATAGCATGACAGTCTAGAATAGCACGACACAGAGATAACTACTCCATGCCCAAAATCACATCAAAGTCCACCATGCCCAATAGCAATAGATCAACTCGGGTATCCAGACCCCCAATAGTCATAATATAGGACCGGTACGCATGGTGTACAATAACGGTATCGCCCACCGGGGTGATACATGAATATATGAGGTAAAAAACTCTTGGGACGTACCCAAATGGTGAGCAAAATACGAGAAAACATAAGAGAAGGTGGATCCAGGATAATATAGTGTAGAGGAATCTCTACGGTAGAGTGAAATAATATCTGTAATGACAATATCTGAAGCAATAGCATCTGGCCTGCCTGGCATAACATAGAGACGAGCCTAGCTACCGCCTGATCGGCCTTCCCCTTTAGGGTGGCCCCTGACAGCCTGACCTCGACCCCTAGCTGGCTGGGCGGGTGGCAAAGTAACTGGAACAGAAGCCGAGGGTTGACCCTTCTGCTGCATTGAACTGGCAGCATGACGAGGAAACTGCCTCCACAAATACCCATACTCTCCACACCCAAAGTAACTCCCAGGGGATGGAGAAGAGGACTGATGGGAACCCCTCGCACCGGAGTGACCAACTTGTGAACTCGGCATGGAAGAACCCTGAGATGACGGGGTATGAGATGTCCTCTAAGTTGGGAGGGCGCTGAGAGAAGGCTAGCTCTGCTGCGACCCATGATAACCACGACCTGAAGATTCCCCACGATACTCTGGATGGGTTAACTGGGAATGCCTAAAAGAACGAGCCCTACCATGCTGGAACTAGCCCTCGAGGGAGTACCACTAAAACTGCCAGAAATTCGAGGCCTTTTGGTGTCTCTCTCCTCTCTATCCTGATGGCGAACCGTCTTAATCTCACGAGCGATATCAACCACCTCCTCAAATGTAGCACCCAATACTCTATCTCTAGTCATCAAGATACAGAGATGGTAGTTAAGGCCATCAACAAACCTCCTAATCCTCTCACAATTGGTCGGAACCACCAGACGCCATGACGAACCAACTTAGAAAACCACGACTTATATTGTGTAAAACTCATATTCCCCTGTCGCAGCCACTCGAACTGTCTATGCAGCTCCACTCTGTGGGACTACAGTACATACTTCTCTAAGAAGAGAGTGGAGAACTATTGCAAAGTAAGGGGCGCTGCACCAACCGGCCTATCTCTCTCATACACCTCCCACCAAGTGAAGGCGACCCCAGTAAACTGAAAGGTGGTAAATGCCACACCACTAGTCTCAAGAATCCCCGTTGTACAGAGCATCTGCTGATATTTATCTAGAAAACCCTGGGCATCCTCGCCCTCAACACCATTGAATAGAAGCGGCTGGAGTCTACCAAGCCTCTTAAGATGACGTTGATCATTATCCAGCATAACTGGTACCATAAACTCCTGATTGGTGCAACCGACTGGGCTGGGGGTGCCTCCTGTGTCTGTAATCCCTACACTACCTGCTCAGTTATGCAAGCAGCAAGGGTTGATTGCCTCCCCCGGCTTATGAAGTAGCTGCTACTGTGGTGGCTGAAACTGCCTAAGCCAGGACAGTGCAAACTATTAAGATTTGTGCCAAGGTCTCTTGTAGAACCGGAATCACAATGGGCACAGCTGGTGCCTGAACTGGTGCTGCTGCTGGATTCTGATCTGGAGCCGGGGCAATTGGAGGGTCAACAGGTGCTGCCCTCGCTGCCCTGCCTCTTCCACAACCACGACCGCGTCCACGACCTCTGGTGGCCTTAGTGGGTGACACTAGCGGTCGTCCATCTCCTCCGATAGTGCGAGTCCTCACCATCTGTAAGAGAGTAGAATATTAGAAAATTTAGTTCTTGGATAAACAAAGTCGCACGGCAAGAATTTCAAGAATATGAAGTTTTTCCTAAAGGCTCTGTAGCCTCTCGAGGATATATACAGACGTCTCCGTAGCGATTTGCGAGACTCTACCAAACCGGCTCATGACTCATGAGACCTGGTAACCTAGGCTCTGATACAAAATGTCACGACCTATTTCCCGAAATTGGTCGTGATGGTGTCTTTCGTGAAGACAACGCCAGCCAGACCCAAATCGAGCACCTCTGATAAGTAGTTAAATGATATATATTAAACATGAAATATAGCCAAATTTGTGGAATATAACAATATTAAAAAAAGAGAACCATCCCGACACAACCTAAATCGGGGTGTCACAAGTCATGAGCAACTAATGAATCTTGATACAAGTCTACTAAATACAAAATTTGATAAAGAAAGTCTGAAAGACATAGAATAATAAGATAAGGGAGGCACAGGGCTGCGGACGCCAACAACTACCTCGTAGTCTCCTAGACACTGCCTAGACTGGGAGGATCAACACTTAGGAGCGGAATCTGCTATGCCTGAATCTGCACATACAGTGCAACGAGTAATGTGAGTACTCCGACCCAGTGAGTAATAATTATAAATAATGACTAAAAGAAAGAAAACACGAAAGGGCACCAAGGCCCTATCGGAGTCAGACCTATCGGAGATCATGGGTTCTATTGAGGAGGATCTACCCAAGGATCCATATGAGTCATCTGTTCAAGTTGTTTCGACCACTCCGATGGTGGATGGGGTAAGAGGAGTTCCTACCTCACCAAGGCCCTTAGTTTCATTATCACATGCCATTGATTAGGGTATGACGGGAGTGGTGCATGGATTAGCACAGTCGGGTTTCCCTTAGGTTCAAAACTATGTCAGGGTATTTATGGACACCATCTTTTCTGAGGTTCTAGATAGTCAACAATCTTGGGAATACCTCAATCAAGGTTCATCTATGTATGTTATAGGGCATAAGAAGATGATAGTAGTCGAGCCAAGAGGAGGAATGTAACTGATAATGATATGAAGGTTCTAATTCAAAGTGTGTTTGATCGAGGCTCTCATATAGGACGAGGCAAGGACCCTATACTATAGACTTCCTCCAGGTGTCAGATTTTGGTTGGTGAGTTCCACCTCTTTTTGAAGTACTACCAAGGGAGGATTCTGAATGTGTTAGATTGTTTTATGAGGACGTAAGGAGCCCCGTCTCGACCTATATATATTATTAAAGGTTTTGCAGATAGTATCCTATACATAGTTTTAGGTATGACATGTCTACGACCTTGTCCGCCGTTATCTATCCATATAAACATCTTTTTAAAAAAAAAGAGTTTTGTGAGTTAAGTTCTAATATTATTATGTATATATATAAAGGTTCCCGTAATGGCCTGTGATAAGTTTGATAATAAATAAGGATAAGGTATGTGGCTCTTGGTTGGGTAGAATTGATATTATAATGGGTATGGATTGGTTGGTTTCTTGTTATGCTAACATTGATTGAAGAACAAAGTGGTTCGATTTCAGTTCCCAGGAGATTCTATTTTAGAATGGAAAGGTAATATGACATCGCTGAGAGGTAAATTTATCTCCTGTCATAGGCAAGGATGATGATCAGAAAGGACTATATTTATCGCTTAGTTTGGATTTAGGATTGGACGTAGAGTTACCAACCATTCAGTCCATCCCTATGGTTAATGAGTTTCTCGATGATTTCCCAATGAGCTTCCGGGTCTTACGCCAGAATGAGAAATTGCATTTTCAATTAACCTACATTCATATACTCATCTAATATCTATTCCTCCATATAAAATGGCCTAACATAGTTGAAAGAGGTGAAGGAAAAACTAAAGGAATTTCTTGAAAAAGGCTTTATCAAGCCTAGTACATCACCATGGGGAGCACTTGTGTCATTTGTGAGGAAGAAAGATGGTTCCTTACGGATATGTATTGATTATAAATAGTTGAATAAAAGTGTCGATCAAGAATAAGTACCCCCTCCCGAGGATTGATGATTTATTTGATTGATGATCTATTTGATCAGTTGCAAGGTTACAAGTGTTTTTTTAGAAATAGACTTGTGGTCCAGATACCATCAGATAAGGGTTAAGGAGAAAGATATCCTGAAGATAGAATTCAGGACCAAATATGAGAACTTTGAGTTTCATGTTATGTCGTTCGGTTTGACCAGTGCCCCAACAATATTCATAGATTTGATGAACCATGTGTTCAGGACCTTTTTAGATTGTTTCGTAATTGTATTTATCAATGATATATTGGTGTTTTCTTGTTTAAAGGTGGAGCATGCAGATCATTGGCGTACTGTGCTTAGAGTTCTACTAAAAGGTAAATTGTATGTAAAGTTCTCTAAATGTGAATTCTGGTTGAACTCTATAGATTTCCTAGGGCATATCATTTCGAGTGAAGGCATCTAGGTGGATACACAAAATATTGAGGCAGTTGAGACTTGAACTAGACGCCCGACACTGACGAAGGTTTGTAGCTTCTTTGTTTGGCAGGTTATAATAGGAATCTTGTAACGAAATTTTCTTCTCTTTAGCACCTTTAACCAAAGTGGTATGTGGTGTCTCGCTTGATATTCCAGAATAACATAAGGAAATCTACGGTGTAAGTAAGTTGAAGGAACGTTCCAAATAAGTATAACTAGATATGTTAGGTCACAAGCTAAAGTATAGTAGAGAGACATGGTTTTAGGAAGACATGATGAAGGACAAGAAGAGATGAGTAAAAAGGCGACGAAAATTGGTAATTCCTTGGGGTTAAGCTCATAAGAGTGCTGATGGTTTCTCTAAGATATAGAAGGCTCAGTATAGCCTAAATGAACTCAAAGGAGCCTAAGTTTAGTAACATTTAGGATAGATAAAATGTTGGCCTGGTAGTGGAATAAGGACGTAATTGTGATAGATAAAGGATGAAGTATAAACCTTCCAAGAGGGGAATTTCATGAATTGTAATATATTAGAATACCCATGTAGTTTAACTCAGAAATGAGCTAAGTTTCAATGGACTAATGTTTGCGTATGGAGTTTCCAAGCATTGAAGGGCATATTAACTTCAGTACCAGTTCTAACGCTTCCGGAAGGGACTGATGGTTATGTTATATATTGTGACACTTTAGGTGTTAGATTGGGTTGTATGCTGATGCAGTATGCAAGGTCATAGCTTATGTTTCTAGACAACTAAGAAAGCACTAGAAGAATTACTCGACCCATGACTTAGAGTTAGCTGTAGTGATTTATGTACTAACGATGTGTAGAAACTACTTGTACGTCATTTAGGTTGATATCTATATGGATAATAAGAGCTTCCAATATATCTTAAAGCAAAAGGAATTGAATTTACATCAAAGAAGATAATTGGGGCTACATAAAGACTATGACGTTGATATTTTATACCATCAGGGGAAGGCGAACGTAGTAGTCGACACCCTCAGTTGTAGATCTATAGGTAGTGATGTTCCAAACGTAAATACCACACAAGAGGGGGTGTTTTGTGTGGTGCCCAATTTTCGCACTAGAAGAACCTGGTTCTTCTAGGTGTACTAACTATAACTGTTTGCGGAATTAAGGGTGCATAAAATAAAGAACACAAGGATTTTTACGTGGAAAACACCTGGCTCAAAGGTGAAAATACCACGACCTACTTCTAGGTAGGATTTTCCCAAACATCCACTAACCTCAATGAGCCAAAACAGCATTTACAAAACTCTTGAAAACCTAAGGATTAACTATAATCCCAGTGTGGCATACAGCCTCAACTGCTGCGACACTTTCAAGTTAACTATAACTTGAATACTCAACGTACCTAATACAATTTGCTTCTATGAAAGCTTGCAAGGTACAATTTTTAAATCACCTACTACAATAAACTAGAATAAGAAAACACAATGGAGCTGGTTCTTTAATCTCGTTCAAGTAGCTGTAGGTGTGCACATTTGATCTCACGTAAACTGCTTGCAAAATAATCTTGCTCTTTTGCTCTCAATTTAGCTCTAACTTCTTTGTATATGTGCATGCCTGTACAAGATAACAATATTACTTTTATAGAATTAGTAATTAGAGTTTGACAAAAACTCGAATTGCTGATCCTTCATCAAGTTCGAGTCCTAAAACAATTCAAACTCCAATTCCTTATCCTAGATCTGGACATAGTTCTCTTCATATAAGGAGACCCCATCTCCTTATCTCCTATGCAATCTTTTCGATCAGTTCAGAAGATATTTATAAGATATGGCTGATCAATACCATTCTTTACATGCATCTAACGTGCATAGGCAGCAACAATTGTGTGTCCTAAGATGGACCTGGTCCTTCACTTAGTTCATTTGTCATTCTTCAAAACTTCAACTGAACTTGGGCCAACAAATTCCCAATTCCTATGATGACAAACTCTGTGCTTCTACTACTTAGAGAACTTGTGGAGCTTTGCTTAATTTTCACATAGTCACACATTTTACGTTAACTTATCATTAAGGACCAGGTTAAATCAGGTTATAAATATCACTTTATATTAGAACACAAAAACTAACTAAAGCACAATATATCTTCCCCCTTTCGGCATCATCAAAAGGTCTAATATTATATGACATCCAGATATTAATTAGTACTCATGGCCACTGGGGCAGCTGCAAGTGAAAACAAGTTTCAGTTAACCAACAATCAACAAGACAAAGAATGTAACTATTAAGATCAGAAGTTCCATAGAACAAGAGAAACAGAGCACATTGTCATTGATGAGGAGATGTTTCTACAATACAAACCACAAAAAGAAAATTAACATCCAATCATAAGCAAAAGCATAACAAAAGAATCCCGAATTTGGGTCACTGAAGGGGTAGGTTAAACTAGATTTAGGGCTTGGAGGTACGAGAGGGCAAGGTTTGGAGAAGGTTGAACATATTTTGAAGCATTCCATCACACTTCTCCTTTTCCTTTGCTAGTTCAGCTCTAAGTCCATCTCGTTCAGTTTCTAATTCAATAACATGAGCCTTCAACCTAGCAATCTCAGCATCTTTTATTCCACCCTCCTGGACCAGAGCCCTGACCTTGCTATTTACAGAAGTCTTTTGAGATGAACCTGGTTCAACTAGGTTGGCATTCATTGGATAGTCGCAGGCCATGAGAGTCTTTACACAAAAGTGCTCTTTGCTAGATGCCATCTCCCATTTCTTCAATGGTACATGTAGCTTTTCCAAAACTGCAGTCAATAGGAACCCATAGGGTGTGGCATGAGCTTTAGAGCCGTTAATGACTCTATCCAGTAGTTTTACAATGAATGCAGGCCAGTTAATCTGCTTTCTTCTCACAAGACACTCTAGAAGAACCAGGTCCATGTTGTTTGCTGTATGCCTTCTCTCCTGTCTGGGCAGCAAACATTTGTTCACAAACTCAAAAAGCACATTGTGCTCAGCCCTCATCTCACTTTTCTGAACAAATAGAGCTTCAGGCACATCTTCAAGAGTTGCATAATCACAGAAATTATCGGTGATTTGGACTGCGTTAGGAAGAGAGTCCAGGCAAGGCCACATTTTCCTTGCATAATCATCATATCCTGCACAGGGAATCTCCAGAATCTCACCCAATATAGGAGCATCAAACTGTACCTTGACTTCTCTCACTAGACTAGTAGCAACCCCATTCACCACTGTGTCATTTGCCATAAATTCAATCAGCTCTTTTCTTGCCAGTTTGCCATCTAGTTGTAGAACCATTTTCTTCCACCCTTGTGCATTCAGAGAATCAACCAATCCTTTTATACCTGGCTCCTCCAGGTCTTCCATAATTCTCCATTTCAGGATTTTTCTTCTGCCAAAGATGACAAATCTATCTTGTTCCTTTTCATATTCCTCCTCCTTTTCTTCTCCACTCCATTATTCCTCTTCTTCGTCAATAATCTTCTTTTGTTTTCTTTTCCCAGCAGACCTAGTTCTTTTAGCCAATGAGGACTCGGCAGATATGGGTTCAGAGGAAGTCCTTTTGGTCGAAGTCTTGGAACCTTTTGGTTTAGGATATGGTACCTTTTCAATTGTTTATCTTTCTTGATGGACCAGGTCCATCTCCTCTTCTTATTCCTCTTCTACCTCGGTACTCTCAACCGCTTTCGCCTTCCTTTTTTCTCTCTTTTTCCTCCTGCTTTCTTCCAGTGCTTTCTGCAATTATTCCTTACTTTGTTTGACCCTGCTTCTAGTTGCTCTTGAGGGGATAGTATACTTAGGGGTTGATGTCTTGGTTTTCTTTGTTGGTTTGGAAGCAGTTGGAGATTTTAAGGAAGAAGCCTTATGCTTCTTTGGATCATAACAGACTCCAATTTTCTTTAGAATATCAACTAAAGTTTCCTAACCAGACGAACCACTTCTAACTTGTTTACTTAGATGAACAAGACCTTCCGGAGCATCCCCAAAGCTATTTCCCCTGACTTATTGCCACTTCCCTCAACATTTCCGCAAATCGCCATAATGTCGTCTTTCTTTTTCCTTCCTCTTCGACTAGATTCATCCCCCTTAACATCTCTTAAAGGACCCACTAAAAAAAACATATATTCCACATTATTGACTGCATCAGAAGAACCATCGCATGCATTCACTTACCTAGGGTTTTTTTATTTTTATCTATGTTAGAAGACCCCCGTTCTTCTCCATAACTCGCAGAAATGAAGATTTCAAACTTAGAACTTGAGTCAAATGATTCCTTTTTAGAGACCTCCCCTTTTGACTGGCTCTCAATTCTTTATTTAAGGCCGTTCTCAGAGACCAATGGCTACATTTTTTCTCGCCAGCATCTTTTGTTGGCGAAATCTGGGTGTAGGGTTGTTGCTAGGGGGTGCAGATGAAGACATATTGGTAGATTCTGGTAAAGGTTTCCCTGGATTTTCTTGAGGGTTAAACATGGTGAAGGATTCTTGAAGATTTTGGGGGTTTTTGGTGATTTAGGAGAAGAAGAATGATCATAACACAAAGATAGGTATTGATCAAATTTGGTGTGGAGTGTTTTTAAAAAGGGCATGATTAGTAACAACAGCCTTTGCAGTGGTCAATCAGGAGTCTAATCCCATTAAAGCTTCAGTTGAATTTGCACTAGTTTTTAGGAAAAAAGTCCCATTATTCTTTAGAGTTCTAGGAGAGGAAAACTGTTCCAATGCTTGGGGGTTATATTTGGGGAGTGGTGTTAGAATGAGACTTCTGCTCATAATTGGAATATTAAATTTTCTAATTGTGCAAAGTATAGAAATATACCTGACCTTTTCTTATGAGCATAGACTTGATGAACCAGGTTCTTCAAGTAGAACTTCTCTTGATTATGCCTCATGTATCAAAATAGAAAACAACTTCGTAAAAGATCAATAAATTAAAAGAAACATATCACAGGAGTATACCGTTAGAGTATGAGACTGAGTAAGAATTAGTCTAGATATTCACATAAAATCGGAACTTCTAACCAAACAAACCCCCCCCCCCCTCTTTGTCATTGCATTCTGAACTGGACCTAATTAGGTTAACTTAATCATCCCTAATTCTAACCTATTCCTTTCAAAGTTTTCTCTACTTAGTGCTTTACTGAAGATATCAACTATTTGTTTATCAGTAGCGCAAAATTCTATGGAGATTAACTCTTTCTCATAGTTATCTCTCAAGAAGTGGTATCTAGCATCTATGTGCTTTGTTATTTTATGATGAACAAGGTTCTTTGTCATACTTATAGCACTAGTGTTATCACAAAATATAGGAATACATCCCACTTCAATTCCAAAGTCTACCAGCTATAGATTGATCCATAGCAATTGAGCACAACAAGAAGCAGCCGTAACATATTCATCTTCAGCAGTAGATAGGGCTACTCAGTTTTGCTTTTTGGTAGCCCACGACACTAGACATGACCCCATGAAATGTACCATGCCTGAAGTACTCTTCCTGTCTACCAAGTAACCTGCATAATCAACATCAACAAATCCTATTATATCAAAGTTACTACCTTTGGGATACCAAAGACACAAATCAACGGTGCCTTTCAGATATCTCAAATCCTCTTGACAAATGTCAAATGTGACTCATTTGGACTTTCCTGGAAACGAGCACAAAGCCCTACACTGAAGACAATGTCAAGTCTGCTAGCAGTAAGATACAAGAGTGAACCCATCATACCCCAATACAACTTTTGATCAACTGATTAACCAGGTTCATAAATATCTAATTTAGTGGCAGTTGCAATAGGTGTATCTATTTCTTTAGTATCCTCCATTTTAAGCCTTTTGATTAGTTCTCTTGTGTACTTCTGCTGGTGGATCATCGTCCCATGTGGACTTTGTTTGATTTGCAGGCCTAGGAAGAAGTTTAATTCACCCATCATACTCATTTCAAACTCACTCCCTATTAGTTTTGCAAAGTCCTTACTCCGCTTATCAGTAGTAGCTCCAAATATTATGTCATCAACATATATTTGTTCAACAAGAAGGTCTTTACCTTTTTCCTTTAGGAACAAGGTGCTGCCAATTTTATCTCTTTTGTGCCCATGCTCTAGTAGGAATTTTGATAGTCGCTCATACCACGCTCTTGGGCCTGTTTGAGCCCATTTAGAGCCTTGTCCAGCTTGTACACATGCTCAGGACATTCCTTGCTTTCAAATCCTGGAGGTTGTTTTACAAATACTTCTTCCTTGAGGTAGCCATTTAAGAAGGCTCTTTTGACATCCATCTGATGGAGAGTGAATTCCATATGTGCTGCAAATGCAATGAGGAGTCTGATTGCTTCTAATCTAGAAACTGGAGCAAAGGTCTCATCATAATCAATACCTTCCTCTTGGTTGTAGCCTTGAACCACCAAGCCTTACATTGTTTCTTTTGACAGTTCCATCCTCGTCAACTTTGTTCCTGAAGACCCATTTGGTACCAATGACTGATCTGTCCTTGGGTCTTGAAACTAGATGCCTCACTTGACTTCTTTCAAATTGGTTGAGTTCCTCCTGCATAGCATTGATCCAATCTGCATCCTGCAAAGCTTCAACAACATTTTTAGGTTCAATACGAGATAGAAAAGCATCAAATGCACATAGATTCTTTAGTTGTGATCTGGTTTTGACTCCAGATGTTGGATCAACTTTACCATATTCATTAGACTATAAATCATCTTTATATAAAAATGAAAAATAACTATCTATCACTAATTTATTCTTCCAAACTTAAAATCTTTGTACTACTCCTTTACTAAATCATAGAAGGAATTTATGGAATTAGTATAATAAGTTTACATCTTGTGTCCTCTTAATAAATTGTTAAAAATATAACTAGTAGATTAAGTTATTTGTTGCTATCTCCATATTATTCTAAATAATAATTTGATTTTTTCCCCTAACTAATCCATCAAATATAAAAAAAAAAATCTGATTTCTTGTTCATGAACATTCTTGCATCTCAATCAATTGGAACTCATTGGGTTACTAGTATTACTATTTAACTGAAACCATGATAAATCAATGACACTCATATCAATGGAATAATAAGATTTACCTTGAATTTAGAAATAATAATGGTTGAGAATAATAATATTCAAGCATCAGGTTGCTAGTAGTTACGGAACTCTGCTTGATTTTTTCCTACTTTGGTACTCTGAGCTTCGTTGCTTTCTCCTTCATGATTTTTTTTCTTTCTATACTTTAGCTTCTCTGCTGCTTTGCCGCAGCTTTGCTGAAATTCCCCTTTCCCCTTTTTCCTTTTCCCTTTTTTTTGTTTTGTTTTGCTGTTCCAGTGGGCCTTTGCCTTTCTTTTAATTAGGTTAGTTCCTTTTTTGTTAATTATTTTGTTTAAAACATTATTATGACTTATATGTCCTTATTAATATATAGGGTATTACCCACATAAAACTTTCATCTTTCTTGATTAATCGGGTCAAAGGTGAGGTAATAATACTAAAGCCTCTCACAAATCTCCTATAAAACCTTGCTAAGTCATGAAAACTCCTAATATTACCATTAGACTTAGGCGTAAGCCAACCTAATTACCTAAATCAAGGATTCATCAACCATGATACCTTTAGAACTAACAACAAAACTAAGAAAAATAATCTTATCGACACAAGAGGTACACTTTTTAAAATTAAAAATAATTTTTCTTGCGTAAGTACCTCAAAAAATTTCCCAAGGTGTTCAATATTCTCATCAAAGGTCGAGGCAGAAGCAACCTACCTCTAGCACAAGGGTCATGAGAAAGAACGCCATAGCCAATAGAGCCCGTGAACCTTACGAAACCAGTGATTACCTCCCATCCGGTTAAGCTTATGAGGGTAACTCCGTGCAAGCACAGCAGGAAGCCCAATCACAATAAATCCCGGGTAGATTTAACTTGGTGGATGAGTCCTCTTCTGCTGCCAGCTCATCTGAAGGTTCAGAAGAGGGTAATCAAGATTCTGAGCCCTCTTCCTCACATGCTCCACCCTCTTTTCCCCATGCTCCAGCTGCGCCAATTAGTTTTAACGATGATGATGTTGTTCTAGACAATGGGAGAGGGGGTGATACTGCAGTGAGAGGTTTAGAGAGGTCAAGGAGGCTAGAGTTTTGGGAAGACAGATTCGTTAGTGGCAATGCCTTTGTAAAATTTAGAGAATGGTGGCTGCAAAGGCCGCTCACTCTTGAGTGACAAGTTTTGATGAATGATATGAACAAGCACAATCCCAATGCACTTAGAAAATTCTAAGAGCGAAAAGGATAGAAATGGTTCACCCATAGCGTCTTAGATGCAAATGAGCACTCAAAAATTCTATGCAAATGTAGATCACATAAAAAAAGGCGCTGAGGTGACAAAGTGCGAATTCTAAAAGTCTGAATCGACTCATGTGCACTGAATTCATATGTTGGGTTGGAGAGGTTGAAGATAGTTGGAAAAACTAGATATGGGTGATGCATCTCAACTGTAGCTAGCTGAGATTTTTGCAATTCAGGGATCACCACCTCTATGGCTCACACTAGGAGTTCCAATAGTTCGGGCCACCCTTAATTTTGAAGCAAAAGGTTGGCAAACATTCGTGTGTGGCATTAATCCATGCTTCAATGAGAACAAGTTCTCACTTTCCCATATAGTCTGGTAGCTTCAACTATGGCTGGGTACCCGGTCAATGTGGGTGTTATCATGTCCACCAAAATCACACTTGTTGTTCAGAAGGGTGAAAGATCCTACACGTACTAGAACTTTCTCATTGAATACTTCAAGGATCAAAAGGTGGAGACTAGCTAATATGATACAAAAGTGAAGCCTTTCTTATGGTACCACCTACCGGGCAGGGACAACCTGAAGTTGAAAGGTAAGGCAACTACCTCCGCTAGCCAGTCTTAGGAGCCAATGGTAGTATTTACTGACTCAGCTACTGAAGCTTCCACAACTGCCATACCTTCTATAATAGTCGGTCATTATACTGGAACAACAACCATGCCACAACCTTCTTCTGCTAGACTATCAATACCATTATTAGTGTCAGCTTCATCTAATTATCCTCAGACTGCGTTGTGAGTCTCCCAGACATTGGCTAGTCTCAACAACTAGATGCAGACATCCACTACAAAGTTGACTAACATATCGAATATTGTTGTAGCATAGTCTTTAGCCCTAGTAGAGCCACAGGTACCTCCGTCAGTGGAAGAAATATTGAAAAAGATTATGGACAGTTAGAAGATCATTATGAAGACTGTGATGCATGGGGAGATCATTGAGGAGTTGGGAAAGCTGACAAAGAAGATGTGGAGGTTTCATGTATCGAACAAGTCAGTGAAGTTGAGAAAATAGATTACAAAAACTACATCTGCCGGAGATTTGCCTCTTGACTTGCTTATATAGGGAGCATCTTCTGCCCATTAGCACATGCAGCACCAGCAGTTCCCGAGACACCAGAGGCAGTAACCGGCCATTCTGAGGAGCCAGACGCGACTGCCCACACTGATCCAGATGCTTAGCAACCTGTTATCCCTCAGCCGGATGATGATGAGATATAGTTAGAGGAGCCCGGGGGTGCTGCATATCCCATGTAGACTGAGACCACATAGGGAGATCTCTTAACTCTCTCCCTTCCATGTTCTTATTTTTGCTAAGCATTGAGGACAATACTTATTTTCATTTGGAGGGTGGTCTTTATTGGTCTATTTTGATTGATTGACAGGCATTCGGATTTTGCCTATAGTAACTCTTATACTATTTTTTTTATCTTTATTTTCACTTTGGTATGTATATATTCGTCCCTTTAGAATTGATGTATATATTCATTCCCCTTATTTATATATTCATTTCCTCTTTGTTTGTATATTCATTTATCTTGCTCTCTGTAGTTTATTTCACAGCTTCTTTAGTTTGTCTTTCTTAGTAATATAACTTCTTATTTACCTTAGTAGCTTCTTTTTAATTTGTTAGCTTCTTTTTAAATTTGAGTGAACAATAAGCCTTTGTTTTTCTTAATGCCACGGTTCTTTTCAAAGGTGGATTTTGTGTGAATCGGGTGGCTCTTCCCAACAAAGGATGGTGTGACAACCTTCTAAAGGGATTGAGTTCATTTTCTTTTATGTTTGGAAAATATAGTAGTAATGAATAAAAAGAAGTCTCAATAATGCTTCACTTGATACCAACACTACCTACGACATTATGGTTAAAATTAATTCATTGGAAGAAAATAGCTCTAGTTGTGACCTTTTAACTCTTGTATTGACTTAAGCAGTCATAGAGTAGTTCAGTCGAGCCATTGTGATTCTCAATCTTAGCTAGGGTTATTATGGATCCTCGACTCTATTCTCTTTAGCAATCCAACAACATGAGAGGTGAGGTATTGAATTTCAAGTCCAAGTACCCATGCTTATAGTCTAGAACTTGCCCTGAATGTATTTCTAGGCAAAATTCTAAGTGTAGCTTGCTTGAGAAATGAATGTAGGCTCTCCTTGATCCGATTTGATGTTTGAAATCTTTCATAGGCTACCAATATGATATCCCTAGTCAACCCATTTGAGCCTAAGCCCTTTTTCTTTCAACTCTCTTGGCACCTAATATTTCCTTATCATTCTTGAGAAACAATTGGCAAAAACATATGTTTGGGGGAGAAACAAGGAGTTTGAAAGTGATAAAAGGTACAAAGAAGAGAAAGAAATGAAGAAAAGGGAAGGCAAAGAAAAGAAAGAAAGAAAAAAAAGGAAAATACCTAAAAGAAAGTCAATAAAGTAGAAAGTTGAAGGGATCAAAGAAAACAATTATGAAAGGCATGGAGTAAATAAAACAGGAGAAAAGTGAATGTCATGACCAAGAAAGAGTGACGTTACGTCTCTCTAGTTCCCCCGAGGAAAAAGAAATATACTCAAAGAGTCGACAAAGTATGAGCCAAAATGAGAAAATAGAGTTCTTAAGGAAAGATACAACCATTCTATTCCAACAAGTCATACCTTGGTCCAAAAGCCTTAATTATATTCCGAAAAAGCCCTACATGATTTCAAGTTGAGTCAGCTTACACTAGTGGTGATTTATATGAGGAGCAAACTTATGGTACTTAGAGTGGGACTTGTGAGATTGTTTTAGAGAGATGAGCTAACTTTTCACAATCTTTGATACGAGTTTTACATTCTAAAGTGAGTTTTGATAATGGAGAGTAAAAGAGGAGGATTTTAGGATCCATAATGACCTACGTAAAAGAGCGAGCATTATTGACGAATAGAGTCAACTCTTGATGCTCTAGTGTCACATTAGAACTATTGTACTCAAAAAGTCAAATCATTACATTGTTGATAATTCATATGTGATGTAGGTAATTATTGGTCCCAATTGATATGTGATTGATTCACCTTAGGTCAACTGGAGTATCCCTTTTTCTAATGGATGTGAGAATTGCATTGCGTGAGGACAAGAAAAAGCTTAAGTTTGGGGAGTTGATAAGCAGGGATTTTGACCGCTTATTTTCTCCCTTTTACTTGCGTTTTAGCTCAAAAATATTTAAAGGTATTTCAAGAACTAATGAAATATGCTTTTGTATAGGAATATTGGGAAACGAGTCAATGAAGTAAAAATCAAATCGTAAAGGAGAAAGTGAACAAGAACCAAAACAAGGCAAAAAGGCCCACGGTGCGGACCATACAATTATTGTGTGGCCACATAAGAGGATATTCAGAGAGTTAGTCTTTGGACCAGCTGAAGATGAGCAGACCGTACCATAATTGTGCGGCCGCACTCAAAATTATGCGGTCCGCAGAAGATTAAGATCAGCGATATGGGAATTCTAAAGTCAAGCTAGAATATAAACCACACTATTTTTGTGCAGCCGCACGATCAGAAGCGGCCACACTCATTTTTATGCACACTGCAGAAGTCCCGAGTACCAAGCCCAAGTTCCATGAATGCGGACCGCACTATAATTGTGCAACCGCATAACTTTCACCGGGGCATTTTTGTCAGATATTTTCAACTTAGTATAAATAGAACTTTTTGTCATTTTTAGATCAAGTTTAGTTTTGGGAAGACACCTGAGCCGTTTTCTTTGTTGTTTTGAGTAATTTTGTACTAGATTAACTTCTAAACATTATATTTCCTTTTCCTAATTAATTATTATGCATTCTATCTAATTTCTTCTTTAGTTTCTTTAATTTTCATGAGTAGCTAAAGTTCTAGCTAGGGTTGTGGCCCAACCCAAGCTTGGGTACTTAATGAGTGTTTGATTTAGGTCTTGTTTGTGATTGAGTTAGTGATATTTATCCTAGTTCTTGCTTGAATTCAAGAATAAATGGTTGCAAACATTGATTCAAGAATAATTGACTTAGCCTCTACTTGAGAAAGAAATACTAAGTCTAGGAAAACTTGGCTAACAAGATATTAGGGTGAACTCAAAAAATTGATATCCCCAATTAAAAGGTCAAACCTAGAGATAGTCAGACTCAACTTGAGAATATATCACTTGTGTTCTTCAATACCCAATTGGTCTTGAGAAAGCCAAGTTATGCAAAATTACTCAAACTACCGAGAGGTATAGAGTGGGTATTGTATGTCATTGCTATATTACAACCCCAACTAATCAAACTTGTCCTTGCGTTTACACCTGTTACATAACCACCTAGGTGGAGGTCATCACCCTAGATCTTTTATCATTTGAAAAATAACCAAAATAAAAAATACTGTCCCCTAGTTTTATAATTGTAACCAATAGCTTAAAGTAAATATAGAAGCAACAAACAACAATGTGAACGTGCCATTTGAGGCATATTATACAATTACACTAGGTGTATACCTATTTCCAATTATAAATCCTTGAGGATTCGACCCCGACTTGCGTTGGGATTCTATTATTTTATCGACCACCTCACTACCTATAATTGTGGTGTGAGTTTGGGCCAGATCAGGCGCAAAAAAAGGGAAATTATGAACCATATCTCAAGAGAAGATCGAATAATGACTGAACTTCAACAAGCAATATCGTCGGCTTCAAATAATTCAAACGGTGGAGTTTAAGCCCATCCTGGTATACTCACAACATAAGCAATTCCAAAATTAGTAACTTAGCTTCAAGGGGAGACATAGATCGGATAATGATACGGGCAAGCATTATATGCAACAGATCCGAAAATGAGAACTCCACAGATGATCATTTCAAGGTTGAATTCATGAGGTGTATGAGAGAAATAAATACACGGAAGGATCAAAATGCTACAGAATTTTATGCTCCAATGGATCAAATACCAGGGGCACCATCGATCCTTAAGGGTCCGGACTCAAAGAAATATACACAGCTGCCATTTAAATTGAGTGCATCTCCAGATTTGATCCCAAAGAGATTTGAGATGCCAGAAATCCCAAATATGATGGAACATCCGATCTAAAAGAGCACATTTCAACGTACACTAATGCTGTAAAGGGAAATGATTTGGATCCAGATGATATTGAAGCGGTATTGCTAAAGAAATTCAGAGAAACCTTAACGATTGGGGATTTAACATGGTATTTACTTTTGCCTGAGCACTCTATTGATTTTTTTAAATGTTTGCAGATTATTTTATTAAAGCTCATACCGGATCAAGGAAAGTTCAAGCGCAGAAACCAGATATCTTTAGAATTACTCAAGCAGATTCATAATTACTTTAGGAGTTCATCATTAGGTTCCAAAAGAAAGAATAGTGCTACCTGTGGTCCCTGATGTATGGGCAACAGAATCATTTACCAAGGGTCTTAATCTCTAAATCTCATATACCTCAATGAAAGGAGAGCTTGTTGGAGTTCCAGGAAACTGTACGGGGAATCAAAAATTCGGATAGAAGATGATCAATTGAATTCTCTAGTATCCTTCAAATTTTCACTCGCGATCAAACTTGTAAAAGTCAAAAAATAATTCAACTCTGATCGAAGTTCCTCTAGGAGTCAGTTTCAACCATATATGTCAAACAAAAGGTTAGAACATGACAATGATGTGGAATTAGGGAAAATCAATCGTTAGTGAGACATGGACCTGGCAGAAGAACTGATCATAATCGAAGTAGCAAAATAATCTACAATATAAAGAGTCATTTTAGTTCAAAGACACTAGTTATCCCAATTTATCCGAATACAGTTTCAACATTAGCCTTGTGGAGCTGGTTGCTTCCATGAGAAACATAAAGGAATCAAAGTTCCCAAAACTAAGTCAGTCGGACACTATTCAAAGAGATGCAAGTTTGTTGTGTGAATTCCATGCTATGCATGGTCATAAAACTAGGGACTGTAGGCATCTTCGTGAAGAAGTGGCGATTTGATTAAGAATAGACATCTTAGGAAATTCTTGAGTGACAGAGCTAAGAATAAATACGGCAAAGTGGTGAGGGGCAGAACCAAAGAAATCGACAAGGTCTTCTCATCTTATGGTAAACATGATTTTTGGAGGGATTGGGGTGAATGGTGTGACATTTTCAACTGCAAGGAAGACAAAAATATCTGTCACTCATGAAAAGAGGGTCCGCCAAGGCATTAGATGGCGATAAAATTTCTTTCACTGAGGAAGATGCGGATGACCTTACACTATATCACAATGATGCTCTAGTAATATCTTTAAATGTTTTAAATTTTAAAAATGAACGTGTGTTTGGTTGATCCAGGTATCTCAACAAATATCATCCAATTAAGAGTCTTAGAGCAAGCGATGCTGACCAATAATTATTCTGACTACAAAGCTTTTGGATGGATTTAATTTAACAAGCGTGATTATTCGAGAAGAGATCGTGTTGCCTACATATGCTGAAGGAGTGATGAAATCAACTTTATTTGAAGTTGCGGATAGAGATATGAGATACAACACGATCCTCGAAAGGTTCTAAATCAATAATATGAAGGTTATTCCATCAACTTACCAGTAGTTATTAGAATTTCCAACACTAGACGATTAGTAGATTAGAGGATATCAATCCACTACTAAGAAAATGAATAAAGTTATTTTAACTTGTAGTAAAAGGTTGGAGTAAATAAATAACAATTATACATTTCGGTTCCTACACTCGAGGTAGTTCTAATAGGATCGAGTGAAGGAGATATTGAGGAAGGACTACCAAATAGTTACCAGTACCCAAATCTATCCAGGTACCAGATGATATAGATACAACAAAATAAACTGCAGAGGAACTCGAACAGGTCAGTTTGCTCACTAGGGTCAACGAGAAGAAGGTATATCTGGGTACTCAAGAATGATAAAAGAGTTATCAGGCAAAGAAAATGATAACCAATTTTGGCTAAATTAAGTGAGGAATGATGTGATTTGAATAATGGGGGTCGAACCCTGGTTCTTCAGTTGGCTACATATCCCTGGTGTTATGGGAACAAATCGTGTGTAGTCTTAGATCCATCGGTGAATGAAATCTATGAAGTTTTTATAGGAATATTCGCATGTTTCGGAAAAGGTTCTTTTAAGTAGGATAGTATCGGACAAATGGGGAGTCATGAATGTGCATCTGAAATGTTACGAATGTATCAGAGAGCAAATATTTGACTGGCCGTGGACTAAAAGTGGGCAATTAGTGGTGGTAGGTTACGTTTGAAATAATTTAAATATTTGAACGTTATGAACGGAAACGGATCAAAGATTGCTCCCGTTTGTAGAATGATTACTTCATGTATTACTTGCAAAACTTTAAACATGATGCATGCAAATATATATGGATTATTGCAAAAATTTAAAAATGATGCAAAATCCATTTAGACCATGAAGGTTATCTTCGGATAGTGAGGATGATATCCTTAGACCATGACGACCTGGACCATGAAGTGTATGATAAGAGATTTACAGGCCATGAAATGATTCCATCGGGCCATGAGGTTCCTTTGAACGATGGTGCCTTTGAATAATAATGTACAATATTGAGAGATCCTACGGCCGTGGCATGATGTCTCCTGACTATGAGGATGATGCCTTCTCACTATGGTGCCTTTGGACAAGATGGCGATATTTCAGCCTATGAAATACAAAGATCATGTTTAATCATATGAAAAAATGAGACAAGACAAGGCTTAGTCTTGTGTAAGACGAGGGTAGTGCTTAGCCCCAGGTGAATAGAGGGTAGTGTTAAGTCTCAGGTAGCGTAGTGTAGATAGTATTTCATCTTATGCAAGGAAAAGTCAATTCTTAGCCTTATAAAGAAAAAGAGGATACAATGCTTAGTCTCATATAGGGAAAGGTAGTTCTTAGCCTTATGCAATTAGGGAGGCAATGTTTAGCCTCATGCAAGAAGAGGAGATAATTCTTAGTCTCATACAGGGAAAGACAGTGCTTAGCCTTATGCAATTAAGGGGCAATTCTTAGCCTCATGCAAGAAGAGGAGACAATGTTTAGTTGCATGCAAGAAAGGCAATGGTTAGCCTTATGTAAAAAGAGGTTACAATGCTTAGTCTCATGTAGGAAAGGTAGTGGTTAGCCTTCTGCAATTAGGGAGGCAATTCTTAGACTCATGTAGGAAGAGGAGAAAATGCTTAGTCTTATGTAGGAAAAGCAGTACTTAGCCTTACTCAATTAGGGAGGCAATTCTTAGCCTCATGCAAGAAGAGGAGACAATTCTTAGTCTCATGTAGGCAAAGGCAATGCTTAGCCTTATGCTATTAGGGAGGCAATTCTTAGCATCATGTAAATGATAAAAAGGTGATGAGAGAAGTATTTCTAGCTGGAGGTGTTTGTACTAGGTAATTTGTAGTCATGAAGGTAGTGACTTCATGTATCTACGAATAATGTTGTCTTATAGTGCCTGCATCCATAGAAAAATTGTGAGTTTTATGGGGGAAAGGTCGGTTCATGCTTTTGTCTTCTTGATCGGCCTTTGCTCCTGTCATGGGATCCTATTTGAGTTACTCTGGGCAAAATCTGGTGTCATATAAACAAAGTTTTTGAAAAATATGCAATGCATTTGGTAAATATAGTTATTGTGGTAGTATGTGACATCAAATAATTTAGATGAACCGGTGACCGTGAAACATTCTAGAGACATTGCGACCTCCTTGCCTTAGAATTTTTAGGGTGCCCGAGTTTAAATGCATATTTCTGATGATACTTTTGGCTGTTCCGCATATGACAAAGTTGGATGAACTTGCGATCTTGCCCCAGTTTATGATCATGGAGAAAATAAAGATTTTATTAAGATGTGACCAAACATACATGGTTGTCTACGTATCCCCTCTTAAACGGGAATTAGGTCAAGCGTAGTTTAGTTATATCAAGTGAAAAAACATGAAAAATCATAAACATAGTATCTCTTGACTGCGCCTGAGTTGATATGTTTTGCCTAAAATTCCCCGTCCATTTCTGCAAGTATGAGTGCTACTCATGTTAGTACTTGATGAACCATGTAGTGACCTTGCCAGTTAGGTGAGAACTTCCCTTTGGCTTCATCCTGATATGGGAAGATTTGTTTTAGCACTAACTGCTTCGCTGTGAGTTGCCTTAGCCTTACCTTTTCGTTGGAAGCTCTTACCATTCTATTCAAGTAAATTTGACCATGACATACCGCATTCATTCTCTTTCCATCAATGAGAGCCAGTTGTTCATATCCGTGCTGCACCTATTCTGTGTAGCTGAGCTAAGCTTCTTGTATGATTCTTAGAGAAGGAATTTCTATTTCGGCGGCAATAATCGCTTCCATACTGTAGACCAACAGGTAAGGAGTTTCCCCAGTTGATGTACGAACCATGGTACGATACCCGAGTAGAGAAAATGGCGACTTCTTATGCCATTGCTTGTAGTTATCTATCATTTTCCTTAGTATCTTTTTGATTTTCTTATTGGCGGCTTCTATCGCTCTATTCATTTGTGGCATGTATGTTGTAGAATATTAGGATTGATCTTGAAAGTTTCACACACGACCTTCATTATATCACTGTTAAGATTGTCAGCATTGTCGGTGATGATTGACCCTGATACTCCGAACCAACTACCAATGTGATCCCAAACAAAATCTGCGATGACCTTCTTAGCTATAACTTTGTAAGATTCAGCCTCAACCCATTTTGTGAAATAGTCTATGGCTACTAGAATGAACCTATGCCCATTTGAAGCAACGAGTTTGATTGGACTGATGACATCCATGCCCCAAGAGGAGAAAAGCCAGGGTGCACTTGTTGTATTGAGTTCATTGGATGGAACTCGCATCACATCGGCATGTATTTGGCATTGGTGACACTTTTGAACATACTTGATGCAAGCTGGTTCCATAGTCATCCAGAAATATCCTTCTCTTGGTATTTTCTTAGCTAAGATAAAGCCATTCATGTACCGTCCGCAAGTTCCGGAATGTATTTCCTTGAGAAATCTGGAGTAACCCCATGTCAGGAGTCCTTCTATCAGAATTCCTCCTTTATGAATGAAGTGGTTGGCTAACCTTCAAAGTGTGTGCTTCTGAGTATGGAATGCGTGCTCCAGATACTCTCCTTTTGCAAAGTATTCCTTGATGTCATGAAAACATGGATTTCATTCACTTTATTCTTCAACATGAACACAATAAGCTAGCTTCATATGAATTCTTATTGTGATAGGATCGATGAAGTTTTGCTTTGTTTGTGGTTCATGGAAGATAAAGTGGCCAATGCATCTGCGAACTCGTTTAAATCCTCAGAACATGTTTGAACTTTATCTTCATGAACCCCTGGATCAACTTTTGTACACAATACATATATGGTATATTTTGGTGTTTTTGGTAGCCCATTTTTCTAAAACCTGTTGCACTAAAAGATCGGAATCTCCAATCACTAGCAAGTCCCAAACATTCATGTTAATGGCTAACTTGAGTCCCAAGATGCAAGCCTTATATTCTGCCATATTGTTGGTATATGGAAACCTGAGTTTTGCGGATATCGAATAATGTTGGCTCATCTGTGACACTAAGATTGCTTCGATACCCACTCCTTTGACGTTTGCAGCTTCGTCGAAGAACATCCTCCAACCATCATATGCTTCGGTGATATCTTCCCCTACGAATGATACCTCCTAGTTAGGAAAATACGTTTCAAGGGTTCGTATTCTCTGTCAAATGGATTTCTACCAAATGATCTACCAACACATGCCCTTTGACTGCCTTCTGAGTTACATAACTCACTCAGCATATCTACAATTTTGCCAACTTTACCGTATGCATGGGTTTTTAGAAGATATATTTCAGCGGGTCCATCTTTGATTTGAGATATGTGGTGTATACATAGTTGATTGTTGGTCTAAATCATTCAGGTAAATCATATTTAAATAACATATATAAGAACTGGAAGCTTTAGGTAAAATTAAATACTAAAGAGGTTCAACACAAGTGCAAAGCTAACAAGGTTGCACACAGAAGTAACCTAGAAACATATTAGGTCACGCATTTTAGAGTATATGCAAATCATGAACACAAAAGAACAAAATTTTAAAAGCCAGGTGACTTACCAGTTAAACGGTCAACAAGAAAGAATAAATTCCACAATACTCTGAATATCAACAAATTCCGCATCAGAGTCCCCAAGGGCTTCAAATGAACCTTGGGAAATGCTCACACCAAGAAAAGGTTAAAAATTTAATCCTAGTGCCCATGGTTTTCAGTCGGCCAAGAATCAAAGTATAGAACAAGAAAATGAGGAAACAATAGAACAATAACTTCAAATTATAGTAACATCTAGCGATTTAAGGTCTGTCTCAAAAGGAAATGTGGAGGGATTTATATAGTCATTAAATCAGACGAGTGACCTAGAAATACAAATGTGATTATATAAAATAAAGAAAAAATATATGAAACATGTATAGTAGATGCAAAATAATAATTTTATGTAATTATGTCACCACAAAATAATTTGAAGGAGTAATTGATAAATATTCAAGCAATTTAAATGCAAGAAAAATCAATTTTAAAGTTCTAAAATTATGGAAAAGTATAGAAAACGCTTGCGTAAACCTTGTAAATTAAGTAGTGATGCAAACTGATGTTTTAATTATTTCAAAAAATATGAGGGCAAAACTGGGTATCAACAGTGCCACTCTTTACCCAGGAATGATGAAAGTATTGTCGAAAAAAAGAAAATAATGACTAATTTTGACTGAATTGAGTGAGAAATGATGTGATTAGAAAAATGGAGGTCGAACCTTGATTTGAGTTGCCTACATATCCTTGGTGTTACGGGAATCAGGTCGTGTGTAGTTTTAGTTCCAACTATGAACAAAACCGATGGAGTTGTTATAGGAATATTCGCATATTTCGGAGAGGGTTCTTTTGAGTATGATAGTGTCGAATGAATTTATGCATAGTAATAATGTGAATCTGAAATGTTCTGAATGTATCACAGAGTATATATCTGAACGGTCATAGAGTAAAAGTGGGAAATTGCTGGTGATCGGTTACGTTTGAAATAATCAAAGGATGTGAACATTACCAATAGAAATCAGAGCAAAGATTGATCCCGTTTATATAACGGTTACTTCCTGAATTACCTGCAAAACTTAAAACACGACACATACAAATATATATGGGTTATTGCGAAAATTTAAACATGATGCTAATTTCCTTTGGACCATGAAGGTTGTCTTTTAATAGTGATGGTGATATCCCTAGACCATGATGTCCTGGGCCTTGAAGTGTATGGTATGAGATTCGCATGCCATGAAATGATGTCATCGGGCCATGAGGATGGTGCTTCAGGACATTGACACCTTGAATAATAATGTGTAATATTAAGAAATCCTCCGGCCATGGCATGATGTCTCCTACATGAGAATGATGCCTTCGGACTGTGGTTCCTTTAGAAAAGATAGCGAAGTTCAACCTATGAAATGCAAAGATAGGATGTTTGATCATACGCAAAAATGAGACAATACAAGGCTTAGTCTTGTGTACGATGAGGGCAGTGCTTAGCCCTAGGTGAATAGATGATAGTGCTAGGCCTCAAATAACATATTGGAGAAAGTATTAATCATACGCAAGGAAAAGGAAATGCTTAGCCTTATGAAAAGAAAGAGAGGAGACAATGCTTAGTCTTATATATGGAAAGGCAGTGCTTAGCCTTATGCAATTTGGGAGGCAATGCTTAGCCTCATGCAAGAGAGGAGACAATGCTTAGTCTAATGCAGGGAAGAGCATTGTTAGCCTTATAAAATTAGGGAGGCAATGCCTAGCCTCATGTAAAAAGAGGAGACAACCCTTAGTCTCATGCAAGAAAGGCAATGCTTAGCCTTATGCAAGAAGATGAGACAATTCTTTGTCTCATGTAGGAAAGCCAGTGCTTAGCTTTATGCAATTAGGGAGGAAATGCATAGCCTCATGCAATAACAGGGGACGATGCTTAGTCTCATGCAGAAAGGCAATACTTAGCCTTATGCAATTAGGGAGGCAATTCTTATCCTTATGCAAGAAGAGGAGACATTACTCAGTCTTATGTAGGAAAGGCAATGCTTAGCTGTATGCAATTAGGGAGGCAATGCTTAGCCTCATACAAGAAAATGAGACAATTCTTAGTCTCATGCAGGGATAGACAATGATTAGCCTTATGCAAATGATGAGAAGGCGATGAGAAAAGTATTTCTTAGCTAGAGGTGTATGTACTAGGTAATTTGTCGTCAAGATGGTAGTAACTTCAGGTATCTATGGACAATGTTGTCTTATCATGCCTGCTTCCAAAAAAAAATGGCGAGTTTTGTTGGGGGGGAGAGGGGGGAAGGTCTGTTCGTGCTTTTATCTCCTTGCTCGGCATTTGCTCCAATATTGGATCCAATTTGAGTTACCCCGAGCAACATCTGACTGTCATAGAAACAAACTTTTAAAAATATGCAATGCATTTGATAAATATAGTTATTATAGTAGTATGCGACATCAAATAATTTAGACTAACCCATGAGTATGATGCATTCCAGAGACATTGCCAACTCCCCTCAAAATTCTGCCCAGTTTAAATGCATACTTCTAGTGATACTTTTAGCTGTTTCGCATATGACGAAGTTCGCTGAACTTACAATCTTGCCTCAAATTATGATCAAGGGGAGAATGAATATTTTACTAAGACATGACCAATCCCACACGGCTTCCTATGTATCCCCTCTTAAACGAGAATCAGGTCCAGCGTAGTTTAGTTACATCAAGTGAAGAAATATAAATAATCCTAAACATTGTATATCTTGAATGCGCCAGAGTTGATAGGTTTTGGCCAAATCTCTCAGTCCATTTCTGCAAGTATGAGTGATACTCCTATTAGTACTCGATGAACCATGTTGGGACCTTTCCAATTAGGTGAGAACTTTCTTTTAGCTTCATCCTGATATGGGAAGATTCGTATTAGCACTAATTGCCCCGGTGTGAATTGCCTTGGTCAGACCTTTTTGTTGAAAGCTATCGCCATTCTATTCAATTAGAGTTGACCATGACATACCACATTCATTCTCTTTCCAATGATGAGAGCCAGTTGTTCATATCGGCTCTGTACACATTCTGCATCGCTAAGCTCATCTTCTTGTATGATTCTTAGAGAAGGGATTTCTACTTTAGCGGGAATAACTACTTTTGTACCATAGATCAGCAGGTAAAGAGTTGCCCAGTTGATGTGCAAACCATGGTATGATACCTGAGTAGAGCAAATTCCAACTTGTTGTGCCATTTCTCGTAGTTATCTATCATTTTTCTTAGTATATTTTTGATGTTCTTATTTGCGGTTTCTACAGCTCCGTTTATTTGCAACCTATATGCTATGGAATTCTATGTTTAATCTTGAAAGTTTCACATATGTCTTTCATTAGATCACTGTTTAGATTGGTGGTGTTGTCAAATGATGATTGACTCTGGTATTCCGAAATGACAAACAATGCGATGCCGAATAAAATCTATGACGTCCTTCTTAGTTACAACTTTTTTTAAGATGAGGCCTCAACCCATGCCCATTTGAAGCAGCGGGTTTGATTGGACCGATGACATCCATTCCTCAAGGAGAGAAAGGCTAGGGTGCACTTCTTGCATTGAGTTCATTGGGTGGCACTCCCATCATTTTTCTATGTATTTGGCATTGATGACACTTCTGAACATACTTGATGCAAATATGTTTCCATAGTCATCCAAAAATATCCTATTATTAGTATCTCTTAGCTAATATGAGGACATTATGTGCGGTTTGCAAGTTTCTGAACTTATTTCCTTGAGCAATCTGGATGCCTCCTTTGTATCGACACACCGTAGTAACCCCAGGTCAGGAGTCCTTCTATATAGAATTCCTCCACTTTGAAAGAAGTGGTTGGCTAACCTTCGGAGTGTGCGCTTCTGAGTATCGGTTGCATGCTTCGGATACTCTCCCTTTGTCAAGTATTCCTTGATGTCATGAAACCATAGGTTTCAATCACTTTATTCTTCAACATGAGCATAAGAAGTTGGCTGCTTATGAATACCTACTGGGATAGGATCGATGAAGTTTTTGTCTGGGTGTTGTATCATGGAAGATAAGGTGGGTAATGCATCTGTGAACTTGTTCTGAATCCTCAGAACATTTTTTCACTCTATCATCGTGAACCTCTTGATTAGCTCTTGTACATAGTACATATATGGAAATATTTTGGTGTTCTTGGTAGCCTATTCTCCTAAAACCGTTTGATCAGAATCTCCATTCACTAGCAACTTCTTAACATTCATATAAATGGCCAACCTGAGTCCTAAGATGTAAGCCTCATATTCTGCCATATTGTTGGTACTGAGAAACCTGAGTTTTACGGATCCGGAAATGTTGGCCCAGACATTAAGATATCTCAAATACCAACTCTGTTCAAGTTTGTAGCTCCATTGAACAACATCTTCCAACCATTATATGCTCCGGTGATATCTTCTCACGAATTATACCTATTCATTGGGAAAATACGTTTTAATGGTTTGCATTCTCTGTCTACAAAATTTTCTTCCAAATGATCTGCCAACGCTTGCCCTTCGACTGCCTTATGAGTTACATAGATGATGTCAACATTGGCTTACAAATCATGATTGGTTGTGCTATGAAAAGGCTGATATAGTTGAGACTCCCTAAGAAGCTCATCACATCTTTCTTATTCTTCAGAGGTGGCAAGTCCTAGATAGCTTTGAATTTTGACGGGTCCAATAGAATCTCTTGATAACTAACAAAGAACCCTGGCAATTTCCCAGTAGGGACTACGAAGGCACATTTAGTATGATTCAATTTCAGATTGTACCTTAGAAGTCGATCAAATAATTTCCTCAAGTCAGTTATATGATCTATGCTTCTTCTAGAGATTTGATGATAATGTCATCCACGTACCTCTCTATTTCCTTGTGTATCATGTCGTGGAAAATGGTTGTCATGGCTCTTGTGTTAGTGGCTCTAGCATTCTTGAAACCAAACAACATCATTTTATAGTAGTACATCCCCCACAGTGAATCCAGATATGATGATACCTCGAGAAGCAATCCACAAAGGGCTGGAGTTCATGCTTGGCACATTTGTCGATCAATATATGTATATTGGGCTATGGGAAATCATACTTGGGACTCACCATATTTAAATCTCGGGCCCAGGATCGTGCATCGGCCCAATTCTTGAGAATAACTCCCTTTCCAATAGTCTGAATGGTAAGGTCTTCCTCCTCCTCCTTCTCCTCCACTATCGCACTGCAATCCATATCTTTATCATCAAGAAACAGCTTCCTTATGCCAACTAGGATCTTCTTCAGACCCCCACATAATGTCAGCTTGATAAAATCTGGTGCAAATATGGTACCGTTTGTTCCAACGGATAATAAAGATCGCGCCATGGTGGTGACCAATCTTGGTACTCTTTCCATGTATATTCGTTCCCAGGCCTAAAAATTGTACCATGATTCTTTGGCTATACCGATTTGGTGATCCCTTGGAGATTCTTGCTGAGACCCTTTCCAGCTTCATACCTTGTCCATAACAGTATGCTTCCCATCTTATTGCTCCAATATTTGTCCTTTTTAATTGCGTTGACGTGCTAAATCCGATGGTATGTTTCTCCACCTAACTTCTTCCTATTTCGTTGACCATAACAGTCTGATTGGTATAATCGAGATTACTTCCATCTATATGGATGATCACATCCTGGTGGTTCCATTCAATTTACAGCCTGATGCAGAGTAGAGGCCACTGCCCCGGTGGCATGTATCCAAGGTCTTCCCAACAACAGATTGTAGGTAGAAGATATATCCAGTACTTGAAACTAAACATCAAATAAGGTTGGGCCCATCTGCAGGCTGAGGTTGATTTTTTCAATGGTGGCTCTTTGAGATCTATCGAACGCCTATACATTAATGCTTCCTGCTCTCATCTCGTGCCAGACTTTACCCAACCTCTTTAGAGTGGTCAGAGGACATATATTGACACTCAAACCCTCATCTATTAGTACTCTAGTGATGAATTTATCCTCAAATTGCACTGTGATATGTAGCGCCCTGTTGTGACTTAGTCCTTCCGGTGGGAGCTCGTTTTCATGAAAGATGATTTTTTTGCTTTCCAATACCTTTCCAACCATGTTGGCCATTTAACCACTAGATATGTTAGTGGGTACATAGGCTTTACTCAACACCTTCATCGAGGCATTCCTGTGTGTCTAAGAGTTTTGCAGCAGTGATAAGATGGATATCAAAGTGAGAGATCTATTCAAACTGTCAACCATAAAGTATTCTCTCGCTTGTAATTTTCTCTAAAGGTTGACAGAGCTAGTCCTAATGAAAGGCAGCTTAGATGCAACTTCTTTTCTTGTTCCTCCCAAGTGCTCAGGTGTATAAACCCTGCCAGTTCTAGTCATGCCTTGCGCTGCACCCGTTTCTTCAATTTTCACTTTTCTTTTCCCTTTTGCTTCCGCAATATAATCACATGGTATAAAAATAGACTTATAAGATGGCATGGGTGATACAATCATAGTGAATGGTGTGGTCACCTTAACTTCAAACTACGCGGTTACCTCGACTTCAAGTGATTCTTGGGTATGTACCACAATGGGCGTGAGGGTGATTAGAGATTTTTTAGGATCATTCCTCTCTCGAATGAGTCCAGTTGACCCCTCCGGATCCCATTCTTCATTAGTCTCTATCACATTCCCTCACCTTTGTGATATGGGAGAATATTGTTACGAACATTGGGTACAACTTCTTTTTCCTATGTTACCTTGATGTCAATTAATGTCTGAATCTTGTCCTTCAGTGTGCGACACTCATCAATGGTATAACCCTTCATGCTTGAGTGATAGGCACATGTCTTGTTTGGATTAATCCACTGAGAAGTATTTTCCATAAAAAGACAAGGATGAGAGTGATATAACCAACATACTTTAGTCTCTCATACAGTTGGTCTCTAGGTTCAACAATTAGAGTGTATTGTCTGGGTGGTTTGCGGTCGAAGTTTGGTCTTGGTTTTTGGTGGCGGGCGGATGGTGGTGAGTGGTAATATATAGGTTGGCGTGTTATAGGCATGGTAGGCGGTAGCAGGTTATTGGTATCTAGAGGGTTAAGGCTGATATGCGGATGAAGGTGTTTGGCATGTGAGAGAAGACTTTGACCTTGGGCTACAATTATAGCACCTGCTTTTTTCTTCCTAGAGATACGTCCTAACTGTAAAGCTTTATTTGTGGCATATAGTGCTTCGAAATTGGTTCCACTATTGATCTCTTCTTCTATTCTTTTTCCCAGCTTGATGATGGTTTTCAATAACCATAAGCCTTTAATATTATTGCGGTTGTTGAGCTCTGACGAAGAACTCATTCATCTATTCTTCTTCAAGTGGTTGCCTTTACTTTTGCAGCTTCAAATCTCTGTCGAGTAGTATACTCGGAAGGTTTTTGTTGGTTTCTTTTTGAGGTTTTGAATATAGAAAATGTCTGGTACATTTTCTATGTTGAACTTAAATCGATTCATGAAGTCTGATGTACCAAGACAAAGCATCTCTTGTGAGACTTCTCATGAACAACTTCATATAGATTCGTTCATCCTTGCCCACTCCTACAAGTTTGTCACAATATGCCCTTAAATGTACATTTGGATCACTAGTTCTATTGAGCATTTAGAACTTTGGAGGTTTGTAACCATCCATTAGTTCCACATCCAGTTTAATGCACAAGTCCTCATAATTCAAACCTTCAATGCCTTTACCACATTCAATACTTGGAACTCTAGCAATGAGCTTCTTGAGTTCTTAAGCCATGTTCTTGATGAGAAGGTTCTTCTCGGTTGATTTCGGTATATATAGGGTTTGTCGTGGGGTTTGGGTAAATTTTCCAAATATACATGATTGGTTTGATGAACTTTAGAATTCGGGCATAAGGGTGGTCTTAGTTGAGTTTTGGGGATCAAGAGTAGGTTGTGGTGCATTCTGAGGAGTGTAATAAGTGGTAGTTTGTGGGTATTGAGTTGGATGATGATGGTGTTGTCGAGGAGTGGCTACCGGTGGAGGGTTATGGTTCTGAGGAGGTATGGTGTATTGATGTGGTGCGAGAAGATTAAGCGGTGCATTCTTGTTCAATGTGTTTTGGGTGGTGTCAGGTTTTAGGCATTAGGATTTTGTTCGCTGATATCAGGGACGTTTAGGGTGAGAGAATGGTTTGCCAAGTTCCGCACTTTCTCAAGTTCTCCTTTTAGCTCTAGGATATTATGTTCTAGGCGTAAGACCAATTGGTCCTATGCCGGAGTACTTCGACCATATGAAGTTTCAACATTTTCTGCCATAGTAGCGTTGTCTTTTCTGATACCGCTTAAATTATCCATTTTTCCTTTCTCTTTTCTTCTGCCTTTAAGATCGCTTGGTGGAGGAAAAGGTGGAGATCCTCTCAATCTACTGTTATACGCGGATGATGTCAGTATGTACAAACCAACCTTGGGGAGTGGTAATAATCAAAAGAAAAACAAACAAAAGTTAACAAAGTTAATATTTATTGCCACTCGGGTGATCTTCCATCTCAATTTCCTCATCACAATCTGAATCATCATCATATTTCACATTGGAATTTGAGGATGGAACATTATAGCTATGTCTCCTATAGAATATCTGTGATCTTTTCATATCTATTGGCACCTCTTCACCAGAAGAACCATGAGTATGTTCAGGATTCCTCATGTTCTTACTTCAACGATCATCATACAGATCAACTACTGAGAAGTTGGTGCAACGTCATTTCGAGAGAACTTGGGGATAGGAGGCACCAGAAACAAAAGGAATATTGTCAACAGTTGCATTATTCATAGAGTGAGGATGACCAGTAGATGCTTTTGCATCTTTACTGGCCAAATATGCATCTGGTTCAGCAGCCGCAATAGCTTGCTTGGCAGATTCAGCAGCTGCTTTAGCCGCTGATGCTGGGTCATCAAATTTAGTGACTTTCGATTCTCCATCAGCTGAAGCCCTCTGTACACTGATAAATTCACAGCTCATTTTGAGAAGATTTCATATGCCAGAGTATTGGTCGAAGTTGATGTTGCCTTTCGTTTACTTGAGGAAATTGAAATTGAAACTCCTTTTGGGATGAAGATTCAAGGGATTGAGTATGACTGGAAACCTGTATTCTGTAATCACTGCTTGAAGTTTGGTCATAAATCTCTTGACTGCTGGTATAATGGCCATAAGGAAGGGGAACAGGAGGTGCAAGAGCAGGGAAAGGAAATTAGGAAAAGACCTCGAGTCAAGAAAGCAGGAAAGCAATCAAGGCAGGAATGGATTCCTAAAGCTAACACAGATACACTGAAAAGTGAAGCAATGGCCACAAATACATTGCCTAGCTTGCCAGTGCAATCTGTTCAAATTAATACAGATACATTGGAAAGTGAAGCAATGCCTACTAATACATTGTCTAGCTTGCCAGTGCAATCTGGTCAACCTGTTGAGAGGGTGCAGAGGATCCAAATCAATACTGATATGTCTGCAAGTCAGAGGACTGATGATGATCATGGCAATCAGGAAAGTATTGATAGTGGTGATACTGTGGTATTGATGGAGCAAGATAAGGGGAAGGTTGTTGCTGGATTTCTTGATGATGGTAGGAAGGGGCAGTAGCAGGATCTTGGGCCTTCTTTGAGTATGCCACCTAATATTTTATGATTATAGTTACCTGGAATATTAAAGGGCTTAATAAAGCCCATAAACAGAAAGAACTGAAAAACTTTCTGGTTAGGAATAAAGTTGATGTTCTGGGATGCCTTGAAACTAGAGTGAAAGAACACAAAGCTCATAGGATTGTTGATAAAATTGCTAAAGGTTGGAAGGTCCAACACAACTACACCAATGCTGTCAATGGGAGAATATGGCTAATCTGGAAATCACACATTCAGTTACATATATCATGTGTGACTGATCAGTTTATCCATTGTCTAGTAGAGGATCCTGTTAATAAAATCAGATTACAATTGAGTGTCATTTATGCTCATAATTCTGCAATTACGAGGAAGCAACTCTGGAATGACCTGAGAGCAGTAAATGTTCCAAGCGAAGATGTATGGTTGATCAGTGGTGATTTCAATTCTGTCTTACATTCTGATGATAGGATTGGATCTCTTGTTACAGATACTGAAGTTAGAGAGTTCAAGGAGCTTATTTCTGATCTTTAATTGACCCCCCCTCAGGTCTAAGGGGTGGAAGTATTCATGGACTAATAAGCATGTTTATAGCAAGATTGATTGGGCACTTGGTAATTTCCAGTGGATTCAGCAGTTTGGCCATCTAGAAGCAGACTTTATGAATCCCTCAGTCTCTGACCACTCCCCTATACTCATACAGTTTGGGAGTCAAAAGTTATTGCATCCTAAACCTTTCAGATTATATTATGCTATTATGGAGGATCCTCAGTTCTCTTCTATATTGCAGCATGTATGGTCTCAGAATTGTGAAGGTTCACCTTTACAACAGATTGTTAGATAATACGCTTAACGCTAGAGGGGAGGGGGGGGGGGGTGAATAGCGTTATAATAAAAATTAGCATAAACTTTGCGGAATTAAAAAATTGCAGAAAGTAAATAAGTGCGATAAATAATAACGTACGCACCGATGTATTCTGGTTCACCACAACACGTCGCTAGTCCAGTCCCCGAGAGACTCTCTCGAGATTTTTTCACTAACTTGTCAAGCTTACGGGTGCTCAACAAACCTTTACAGCTTAAGGACACAAGCCTTAACACCTTTGCTCGGAGATACAACACTCCAAGACTTCATTGTTAAGCTTACGGGTGCCTAACCAACCTTTACAACTTAAGGACACAAGCCTTAACACCTTTGCTCGGAGATACAACACTCCAAGACTTCAACCAAGGAAACACAAGTTCCTTACAACAACAGAATCACAATTCTCTTACAAGTCAAAACACTAAACACTCAAACAAAGCACTCCTTAATGAGTAGATATGAGTAAAAGAAGTAAGCTCAAGATCACAACAACTATGGACAAGACTTTGGCTCTCAAAAGCTTTATGGAATGAATATAAAATGATAAACAATAGTATGCAAGCTTATAGCAATAGAATGATCAGTTGTTGTGTTTAAAACACTGAAATGAAGTTGTATTTATAGTTGAAAAACTTGGCATTACCGTTGCCTAATTGCCAATTAAGAGTTGCTGATTTTACTCTATGACAATCGATTGTCAGGAAGCCACAATCGATTGTTTGCCAATCGTTCCAAAAATCAATCCCAGATTTTACGCTTAACAATCGATTGTCCAAGATCAACAATCGATTATTGGCAACGTTCAAAAAATCATTTCCAGATTTTACGTAAAACAATCGATTATACCAAATCAATAATCGATTATTCAGCAACGTTCAAAAAATCCTTTCCAGATTTTAATTTCAACAATCGATTGTACAAAATCAACAATCGATTACCTGACGGTATTTGAAAACTTTACGACAACGGTCAGCTTCACAATCGATTGTGCAATGTTAACAATCGATTATTTATCAGACTTTGAAAATCATTTTAGACACTGCCTCGTGACAATCGATTACTATATACTCACAATCGATTATTTAATAACTTTGAAAAAGTCTGGAAGTCACTGCCTCAACACAATCGATTGTCATAAGTTCACAATCGATTATTTTGTGACTTTGAAAAATCTGATGGACACTGTCTCTTCACAATCGATTGTCATTAGCTTCACAATCGATTATTCTGAGTTTTAAAAAACTTTGATGGACACTGCCTCATCACAATCGATTGTCATAAGGTTCACAATCGATTGTAAATCATGCAGGTTTTGAAAAACCTGATGCTCACTGCCTTAACACAATCGATTATCATTAGGTCACAATCGATTGTCATGCAGTCTTGGCTTAACATAATCGATTATCATAAGTACATAATCGATTATCTTAGTCCAGATTTTAGAGGCATGTTTAAAAATCATTTTGACTGAAGTAAATATGCATGATTTAAAATCATTTAGCATTAAATTAAATATGCATGATTTTGTAAAAAATAGTTTTACGAGAGAAGCCATGTCATGAGTCAAGTTGTCGGATCAAGATCACAATTAAGAACGACTCATTTAAACTATAGAACTTTGTCTTGTGCTTGAATCTCGTTATCCACCAATTGTGCGCTTGTACTTGAACTTCGTCATATATCAATTTGCGCTTGTTCGTCATTCATCAAAACCTACACATAAGAACACACGTTTTAGTATAAGGCCTTGAGAACGTGTTTCCAACACAGATTTGGTATAAATTGAAGAACTTGAAGCAGCACTTAAAAGAAATGAACAGGCATATGGCTTCCTATAAACAGAAGCTAATCCATGCTAGAGAATCACTGGATATTATATAGAACCAACTACTGCATAATCCATTCTCTGAACAACTGTTTATAGAGGAGAAAGAAGCACTTAATGACATTGAGAAATGGAGCAATGTAGAAGAACAAATCATGAGGCAGAAATCAAAGGCATGTTGGATTGATTGTGGAGATGCCAACACTAAATACTTTTATGCTCAGTGGAGAATAAGAACCAGTTAGAATAATATTACTTCTATATATACTGAAGCAGGTATGAAGCCAACAGAACCAGTGGCTGTGGAGCAGGAATTTATTGAGTATTCAAGTCATTAATGGGTGAAAGTGCTGATGAATTGCCTTGCATTAACACTTCTATTGTTAAGGAAGGACAATGTCTTACTTTATCCCAGCAAAGATCACTTATTAAGGATGTTACTCTAGATGAAATCAATGATGCCATCAAAGATATGCCTAAAGATAAAGCTCCAGGTGTAGATGGATTCCCTGTGGAGTTCTTTACCAGCAATTGGGAGATTGTCAAGGAGGATGTATATGCTGCTACAAAGGATTTCTTTTCTACTTGTCAGCTGCCTTACATGGTCAATACCACTGCCATTGCCCTTGTTCCCAAGGTTAAAGTTCCTAGAAGAGTGAAAGATTATAGACCTATTGCATGCTGTACAACTATCTACAAAATCATATCTAAGGTCATTACTAGGAGGCTGAAAGTTGTTATTGATGACA
The DNA here is from genome assembly GCA_034376525.1 of Nicotiana benthamiana. NCBI lineage: Eukaryota > Viridiplantae > Streptophyta > Magnoliopsida > Solanales > Solanaceae > Nicotiana > Nicotiana benthamiana. The sequence goes on along the minus strand of CM067332.1, from coordinate 109,827,776 downwards.
TTGTTGGTAAAGCCCAGTCAGCATTCATTGAAGGGAGAAGCATAATTGATAATATCTTGCTCAGTCATGAAATATTCAAGGGATACTCCAGAAAAGGTATATCTCCTAGGTGTGTTTTAAAGGTGGATTTGAGGAAGGCATATGACACTCTTGAATGGAGGTTCCTCAAACAATTGCTTATTGATCTAGGATTCCCTGCCAAGTTTGTTGATTGGACAATGGCTTGTGTCTCTACTGTAACTTACTCACTAGTGATGAATGGTGGTCTCACTAAGCCTTTTCCTGCAAGAAGGGGTATTCGACAAGGAGATCCTATTCACCTTACTTATTTGTCCTTGCTATGGAATACTTAAACATGATATTGGCTTAGTTGCATAGGAATGGTGATTTCAATTTCCATCCTAGGTGCAGGAAGTTGAATTGTGCCCATATTTGCTTTGCAGATGATCTTCTCCTATTTTGTAGAGCTGATATTATATCTATTCAGATATTGCATGATGCGTCGTTCCTTACATTCTCTGCAGCTTCTGGGCTATCAGCTAACAACACTAAGAGTGCTGTTTATCTGGCTGGGGTGCACCAGAATGACAAAGAGGCTATCCTTGAGTCTCTGGGATTCAGTGAGGGACAACTACCTTTCAAATATTTAGGCATTCCTCTCCATTCTAAGAAGCTTACTATCCACCATTATCTGCCACTGATTGAGAGGATAACTGACAAAATTACCTGTTGGTCTGCCAAGCTGCTGTCTTATGCAGGTAGGAGTCAATTGATCAAAACTGTGATATTTGGGATCCAAACTTATTGGGCACAAATATTCATCTTGCCAAAGAAAGTGGTGAAAGTAATAGAAGCTGTTTGTAGATCTTATCTTGGAATGGTAATGCAACAGTATCTAGAAGATCACTGGTAGCATGGGAAATGATATGCAGACCTATCACTGCTGGAGGCCTCAATATTATAGATATACAGGTATGGTAAAGCTGCTATCACTAAGCTACTCTGGGATTTGGCAAGGAAGAAGGACTGTTTATGGATCAAGTGGATACACTACTATTATATAAAGAGCTGTGACATTGCTATAATGGCCATTCCCAAGAATGCTTCTTGGGTAGTAAGGAAAATTATAGAATGCAGAACTCCTCTTCTGGCTGATCATAGATTGCAAGGGGATCTTATACATCGACTGGCTGGAATGTGCAGGTTAGGCAAATTCCAAATACAGTCACTATATCATGCTATGCTCCCTATCTTCCCTAGGGTGGAATGGAAGAATCTTATGGTGACAACAAATGTCCTTCCTAAACATAAATTCACTACTTGGCTTGCTGCTCAAGGTCGACTCCCTACTGTCAACAGATTACTGAAGATTGGAGTGAATGTGGAGGAGAAATGTGTTTTCTGTCATCAACAGGTAGAAGACTTTGGCCATCTGTATTTCACTTGTCCAGTTACTAGTAGACTGTGGCATAGAGTCTGTTGTTGGCTGGGCTATAACAGATCAATAGGTCGATGGAATGCTGAAATCCAGTGGATTTGCTGTCTAGCTAGAAGCAAATTGTGGCACAAGGCTGTGGTGGCTATTGCTTTTGTTACAACAGTTTCACTCATTTGGAGAAGTAGAAATGTCATTAGATTTGAGGGGAAATCATTCAATGAAAATCAGTTCTGTCGAGAGGTTGCAATGCTTATTCATGTTCGGGGCAGGAAATGTAAGCGATGGCAAACGGTACTGCGACAGCTCAATCACTACCCTTAGTCGTAGTTAAGTGTTATAGTAGCATTGTATGAATTTGTACAGCAGTAGTTAGTCTGTACTACTACTATGAACTCCTCATTGTAAATTTGTTGATATCAATGAAAGCCAAATGTTAAACTTAAAAAAAAATTAACAAAGTTAGTAGGTATATTGAAGGAATGCTCGCAATATTAAATATGTTTTGAAAAATCAAATAAATAAATCACATCCTAATTTGGGGGACCTCCTTGTATCCGAGGTAGGCCTAAGCGACACGTAGACTTGGAGAAAATTGATGCCAATAATTGCGTCATTTCATTAATGCGAAAATGAATGAAATCCTTACTAAATAGACAATAATAATAAGTTACTAATGTCATTTGCCTTATTACAATCGAAATCTAAAACTAAGCTAGAAAGTAGTCAGAAACATCATTTCCTAATCTACTTGGTCCCAGAAGGACCTTCCCCGTGCTTGGATCTCTTAACTCCATCAATCAGGTTTCCCAGGTCGCGTATATCCAACAATAGGTAAGACTTTGCTAGATGCCTCCTTCATTTCAATCCGTGTTTTGACAATCTGAAAGCCTTTTCTTTATCTTCCCCTCAAGATCCATCAACCCATGTTTCAAATATTCCAATCTCTTTATTGACTTAGTGGCAATTTCCCTCCATTCGTTGATTGCTTCCATATCCAATTTGTGTTGTTCCAGATGCCTAGCTTTAGACTCGAAGACCCTTTTGCGTAACTTCCTATACTTGACATGTGCTTTAGCAGCATCATCTATGATCCTAATTTTCAGATTAATTCCCGAATTGATGTCTCCTACTATATCGTCTACCAGCCATGATGGGTAGAAGTATACATGATCGGAAGGATACATATCTGGTTCAATAGTATCCTTTTCCACAATGACCTTCTAGTTCCACATATGTAGTGCCTTGAACTTGAATGGAATGACATCCCCTTTAAAATCTGCTTTGTACTGGACCATGTTGGACACCCGAGGTATAAACTATTTTCTGGCTTGTCTCACTACCTTTTTTGGGAGTATAAGGATAGATAACCCTTAACCCGATCAATAATTTCTATTGACCTGATGATGAACTCATCGCTAGGAAACCATTCAAACACCCGATCATCCGTTAGATTGTTGAAGAGACGCACCCAGATCACAACATTTCAAGGTTGTGCAAACTTTTCTAGATAAATGTCATTTACTTTGGGTGATGGTAAGCTATGTAGTCATTCATTGGTCATCGCAAAAGCTCTTGGCGATATTCTCTCTCTAAAAATGTTCTAATAACCAAACTTGCAATAACAGATTGCAACCTTCAAAGTGCCTGAGTCCCTTCTTGCACCGATCTAGGGTGCGGTACATTTCTACTAAAATGATGGGAATGACAGTATAGGTTTGTCCCTCGATGCCTTCCATCAAAGTTCTGGCAACCATGGCTAGACGAGTAGAAATCCTTCCCCCTTTCATTGGTAATATCAACAACCCTTAGAAGCGAAGCAAATGATGAATACATAAAATTGGTGGTGTGTCCAACCCAAAGAAGTAATGGTGAGTTCCTCACGATGAAGATGATATGACTTACTACGCCCATAACGCTCGTAAAGGAATGTGTGGCTTCTTCAAACAAAGCAAATCATAATTTTTCTTGAAACGTAGCATTTTTAGAAAACTGTGAGGGGTGCGATTCTCAGGCACTAATAACCTTGGACTATCCTATGGTAGCTTAGCGAAGCCTCATATTTCTTCTAAGAGAGGAGTCATTTCTATGTCACCAAAGTGGAAGACGAACCTTTTCTCATCCCAGAACATGGTAGCAACCTCATTCAACACCCTATTTGGTCAGATATCGAGCAAAGATGGCAAATTGTGAAGGACCCTTCTAACATGATTCTTGTTGCAAGGCGCGAGAATTTTCCACCAATCAAGTAGCAAAGGTGGGATATTTTGGACTATGCCAAACTTGGGACTTTGTGCTTCATTTTCTACAAGCAAATAAAGTTATTTCCCCCTCCAGATCTGACCATTTACACAATAATGATCAACATATTGGCATATTTTGTTCAGGTATTGCACATAACATGGTAGTGTCCATTGGAATTATGGAAATCTGTTGAACTTTGGACAAGGCTTATCTTAACGGGCTATTAAGTTAACAATCTCAAAACCCGTACAAGGTTTAACATGATGCATGTACATTTGATATTGGAGTAAGGTTTCTAGAATGGTCTAGAGTGGTACTCTCAAGTGGACAACTTGAGAGGGAAAGGCACAGGACCATGCACAGGACCATATATTGTACCATAGATTGACTAGTCTACAGCAAATAGGACTTTTCAATTTAAAAAAGGGTAGTTTTAGAAGAGCGCGGACACTATCAAGCGCCGCTATAATTGGCACAAGTGGAGTATGAAGTGGAGAATGCATTATGCAGAGATAATAATACATTGTCAAGTATTTGCATGATAAATATGTAAAGGCAGTAAATAAGTATAAAGGTGAAACATGAAAAACATAAAAAGAAAGACAAATAAAGAAGTTAGTTTCAGGAATATATACGAAATTGTAATAAACCAAGTAAGGGAGTAGGGATGGGAGAGGCATGATATAGTAGTCTTTAAACAAAACGAAAAGAAGTTATAGCAAATAATAGTGAACCGGGAAAAGATATGCATGTTATAACTAATTTAAACAAATAAAGGTGGGAAAGGAAGGGATGTGAATTTTAGAACAAAATAAATAATCCACATAAGCTAAATTAATTATGGTAAAAGCCTAGGTATATCCCCAGTAAAGTCTCCATACTATCACGCCCCATTTTCTCGAGAAAGTAGGTTTCGACGTTGTGAAAACTCTTTTGGATGGGAGATAGAGTGCTAAAAGAGGAAGCGTCACCACCTAATGGTTTTAAGCTGCGTTAGGGCACCTAATATGCAGATAACTCTGTCTGACTAGTCAACACCACAAAAGACCGGGTAAGGGCTCAAATTACCTCAAAGAGAAAGTGTTAGGCACTCTTCAAGGTCTATAACTATGGGTCCCGGACGAGCTTATGACTATGTGGATTATAAAAAGGCAAGATAAACAAAGAGAGTAAGGGTCAAAGAAATTTATTATAACATAATAAGGATTACAAGGATATAACTCTTACATCTATATTGAACGACCAAATGTATAAAGAAGAGAGGGGGAAGGGGTCCAATGTTTTTTGTCTAAAGTATCACCCTGTGCAATATAAATAATACTTCGCAATTTCCTTGAGGTAGGGAGTTACTCCTATTATTTAACGCGCACAGACTATCATCTTCTGCTACTCAATTACTATGTTAAAATTGTTCAGTAAGTGCTTTAATTCAATTCTAAGTCGTGCCCTATGCGTGCACTAACCGTCCCATACCTGAGGTCCAGGAGGCATTGGATCTTTATTTACGACGGTTCTAGATTTTATTTAGGTTGCTCAGAATGATAAAACTAGGCGACATACAAAATATTTTTTGTACTTCATGTAAAGGAAATTAAGGGCTCAAGTTAGCCTCCACACTCAGACAACAAACGCACGCAAGCAAATTCTCACATTATGCATTAGACAATTTTAGAATTGAGGCGTATTAAAGCCATTTAAACCTTATAGACATTGTTACTATATGACCTTGGATTCAAACATGCATGCGGTTTCAGATGCAAGGTGTCATTTTTAGACATAATTCCCAAACAATTATACAGTTATTGCATGCTAATTATTGAAATTACAGGTTATAAGTTATTAAACCTATAAACATGATTTCTAAGTAATTTATGCAGCAAGGGACAGTGGAAACTATTGGAAATGCTCAGAATTACTCGTGTTTGATCCTATGGGCATGCTTTCTATTAGTGGAATAATGAAATAGAGTTTGAAAGTTCAGGATCAATACTTTAGGGCGAGTAATAATACCATATAGGCAGAATTTCTAACAATTAGTGATTGGAACTAATTTTTGTTATACTTAGTTCCTATAGACATGTTTTTAGGTGAGTCTTATGGTAACAATAGCAAATTAACTAAATAAAATTTTATAGGCATGCTTTTTAATGAATATGCTATAGTTATGCAAATGAAAGAATGGTCATTTACATTTTTGTTTCCTATAGGCATGCTTTGTTGCAGTAGACATACGAAAAAAATAAAATACGTATGCTTTGATAGTAGACAAGTTGTGTGGTTGTGTGATTCTCCTAATGTCATGATTTCTACTAGTGTACATGGAAATTGAATAGCATATATGGCAGGTTGAATAAAATAACGAATAGATCATATGAACCCTATAGGCATGTTTTGTAACCTTTCATGCAAACATTTAGAGTATGCCCATTTCCCCAATTTCAGTAACACCCCAATGCTCTTTTACAAAATTGCTACAAACCAGATGATAAATATAAGTACAAATATTACACGAAAGATAATAACGGGCCCATAATTTGCCCAAAGGAGGTACCCAGTACTACCCGGGCCTTCAACTAACTTCTTTCTTCACAAATAGCATTCCTAGATCTCAACAAGGGAACCTATTCATTAGCACCTCCCAGAAATCATAGAGGAACTCAAACCAAAACAAAAAACAACAGATTGGCCAGATGGCCGAGAAATTGAATTACACAGAAATCACTTAGACAACTAATTTACAGATTCAATAGACAGAATGAGGAAAGAACTGTGTGTCAGATATAGCTCAAGTATAAGTAGTAAAGAGAATGGCCAAATAACCCCAAATCCTAGTGTGTCACAGTTCACAAGGGTCTCAAGTAGATCCCGAGTAGTGCTCATACTAGGGAGGTCAATGGTAAGAGTCTTGGTGGCATTGGCTTTCAGTCGGCAAAGAGTGATAGTTTCAGAATAATGAAGGTAACAAATGAGTGTAAGGAAACAATGATTCTTAGACAAGATTTTGAAGAGATACACTTGCATATATAGAAAGCAAACATAGCATAGTTAAAAACACGGAACATGTTAGTTAAGAAGGTCAACAAGACTTAGAGGCAGATGACTATTATAGTTTCAACACTTAGCAAGGAGTAACACGTTGTTAGAAAGCACATTGAGAGTTAGAGGAGTATCAAGTTTCTAAAATTACAAGATTATTATACAAAGGTGCATAATACCAAACAAGTCTAAGTAGGTCACTAACTTAGAAGGTTTTAAGTTTAAGGGTCCAAATTATGCTAAGCATCCATCACAATATCAAAAGACAGACATGTTAACATACATCATGAAGCAAAATAGTATCCAACATGGTAAGGATACATAAATAAGATATCCATTCTAAAGGTCCCAAATATCACTAAGGCTACAAAATCATGCAAACAAAGGACATGTTAAGGGACACATTAACAGGGGAGAAAGTCATAGCTGATAGTGAGGATCTTATCATAGATTATGACACATTACAGATGCAAGTAAACCATTATAGGAATTCACATTAGAGTGGGAATGCAAGCTTATGTCAAATAGAAAATGTGGACATTTAAGTATCACCACAGTAAACTAATATGAACTTAAGATGGTCTAAATCATTTAGGTAAAGCAAATAATAACATATCCCAGAACTAACAGCTTAGGTAAATTTAAATGCTAAAGAGGTTCAAAACAAGGGGAAAGCTAACAAGGTTGCACGTAGAAGTAACCCGAAAACATATTTGGCCACGAATTTCATAGGTAAGAATATGCAAATCATGAACACATGAGAACGAAATTGTAAAGCCAGGTGACTTACTAGTTAAACAGACAATAAGGAAAAAAAATTCACAAGACATTACACCAACAAAGAGTAAGAACCAAGAATCTTAGTGTGTCAGAGTTCGATTCAAATGAACCTTGGGCAGTGCTCACACCAAGAAAAGGTTAAAAAATCAAATTCCAGTGGCCTTCGTTTTCAGCCGGCCAAGAATCATGTATAGAATAAGAGAATGAGGGAACAATAGAACAATGACTTCAATATATAGTTAAATCTAGCGATTCAAGGTCTGCCTCAAAGGGGAATAGGAGGGATTTGTATAGTCGATAAATCAGGCTAGTAAATAAAGAAAGAAATCAATCAAATATGAACAGAGAAAGGAAAAACATGTATGCAATCAGAAAACAAACAGTAAATGAAAGAAATTGAAAGTCAAACCCTGATTATGGTTCATTGTTTGAAAATTCATCTGCTGGTGTGAGAAACCAACGATTCTTTCATGTATATGGACGAGATATTATCTAGAGTCTAGTGGTTGAAGCTGAACGAGCCCAAATCTGAGATGATAGTACTTGCTAAGTTTAGTCGAGTACTGAGTGATGCCATAGTCTTGTAAGTAATACTGAGATAACACATAAAAGGCAAGAAAATCATGGAAGGAATCCATGAATAAAAGGAATTCAGAGAAGACTGAGAGGGTGGCTAAGGTTTCTGAGGGAGAGAAGAGTGTTTGGGTGGCTGTTGAAGAGAAATGGGAATAAGGATTTGGGTGAGGGGATATAAGGAGAGTGGGGGAATGTTTGGGTTCCATTGATAAATTTTGATCAACAATTGGGATTTAAATATGTTGGGTCGATTTTTGGATTGGGTTGATGAATTAGGTCATTTGAGTTGATAAGGTTATTGAGCTAGGGATCTATTTAGACCTTAATGGTCCGAAACCAATCCTAATTTCGGGCCAAATTTTAAAATAGGAAATTAAGAAAAATAATTTTAAAAAAACTAGTTAAAGGGGTTGACTATACTAAGACTTTTTCCCCAGTTGTTAAGATCACTATAGATGCCTTCTCACTCTAGTTGTCAAAAGAGGTTGGACTGTTTTTGAGTTGAATGTCAACAATATTTTTTTACATGGTAACCTACATGAGGAGGTATAGGTGAAGCTTCCTCTTGGTCTAGTGATCTCTGCCCCATCTTCCCCTTCCCCTTCCCCTCCTTTAGTTCGCAGACTTAATAAGTCTTTTTATAGCCTCAAGCAAGCATCTAGGCAGTGATTTGATCTTTAGAGACTACATTTCAAGCAAAGAATGACTATTCCTTATTCACTAAGTCTTCTGGTGCTTCAGTGGTGGTAGTTTCCATTTATGTAGATGTCATTCTCTTAGCTGGGGATAACCTCGTTGAACTGAATTCTCTAAAGGCTTTCTGGGATACCAAACTCAAGATTAAGAATCTGGGGCCTGTCCACTATTTAATAGGATTGAAAATTACTTCACACCAATAGGGATACCTTATGAGCCAACATAGATACACCTATTATCTTGTGGTTGAGATTTATTGGGATAACTTCGCTCCTGTTTCTACTCCATTAGATCCAACTGCTAAACTAGTTGCTAATATGGGGGACCTATTCTCTGATCCTAGCAAGTACGGGAGATTGGTAAGAAAACTTAATTTCCTTCAACATACAAGACCTGACATATCCTTCTCTATCCAACCTCTCAGCCAATTTTTGCAATCTTTCCATGTTCTTTACATGTTATCATCATTTCATGTTCTCAAATACCTTCTGAATGCTCCTGCCAAAGGCATTTTGCTCTCTAACAGTTCTGATTTGTATATAAAAGATTTTTGAGATTCTAATGGGTTGCTTGTGCTATTTGAAGGTCTGCATAAAATTTCTATATTACTCTTGGGCCAGTCAGATTTCCTGGAAAAACAAGAAACAACCTAAAGTATCTCTCTTCTCAGCTGATGTTGAGTATAGGGCCTTAAATATGGTGGTGGCTGAAATTTCTTGGTTGGTTCGACTGTTTGGTGACTTTCATTTGCCTATTTTTGCTCAGGTTTCTCTGTTTTGTGTAGTCTGGCAGCTTTGCACATTGCAAAAAATTTAATTTTGCATGAGTACACCAAGCACATTGAGGTTGATTCTCACTTTGTAAAGGACAACTTGAGTTCTGATTTGATTTCTCTTCCGTTTGTCTCCAGATCTAACCAACTTGCTATATGTTGACTAATATTTTATCTGCGCCTCTTCATCGTCACTTCTTATGCGAGCTTGGAGCGTCCTCACCCTTCAGATTGAGGAGGGGAGGTGTAGGCCTGCATAGTTTTAGTTGACCATGAGGCAGCCCAATTATATACCCGACCCACTTTTACATTTTTCACTATGTTCATTTCATTTATATTGTAAATATACATACATTGGGACATTTTGGCAACAATGAGATATCATATATTTTTCCTTTTTCGCCTTCTTTCTTCTCCCTCTTTTCATTATTGTTAGGGTTCATGTTGTTCTCATTTCATCTCCAAATTTTGAGACGATTTCTCACATTAACATATTTAAAAAAAGGAGTCAATAGGTGTAACTGTGTAAGTCTCTCATTAGTTTACAATAGATGTAACTATGTACAATCGTTAGTTTAAACTTGATAAATTGTTCAACTGTGAGTTGCCGAAAAATGTTTTTGAAGGTCAAATAGGTTCGCTGAAAAAAGTTCTCATGGCTCATAATAGGGCAAAGGAGAACAAGAGGAACTTAAGTTTAAGGGGTTGTTTGGTTGGAAAATAAATTATCCGATTATTAGTTATCAAGAGAACTAGTTATTCTGAGATTAATTATCTCACCATCCCATGGAGATAAAAAACGCACAATTTTGGGGGTGTAATAGACTCGTCTTAAATTTATCTCGAGATTTTATCCCAACCAAACGTGTGATAAACTCATCTCAAATTTAATCCCGAAATTAGTTATCCTTTATCACTTGTTTCAAACAATCCTTAAATGTACAAAATAATCTCAAAATAATAAAATGACACTGCTAACTTGAGGGCTAAAAATGAAAAATATAAAATGGGGACAATGATGTCACATGCGGCAGCTTTTATGAGGGAAGGAAAAGGGTGTGAGGGGGGGGGGGGGTTCTTGTAGGAGGATGTGTGATAGAGATGTGTAGGGCCTGGTTAGTTTTTAGTTGACACATATATATTTACTTTACTTTTTAGTTTAAAGTATGCATTTAACGAGTCCAGAACATGTGGTTCTTTTGGACTCAAAGAACAAAAATATGTGAAATAAAAACATAGTGACCAAAATATATTTATATATATATAATGTCTTTTTAAAGGACGTTATACCTTAGTGGTCGTCTGTCCAGTTAAGTATATCGTCTCTTAATAAGATGCTATATATATATATATATATATATATATATATATATATATATATATATATATATATATATATATATATATATATTATTTTTTACTAAGACACTATATATATTATATAGACCCACAAATAATTCTTCTGGGCTTAACTGATATAACAATAATTCAATTGCGTATAGCGTCTTTAGCTAAGACGCTATACCTCAAATAATTCACCCCCCAGTCCAGTTTTTTCCTTATATAAGAACGTTACGGATTTTGTAAAAATTCATTCAGAAATATTCTCAAGTCTTGTGAAATTTTGGTTTGTTAAGTTGTTTTGAATTTTGTTATAATATTTGAAGAACGAAGAATTAGAGTTTCATTATATTGGGGGCGGGGGATGTGAGGTTGTGGTGGCGAGTAACTTAGTGTGCTATAGTCTATCTCCACAGTCTCATGTTAATTGCCACTTATAATGGAGTACGATACATTGGTATCATTGTTATGTAAAAAAATGAGTGTGAGAAAACGTTCGATGAATTTTAAAATAATCGGAAGATATCCGTATTAAGTGACTATGCAAGGGTTGCTTGTTATGTTGAGATTAACATCGAAAGTGATGGAACTCTAAGAGATTTTTTGAGGATTCCAACTGAATACCGGGAATTTATTATGATAAAACGGTTGTAAATGTACGTCAAGGCTGGAGATGTTTGCAATAATGAGGTTGTACAAAGTAGGGAAATCCCTCAATCATCGGATGGTTATCTTGGAGAAATTTTAGCTGAACAGGTTCCGGCAAAAAGAGTTTGGCTGGATCTAAACTTATCTCTATGGGCGAATGAGGAACGAGGAAATAATTTCTCCCCAGATATACATGATCCACAAACCGAATGATAAACTTCAATTTTCCTTTGTGTTATGATGTATATTTTTGTGTAATGTATTTGTATTAGCACTCATATATTCCACTGGGGTTACCGAGTAGATATGAATTTTATAAGTTATGAACCAACATCCAGATTGAATAGGCTAATTTTGGTGTATTGAATCATAACGGTCCATCTGGGAGTCAGCATCAACAAGATAATATGCATAATGGAATATTAAACACATTATGATTGGTAAGTGAATATATAAAGTTATGTGTATTTTTTGGACCAATTTCAGCAACTCATTATTTTTTTGGTTGTGTAGTGAAAAAGAGCAACTTGATGGTCATGTCCTTACTCAATTGCCTGAAGACTATATTTTTACTCGAGATCTGGAAGATGTGCATAGTCAGGAAGAAAATAATGATTATGGAAACAATGTCGATGAGTTTGGAGATGACATACCCTTCACTGACAAGGGTGATAGTAAGGAGAAAGAGATTGTTGAACCTGATTTGACGAGTGAGCATGCTCTACCTCCCCTTAGACCAAGAGTGTACGAGTCCCATGTGCCGTTTCATTCAAGACATATTTTTTACTTTGATCATTTTCCAAGTATGCCAGATGTGGATGCACTCACAAGGGATATTGGCAAAATTCGGACAGCAATGTGGGATGAATCTAGACCGACGGTGTTGTCAAAAAGCATGCTTTTTCTTGATAAAATGGAAGAACAAATTTATGTGGTTGGAGCAGAGAATAATGGGCGGTAGTGACTAAGCAAACACATTTATGTGTTGAGTGTTGTATTTTATATTTATGTTTTTCGTGTCATGTATTTTCATTAATTGTATCGAATTTAAATTATGTTAAGTTGCTATTTTTGTTTTGCCCAGTTTTACTATTAAAATAACAAAGAAACCGAGAAATAAAAACATAATGCACATATAATGCTAAACTATAGATAAAGTTGCTATTATTTACTGATTTTCATATGTACATAACATTAAAAAAATCAATGTGTCTCACGTCCTTTATTCTTTAAAGCAGTCATTGGCCTCAGACGCATCCCATCCCTCCCGGCTGTGCTATTAGAATCATCCTCATCACAACACCTTTTTATCAGAGGATGAGATGTAGCATGATCGTCAGTATGGCTGGCAACTCGGTAGAAGGGGTTGTCGGTGCAGCAGTAACCTACAGAATAATGATATATTTTAGTATATGAAATTTATATTAGTAATGTACGTGTTAGATAGAAAAAATTAAAACATCTTACCATGGTCTCATCAGGCTCCTAAATATAATCATCTGTCTCAGGCATGTTAGTGTCGCACCTAGTGGACTCCGCGATTGGCGAGGATGATGGCTTCAAAAAAATGCTTTAGATATTTATGAATAATTAATGAGATAAAGACAAAATATAAGTAATAGTAATACAAACTAACCAAATCTTATGGAGGATCCTCAATCCCACAGTGGTGAGCCAAAACTAAGTCGGCACCCACTATTCGCATCTCGTACCGAATGAGCATCAGCAACCGTCGATGCTTTAGAGGGTTAGGAAAATACGCACCTCAGTCATATGAGGTAAAGGCCATGCTTGCGATCGATAATGGAGCTAACGGTTCACCTGTGAAGTGCTTGGAGTAAGCCCAAGGCTAAATGACGAGATATCACTACGATTAGCGTCGTAGCCGTTCTGATCAACTCCAACATCCTCAACATGTGCCTCAACGCCCCTTTGATGGGGACCACCTCCTTGCTGATCCCCCTAACTTCATGGGACACCCCTATCTCGTGGAACACCCCCACCATGTCGACCACGTTCATGCTGCACTGCTGGTCCATGATGGTACTCCTTTGGCACCATATAATAAGCCTCGTGTCATAAGCTCTCATCATCCCGGGCTCGTTGCAATGTCTGGGAAGCCAAATCTATAACCCACCGGCCATAGTCGTGCAAAACGGTCGCCCTCTCACCGGTATGCTGCTGCATCTGTAGTCCTAACTAGCAGAACGATGTGGGCCAATAACCTGCAAAATATGTAAAATATTAATTACGAAATGATAAGGTTAACATTATAACTAAGTATACTAAATAACATACCAGCGCCTCATGCCTTTCGGTGTATAACGATGAACGGGATTCGCGACAAAAAGTCGGTTAATGCTGTGTTACCAGCCGATATACGCATGCTCACCATCTATAAGATCGGGTGGAGGGGGTGGCTGAATCAGGTCACGCTGCATGTCCCATGTCTCGATATGTAACTCTATCCTTGTCTCATATGCTTGGTCAACCCTCGAACGATCATCCCGCTGGTAATGCGTCCTAAGCCAAGCGAGCGTTGGAGATACAAGCTACGGTTGCTCGGTGGCATGATGCTCAACAATATCGAGACACATCAACGGGGCAGAAGAGCTCCAGATAAGTCACCCGATCGAGCAAGAATCGGGCAAACTAGCTATTAGCTCATTGCAGTATGGCCTTCAAATGAACTATTACGTAAAAATAGGAATAGAGAGTATACGTAACACATATAAATTCAGGCTAAGTAAAATTAAGTATAGAATTACATGCGCTGCCTCCAACAAATCCTTGCAATAGGACAGATTATGTTGAGCCTCGTACTTGCGTCCATATCCCTGCCTATTAACCCACCTCCTAGCTAAAGGGAAAAACGGTGAAGGTGTTGCATCATGCGCTATGGGTGGTAAAGGTGGCTGAAACTGCAGGAAACGCTCCTAGGCCCAAACCTTATATACTATTTGGATATAAAATTTAAGGTATATTTTTATGGTGTATGTTATAATGAAGAGAGTGTTTGAGTATATTTCAACTGCAGTAATGGCATAAATTATACAACATCTCGCTAGGTGCCCATGCATGCCCGACACATCTGCCTATACAAGTAACCAAGAATAGCAACATCCCAGCTGTACTGATATAAATCATATAGCCGCTCAAGATGATGAAGAAATCTCAAGCTAACTAGGTTTCCCGAAGTGTTCAGGAACAATACACCTCTAAATATAAGCAACATCAACAACCTAGTATACCAATTAATGTAAATATATGGTGTATCATGAGTAATGTCAGCATGCATGGCCTCCAAATGTAGCCGGACGGGCGTCAACCAATGCACTCTCATCCTCTGGCCGGAAACCTATGAGCCGCTACAACGTCTCTAGCTATTGATCTCCCATACAATCTCTCATGGCATGCGGCAAAGCAATAGGAAGTCTATCAACCGATAGCCTATACAGAACCTCCACGTCCTGCAGCGTGATAGTGTGCTCTCCAATGGGCAAATGGAATGTGTGCATCTCTGATCGCCACAGCTCTATCAAAGCCATGATCAACGAGCAATCCAGCTGCAGCAGTTCATTCTCAATAATCCTATAGAAACTCGTATGATGCAAGCTTTGATTATACGGGGATGGAGCAGGAGGGTCTTAAGAAAGTCTCACATATTGTCTACTCTCCTAGCATGGAAAGTCTGGTCCAACAAGTGCCCTCCATATGTAGGAAGACCTTTGCTCGGCCTATAGCAATAGTAGCTCTAGGGAGGCAGGTTCGAGATGCAAAGGCGGAACCTCCATGACGACTACTGTAAATTGAACAAAATTAATTATATTATTTTTCTTTTCTATTGCTTAAATATATTGCAATACCTTTAATATTAATTTTTTTCCGATATTTTACTATATAGTTAATTAGGTTGATACATTTTAAACATTATAATATTATATTTTTTTATGTTACTTGATATGTTATTTTTATTATTTATATGTTAGTTTTATTATTTTATATGTTTGTTAGTTATTCACCTATTTTTTACTATAATAAAATTAAATAATTAATTTTCGTAACTATACAATATTTAAGATTTTGGTTCAGGATACAATATTTGAGGCCTAGAGCACCAAACGTGTCCTAAATTCTTATGTTTATGATGAAAATTTTTAACCAATGTACATTCAATATGTCTGTTATTTTATATATTTTATTATTGTATATGTTAGTTTTACTATTTAATATGTTAGTTTTATTATTTTTATGTTTGTTTGTTTGTTGCTGACTTTGTTTTTTCTATACTAAAATTAAATAATTAATTTTCATAACTATGCAAGATTTAATTATTAAATATTTACATTTTGGTTTCGGACACAATATTTGAGGCCTAGTAGCACCAATATATCCTGAATTCTTATGTTCTTACTTTTGTTGACTATAATGGGAGATAGTTGTCTTTGAATTGTCAGCTTATTGACGTATTTTTGGGAATAAGAGATACTTAAATGATTAATTTCTATAACTACAAGGATACTACGCTAAAGGCACTACGTTTTTCTACGCTTAAAGGTCACCATATTACAAATATAAACACTACATTAGGCCACAAGATACCACTACAGGGAACTAAAGTAACAATTTATCGAGCTTACTAGTCATTTAACAAATAAATAAATCTAAACCGGTTAAAAACAACAAATGAATTTAATCACAAAACAATGATATAAATACATATATCATAGTAAAAAGTAACTAATTAATATCTTTTTTAACAACTGGTAATTTCTCTATTTTACAATTTTTTAGTACATTAATACTACAGTCCAGATAAAAAAATAAAAAATTAGTTAAATCGCAAAACAATCACAAAAAATAGAGCACATAAAAACTAACTAATATGTATTTTTTATACAAGTTTTAACAATAACTAAGTTGGAATACCTCAATTTAAGGGTTATAGAAGTTAAAAGTTTTGTGATTTTGGAGCCGAAACAAGCAACAATGTTCAAGACTTTTACCTAATACGTGAGACCGAGAATCTTTATTTTTTGTGGACGAATAGAATCCATTCAAAAAACTTTTTTTTATTAAAAATGAAGGGGAGACCGCCGGATTTTAAGGTTTTTTTTTGGGGGGTGGGGGTGGGGGTTACTGTTTTGGGGGAAGGAAGGAGACGATTTATATTATATGTATAGTATCTTTTAATAAGACATTATATATGTGTGCAGTTTTATTTACTTTAAATATACTGTGCAGTTTTATTTACTTTAAATATACTGGCTAAACGACAGTTAAGATATAGATTTAAGACGCTATATATACTTTAGTTATTATATTTTTCTCCCCATATATTTTTATTTTTTATGTTTAAAAGAACCACATTTTGGTTCGCACTGTACATTTGACTGACTCTCGTTGGTATGAACAGTGCATTCTTGACGCCTAGGCAGCCCCCATTTGCTTTCCCAAGACCCTGTAGCAGATTTCTCATTTTGGCCCAATTACAAGTCCATAACTCACCTCTCAGCTGAGTCTGCTGCGTATATCATTTTTTTTTGTTATTACCCCTTCGTAGCTCTTTTTGGTTTTTACTGTAGCTGCCAATCCATATCCAACTCTCGAGCAGGTACAATTTGTTTCACTCTGAAATTAGTTTGGCTTTTCAATTTAAATATTGAGAAAAAGTTGTTTTTGGCCGTCTTCTGTTTGAGGAAATTCCTCGGAGAACCCCTCTCTCTCTCTATATATATGTGTGTATTTTGATGGTGAATTGCTTCCATTTGTTTCTGTTATCTGCAAATTCTTGTGAAAATCAACCATTGAGATTGAATTGTAAACCCCTTTTTCTTCCTTTTTTCCTCTATTGCAGTGTGCTTATTGTAGGCAGAAGGATATAAATGGACTGGGCATTTGTGCATAAAATCTGGGAGAAATGGATTTCGAGCAATGTTGGTTTAGGTCAGTGAATGTAACAATTATGAAGAAGTTTATCTATTCTTGTTTAACTTTAACATGGATAGTTAGCTGAAATAGATTATCCCTCTTTCAGGTCAATCATTAAAGGCTGCTTTGCTGTTAAACTACGATCCCAATGGCCCTTCTCGTCTGATATCTACCATGTAAGTGAAAATGTGGAAAAACCATTTAAAGCTCTTATCTTTTTCTGTTGATATACGTTTTTAGATAGCTAACTGGCTATTTTGAACGATGCAATTGCCCTTTTTCTAGTAGGAATTTTTTATGACGATAATCAGTTCAGAAAGTTGGCTGCATCAAAAAAGATAAAAGTTCAAAATGTTGATCAAAACCCTTTTCCCTCAAATACTACCAGTACTTTGATATTATCGATCTTTTATCTTCTTTTACTATAATGAAAATGATCTTTTCTGATAAAAGTGATCTTTTATCTTCTATTATTTAATAACCGTGATGTTCGTGCCAGTTTTTGCGCTCCTCGAGGTACCTGCTACCTCCCACCTTACAGGTACCTCGTAACTCTATCCACCAAAGCTTGAATAAATGGGAAGAAATCACCTAATGACTCCGCTAGGTTTTACACCTGAGCACTCGGGGTTCTCAACCCACTTTATTGACCATTAGACCACACCCTTGGGTGCAGTCTTTTATCTTATTTTACTATAAAATGATCTTTTTGGCTTCAGTATAAGAAACTTTCCTCCTTATTCCCAGGCCTTTCATTTTGGTGCGACTTCAGATTTTAGTGTACTTTCAGCTGCCAAATATTATTATCTCTTCTGTTGAGCCGAGGGTCTTCCGAAAACAGCCTCCCTACTCTTCCGGGATAGGGGTAAAGTCTGCGTACATCCTACCATCTCCAGACCCCACAAGTGAGATTTTTACTGGGCATGTTGTTGTTGTTCAGCTGCCAAATAAACTTATAAACCTGAAGAAACATAAAACAGAAGACTGTCCAACCATTCTCCTTGCTCTTATAGTGGAAACTTACACATGGTTAAAGATTTTGCTTTATGGGTATCCACAACAAAATGCTGAAAAGCTGAAGTTCAAGTGTCATTTTCTTGGGTTGGTGAAATAAGTACTGGTGTTCTACTTGTACTTTTCGATTAGTAAATATATACTTATTGACAAAAGGGGAAAACCCAATATTTGCTTTGAACACGAGGATTGATTGCTCTAGCACAAAGATGCTCTTTACAAAGTTCATTGAATCGCCTGTATGAACATCACAAGTACTCCAAAATAGACCAAGTATGGTTCTCTCAGCTTCCCACATATATAGCTGTAGTGCAAAAGCAACCAGCAGTCATACTTTAGTTGTGAAGTAACACAAGAAACTTTACTCACTCGATTTACTTCCATATGGGGCAATAGATGATGAGATAAGAAGCAAAAGAAATTTCTTTTGGAGACTTTATAGTAGCCATTATGTGCAAAACAGTTTTCTTTTTCGCTTTGCTTTGCCCTTCTGGAAAAAGGTGTAGTTTTAAAGCCTAATGTTTATGCCTGTAGCGCAGAGAAAGAGGGCATAAAGGCAGATCCAACTGAAATCTGTGAACTTGTCAGTTTCGTCAAGAGAAACAAACTGCAGTCGGAGAGCTTCTTCATTGGACAGAATCAATGTGAGTTGATTGCTTTACAAATAAAAATATATCATGCCGGAACTGAGGATTTCGGGATCTATGTTATTTTTTAGCCCGTCATCTGAACTGTTAACTGTATTTCTTGGATCTGGCACTTTGATTAGAATATGTAGAAGATAGTGATGGGGTACTTACAGTCATGTTCGTACTTTGCCTCTTCCACCTATGCGATATAGAGAAGTAAATGCAAATACCTAACTTTTCTATATAAAAGTTTTTCTGGGTGGTTTTGTGGCTGGGCTGCTTCTAGGGTTTGACAACGTCATTTAAATTAAATTTTTTAATTTAGTCCTTTCTACTTTTGTTTATTTTTGTTAGCTCCCTGGGCAGGTTTATTGTAGTGGAGCTAACATTGATCCTTCTTGTAACTTTGCATCTTCTTGATGCTTACCATGAAACAACTTATTTAATCACAAAAAAAAAAATGAAGAGGAGAAAAAGAGCATTGTTTGTGCACACAGTCAATAATGCAGAGAGTAAACACAGACTGTGATGCCTCAGTACTTGTTTATGCTCGTTGTAATTGCTATTCTTTAGAAAGGATCACTAAGACCAGGACAAACTGGTTTGTTTTTGGAAATAAACACTACCTAAAAGCTAGATTTGCCATTTTGTTGACAGATCTTGTAACGACAATTCATGAGACTTGGTTCAGTGCAAGATGCATGAGTACTTCAAAACCTGCTGGTGAAGGTGCTATTCTGATGCACACCGGAGCGTTCCTCTTGATTGGATTGTAAGTGTTTCTGTATTTAGGTGTACAGTTGGCCAATCTACACCCACCATTCTCCGGGGTACTCAACAACTAGAGTCATCTCCCTTTTCCTTTTAGCTTTAGTCAGTCTATGGTATAGTACAACAACAACTACCCGGTAATGTCCCACAAAGTGGGGTCTGGGGAGGGTAATATGTAGACGAGCCTTACCCCTACCCGAAAGGGCAGAGAGGCTGTTTTCAATCGACCCTCGACTCAGTGAAGGAGAGGAAAAACAAAAACAAAAAAAAAGTACGACCCAGTACAATACCACTTAGTGGTGTCTGGGGAGGGTAGTGTGTACGCAGCCTTACCCCTACCCTGGGATAGAGAGGCTGTTTCCAAATAGACCCCCGGCATAAATCCCCAGAATTTGCTCCTGGGGAGACTCGAACTCACAACCTCTCGGTTGTAAGTGAGGGTTGGTTACCATCAGACCAAGTCCCTCTTGTCAAAAACAAAAACAAAAACGAAAAGAAAAACAAAAGAGCGTTAGTAAGTCCAGCAGAAATAGCATAAATAATTATCTAAACATTAGAACCATGAATAAAATAGCATGCAATAATATCATACAGTAACTACCATAAATAACTACCATAAGGGAGACACAATCCAAAACACAAAACATCTATGGATAGCCCTGTCAAGTCTCACCCAACCCCGGGTGAGTAGTACGAAAAACTCTAGGGGCCCCTATCCTACAACCCTGATACTAGACCTCCAGACTTTCCTATCAAGGGCCATGTCCTCGGAAACCTGCATTCTAGCCATGTCATGCCTAATCACCTCTCCCCAATACCTCTTAAGCCTCCCTCTGCCTCGCCAAACGCCGACCATCGCCAGCCGTTCACAACTCCTCACCGGGGCATCAGGACTTCTCCTCCGCACATGCCCGAACCACCTCAGCCTCGCTTCTCGCATCTTCTCATCCACCGGGGCCACCCCCACCTTCTCTCGAATAACTTCATTCTTAATCTTATCTAACCTGGTGAGCCCGCACATCCACATGAGCATCCTCATCTCCGCAACCTTCATTCTCTGAACATGAGAGTTCTTCACTGGCCAGCACTCTGCCCCATACAACATTGCAGGTCAAACCACAGCTCTATAAAATTTCTCCTTGAGTTTCTGTGGAACTTTCTTGTCACACAGGACTCCTGATGCAAGGAAAGAACATACTTGTTAATTAATGTGAATCTTTCTTTTTAGGTAAAATTTGAAGAAATGCTTTTATAAATAACAAGAAAATTCCATCAAATTCCTTTGTTGATTGTTAAGATTCCTATAAATTCCTTCAGAGCTCTTTGTTGATCTTTTATTGAATTCATTCAAGATTTTCCAAAATTAAGGTCTTCAGAGAATCACTTTTTGGACCTTCTCTCATATTAATATTCCAACTTTTTCCTTCTTTAATCTCTCGCAGCACTTCAGATTTTCATTTATTGGAAGCTAGCACTTTTTGTCGAATATACAAAGAAATTTGTCTTATACCCCCTTCCCCAAAACCATATATGAGTATGTAAAATTCTCACAAGGATATAGGGTGGGTTCCATTGGCTTCTCCATCCTTGGTTCAGAACTCTACATAGAGCTATAATTGTTAATTGCTCTAATCTAGAAACTCCTACAAAATCTACCCAAAGCTTCTATTATTTTGTTGCCTTGTTGTAAGTTTATATCCCTCTTTCTACTAGTCTAAAAGGAAAAGAACTCCTCTTTCTTCCTACATTAGTGGGACTCTGGTGAAGCTTATTCTTTCCTTCTGTAGTCATGTTTGAGTTTTACCTACATCTTCTCTGGTTTAGGGTTGAGTTTGGCTGTGAAGGTCTCTCAGAAGACCATCTTTTTGACCCTCTTTTTTCTGTGGGACACATGAACATCTTTTTCTATCTACATTAGTTTGAGTCTGGTAACTATTGGATTCAATGCACAGAGTCCTTTGTAAATGAGGATTTTATGTATCCAGTTAGATAAGGTACCAAAATCAGAGTTTGCTGTTAAAGTATGTAATTCCACATTTAAACAGAACACATTCAATGCACAGAGTCCTTTGTAAATGAGGATTTTATGTATCCAGTTAGACAGGGTACCAAAATCAGGGTTTGCTGTTAAAGTATGTAATTCCCATTTAAACAGAACACAGCCAGGGGCGGCTCAATCGATATGGTGGCCTAAAGCCAAACCTTAACGAAAGGCCTCAACTATATTTAATAAAATTCTTTTATATTTTTATGTGAAATAGTTTAAAAACCTTTCTATCTTTTATATATAAGGAAGAGTAAAAAAGAAAATGCAACTCAAGTTATTCAATACCCTTGTTATTTGACAGAAAATGATATATAGTATGAGGAGAATAAAAAAAGGGAAGTTTATTTTATAAAGAACATGAATTGAATTTACTGAATATTGAAGATACTAATTTTGAGGCCTTAAATTATTTGGGGCCTAAAGCAATGCTTGACTTGCTTTAGGCTTGAGCCGGCACTGCACGCAGCCTGCATACTTTTTAGTGACTATGCTTAAACATTACTTGAAATTGAGATTTGACTTACTGGAACCATGAATTTACTATTTGATCATACAGATATGATGGATCGATTGGTTCAGCATGCCGTGCAATGGTAGCTCTGGATCACTTTGTGTGGAAACTCAGTCGGAGAAATCATTGATTGCTTCATATGTATGTCAAAAGATGTTGCTTTTCTATTGAGGATTGCTCGGGTCATGGTGTTTGAGTTTTTCTTTATTTACCATTTTGTTCTTTGCATAGATCCATGGTCTCGTTGAATCAATATTTCTTGAGCTGCAAACTGGTAGCGTATTGGATGTCTTTGCAGATCTGCAGCAACACAATCCAAAATGATCCGAAACTACCCCGAAACACACCCGAGGCCCCCGGGACCCCAATTAGTCATGCCAACCAGTTCCAAAACACATGAAGGACTCGTTCGAGGCTTCAAATCACATCAAACAACTTTAAAATCATGAATCGACTTCCAATTCAGGCTTTATGAACTTTAGAATTTCAAACTTCTACATTCGATGTTTAAACCTATCAAATCACGTCCGATTGACTTAAAATTTTGCAGACAAGTCATAGTCAACAGTACGGGCCTACTCTAACTTTCGAAATTGGATTCTGACCTCGATATCAGAAAGTCCACTTCCGGTCAAAATTTTCAAAAACCTTCAAATTTCTACCTTTAGCCAAATGACCTCAAAATGACCTACGGACTTCCAAATTCACTTCCGGCCGCGATCCCAACTCCAGAATCATCATACGGAGCTACTCCCAGATTCAGAATCCCAAACGGACATTGATAACACTGAAATGCACTTCAAGCCAAACTTATGAAATTTCTTCCAAAATGCTAACTTTCACAATAAGTGCCAAAACGCTCCTGGGTTATGTAAAATCCGGTCCGAGTATATGCCCAAGTCCGAAATCATCATACAAACCTGATGGAACTTTCAAATTCCGATTCTGAGGTTGTTTACTTAAAAATCCAACTCTAGTTAATTCTTTCAACTTTAAGCTTCCAAAATGAGAATTCTCTTTTCAAATCAACCCTGGACCTCCCAAAACTCAATTTCGACCACGCGTACAAGTCATAATACCTGAAGTAATGTTGTTCATGGCCTCCAATTATTGAGCGGCTTGCTAGAACTCAAAATGACCGATCGGGTCATTACAATACAAAAATATACTAAAATAGATTGTTATATACAAAAAATATAAAAATAGACATTTCGTATATGACCTGCATTACATATTTAATTCAATTGTTAGCCAATATTTATCAGATCCAAAAGTTTATTTAATAAGGCAAAAAGGGTTACTCTATCGTGCCTGGTAGGGGTCGAACCTACAACCTTTAGCTTAGGAAACATGCGCTCTATCCACTGAGTTATAGGCACTTGTGTTGTCATGCTTATTCCGTTTGTCTACTATATACAGTACGTTTGGGCCAAAGGGCTACCTTGTGTAAGTAAGACAAAATATGGGCTATTAAAGTTGAGGGGCTATAGAAAATAGTTTTCTCTAAAAAATAAGCCTCATGAACACCCGAGTCCAACAGACCATATGCGTGAGTCTCACCAATTACTTGTCAAATTAACCAGTAAAAAATTGACACCTATAATTTGTACATAAAAATCTGATAAATGTAATTAACAAAAAATAAACAAAGCAAAAAAGAAATTTTTTTCCTATTAACCTAACGGGAGACCACCCCTCCATTCATCTTCTTCCTCCCCTCCCCCTCCCCACAGCCCCAAACACCCATTCAAGCAACCTGATTTTGACATGTTTCTAAAATGGATGGATGTAGTAATTCTGCTAAGATTTTATTCATGAATTATGAGTTTAATAATTTTTTGGTTAATGATTGACTTTAATCTGATGAAAAAAATATGATTTGCTAATGTGGGTTTGATAGCCACGGTGGTGGCAAAGGTGGCGATAATGGCCAACTAATTCTGTAATGGTTGGAAGAAGATGTTGGAATTTTGGGACCCACTTCAAATTAATTCTAAAAAAAACATAATTTGGTAGGCAACATGCATTTCAGAATGTGTGTCACACGCGAGATGGGCTGATTAGGCCGGGTATTTACTTGATACATTTGATAGCTACTTAAAGTATTTAAATAGTAAAATGATCAGTTAATGTACTTGTTTGGCCGTTAAGAACAATTTAAAGGGACGATTTACGTATTTCGCCTAAAAAAAAAAGCTATTTCTCTTTCATTCTCTTATCCTCCGTCCTTTCCCCACCTTCCAATTTTGTTTATGGGATGCTTTCATATAATTTTGCAACTCATTTTTTTGTTTTTCTCTTTATTTTTCTTAGTTGATAAACACAATCTCCTATTTTACTAGCTTTACTAAGAAAGAATTCCATGGAAAAAAAATTTTAGTGAAGGAAAAAGAATATATATATATATATATATATCTTGTAATACACGTTATTTATTGTCTCATTAAAAACCTTTCCAGAAAAAACCCAGTGGAATAAAATCTTAGCTAAGGAAAAAAGAGTATAAAGCATATTTTCCTCCACTGATGAAAACATTACTTTATTCTTCGAACAACGAATTCCAAGCTTGTATAATAACTTCTCTAATATTAAGATCTGCAAGGTCTTGTGAAGAAGTTTGTCAAATTATCACTTCAATAAATTTATTGAAGAACTTTGGTAAAATATGCTATATTTTATCTCCTTCAAAGTCCTTTTTTCAATTGATAAAAGCAACCAACATTATCTTTAGTATTATTGGAATCTTCTCTTCAAAGGCAAGTCATACGTCTATTGTATGCTAGGCCCCTTTCTTTATTAGTTGCTTATCTCTGCATGACTTGAATAAGTATCAACAATTTACCGCCTTATAAAATGATAATATGACAGTACTCTCACATGCAAATAGAATGTTTGAAGAACGAACTTCAGAAAAATGTCTGCATTTGCATAACCAACAAATCTTGCCAATATTTGTTAGAATAAATAAATCTACATCAAGTATATCTTTTGAAATATAATACTTATTGTATTCCATTGTCTCTATATTGGAATAAAACTATATCTTGCTAGCATATTATTATACTCATGGTTCTAGCCAGATATATTAGTGTACTAATTGCACTAGATACAAAAATAAATCAAATACGCCATGGTCGCTCTAATCTATATAAGGATATACCAAAGATTTATCTAATAAATTTCTTGGGAACCTTAATATGCTTCAGAGCAATTTAAATCATTCAAGGATTTTCATTATATGCATATCAAATGTATTGTCAGACCAAAATCTAAAATGACTCCATTTTTCATAGGAGAACATGTCTCCTAATACCAGGATATTTACGAAAATTTTGTGCCACAAGTTGTCTTTATGTCTATCGACTTGATTTTTCATTTCACTTTCAGGTGTGGGGACTATCTGTCCAATTTTTCATTTTTCAGGTGAAGTCAATTTCATTGGATATTTTTTATTTGGCCAATCATTTATTTGTCCAAATTCCATGATAGATTTGAGCTCAAGATCCTCGTTAATATTAACAATATAGAGTGCTACATTATATTAATAACATTGTCGACGATCATTTTACATCAGTTCCATCATCCCACGATAAAGACATAACTTATCGAGATCTCATTATTTTTAGGTACCTGAACCTCTCCCATGAGGTCTTATAAAAAGTTATGTTATGGCGCTCTTATAAAGAACTTGCCTCCTTATTATGACCATCTTGAACATTTTCTCCCTCCTTTTTCAAGGAGTTTTATCTTTGGAACCGCTTAGTCTAATACGCTTCATGTGTCCCATAGACTATATCTTGGCTTTATTCTATTTGGAGCATAATCAGCTGGAATATGACATTTAGCTTTGGGTCAACAAATGCGCTTGGCAATAATTTGGAAATGAATTATCACTTGAACTTTAAATTTGCATTTTCTTGTAAGGGGATCTAGGTGTACTCATAATAATTCATTCCATGTATTACTTTTTTCAGCTGCTCATCTTTCCCCCTAATGTTGGAATCACCAAAACAATTTTTAACTTTCTTTGGGAACCCATCTTTGTGCATTATGGTGGGATAATTATATTATATCGCACGTCCATATGTTTATATAGAAATTATTTGGGTCCTCACCCTGAACCAATAGTGATAGGGAGAATTTATCATAATTTGTTCGCTAGATGCATAAAAGCGCTATTGTACATTACATAATATACCTCATACCAAATTTCGATTTGTGAGTTTTATTCTCCTAACCAATGGTTTAACTTAATTAGAGGCAGACAATTTCTGTTAAACCAACCTTACAAAAGCCAAATTGCTAGTTGATAACCAACACACATGTGACCATACAATAGATGCACCTATTAAAATCATATAATAGTAAATGATCCATATGGCATGTGACTTGGCCCATATATATATATATATATATATATATATATATATATATATATATATATATATATATATATATATATATATATATATATATATATATATATATTTATCCCAAATTTTAAGGGATTTAATCATAACCTTGACTGATACATCATGAGAATAAGCAACACAAGAGAATTCTTGAAAAATCTTCTAGTTCTTCAATATATACCAATGTGAATTCTCAAATAATTTTCGCATCATAATTGAAACGGGATGGCCAATTAGTCGTACCAACTAACATTTTTTCAGTAAATATTTAATTTACTATGGCATGTGATTCCATCACCATGCTTATATATTTGTAGGACAAATAGAAGAAAAATTGGGAAACCTCTCATATTTACCGGTAATATGAAGATATTCAATCTTCCTTTCATTTATAGTCTCCATATGCTAACCTCTTTGGCCAATATTTTTGAAGCTAAAAAAGTTCCTTTTTGAGACTTACTACCACCAATTCCATAAATAATTTTATTTATTCAGATAGTAATAAATTCACTCTTTCGGAGCTCTCGATAATTTTGTACTACAAGATCTTTTATACCAACATCCGACTGGAGAATTTTTCTCCACAGAAAAAATTATCTTATCATTGTCACAATTAAAAACTTTATAGACAAGATTCATTTCTTTCTTTACTTTTGTCTTTAATAACCTTTTATAAGGTATAGCAAAATACTTTTGGCGTATCACATATACGCGACCAATGACATATTTATGTAAGCACATTGTGATATTCAATATCTTTATCTCTCTCAAATAAACCTTAAAGGTGAGTTGTGGTATTTATCCAATCTTGCATAAGCACATTCTTATTCATAATTTGAATCACACACACACACACACACACACACACACACTCACACACACACACACACACACACACACACACACACATATATATATATATATATATATATATATATATATATATATTCACATTTACCTTCAAGAATGATTTTGCATTTACAATGCATATCACAAGTCACATTCTCTTCAAAGAATGGAACGTAGTTATCACGACGTGCTTACCATAATGATGACTATTATTATTTTGGTCTTTGGCATACCCACTTTCATTGAACAACCACTATCTTCATTTAGACTTATTATGCACCGCTATCACCTTCACTTCAAGAATGGAGCAAATCAAGTGGGACGTTTCATAAAAAAATATACTATATTTCTTTAGTCATCATTATATCATCAGTATGATGCACTAGGACTTAAACCCAATGCATTACCCATATAAATGCATGTTAGGCCAAAATAAGTTGGGACTCGAACCCAACTCTTATCATTATGAAGCATCAAGACTCAAAATTTGATGTCTTGTCCTCATGGTGCATTGAAAGTTGAACCCACCATATAATATTTGTCACAATTTGTCTATTCACTTTAAAAAGAGAACATAATTTTACATAGCCATAAATTTAAATTTTGATAAATTCGACATAGTAAAATTATCATTAAAAATAAGTGAATTGAAAATGATAATAAATATGAGAAATAAAATTTTTGATCCAGTACATACTCATATACTATATATAAATCTATCAAAACATAGTTTAGATATAGTAATCTATATATCATGCATTAATATTTCATTACCTATAAGAAAAATGAGACAAATAATGAATGAATCTAACACACCTGTTCAAGCCAACAAGTGTAAAAATCAGTGAAATTAAAATGCAAACTAACATATGACTAGTGGAAGCATACACCTTTTTCCTCTTAACATACGTGGGTATATCACTTTTAAATTAACCACACATAAAATACTTATAGCCAAAAATACTTATAGCCAAAACCAATTTTAGTAAAACCAGTAAAGAGATAATTCATACGTTTGGTTCATTACAATATCATTCCCATATGCCAAATCAAATTAAATAAATTGGTTGCATATCTAACTCTTGCCGAAGAACATTTATACCGTGTTGGTGTCACTAATTGTGCAACACCACTAAGCCTTTGCGGAAAGACTTATCAAGACCTGACCATGCTTTATTTTTCATGAACATCCCTCAATTGAAAAACATATCCTAGTTGGTTAGAAGTCGTGTTGATATCATGTTACAAAATTTAGCTCAAAGTAATACTATGAAATAAGCAAATAGACAAGAATATAGAGAGAAAAATAGGAGAGATTCCTGTTTCATACAATGTATTCAAGCGTGTACAATGTGATGTCCAAACTCTCTAATTATAGGATGATATTGAGATATACAAAGAGATATCATAAACATGGTATTAACTATTGAGATCATGGGGAAAGTTCATGGGGAGGTTATGTGTGGGAGTTACAACTATAATGGTGAGAAGTAGTGGGAGTTATCTATTTAATGGAGAAGAGAAATGGAAGTAACTTCTTTAGGAGTTATAGACATCCACTACAAAATAATATTTCATAACACACCTTTATTTATTTAGGATAACAAAAGTAGCCCAAAAACACGTAAATGAACGTAATAGAAACCACAAATGAAACTCGTCAACAATTTGAATGAAAAATATTGTGTTGAAATTTTTCTCAAAAATCTCAACTCAAATTAGAAGAACAAGAAATACTTTTTTTGTAATTGTATTTTTTCTCTTGGCTTTGTAGTGCACTCTTAA
Source organism: Nicotiana benthamiana (assembly GCA_034376525.1). Classification (NCBI taxonomy): domain Eukaryota; kingdom Viridiplantae; phylum Streptophyta; class Magnoliopsida; order Solanales; family Solanaceae; genus Nicotiana; species Nicotiana benthamiana. Next base: position 109,798,299 of record CM067332.1, on the reverse strand, counting down.
TTTAACAAATTATTTTTCTTCTCAAGAGTTAATAATGTTGCACATTTTCCCCATCACCCTTTATATAGTATCACCTATAAAACCTTTTCCTATTTGGTTGAGGTAATGATTTACTTAAGATAAAATTTTAATGAATACTTTAAAGGATATATGAGGAATCTTTAGGACATGAGATCAATAAGGATAAATTTTTTTACTTGGCATCCAAGTATATTCGTGATAGCAGACATAATATGATTTAGAGGCTCACTGGTTATCGATATCAATCATTCCTTTTTAAGTATTTGGGTTGTCCAATCCATTCTGGAAGAAAGAAAATTTGTTATTATATAGATATTGCCAGGAATGTTATTAATAAAATATGAGGATGGCAAGGTCATGTACTATCCCCTGGTGAAAGAGTATCACGACCCAAACAGAAGGGTCGCGACGGGCACCTGGTGTCTTACTCAACCGAGTACCAACATAACACATCTTTTTAATCATATTATCATGAGTAAATGAGCCAGAAAACCCGTCATGAGATAACAATAATAAAAAAGGGAATACGTAACATATGAAGACCCAATATGATATACAAAGATATATATATGTGACATACGGGCCTATAAGGCCGACATAACCTTTTGCAACTCAAAACATCGGCCGGAGAGGCCATATAAGGATCCATACACCTGACATTTGTCTACAAGCCTTTAAGAGTACATAAAATCATGAAGGTCGAGATAGGGCCTGGCCATACCAATCAATACATATCCAAATCATTCTGAACAAATAGGTAACTCCGGAGCAAGTGGAGTGCACCAACAACTTCACTTAGTTGATGGCCTATTAGGAGGACTGTCAACCTATCAATCGGGACCTGCGGGCACGAAACGCATCATCCCCTGGCAATAGGGATATCAGTATGAATAAAGTACTGAGTATGTAAGGCAGGAAAACATAAACAAGAGCACTAATGTAAAGAGAGATAGAGGAGATACAACATGTAACATCTGAGTGCCTCTGGGGGCTACTGATACGAAATGCATAATACATATATATACATAAACCTTTTCAAAACATTCGCCTCTATGGGCATCACTATCATCATCATCATCATATCGTACTCGGCCTATAAAAGGACTCTCATAAGGCTCGGTAGAATCATACTCGGACACGTGGAGCTCGGCAACCGAACTGATAAGTGGTTGCATAATAGATGCCGCACCCGATCGACTATAGCGTGACTCGGCAGAGTAAAATAGATATATATATATATATATATATATATATATATATATATATATATATATATATATATATATATATATATATATATATATATATATATATATATATATATATATATATATATATATATATATATATATATATATATATATATATATATATATATATATATATATATATATATATAATGCATGCTCGACTCATGAAATCACGTTCTAAACTTTTTGGAATGACGTAAGGTAATAGCACCTTCGATCAACATTACGGACATCCCTATCATCAATATGAACCTAAGTAGGATTTAAAGATCATACACACTTGATTAGAATAAATTTATAAGAAAAGAACAACATGGACAACCTTAGTTTCTAAGAGTAGATCCGTTATGAATTAGCGTACCGTTTATATTCATGTCACTTTAGATCATGCCAAAAGAAAGAAGTAAGTGCCTTAACATACCATAAACATGTGAGTCCTTAATACCTTCCAAGAAACTCTTCAAACAAGTCAACTTGATCTATCATAGCATAAGGAGATTCAAAATTAGTGTTGAGCAAAGGCTAAGTCTGTAACTTAAGCTAGAAGCTCGTCTACGTAAATTTGGGTCCTCCCTTGTAACAAGGGCCTCCTACAATACCATATTCAACCAATAATAGCCAGGGAATTCCAGCAACCTATAAATATCAATAACAAGACACCATATAACAACAACAAGTTACAACTACTTTATGACGAACGACAAGCTCCGATTGGAATCCGTATAATCAATATCACCCCTTATAGACTTCTTAGATTAATTTAACAGTATCATTTACATGATAATGAAGTCACTCAATGATTCCGTCCTTATACCATATATTTATAATAAAGGAAACAATCCTCAACTCCAACTATCTTTAATTAGTAACTTTATTCACTAGTTCATATCTACTCCATCCATTTAACTTAATCAACATCAAGATAACTTTAAGCACATACAAGAACACAACACACACACCTCCTATAGGAACTTCTAGTCAAAATCCAAGTTATATTCAGCTTGCAACAACCCTCAATGCCAATACAACACCATAGAAGTGACTTAAGCTAATCCAAGTATTATCTTATAGTTTATCATCCTAACAACTTAACCAACATACAAAAAAGATTAAGCACAATTAGTAGGCTATTATACTCACCTTATACATCATCAACAACTTGGAATTTCATCCAAAATACAGCTCACAGCAATCTTCAATGGTAATACAACTTCAAAGAGGTGTTGTTCTTCACTAAGACTAGGTTTTGATGTTGAAATATGGTGTAATCACTTTAGAATCACTTCAAACCCTTGTAGAATCTATTTTGAAGGGTTTGGAGAAGTTTGTAAACGAAGCTGAGTTGAAAATAAGTGAGAAATATGTGTCCAAATCGTTTATAAAGTGAAGTAGGTCGACCACCGCCTTAGTGGGTCCCATTTGGAGCTGCTTGCGCGGTCTCGCAAAAACGCAAATATATCTTTACTCCAATGTCGTATTGATGAACGGTTTAATGTGTTAAAAACTAGACTCGTAGATCTTCAATTTGATAGACATACACCACATGATGCCAAGTATATTTGGCGGAATGATTAGATACATTTGACCTAAAGTTTAGTAAATTTATGAATGTAACTTGTGATGACCTTTGCCTACTCTTGTTCCACAACTTTTTTTCCTTCAAAATGTAGAAAATGGATATCATAAGACTAAAATAACCATAGAATAACCTCCTTATCATGTTAAGAACCCTAGTCTCACCCCAAAGTATATGTTATAACATTCCAAACTTGGCGACTTTCGACGAACTTATTTTTTTCTGTTCGTTTAACGTCTAAGCTTTCCAACCCTTTTGGTACTTGTTATTCATGATTTTAAATATTTTTAACCTCTAAGATAACATGATAACTTATATTATGTACTTTAAAAAATTATCTCATTTCTAATCTTACATCAATTGGCTTACGACATACTCTCACGTATGAAAACTTGGGGTGTAATATCATTCACCCTTTTGGAACATTCGTCCTCGAATGTTGACTGGTGCGCTTATCAGTTTCATAAACTATGGCTCTTACGAATACTTTAATGCTCATCTTTCTATCTAAGCAACTATTTTGTGAATAAATCTAAACGCATGGCATTCCCCCTATTAGGCCTCTTTGTCACGCCATGACATGTGGTCGGAATTCTTCCAACATCGTAACATTTGCTACCTTATGTCATGCAGTATGTACGACTGTGTTCTTGTATGAGTGGCTAGCAACTTTTTCCCCCTTTTCCTCCATCTTTTAGCCAATCTCTAAGCCTCACTTTATGAACATATACAGATTATGACATGTTATCCCTCTAGGCATCTATAGGTGTACTGATGTCTTTCATTTGGTACTTTATCGAACTTAAGACTATTGCTATCTCTTGTTTTATAGCGTTGTATATCTATCCTTATGGATTTACTACATCTAGGTAGGTCAAATTATACCATAACTCTTACTTTTATTTTATTATTATCGAGGTCTATTACCCAACTCCAGGTTAGTCCTTTAATGCTTCCTCATTATTGTTCATCTTAAGAGTGGCAACCTAATCTCCTCTCATACTTTTTAACTTGTATCCATCCATCGTTGATCCAGTCTTAATGTTGATCTTAATATACCACTCATAACTTGAAACCTCTTACGTAATACATTGTCTTTGAAGCTCACGTCTCATTAAGGAACATCTTAAGAGATTTGCTTAATCCACTTAGGGATGATACTACACTGTAATGACCATATTTCATAGTATCCCAACATGATTCACTTATAGGGGTATTCAAATCTTGTGCAATTCATGAAATCCATTCTCTTTAATAAGTACTCAATCAAAAGCCTAAACATTATTCTCTTATCATTTATCACAATTACACCCTTCTTATACTATCAGTGCAACATTCCATCTCTTCTACATGCACCTAGTCTTAGACTTCTCTGAGTTCATTCAGGCGGTAGCGATCTTTCAATAAGTTATGGAAGCTATCAACTCTTTTATTGTGATGGTTTTAATCCCGAGGATTCACCTATTCTTGTCACCTTCTCACTTGTCTTTTCTTATCCTTACCCCTATCTACCTATAACCTTGTTGGACCACGATACTTTACCTTATGACCCACATCTATCTTTATACTGCTCGCAACCTTCCTTTAACTTGCTAGCACCATAAATTTCTTTTTGTCCCTTCCCATTTATCCTTAAATGTAAGCAATTAATTTTCCTGGTCGTTCTATCACTTGTTGCATGAATACTTGGCTTGTCTTATTACCCATGAATATTGTAATTTCCCGTACCTCATATGATCTCAAACATCACCTTTGATTTTTTTCCCATTCACTAGCGACGATAAGTGCCACTTTCTTATGGAGTGTGTACAATATTGTAGTGACACTTTTGTTACAAGATAATTTACTCATTAGCTCGCTATGCTGAGGCTTTGAGGAACAAAATCTCTTAGAAATAGATCTGAAAACTGGGTCCAAATCAACAAATCAGCCTCGTCCAGACTATCTAACTCATAGGTGCGCCACCACTCATAGGTAGCTCCTTGAAGCTGGAAAGTAGTGAAGGAAACCCCGCTCGATCTTGATATATCCGTTGTACGGAGAATACAGTAGCACTCCTCAAGAAATCCCAAGGCATCATCCAATGCTAATCCACCGAAAACCGGAGGATCATATTTCTTGAACCTCTCAAGTCTCCAATGCTCATCCTTTGAAGCCATTGCCCCGCCCTCGGGTTGAACTAGCATTGCAGGCAGCACAGGAATAAGCTCTGGGACCTGATCAATACGCACTCGCTGCTCAGAAGTGCCGGTAGCAGAAGTTTGTGCTCCTCCCCCGGCCTGGGATGTGTCTGCGGTAAGGGAAAGCAACCCTGCCTAAACTAAAGTGGTGTACATGCTCATAAACCATGCCAGAGTCTCCTGAAGTGCTGGCATAGTAGTAGTAGTAGGTGTGTCAGGTGCCTAGGATCCGACTGGCACTACTGATGGCTCCTCGGTTGTAGCTCATATAGGTGCTCTGGCTGCACAACGTGCGCGTCCTCGACCTCTACCCCGGCCTCAGCCTCTGACGGCTTCAGTAAGGGGTACGGGTGCCTGATCACCGAGGGTAGCATGTATGCTCATTATCTGTGAGAGAATAGAAGACAGAAGTTTAGAATTGTGATATCCAAAATCTCGCACGATAAGGAAATCAAATGAAGTAGAATTTTCCTAAAATTTACATAGCCTCTCATAGATAAGAACAAATGTCTCTGTATCAATCATCAAGACACTAATAAACCGGTTTTTGATCCGTGACTCCTACGAACCTAGAGCTGTGATAGAAACATGTCACGACCTCGGTTCGCCCTCCGTGAACCATCGTGATTGCACCTAGTCTCTACGACTAGGTAAGCCTCACCAATGCAAAAAAATAAACGAAACATGCAGAAGAAATAAACAAAACCAAAATGACTGAATGGAAACAATAGTTATAATGCCGCTTGGCATATGTAACGCAACATTCTCAAACCAGGTACACTATCCGAAAACCCAAAAACTCACGGGAATACAAGCCTTTGGAATATCTAACAGTCTAACTCCAGAATATCTAACAAGAAAGAAAATACACAAGGGCAATATTTAAAAGCTAGAATAGAAAGGGACTCCTCGGTCTACAGACGCGACATATGTACCTCGAAGTCTCTCGAGCATATGCCTCCCTCAAGGATGGTTGGCCTGAGTAGCGGTATTTGGATCTGCACATGAAAAACATGCGCAAGAAGGGTATGAGTACACCACAATGGTACCAAGTAAATGCCAAGACTAACCTCGGTTGAGCAGTGACGAGGAATGTCAGGACCCTACTGAGGTTAAATAAATGATATAATTTGACAGTATAAAACGGAAAGTAGTATAAGTATTTAGAACAACAAAGATAACACATATATAGAGAATAACAACAACTACACAAGAACAATGTAAACAGCAAAGGAGAATACAACTCAGACTCCAATAACATCAACCAGGGATCTTAGAGGATACCATCGTGAAGTCCCAAATACACATATCCAATAAGACTCTTGGGATACGGTCCCGTAATCCAGCTCATAGTACACGGGGATCTACCTGAATCCTGTTCCGTAGTCCCAAATATAAATACAAGTACTGAGGGAATCTACCGGGTGCATTCCTGTAGTACCATATAACTATGCATCGGGATTATCGGAATCCCACATCCGTAGAACCAAATGTAAATAGATATAAGGGGGAGAAGAGGGGGGGCGAAGCTACCGGAATCCCACATCCGTAGTCCTAATGTAAATACACAACACCTATCGGAGAAATGCTTAGAAAATATCAAACTTCATATTAATGCAAACAAATAGTATAGCCTAACATGCTGCACAAAATTTAGGTATAGCAGCTAAACAAATAAGGCAATTTAATCACCTAGGAATGCTTGTACTAAACTAACACAAGCTTAGATAGTACAAGAAGTAAACAAGAAAGTAAACCTACTAGTAGTGCTTAATGAAAATCGGATTTCCAACAATTAGCTCAAGTACACACTCGTCAACTTACATACAAGGTATTTCAATATCAATTATACCAAATCTTAAGGGAAGAGTCCCCCACACAAGGTTATACAAGCCACTTACCTCGAACAAGCTCAAATCAACCCAAAACCACGCTTTTGACACGAGTATTCGACTCCAATAGACCAAATAACACTTCAAGTAACTGATTCTACAATTAAATTCTAAGATAATATGCGAAATTAGGTAAAATAACCAAAATGCTCTTCAGGCTCACACTTCCGAATCGGGTAAAACTTATATTTTCATAATCATCATACTATCATGAGTTCATGCATAGCAAAAATACTTAAATCGGGGTCCAAATGACCCCTCAAATTCTCATTTACATGTCTCCAATACTAAGCCCCAGTTTCCCCAAATTTTCACACTTAATTTCAATAATTGCTAGCTCGAATCCGTGAAATAATGGCATAGGAACACGTTTTAGGTCAAAATTCCTTACCTTAATGAAGTTCCCTTGAAATCCCTCTTTCAAATCACCCTAAAAGCTCCCAAGCCGAGATAAAAATGGTGAAATAAACCCCAAAGTCGTGGAAACCCCTTTAAAATATTTTTCCCAGTAGTTTTCGCATCTACGCTCGCGCTTCTGCAGAGCGAAGGTCTCATCTGTGATATTTTATTGAAGAGGGAATTCCGCACCTGCGGCTACCTTACCGCAGATTCGGTGCCGCTTCTGCGGTTACCAGACCGCATCTGTGGTCAAGTCCCTCTTGCCCAAAACCACTTCTGCAACCTCTAGGTCGCTTCTGCGGTGCCGCACCTTTGGAACCCAAACCGTAGGTGTGGTTATGATAGCACCAGCAGCTGAAGCTGCAACTTAGACTCCAAAATTTTCTCCGCCAACCATCCTAAATCATCCCGAGGCCCTTGGGACCTCAACCAAAGGTACCAACAAGTCTAATACCACTCCCCAAACTTGTACCAATACTTAAAACACCTAAAACAACATCGAAACCTCGAATTAACCATGGATTTAAGTGTATGAACTCCAAAATTCTCAAAAATAGGCTTTCGATAACAAAATCGATCAGACCTCATCCGAATGATCTGAAATTTTGCACACACGTTATATTCAATACAAAGAAGCTATTTCAACTTTCGAAACCCTCGGATCAAAATCTCACTATCGAACCGGAAACTTTTAAATTTTTCCTTTCGACATATCAAGCCTAAATTAGCTAAGGCCCTCCAAAACACAATCTAAACACGTCCCTAAGCTCGAAATCACCTAACGGAGCTAACGAAACCATCAGATTTCTATTCTGAGGCCGTTTTCACATTGTTCTGACTATAGTAATCTTTCCAACACTTAAGCTCTTATTTAGGGACTAAGTGTCCCAAACTCTCCGAAACTTATGACCGAACATCCCGACAAACCAAAATAGCAGAAAAAAACACGGGGAAAGCAGTTATTAGGGGATCAGATGTTAATTCTTAAGACGAATGGCGGGGTCTTCATAGAAACAATAGAAATGGCACGGTATCAGCCTTCGCGCATTAACTCTCTCATAACATGGCACAATATCACTCTTCGTGCATTATCAATACCAGAATACGGTTCGATATCAGCCTTTGGGAATTATCACTCACAGATTACGGCAGACATCACCCTTCGTGTTTTATCACTCATTCACAAACATTGCACGGTATTACCCTTCGTGCTTTACACTCTTCCTCACCCAAACAACAGAAACAATAACAAATTAACAAGGGAATCATCAATGAACAACCTCGTTTAAGCATTTAACTTCACAATATAAATCTCAAATTGAGTCAATACTGAACAAATCTCCAAATACCAGAAAAAACATAAAAAGACTTATTTAACATGAAGAATAACCGGTTTAAGCATGAACAATACGTATAAAGAAACACAATAGTCACAAGTATAAAGACTCACTCACATGCTATGACCCGACGACAACGTATAGATACTCGTCATACATGGCACTCAATAACTAAAAATGTAGCAAATAAGGCAAAAATACCTAATCCCTCAAGCTAATATTAGCCACAATACTTACCACAATTCAATTGCCAAAATCAAGCCTCAATTACCACTATACCTCTCAATTCCACCTCAAATCCATTCGCACCTAGTTATAATTAACTTAATAATATTAATTATCGCTAAAGAAATTAATTCCAATGCATAATTACAAGTTTTCCAATATTTTCCCAAAAAAGTAAAAAACCAACCCCAGGCCTACTTGGTCAAAACTGGAAGTTCTGACCACAATCGGATTACCCATTCACCCTCAGCCTGGATATATAATTGGTTTTGGAATCCGACCTCAATTTACGGTTTAAATTCCCAAAAATTGAAATTCCTAAGTTCTATCCCAAAACACCCAATTCCACCATGAAAAATCTTATATTCTAATATGAAATCTTATAAAAAGATGAACTAGATTGAAAGAAATGAGTTAAGAATCATTTACATATATTTTGTTGAAGAAATGGTCTTTGGAAAATCGCCTCTTGAGGTTTAGATTTTGAAAAATGGGAGAATGATTCTGTTCAATATCATTTTTGAATAGTTGTAGATATCACATTTGTGATTAGGGGTTCGCAAATGCGAACATTCCATCGCAAATACGAAGAATGTCAAGGACTGGCCACTATCGCAAATGCAAACACTTGTTCGCAAATGCGATAATGGGCCTTGAAATTGCAAAGATCCCCTCCCAGCTCTACTGCTCGCATTTGCATTCCAGACTTTTGCAAATGCAAAGTTTGCAGACCTCAAGCATACCAACAATTTTTTCATATGTCTAAATCATTCAGTAGCCTATCCAAAACTCACCCGAGCCCTCGGGGTTTTAAATCACACATGCACAAAAGTCATAAAATATCGTACGAACTTGCTCGCGAGATCAAATTGTCAAAATAACACTTAGACCTATGAATTTAGCACCAAATTGCATGAGTTTTCAAGAAAGTTTCAAAACTTCAAACTTTTTAACCAAAGGTCCGAATACGGTCAAAAAAAACTCTATTTTTCACCAAAGTTCAGAGACATGATTTGAATATCATATCAAACCTGTACCGAGCTCCAGAACAAAAATACGGGCCCGATACCAACAAGATCAAACACTATTCAATTCTAACCATTATATTTTTAGTTTAATAATTTTCTTCAAAAATTTATTTCTCGGTCTAGGGACCTCGGAATTCAATTCCGAGCATACAACCAAGTCCAATATTTTACTGTAGATCCTTTGGGACCGTTTAAACACGGGTCCGGATTTATTTACTCAAAATATTGACCAAAGTCAACTTAAATTAATTTTATAGGCAAAACTTAGTATTTTCACAAATTTTCACATAAAAGCTTTCCAGAAATGTGCCTAGATTGTGCACGCAAAATTAGGAGAAAGAAAATTGGATTTTGAAGGTGTCGGAACCCCAAATTGGGTATTAAAATACGAGATGGCCTTTTGGGTCATCACATTCTCCACCTCTAAAATAACTGTTTTTCCTCGAACGGACATAGAAAAGTACCCGAGCTTGTGAATAGGGAGATCACCGGCTGCAACAAGCTTGGTCACCTATCTTCGGAGCTTGTCAACTAATGTTTTACTAGCTCGGGACTTTCTCATTTTATTTACTTCTTTACCTAGCTTTTCGATCACTGACCCATGTTGTACCAAGGTCTCCATGATAGTGTTCTAGTTTTCAAGGAGCTTTTTCAATGTTTTTCAACTGACGGGGGAAGCTGAGGTGCATGAACAGAAGACTGTGCTGCAACAGTATTGGATATGTCAGACAACTTTTCTGTGGCTGTTTGCGTCCAGTTGTTGTGGCTCATCAATGTCTAGGAGACTCGCAACGCAAAAAGTGGAGCAGTAGGCATGGGCACCGGCTTTAAAACCGCGGTGGAACCTATGGCAGGAACTGAAATGGGAATTGATGATGGTGGAGGCATACCTGTGGCAATGAAGGAAGGCTCGACCGAAGTGGATGGGCCATCAACTGCCTCCGTAACTATCATAACTGGCTCGTCAGACTAGTCTGCAGCGGTAGGATGTTGAACCTTCTTGGTGGGGTTCTTAGAATCCATCAGAGAGTATCGTGAGAAAGAATTCTTCGGACACACCTTCGTATCATAATCCTTTGGCTCTACCCCCATATTCGTGAGATACTTTGTAATAGTGTTGGGAGTTCCTTTTTTATGCCCATTTGCGAGTGGCTAAAGGAGAATTTGCTTGTTCCGATAGTTAGTCTAACCATTTTCCCGCAGCATTCCATTCAAAGCAGATAAAAAAGTCTAAGACGGAGAAAGTGGTGATGCTCTTTGATTGCATCCGCTTGGGATACGGGTAGGATGAGTCAGTTTGTCTAGCGATCATAGAGAGATTGGCCGACATCACGACACCCACATTAATCAGGTACCCGACCATAATAGAAGCAACTAGAACTGCCCGAGGAATCAGAAGATAGGTCTCTTTCTGGGATAGGTCTAGTCTGCTATAAACAAAGGTTTTCCACCCCTTCGCTTCAAAGTTCAGTGTTCCTCAGAATAGGAACCCATGTTATAATCTATAGTGGTAGTGGCCCAGGAGCTGCTAGAATCTCCGTTAACCAAGGATGAGCTGCCTCCCTAAGTGCATACTTTTCTAAGTACTCTGTGGAATCGACATCATCAAGTCCCAAGTACATGTTCAATGTGTGTTGATCAAATCACACCTTGAGATTTCTCACTTTCGTCACCTTTGTTCCCCTTTTGATATGTGCCACATTGGCGAATAATTCCCGGACAATGTACTCCTTAGAATCCACCATGCTGTGGGTAAACCACATTCATCCTCTACCTTCCTTGAATTGTATCAGCTCTGCTGGGTTATACTTCTCCAGATCCTTCAACTGAAACTACCGATCAAGAGTGGGCGAACTCACTAGCCACCATTCACGGAAGTTGGAGAAGGATGCTAAGTTGACAAACCGATCCTCCCAAACCTCTTATATCTTCGACCTTTCAGTGCCGGCAACTGTAGCATATCCCCTTTTTCCATCATCAGGGATCTCCTAAACTGATGTATTGGGTCCCTCAGGGACATGTATAGTGGAAGGCTTAAAAGCCTGAGTGGCACTTTCCAAAGCCTCGAAGTTCTATGAGATAAGGATGACTCGTCTCTGAGTTGCTACCTCTCTGGAGGCCTTGAAGGGATAGCCCGACTGCTCTTGTGCAGAGGTAGAGTAGTCCTTTGATGCTTACTTAGATGGGACATAAAAATGGTCTCGGAGAGGTCTGCACCTCTTCCTCTGCCGGTTGTAGGCTTCTTTGCAATTGTTCTTTGCTAGTTGAGGGGTAAGGCTTTTCAGTAAAAAGATCATAACTTTTGTTAAAAATATCAATATTGCAAACGGAAGTTCAAGAAATTAGACTTAAAAGTTATTTCATTTGATATGTGGCGCGCAACTCGATTAATTATGATTAGGAGATATTATCATTTGAAGTAAAGGCATGTGTGGCTATGTTTACTTTCTTCTTGTAAATATTTTTATTTTGTTCTATACCATCTCTCACCTCTTCTAAATATTTTTACCACCTTCCAAACATATAATTTATATATTATACACTTTCAAACTTTGTAAGTGCCCTTGTTTTCAACTAAAGCCTAAGGAGGGACATAATGCTTAGCGAATTTTTTGGGGGTAATAGTTATGGATTGTCCCAACATTGATCGAGTCAAAGTATTCATTATTAAAAAAGATTTAAGTATTAAAATTAAATTGAGAAAGGATTAAATAAGATGTGCCGAATTGAGAAAGTCTTAAAGAAGATGATTCGCGTACACTCTGATTGGGGAAAATACGATAAGTTCATAAGTCATTTATAAAGCAAAAATTAAACCTTTTGGAAGAGACGCAAGAGACATGTTTAAGTCCACATTCAAGTATTTGATATCCAATTTCAACGCTTTCACCTTTCTATATATTTGCAATCAAAGATTCTTCGTGGGACAAAATTGACTTGCCCGATATCTACACTAACACCTTATTTTGTTATCTATATTTATTTAGAAGGAAGAAAGTCAGCCTTGAGATTTTACCAAATGCTCAGTAGGAATTTTAGGACAAATTAGTTATTTTAGGTAAAATTAGTTTTTCTTTTTAAATTTTGAATTTGAATAGGTATATATGTTTTTTAAAAGAAAAAGAAACAGTAGTTACCGTTTTTAAGGAACACGCTAATTTGAGAATGCAACGCCTATTTGCCCTAAAATATCCATTTTACAGAAATTTCACGATCTCTCACCCCGATTTCAACTCCTCATCCAAAGCAACGCCTATTTGCACTAAAATATCAATTGTATAGATTTGGTTCTTCGATCCCACGATCTCTATACGTGATTCTAACTCCTCACCCATGGACTCTTCTACGCTCCATTCTCAATAACATGATTTCATAGTTTTGTTAAATTAGTTTTTTATTTTTACAGTATAGTAGTTCTATTCTTTCTTTCAAGCATGCATATCAAACAATAATTTTGGACTATAAGAGGTGATTGGTATACTTTGTATTTTATGAACAATCTTTCAATTTTTTTAAACAAATAATTAAATACAACTATCTTTATTATTCCAATTGAGATTATATTTGTGTAACAGATATTCTCTGTGAGGTTTGTTGACAGCGTATATAATATAAAAAAGATCAAATTTTCATAATCTATAATTGTGTTCGTGTATTGATAGTCACTGGTCTTCGGAATGTGTTGAATTTTTTGTATATGAGGTTATGTATATACTATGATGTTTGCTTAACTTTGCTGGCTACTTTATTTTTTAATGCAAAACTTTCTTGATTGTTTTTTAACGATGTAAAGTTAATGATTTTGTCTATATTGCGATAGCATTCTCCCAATCCTTGAATAAGATTATTGGATTTTTCTTACTTATTTTGCCTAAGCGCATACCACAATATATTATATTTTGCGTTAATTACCTGATTATACTCTACATTAATGTTTTCATTTTGATATACACTTTTACTAAATTAACAACAGACTTAATAGCGGCTCAAATGAATTTCGTTACTAAAATTAACAGCAAGTCAATAAATTGGAAGTTAAAGGTTCGTATTATCAAGTTTTGGGAAAATCACGATCGCGACAATTTTAGCCCTTTTCAATTGAGATTATTCTGATGTATGAAAGGTAATATTTTAAATTTACGCATACTTCTATTTTGCATTGTTTACATATGCATAAGCATATTATAGTTATATATAACATAATTTTGTTATTTTGACTAATTGAGTATTTTGTAGGCGACCGCGTTCATGCAAATATAGGCCGGTTTTTTATCCAAAGATTCAAACAATGAATTAAGGCAATGGGTTGTACATCTTGAAGAATTTCGTAGTTTCTCCAAATAATGTGAAACTGAAGACAAAAAATCACAAATTTAAGTTGATGTTTACGCAAAAGACCTTTGTTGATGAAATACAGGATCCACATTTCAACATGTGTATCTTCTTCAAATTTAAAACCTATGAGCAGCTGTGACATCCCCAAGAATTTGACACTATTGATCTATTAGGTAATTAACTTTTTTCTCATTTTTTTTCAGTTTCATTTTACTTTTCATTATTTGTTTTCTATTCTTATGAGTGCTAAGTGATAACTAGATCAATCCTAATTACAGTACAAAAGATCAAAGTTTAAGTTCTATACTAAAGCTGAACGTATTGACTTTGTAATTAGATCCTTAAGCATTTAGATGGGTGATTAGTTTTGTTTGTTGTAGCTTTATTCTTCTTTCTTTCATATGTTCTGTCTGTCCTTCTAATGAAATTTTAATCATGAAGTTATACTTAAATTGTTAGAAGACTCCAAAAGATCTCTTTTTTCATGTGTGTGTTATATTTTATGATAAAATAAAATAACAAAAGACTGTGTTTATTTATGCTCAAGTAAACTTAAGTACCACGGAAGAAGAATCATAAGAGTAAATGCAGATGGTATCTTAAGCCATATGCGCATGGTAAAAATTTTTGCCACATATTTTACATAAGTTGTTATATATATACCTGAAAGGTAACTACTTGCTTTTGTTGAACAAATGGAAGTTATTGTAAAATTTGAGTGCCCTCTATCGAAAATAAACAATCTGATTTCTGTCTTATAAGTAAATATAGATTTCAGTTTCATTTAACATTCTTTAATCTCTTTTCTGTTTTATATGTTCGGCATATCAATTGCTATCTTGGGTAGATCTTGAAACTTATTAATTCTTTTACATTCTTTATTTATATTATCTATAGTGAATATCACGGTAATTTTATAACTCATTATTAATATTTTACATAATCCATTCTTTTAATTAAATGATTTGAAGGTTATAAAATAATAAAGAAATAAGAACTTATATTAACTACTGATTTTATGCAGTTTTAATATTTTAAATATGTAAGATTCCGCTGAAGATCATGGGTTGATTGATATTTCAAATACACCTGTCATGATAGGTATAACTATTCTTGCAGTAGTGGTTGAAGACGATTCGAATACATAGTTATCGGGAAATAAGATCAAGAGAGTATTTAAAAAGAAAAAGACAATATAAGCTTTTGCTTATGTAATTGTTGGAGAATCTAAAAACTGTCTGATTAGTTAGTTTATTAGTTTTATTAGTTATAAACAAGATGGTTGCATCATTTCATATTTTTCCTGATATTGAACTTTTCCTATTTAGTTAGTTTGGTAATTTCATTTATCATGGACAAAATATTTGAATTAGTTCATGGTTCTTTCAGATACTAAACTGTTCTTAAACTAAATACGTATGACATTTCATAAATTCTTAAAACTCCATTGGTTTTTTACTTAATTAGGCTGCTTGGTGGTGTTGGTTATTTTTTTACCCATTTCACTACTACGTTGGTTTTATATGTAGTCGATGAATTTTTCTCCATTCTTGGTTGATCTATTTATCCATTAAGCTATCGATAAGTAATATGAGAGTAAAGGTTTGATGTGCGATAGACAAGCTTGAATAGATGTTAGTGTGAAGCTATTTAATTATGTTAATAGATTTTTACATTAAATCATTGATAGCTTGCATCTTCCACCAGGATGGATCGTAAAGTTAGTTAAAGAAGATTTTAGCTATATGATTGAAGTGCTTTCCATAAAATGCAGCATCACTCTAAAAAGTAAGGAAGAAATTATTTTTTAATGGCATGTATATTTTCATAGGTCTGGTGAGAGTGTTGGATTCGTGACAATAAATATTGATTTCAAGGTTACTGGATATAATTTGTACTTAGCATTTGTCATCACTTGATAAAACCCTATTTTGTAAAAACAACTTAGAGTTGAGATACTCTAAGTTGTCCATGACACCAAGTATAACTGCGATGGACATAGGAGATTTTGTATCAAAACTTGGAATATGTTAGGATGTAAATGGGAGTACTCAGTACTTCATTATTGATAAAATAAAGCAGATGGGTTCATTTACAGAATTTATAGTAGTTTAGGAGGAATTAGTGGCAATGAAGCCAAAAAATATTTCGTTTAAGGAAGCAATAATCCTGTGAGTGGCATATGACGAAGAGGCAGTGAAGAAATCGGCTAACAATGGAGATTTGTCATGGATGAGAAGCTGTAGATGTAGGTTTAGAGAGAAGAAATGTAGTTTGATATTTCAGAGGAAGTAGAAGCTGTATTGATTCAACTGTTTTCAGTATTTATACATGTAAATATATAAAATCAACTCTAATCCTTAACTAGATTTAGTACTAAAGCTAACTTGAGTTAAACTAACTCTATTCTAAGGTAAGTTAGTTACAATTAATCTAACTATCTAATGAAGCTTAACCACCACTATCATTACTAATCTCAAAACTCCCCCCTCAAGCGGATGGGTAAGAACAAATTTTCAACCCCTAGATTTCTTAGCAAAAAATAGTGTTGGACCTTCCTTAGACCTTTGGTAAGTCTATCTGCCAATTGCTTGGTGTTAATGTGACAATCAATGTCAATGTGTTTGTCCGCTCATAAAAAATGGAATTTGCAACTATCTGAATGGCTTCTTTACTATCACAATGCAAGGGAATAAGCAGCTGAATCTGGATTCCCAACTATTTGAACAGTCCTAGTAACCATGACACTTCTGCCACTGTGGAGTCCATACTTCTAAACTCTGCTTCTGTTGCTCTTCCGGAGACTGTATTTTGTTTCTTAGACTTCCACTATATCAAAGAATTTTAAATTTGACTAGATACCCTGTGACTGATTTCCTTGACTGAGGATAAGAAGCCCAGTCCGACATCAGTCATCATCTACTCAAGTCACAGTTGATCACGTCTCATAGAACTCAGTGCAAATAGTATCACATATAAGAGTCATTAACATCATGTTATATAACTTAAAAATAATATCTAGAGACTGAGATATGACATGTGGATAAAACATTATGACCAAGAATATGACTACAATCAAGGAAAACAGCTTGAAACAACAATAAGGGCCCAAGCATATCTCAACAAGTAAGCACATAGCAAAGACATGATTCCTAGCATTATTAACAACTCAAGTATTCATACAAGTAGAAAAAATACGAAAATAACAACGTTTGATAGAAAGCAAGACTCATGGTAGCCTAAAGTCTGTCCGGATCATGAATACCCCGGTGTATGCATACACACCCATCACCTAGCATGTGTGAACCACCAACTTATCCCAAATATCTTAATCCACATGAATAATTATGCTCAAGTCAAGTTTAGATATGTTACATACCTCAAAGCGCGTGAATTAATACTCCAAAAATCCCTTTCCACATGAATCGACCTTTGAATAGCTCGAATCTAGCCAAAAATAACTCAATAACATCGAATAATACCATATAAATTAAATCCAAATGATAAAGGTCGAATCCATAATCAAATACTCAAAGTTAACCCGGGCTCGCACCTCAAGATTCGACAGAACTCACAAATTTCGGCAAGCCATTCGAATACTAGTTCAACAATAAAAGTTTCATCCAAATCTGGCTCTGACTCGATGTTCAAAAAAAATTACTCACTTTACAAAAGTTTTGCAAACACCCCTCCCCCCCCCCCCACCCCCAGTATGCACTTTTCTTATCTTCCGAGCCAAATTTCTCTTTTCTTATTTAAGATTTCTTAATTTAGAGCCAAGATCAATGATAGATTCATGTTAAAATCGTAAATCAGATTTTGGTTTACTTAACCCCCAACGAAATAAATAGAACTCCCTCAAAAATTATCTCTTCCTGGGCTCCACAACCTTATGAGAAAAAATGACTATATTTCAGAACAAGTAAAAAACATGCAGCAGTTGTCTGAGCTCGAATCAGATCCTAGATGAACCCGAAACTTATATTTTGATAATCCCAACATAATCCTTGCGAGATTACACCCAAGATACCTTTTAAATAGCCCAATTTGGTCATAAAATGAGGGAGATATGAAAATTTGAAGTTTTAAAAGAAGTCTTCATGGACATAACTGGTATTTTTGTAATGTTGCACTAGAAAATCAGCAATTGCGGACACAAACTAACGTAATTTTTGGAATTAACAAAGAACCAGCCGACCAAAGTTCAAGATCTTGAAACGAAAACATGATTTTGTGGGTTGATTTTAAGAAAAAACTTATCTCAAATTTTAGGGCTTGGAATCTAATGATTCAAAAATAAGGTGAACGATAACGATTTGAACTATAAGAAAGACTATTTACTCATTCAAAACAAGTAAATATTGATGTTGTAATGGTTTGATGAAAATTATGATTATAGGATATTAAACTAATGAATTTAGATCAAGAAACGTATTCTTGAATGATCAAGAACAAAAAAAATTCTTAAAGTCGCCACTTGGAATCAACTAATACAATAAAGAAACACCACACGTAATTGAAAATAAGATAAAGACTATCACCACATTGCTTGTAATTAAAAATAAGGATAAAGAAGATAAAATAAAGAAAAACACTCTATTGCAAATTAGGGCAAAGCTTAAAAACGTGAATTTCATTCTACAAGGTAAGATAACCCTTTTATATAGGTCTAGAGTCTCTTCTTTGATGACTACAATTCTTATTCATATAAGGAATAAAATAACTAAAGACAAGAAAAGTAAAATTTCTAGTCTACAAGGAAAATTAATTATTATTCTAAAAGGAATAAAATAGATCATATTTTAAGAAGGAATGAATCTTGGCTTCTTGAAATCAGTCTTGAGCTATTTGAACTTCTTACGCTTCTTGAAAATATGTTCATATATTTGGAATTGATCTCTAAAACATGCTCTTGGCCAAAATTAATAAAATTTAACATAGATTCTTCTTTTACATCACAAACCATATACGCATCTCAACCATAAACATGCTACAAATCTGTCTGAGCACTCATAGCAGCAAAAAGAGGCCGCCTAGGCCCGATATTCACCGTGGTCAAACTCCTAATCCTTAACTTAACAAGTTTCTCAACCAATGAAGCAAAACACACCCGAGCCTCTCGAGACTCCATCCAATCATACCAACAAGTTTAAATATATTATCCAAACTTATCCAAAAGCTCACAACATCCACGGGAACATCACAACGAAGAATCGAGGCTCAAACCAAATATAATTTATCTTAAGTTGTTTAATCTTCATTCTTTCAAAAAAGTATCTAAATCATACTTTTCAGATTACTTCCAAACTTTGACACAAGTTCAACTCAACTATATAGACCTATCCAAAGTGACGGAATTGGAGTCCAATAATATCAAAGTCAACTCTTGGTTAAACTTATGAACTCTTAAGTTTTTTAAATTGTCAACTTTCGACAAATAGTGTCGAATTCTTCTAGGAACCTTGAAAACCAAATACGAACATATGTATAAGTCAAAAATTATCATGCAAATCTATCGGAACTATCAAAACCCCATTCCGAGTCGGTTTACCTAAAGGTCAAACCTTGATCAACTCCTCCAACTTAAATCTTCCAAATTGAAAGTCATTCTTTCAAATCAAACCTGAACAACTCGAAAATCAAAACTGATCATACATACAAGTTATAATATATCATATGAATTTACTTTTAGTCTCAAACCCTGTATAACATGCTAAAACTTAAAATCATTGGTTGGATCGTTACAGCTAGCATAGGTAGCTCGATGACCTAAATAGAACAATTGGTCTGATGCAGTAGAGATGACGATGAACCGTAAAGTTTTTGAATCTATTAAGAGTGTATAACATATGAGAACTCATCCTATACAAGTGAAAGTGAGGTAATTCTGCATTACGATATTTCCTTTCTACTCCTGTTTAAGATATTAGCCACTGTTAATCATGTGTGGTATGTTAATTTTATTGATGGTCATTTAATTATCTTTTAATTCTATTAAAATTATTTAATTATGTTTTATTATTTAAAAGTAATTAAATTTTATCATTGTCACTTAAAAGTTATTTTGGCTCAAATTCCTATTATAAATATGACATGACATAAAATTTAATAAAAAAAATTCTAAATTAGATGTCACATAATCTTAAATGGGCCATATTCATTTTAGATCCATTTTTCTCTTAATGTAATTTGACCCATAACCCAAATGAGTTTCAATAGGGGAAAAATCGCACACCCCTGACAAAATTAGGTCTTGTGATTTTTTATGAGCTTTTTATCGTATAGATAAAATCTATTTTTTGTCTAAGCAATAGCAATAGGTTGTCTGTAATTGTATGTTCATTGTGAATACAGACTCTTATTAGCCTTATTATTCTTGAATGTTTATGATACATTAATATGTTATACAATCTTTCTTTTGTCTAAACAATTGCAGTAGGTTATGTGCAATTGTATGTTCATTGAGAAAATAGACTCTTATTATCTTATTATTCTTGTATGCTTATGATACATTAATATGTTATATAAGATGTATACAATACTATTTTAACTTCACTAGAAAATTATAAATATGGTATGTGAATTGGATATAGTAGTATTTTTACTTCAGTAGAGTTATAAATGATTCGGTTGGGACATACAAACAAAATAATTTTTTTAGTATAGAATAACTATAGACGGATATTATGTAACAGAAAATGCAAGAATTTCATAGTATAAAATAATCATTTTAAACTAATGTGGAATTTAATGCTTGTCGAAATTATTTGGGTCATGGGTCAAATCACATTATGGAAAAAGTATATCTAAAGTTGATATGGTTCATTTAAGCTTATGTGACATATATTTTTTATTAAATTTTATGATATGTCATATTTATAATAAAAATTTAAGTCAAAATTACATTTAAGTGACAATAATAAAATTTAGTTACAATAATAAAAAATAGTTGAGTAACTTTAACGAATATGTGAAATGAACTCCAAGAAAATTAGATGTTGGAGTGATTTAACTTGGAAAGGGTCCGTTTTAGTACTTCCTTGATTTGCTCAAGATCATAGTCATGGATAACTAATATTTTAAGCTAGCAAATTCTTAAGATCCTGTTATCAATAGAGTTTGAAGATCTGCAGTGCCAGCTACAAAGTGATAGCTGAAATTAAAGACGAGTGCGGAAAGGAGGTTCATCTTCCAATTCCATTTGTGAAGGATATTCGGAGTATATTGTTATAAGTCCGTGATTTCTTTCTTGAAATCTTTTGCTTATTTCAAATAAATTGCATTTTATGCATGGAGGACAGGAGTAGTAGTTGATAACCGACCCTTAGCAGTTGTATGAATGATGATACTTTATTTGTTAATAAATCTTTACGCAATTAATCCTGAATTTGCCATAAAATCCAATACCTTAATTATGGTAATTATCTTGAATAGAAGGAGAGATTTGTGTCTCAACAAGTTATTTTCATTCTGTCAAACCATCAAGTAGCTAGTGGTATGACTTGTAATTTGATTGTCGTCATCTAGTCTAGTTTATTAGAAAAGGTAAGGTGTCGTCAAGGGGAAAGGGAAGTCATCAAAGGCGAGCTGACAGGCTGCTATTTGGCGCATAAATTAAAGGTCCACGCGTTTAGATGTCAATTATTAACATACTTTTATTCCCCTACTAGTCACCACTTTCATAAAGCTCATCCTTTAAAATCTTTTTTATTATTTTAGTTTTGTAAATATAATAGACGACGAATATCCTACGCTGAATCGAGAAAATGCGAGCCACGTCCCAGCACTACAAGCCAATATATCATTATGAGAAAGGACTTTGTGGGCAGTCTCTTCCTCGTCTTGTCTGCCCAGCTCTACGCCGCCAGGCAAGATAGGATTATTAATCAATAGACAACTGAAATTTCAAAATACTGATTTGGAATTTCTGAAATTATTGGAGAGAAACAAATTAGGTGGTATAGAATTTGGGATTAAATTTATCCATCTTTCATTTGAGGTATTAATTAAATCTATTATAATATTATACAACAATTTGGGATTAAATTATGAGAAAGTTTTATAAGTGGGAAATATTTAAGAAGTGATGGATTACTTAATAAACAAAGATGTTAGTAAAATGATGTATAAAATTAGAAGAAAAGTATCCGCCTATCTCGCTCATCAACCCCATTAACTATTTCCATATTTTATCGACAAAATTTCCAATAAAAGGAATTAGATCCCCTTGTTGCTTTTGGCATAGTACATCACAATGTACACTTGCATATGGCTGTAACATCTGTCTATATAAATTGTATAAGAATGGTTTAATTATATTTATAATGTGCATATAAGTATGAATCAAAGTATATCAATAAACACACTTGTTATTTTAGTTAAAATATTACATCCTTCAATGTGAATATATAATTGTAGGAAAAAAAACATGTCTTTAAAACTTTAAAAATATTAGTTGTATAAAATGTGTATAATATAGTACTATATATTGTGTATAATATTAATTGGCCAAATACATATACAACCCATTAAATTTGGCTCATTTTTTTATTTTAATATTTTAACTCAATTATGTTCCATTTTGGCCTTCCAATCCGATTTTTTATGTTTTACTTTAACACAAAAAGTTAATTAGATTGAAAGTGTGAGTTGCCTCACCCTGTAGGTGCGTAAGGGAGATTTTTTGGCCAAATTTCCTTCTCCCACGGTAATGACATAAATGTTAGCCTCATATTTAATCCCTCATTTTCCTTCCCCATTATTTCATCTTCTTTATTTCCTTCCCCATTCACTATTGCCACGTCTTCATTTTCAAAGTTTCAAAATTTTCATATGCCAATTTTATACATGACCATCTGGAAAACTTCAAACATTTGCATTTTTATTGTTCGTTATTTATTCTGATTAATTTTTTTTTGTGTAGGTTTATTTCATAAAATTATTGACCGAGGTCGGTCGATTTTCTTAAAATGACTAACTGAAATAACCAATTGGTTTTCGGCCGATTTTTTAATTTAATTTATTTTATATGAAAACCGACCAGTTTCGGTCTGTTTCTTAAACAATAAATTTTGCGTCACTAGGATAGTTTTTCGCCTTTTTGCACCAAAAGAACGACATAAAAAAGTTGGTCGGTTTTGTAAAAAAATTAAAAATATCTTTTTTTGAAATAAAATATTTTGAAATAATTTTTATATTTTGTGAAACGTGTATGCATGAATATCCGGATGTACCATAAATTTCATAAACTTTCGAAACGCTAAACTTTCAAAACCTCGAACTTTCGAACACGTAAAACCTATTCCAAACACATTAATCTTTGAACTCATGGCTTTTGAACTTGTAGAATTTCGAACCTGTAAACCGAAAGATAAAAATACTAAAATTGAAAATATATATGAAAAAATATTTTCTCCCAAGGGGGAGGGGGCAGGCACAGAAGGTGGGGGTAGATAAATGAAAAAAAGCAAAAATTTAAAATAGAAAAGAAAAAAGTAATTTTTTTTGTGCGGTGTGGAAGTGGGAGAGAGATGGTGCAGAAACATAAAAAAAAAGTAAAAATTTTAAATTACAAAAATAAAAGTAAAAAATAATTTTTTCTGGGGTGAGGGATGTAACAACTGAGTATTTGGATTAAACCCAACCGATAAGGATAAAAAGTACGGTGTCCAAATCTAATGGTTTTTACGCAATAGAAGCAAGTGTGTACACGCGGGCTGCATTTTTACATATAATAAAAGTTTTTGTATTAAAATCACACAAAAAAATGGAATTGAAGGAACAAAATAAAACAAAGTTGAGATAGAGTGTCAAAATAAAAAGTAAAGTCAAGTTTATTGGGTTGTTTATGTAATTTGGTCATATTAATACAAAAGATATTTAATATATATTTTATATATTTAAAATTAATATTTTATTTATGCATATAATATAATTTTTCGTAATATTTAGGTGAAAGGTAATTAGTTGACTATCATTTAAGGTGGCTTCCCCAAAGATCTGAAATATAGGAGGACGAAATAATAAGAAAACGAAATCTTAAAAGAGATTGTAAATAACATATAAGCAGTAAAGAGGAAGTAGAGCAATAAAGAGAGATTATGGTAACTTACCGTTTATAGAAGAGAGAGAAGGACTAAATTAATTATATATTGACATAATTAATGTAAGGATGGAAACAGATGCATAATCTTTTTATTCTGCTAAAAAGGTAAAAAGATTTTTTGTTTTTGTAATAAAAAGAATTATTTATGAGAATAATCTTTAAAAGGGGATCAAACGTGTAAAAATCTCTTAAATATTATAGTAGTTACCCATTTCTAAGGTGAAATAACTAATACAATTATTAGTTATTCTGAAATAAAGTTATGAAATGACCAAATTTGTGACTTGGTGCTGTTTTTTCCGTCATTTGAACTATTTGAAGCTCAATTGGGTAGCACGATTTTTCAATTTTTGGCATTATCGCTGAATTAGGACTTTTCGTTCAACACACCATTGGTTGGCTGGCTTTTACGTTCCTTACTTTAATTTCACAGATATTGTTGCTTCTGTAAACCGGAGCTTTGCCTCCTTAATCGAGACAATGTTCTTTTCAAAGAATATAATTAAAGATCTCCTTTATAATACTCTCGGTAATTTAGCATAGATGCATGCTAATTGTCTCATTTACTGACTAATAGAGTAGAAACTAATTTGTTTTCTCATTCTCTTCTCTCACGCAATTTCTTCATTTTTTAAAGACACTCATATTCATCAAATACTTCTATGGAAACAAAAAAGGCACAAACACTATTAACCTTGGCAAAGAATGATTAACCTTGATACTATTTCCGTGAAACCCAGCAATAAAAGCAGCCATAAACACATCTTTATCCTTAAAGGTATTAATTGAATTTTTGAAAGTTAATGCGGATTAATTTACCTATTTCCATTCTGATATAACAGAGATACCTCTAGAAGTGATCAAATTGAAAGAAAATATATATACCCACCTGTCAAACAAAAAAAAGAAAGCAAGGATCTTTCAAAAATCAGGTGATTCAAGATGAGGTACATAAGCTTCTAAAAATCGAGTCCAGCCGCGAGGTAAAATATCCGAATTGGTTCGCTAATACAGTAGTGTTACCTAAAAAGAATGGTAAGTGGCGAGTTTGTGTAAATTATACTGATCTAAAGAAAGCTGGTCCTAAAGAATGGTAAGTGGTACCTAATTCGGTAGCTAATGGTACAAATTCAAGATGGTAAGTGGTACCTAATACGGTACCTAATGGTAAGTGATTCAAGATAAGGTACAGAAGCTTTTAAAAATCGGGTCCAGCCGCGAGGTAAAATATTTAAATTGGTTCGCTAAGACGGTAGTGGTACCTAAAAAGAATGATAAGTGGCGAATTTGTGTAGATTATACTGACCTAAAGAAAGCTTGTCCTAAAGATTCTTTTCCATTAGTGCATATAGATTAATAATTGATGCCATTGCATGTCACGATTTTTTAAGTTTTTTAGATGCGTATTCAGGGTATAATCAAATCAAAATGGATCCCATAGACGAGGAAAAAACTTCGTTTATAATAGTCATGGGGACTTACTGTTATAAAGTGATGCCAGTTGGTCTCAAGAACGCAGGTGCCATATATCAGAGGTTGGTGACTAAAATATTTCAAGAATATTTAGGAAAAATCATGGAAGTCTACACAGATGATATGTTGGTCAAGTCACAACAAACAAGGGATCACATCCAACACTTGACTGAAACATTTCAGATTCTATGCATATTTAACATGAAGCTAAATCCCGAAAAATGTGCATTTGGAGTATCGTCAGGTAAGTTCTTGGGATTTCTTATTTCTAAATATGGCACTGAAGTAAATCCCATTCAGATTAAAGCAATTGAGGAAACTCCTATTACACTTATAAGTAAAAAAAAGGTACAGAGATTGACGAAAAGAATAGCGGCCTTGGGAAGATTTATTTCCAAATCCTCAAAAAAATATTTCAGGTTCTTTTCAGCTCTGAAAAAATAGGATCAGTTCAAATGGTCTGGGGAATGTTAGGAAGCACTTAAAAACTTGAAAGTATACTTGTCAAATCTACCGTTGCTCGCAAAACCAAAAGACGAGGAGAAGTTACTCATCTACCTCGTTGTTTCAGAAGTAACGTTAAGTGTTGTTTAGTTCATGCAGACTAAGGTAAATAATCACCAATTTATTATGTTAGCAAGTCTTTTTTAGATGCCAAGACTCGATACCCTCATCCAGAGAAACTTTCACGTGCATTAATCATGGTATCTAGGAAATTAATACCTTATTTTCAATGGCATCCCATCTCTATAGCAACTGTTTACCCCTACAAAATATACTGCATAAGCAAGAATTATCAGGTAGATTAGCCAAATGGGCCATAGAATTAAGTGAATATGATATTATGTATCAACCTAGAACTGTTATAAAGTCACAAGTGCTAGCAGATTTTGTGACAAATTTTAGCCAAGGGATGGAACTAGACGTAAAAAAAGAACTACAAGTTTTTAATGAGTCTAATCCAGGAACTTGGACTTTATTAACCGATGGTTCTTCAAATATAAAAGGGGCAGGTCTTGGTATTGTTTTGGTACCACTAACGCGAGAAACCATACGGAAAGCTATAAAATGTCACCCAATCACTAACGACGAGGCAGAGTCTGAAGCTGTGATTGTAGGTTTAGAATTGGCACGAGAACTCGGCATAAAGCAGGTCATAATCAAAAATGATTCACAGCTCGTAGTTAACCAAATACTGGGGACTTACACAGCTAGGGAGACAAGATTGCAGCAATATCTGGAAAAGGTGTGCGATCTGGTCAGGCAATTTCAACCTTGGAAGGTCGTGCAGATACCAAGGGAAGAGAATGTAGAGGCAGACTCCTTTGCTAATCTTACATCTGCCGCAGAAGTATCAAATAATGAAATTCTTCTGTAATTCACTCGTTTCATTCTGTACTTGATCGAGACAAAAGTGAGGTAAATTTCAATAATCTAACATGGGATTGGAGGAATGAAATTGTCACTTTTTTTGCAGCGTGGAATATTACCTGAAGATAAGAAAAAGGCTCAAGCACTTCATAAAAAAGATACTCGATACTATTTAAAGCAAGGTAATCTTTATCGTTATATGTTCAGTGGTCCTCCAGCAAGATGCCTCGGGACTTCTTAAACAAAATATGTGATGAGAGAAGTACATGAGGGACATTGTGGAAATCATGCATGAGGAAGATCTTTAGTAAAACTCATGACTAGAGTCGGGTATTATTGGCCCAAAATGGAAGAAGACGCCAAAATTTTCATGACTAAATGTGATGTCAAAGATACGATAATAAATGCAAAGACCTGCTAAATTACTACATCTGGTCATTTCCCCATGGCCTTTTATGAAGCAAGGGATGGATATCGTGGGACCATTACCGCAAGTCAAGGGCAAGGTAAGGTTTTTATTGGTATTCACTGATTATTTTACTAAATGGGTAGAAGTAGGAGCCTTTAAAAAGGTACGAGGAAAAGAGGTTAGAGATTTTATTTGGTGAAATTTCATATGGCGATTTGCGTACCAAAAAAAGTCATATGTAATAA
Organism: Nicotiana benthamiana; assembly: GCA_034376525.1. Classification (NCBI taxonomy): domain Eukaryota; kingdom Viridiplantae; phylum Streptophyta; class Magnoliopsida; order Solanales; family Solanaceae; genus Nicotiana; species Nicotiana benthamiana. The sequence goes on along the minus strand of CM067332.1, from coordinate 109,770,453 downwards.
CGGCCCACAATTTATAGGCACGCAAGTCACGAAATTTTTCCAAAGTTGGCAAATTAAAAGGATTACTTCAACTCCATGCCATCCCGTAGGTAATGGACAAGCTGAGTCGAAGAATAAGGTCATTATCAACAATTTGAATAAAAGGTTGAAGGAATCTAAAGGTAATTGGCCAGAGGTATTACCTGCAGTCTTGTGGGCTTATCGAACGATCACCAAAGCAAGTACGGGGGAAACACCGTTCTCTCTTGTATATGGAGCTGAAGCATTAATACCAGTCGATATTGGAGATCCAACCATGAGGTATACACAAGCAACTAAAGAGTCAAATGAAGAAGAAATGCGAGTCAACCTAGATTTACTTGAAGAAAAGAGGGACAGCGTTAATAAGGATGGCAGCACAAAAATAAGTTATTGAACGATACTATAGCCGGAAAGCTCGTCTCGGATACTTTAAGATTGGGGACTTCGTACTTAAGAAAGTTTTTCAATCCACGAGAGCAGCTAATACAGGAAAGTTAAGTCCAACTTGGGAAGGACCTTATAAAATTCATGGAATCGCATTAAAAATGAGCATATGAGCTTGAAATATTGGGCGACACCATTCTACCTTCAAATTGGAATATTGTTCATTTGAAGAGATATTATTTCAAAGGAAAAGAAATAACCACGAGCAGGTATCCTTATTAATTATTTTTATCTTTGAATTATTGAAATCTTAGTAACGATTTTAGATGATAGGCAAAAAGCTAGCCTATACTAAATGATGAATTACGACCTGCTAGACACGCGGAAAAGAATATAATTCTCGATCTAGGATTACAACTATTCTGATAGAAATTTAAATAAGTTAACAAATCTTCATCTATTATCGTACCTCCGAGTCCCTTTTGTTTTTCCTTTTTAGGAAAAGGACTGCATGAGAGGAATCACCAAGTGCTCGAGATTCATACTTCAAAGCTCAACCACTTGGGGGACTATATATATACATATATCATATGTACAAAGAAGGCAAAAAAGACTGAGAATAGTCAAAGTTCAAGTCAAAGCCCGAAAGCCTACTCATTGAATGAATCAAGTTCAGAGTAAAGTTACGAGCCAATAACACAAAGCCAGTAAAAAAACTTTATAGATTTCATGATATCTAGGTTAAAGACAATGTATATAAATGGGTTATGAAAAAACCCTTGGATTTTATTTCCTTAAAGGCAATGTATATAAGTGAGTTATAAAAAATCTCTTGGATTTTATTTCCTCTTTTGCAAATCTGTTGTAAAGAAAACGGTTGTGAAAAAGTTATAGAAGTTATTTAAATACATGTAAGATATTATGGAGACCTGACAAAGTTCAAATGAAAACTTTATCAAAGTTATTTCAAGAAATATGTGTGTTCCTATTTCTTTTATTGTACATTTACATCATTAAGAAATTAAGACGTCTTCTTCATTAAGTGTCGAATATAACAGGGCCCTCTTTTATAAGTTCATGTTTAATTTAGATATTCATGAAGCTAACAAAGGAGTAAGTCAAAAACGTACAAGTTAACAAAAAAGACCTTGAATATAAAGGAAAAAAATGAACAAAACAGAAGCTCAAGACAATTAAGTTGAACAAATAGCTTTTTAATATTAAAAATTTAGACTAAGTATGAACCTAGTCGTAAACTATTTATCATTTATACAAAATTTCCTGAAAAGGTCTAGGAACTTATCATTTCCAAAAACAAAACCCTAAATGGGACCGGGGTTAAACCCACATTCCACCAAAAGAAAAAAAAAGAAGAAGTCACATTTCATAGAGCTTTCACTGAGGGGTTGAAGAAGGATCTGAGGCAATATCACTAGCATCAGAAAGTTCGAGCTGCCTTGAACGAGTTGGAGCATTCACCGTACCCATATCATCTTCAACATGCTCGGGAGTATCCATCATAGGAAAAGGAAGGTCTTGGCCTTGCCTGAGTTTTTTCAATAGTCTCTTTTATCTTGGCTAACTCAGTATCCAAGTTAAAACCTTCTTTGCTAGGTTCCATAATGGTCTCGTGGCGTTTGTTTAAATTTGTAGAAAATCATTCTATCTATGATATGTGTGCTTTAGTTGTATGAGCATGATTTTCAGGTATAGGTTTTGATGAATGACAAACAATAAAGTCAAGTGTCAAACAACGATACTATATGACAAACAATCAAATGGCGAGAAGCATATTGATGACGGAATTGCATAGACATGCCAAAGACGAGCTCAAATGTTCAAAGACCGAAGACCCAAGGCGTAGGTCGTTAGGTAGAACCAATGTAAGAGCAACGCTTAAGTTATCTCGTCTTTTGGCTCAACATTAGGTCATCATAAACATGCATAAAATATTTTATTAAATCATATTTATCATAAATATATTTTAAATACTTCAAATAAAATGTTGTTAAAGTTTTCATCTTAACCAAAATGGTTTTTGAAGTAAGTTGTAAATTCTAGAGGTAAATAATCGATTATACAATAAGGCATAATCGATTATATGGTAGCCGTGGCCTAAGTGTTTGAACACTGCCACCAAACAATCGATTATCCAAATGTGTATAATCGATTATGAGATTACCGTTGCCAGCGTTTGAGACACTGTCTCAATATAATCGATTATATCAAATAAGATAATCGATTATCTGGCTGAAAATCAGCAATCTGATTTTCGGAACGTTACACACATAATCGATTATCCAGGATGAAATAATCGATTATGTGTGGGAAGAATCTGGCAGACTTTATTAACGTTACAAATAATCGATTATGTGAAATCAAATAATCGATTATATGAGCATAAAATCAGCATAATTAATTGTCAATTAAGCAACGGTTATGCACCATTTTTCACCTATAAAAAGAGGTCTTTTGAGCTGATTTTAAACACACAACACCTCCCAATATTGATATACATATTGACATTATTTGAGCATCATTTTAGAGCTTTTGTTGAGCCATTTGAGAGACAACTTTGGGTTGTTCATAGAGCTTATTTGTATCTCTTTATCTACTCTTTTGAGAGAGTTCTTATTGTAAGAAGAGAAAGGTGTTTGAGAAGAACATATCTTCTCATTGATTGACGGGTTTGCTAAGTACCCTAAGTCTTAGTGGTTGAAGCCTTGAGGTACGGTATCCTCGAGCAAAGTGAAGTCTTGTAGAGTGTACATTTACGAGCAATTGTAACGGTTTGTTAGACACCCGTAAGCTTAACAAAGTTAGTGGAATCTCGAGAGAGTCTCTCGGGGACTGGACTAGCCACAGATTGTGGTGAACCAGGATAAAATATGGTGTGTTCTTTCTTTATTATTTCAATTACCGTATTTACTTTATTCCTGCAATTTTAATTATTTATCAATATTCTCGTGCCTCACTATTCACCCCCCCTCTAGTGAACGGCATAAATCCTAAAAAAATTCGCCCAACTAACTTCAATTTTAGTCTTGTAATCAAGAATCTTATAATCTTTCTCCCATTGACCAATCTCATTTTTGAGCTTTTCATTCTCATCCAAGGCAGAATCATAAGAAGCTTGCAAAGGAGCGAGTGAACTCTCTAAAAAACTAACCTTATCAGAAGACGCACACATATCATCTTGGGTCTGAGTAAGTGCTTACAGGAGTTCACCGGCGTAAACCTCTTCCTCACTCAGCAAGGCCTTCAATTCTCTGATCTCTTCACTGGCCTTGGAGAGTTGCTCAGAAAAGGATGTCTCGAGGAGGTTCTTATCTTTGTCAGCTTGATTTGAGGAAGCCTTTTCAACTACTAACTCTGAAGTCAGAACCTTCAACTGTTGTTCTAAGGTGCACTTGTTTTCTTCTAATGCTTCCATATCAATTTGAAGGCTTTCATATTGTTCTTTCCAGTTATCTACTTCAATTTGATAATCGTGCATTAACTGCTCCATAATAGGAATTCCTCTTCATCCTTTTTGTGCCAACAAGATTGATCTAAAAAAAAGGGGTAAGAACCTTAATAGAAAAAGGATATAATAAAGTATGAAAAAGAACAAATACCTTTAATGATGACTGCACTATGTCATTCATCCAAGTCAAAGAGTTGTGAATCTTGAACTTGGATTTCTCAACTAGACCGATCAGAGGTTTCAACCACACATCAACCTGGCTTGATTTTCTCAAAAGGTTACTCTCGGCAGGATCTAGATGATAATTTGCTTCATAGCTTCACTTCCACTTGAAGAACCGACCTCAGTACGAGGAACAATAGGAGGAGGAACTATAGGAAAAGTCAAAATAGCTTGGGATGGAGCAGCAATGGCAACTATTACAACTAGTAAAGAAGATGTCAGGGGAACATGCATGGTAAATGAGGCAAGGGGCACTTCATCAAAAACTAAACCCAAATTGTCACTATCAAACCCACGAGCAAAGAGCTAATCAGTATAGTCATGAGATGTCGCATGAGTGTCATCATCAGAGATTACTATGGTGGCTTCAACAGGTTTGGTGATTGGAATAGAATGGGGAGGGGGCACTTCATCATCTAAAAGGACGTTTCTTCTAGCTTGCAGCCTTTTTATCAAATAACCCCCATCCTATTCCTCCCCCTCTTCAGAATCATGGATTGCAGCAGCCTTTCTTTTCGATAAAGAACCCAAAATTATCTCTTAAGCTCTTTCCAAAGAAACTCTGGAAGCTATGGCAACACCAAAACTTATGCCTCGAATGGGACATCCTGATAAAAAGAAGGATCAAAACAAATTCCAAAGGAAAAAGTGAATGAAAGTACGAAGGAAGAATTTACCATGAGTTTTCACTTTCCAACCAAACCGATGTGAAAGGTTTTTCCAGGATCTACCTTCCATCTGAGCAATATTCAATAACTTTCCTACCCAACCACGAAAATTGGGAATCTCATCCACAGTTCCCATAGTTGCTGAAAAGAGGAAAAATTTATCATCCTTACATGCAAAATTCCACTTCTCAGGAAATGGAACATTATCTTGACCCACTAGACTAATAGTGGAGGCAACAACAAACCTGGCATACTAGCGACAGTCTTTATCATCCTCTGCGCTAACCAGCACTCTTTTACTTCTCGTTACTAAAGTGAAAATTCCATGGCAAAAAAGTTTGGGAGAATAAAGGTGAATCAAATAAAAGAATATAAAAGGCAAACCAGCCATATTGGCCAAATTCCTTAAGCATACAACAGCCCTCCACACAATGGGGCCAATTTGTCCTAAACAAACATCGAAGAAATAACAGAATTCTATGATAACAAGATCAATGAGGGGTTTGAAATATAGTGTAAATGGGTATGTGTACATAAAAGAAAGCCCAGTCAAGTAAGATGTAATCATTTGGTTCGCGTTAGGAATTATATTGGGGATCTTTAATGGAAATCCCTACGAACAACCGAGATCATACCTTCAGTAATTTGGGATGGGTATATCAACACGATCTAAGGAAGACAAAGAAGAAACTTGGTTTCTAATGGATTTTCTTTCAGTGTAAAAAGATAGTTCAACAGGGATAATTTCATCTACCAAAGGCTCACGCAGAGGTTCATTGGAGTCCATATTTTTAGACAAAGACCTCTTGGAAAGAGAACCCCTAGTTCTAGAAGGTGGAGTACAATTCACTGAAGGAATATAAGAGCCTCATAGCGATGAAAACCCTAAACTACGAAGTCTTCCTCCTCTCCTACTTCTAATAGGAGCAAGAGGAAGGTCATCAAAAATGGGGACTTTTCTAGAGAAAGTTTTGAAGAAGACATAGTAGTATGAGGAAGAAGAAAACAAGAACTAAATATTCTAAACTTTATATGAGAAAGGCAAAGATGAAAAGTGATATTTATACTTAGAAGCAACCGTCAAAGGAAAAGGTGTAATGATAAAAATGTCATGATGGAAGTTGTCATTTCATAATTGATGAAGCCATAAAAAAGCCCTAAAAGGTGCTGAAAATTTGCAGAACCAATCGGGGGATGCCACATGTCACGGTCATTAAATGGAAGTGACATATTAAGCGTCAGTTCCAGAGAAGAATAAATGGCAAAAAATATTCCCACTTTAATGAGATTCACTTCCCAAATATTCTATTGATGAATAAATGGCAAGTGGGAAGACTATCTGTATTGGCAAATATTAAGTTTATATATAGAATTAATTATAAGGTAACATGTCATGGCACATGGACTGGTCAAAGGATGACAGTTGGCAAAGAATAGTTGAAGAGGCACGAGCTTCAACAGGCACGGGTAGAGATCCAAGAAAATAAAAAAAGAATAGGTACTCGAACCTTTTAATATTCAAAAGTCGTATCAGAAGAGTGAACCTAAATAGCTTAAGGGGTATAGATACGTATTATTGGTAATTAATAGGCATTAGTTGTAGAAAACATTATGGAATCTGTATTGAATAAGTTATGACTACCAATTATAACATTACATTAAATACCATTAATTGTATATAATGACTAAGTTATGAAAAGGAAAAACGTATTATTTAGAAATATCTATAAAAAGGTGAAGATTGAACGTTTGTGAGGACATGAAATTCTATTGGAATATACTGATTTACTTTGCTTTTTACTCAGCTATTATTTTTACATCAATTATTCCTATTTCTATTTAATTATTAGTAACTCGAGTTCTTCTTAAAACAATCTTTGACCGAAATTCCAATTTTTGGTTAAACAGGACAGACCCGAGATTTTAGAATATGGATGTACCATTACTAACGAAAGGAGAAAAAAGAAAGAATCAAATGGGAATTGATCCTATTTCTTTGGATGAATAAATCAACATTAAACCAAGTGCACCCGTTAACATTTTTAAAGGATGGGAGCTAGTGATAATATTAGATCAATTCTAGTAAATGGATAGACCATGGTTCACGTGCATCATAATTTGGACTACAAATCAGCTCATGTTTATAGTATAGTCAAAAGACTGTAACGACTCGGCGGCTCATTTTGTGTATCTGAGTCTTGTTCCCCTATTTGATGCTTTCTGTATGTGTGTTTGTTATTTTGTGGCTTGAGCGATGGTTAGTTTGATTTAGGAAAGATTTGTTAGTGAATTCGAATACTTAGTTCCATTATTGGAAGCTTATGTTGTAAGAGCTGACCAATATTTGACTTTTGAATAGATGACCTCGGAATGGTAATTTGATGGTTTCAATAGGTTCATATCGTGCTTTTGAACTTAGGCTATGTTTGGACTTGTATTTGGAGGTCCCTAGGATGTTTTGGCTCTATTTGCCGAAAGTTGGCAATTAGAAGGTTTGGAGAATTTATAGATTTGACCGGAAGTTGACGATGATATTGGACTCGGATTGTTATTTTGGTACTTGGAATAGGTTTTCAGAAATTTGGAATTTGTGTATGAAGTTTGGTTGAAATCGGGAATGTTTAGGCATGATGCACACATGTCGACTAAGTTGGAAGTTTAGATGTTAAGAGACAGATTTTGATCGTCGGTTCTTGATTTTGATGTTATTTGTAGTGTTGGATAAATTTTATTAATATATTCGGACTTGTTTGTATAATTTAGCGGGGTTCAGGTGTGATTCAAATTGAGTCCAGATTATTTTGTTGTATGTTGGCAGTACTGGTTTTGGTGTGTCGTACCTGTGGAGTTTTTGCATAGGTCCGAGCTCGTAAAAGTGGCCCAAGTATCGCATCCGTGCAATCGCAGAAGCGAAGAAGAGTGCGAAGAAGTGGAATGTGTCTGGGGCTTGGGAGTCAACATGTGTGGACATAGTTGCACTAAAGCGCTTGTGCACATGCGAGGGGTGAGCACTATTCTACAGAAGCAAACTATGTTACACAGAAGAGATAGAGGACAGGGTGTAAGGGGTTGGGGTTGGGTTGGGGATTTTTGGGGGGTTGGGTATGGGTAGTGGGGGTTAGAGGGTAGTGGTACGGAGTAGGATGAGGGAAAGTTAAAAAAAGAATTTTGAAAAATATTTTTTCTTCTTTTTGGTAGTGAAGCAATTGGAGGAAAATGTGTGTAGCAGAAAAATATTTTTCAAAATATTTAACCCAATTAAAAATAATTTTTTTGAAAAATATCTTTAGAAAAATATTTTCTTCATACCTACCACACCTTAAAACATGAGAAAAGAAAATACCAAAAATATTTTCTTCATACGTGAATTTCACCTAAAAAAGAGTTAAAGTGGTATGAGCAAAAATATTATTTTAAATAAAGTTCAATAATTTATTTAAAAAATTGCTTACAATGAAAAACGAAAGTAAAAATTAAAGATAATTTGTGGTTTTTAAAATATATTATTTATTTTAATATTAGTGAATATACAAGTAATATTAAGTTTAAATAAGAAGAATTGATAAATCAAACCAGTGTTGCTTTAACAATGAGGACCTCGAGCTTGACTTTCATGGGGCCCTCGAGGTCGGCTAATAGCAATGAAGTATGAACAATAAAAAAAGCAATAAAGCTGAAGAACACTTCTTGAGCACGTTAAAAAGAAAAGTAGAGTGGAATATTCTATTGCAATGAATAATGTGAGATGATCCTTACAGGATGATTGGGGTCCATGTATATAGGAGGAGAAAACTCCAATTTAGTATATTCCTAATTGTAGTAAAGAATTCTGTTGGTATAGGTGTACAATAACCTAGTACGTACCTGTACCATTTCGTACAAATCTTATCATTTAATTTATACCCTGGCCTACGTGTCATTGAGAAATTTTCGCTCTTTCTTGAGTGCACTCGAGATTTTACAGCCCTCGATGTCGGATGTGCCTGGCCTTCGATTTTCTTCCTCGAGGTGTGCGTCTCTTATCGGGTTTGAACCCTAGTCTGAGTCGCCCGGATTCGAACTCATAATCTAATTTAAAATTTCAAAATCGGGCTCCTTGATTTTGACCGTATACAAAATAACGTTCAATAATTTATCAATAAATATTTTAATATTTTCAAATATTAACGGCTAAACTTTAACTTGCAAATAATGACTTAAATATTCACAAGTGAAATCGTAGCCGAATAGTGTCGTTGCTGTTACTGTAATTCTTCGGTAGGAGTGTACAAAGAAAACCGATAAACTGCACCAACCCGATAATCCGAGTCAAACCGAGAAAAAAACCCGACTATGGTTTGGTTTGACTTGGTTTGGTGTTGGAAAAAAAACCCGACCATAATTGGTTTGGTTTGGTTTTAACTAAAGAAAGTCAAACCGAAACCAAACCACATATATATCAATTTTAGATATATTTAATATATACAACAACAACAACCCAGTATAATCCCACTTAGCGGGGTCTAGGGAGGGTACCTTACCCCTACCCTTGGGTAGAGAAGCTGTTTCCAAATAGACCCCCGGCATCCTTTCCTCCAAGAACTTCTCACCTTGCTCTTGGGGAGACTCGAACTCACAACCTCTCGATTGTAATGTAATTTATAATTATTTCTTTAAAAAATTCATAATTTTTTCTTTTAAGGTATTATTTCAAGGTTTGATGTAGAACTTTTGAATGCTCCAATAAGTTTTATAGCCGTTAATATTAGTAAATTAAATAATGTTAGCAATCAATATTAATGCTAACAAAAGACATTCAATTCAATATTACAAATGAAAATGTATTAAATGTCAATTTTTATTTTGCAATAATTTAGATAAAAATACATAACCTATTTTTATTTTCCTTTAGCTTTTAGGCATATAATTAATACTCCCTTATTAGTCTATCTAGTTTAGCATGAATTAGTGCTTTTAGATTATGTTTATTTTTATTATGACTTTTTAATTAGCAATATTTATAGTATATATTTTTATTATTTTTTATTATTGAATATTTTAGGATAATGTCATGAGTCATGACATATCTCATATTTTGTATTATTTTTTTGAAAAATACTTTATATAGTTGTATCTTACTAGGATTAAAGAAATATTTTGAGCATACGTTATATATTTTATTCTACGAAGATTTTACCGGAAAAAAATCTGTCAAAACCCGAATAACCCGAAAACCCAAAAAAATCCGAGAAAAACCGATATCGAAAAACCCGAATTTAACGGTTTGGTTTGGTCTTTAGATTTAATAACCCGACATAATTGGTTTGGTTTGGTAATTGTAAAATCCGAACCAACCCGATCTATGTACACCCCTATTCTTCGGTCATGCTTTGTTGCCTAGAAAATCCCTTTCTTATTTTTTTTTAAATTCTTAGGAAAAAGGTAGCCGCTACTATTTAGGTACACATTAGGTAACTTACACATTTTACAATAATTTGCAAATTATATAGAAAATATAAATTGTACTTGGCAAGTCCCATGCAACGAGCTCTAAGCGAGAAGATAATTTGACCCAAAAGATATTGGAACCTTTTTGAATAAACTAATTAAAGAAAATGAAGAGGTAAATCTTTGTCAAACATAATAAATTGTGGATCAATAAAATAATTAAAAAGATAATACATAAGATGGGATAGAGGTAACCAATCTTATTGATCCATTGTCGCTCCCATTAGTCAATGGAGGAGAACATTTTACATATTTTCTTGGAGATTGTTTCGTTCTTCTTTTCACTGTGAAGATTATAGAGGAGAGAGAGAGAGAGAGAGAGAGAGAGAAAGAGAGAAGTAAAAAAACCCCTTACCGAAGGTTTTTACTGTATTATATATAGTCATGGACCATTTGCTATGTACTTGGTGTGACGCTCTTTCACACTATGTCTGCCTTGATCGTCCCCTGAATGTTGTTTCTTCTGGCTCGATGGATATCGTGAGGGAGGGATATAGAATAGACAATGTCGTCTTTCGCTGCCTCGCCGCTTGGACTGGATGTCTGTCAGCTTGACCATATCGGTCTGATTTTTGCCAATACAGTTAGTCCCTCTATCTGTCGGATTCGTCCCTTGTCGGGCTGATCACACGGATTATGATTGCTATAAATCCGAGAGACATCTGACTACTTGCCCCTTGGTTATGCTCCTTAGGTTCAAGTGAGACGACGACACTCTTTCTATATCACTGGACCATTGCGGCTGTTTTGGAACCGAAATATCATTTGGATTGAAACGTTGTTTCATGGTTGCCGCTATTTTCACACACGTTCCTAGGGATTCGAAATATTTTGTGCGCTATTATGTTCGATTGGCGACTCTTGGGTTTTGTGCTTGGAGGATTTGTGTCTCTTATAAATAGAAGGAACACATTATTCGATTGACAAATTTCCTTGCTTTTCTGTTTAAAGAATTTTGTGACTTTACTTTCTTCCTGATACTTCAAATTTTTACATGCCCCCAGTTAACTGGGAATTTTCATCCTTTCTTTTCGTTGTCTTTTTACATCACCAAATTGACACAATGGCCGGTGATTCTTCTCGCGCTGACCTCTCTGTCCCAATTCCGGTGCCAGAAAATGATGCTCTGACCACTAGAGATGTAGAAGTGGTGGAAGATGAAGAGGCCGATTCTATAGCTGAGATCTTGCCTCGTCCTAGGAAAGCATGGACCGAATTCTGCAATCACGCTGAAGAGGAGCTGGAACCTATCCTCTCTGTTATAAAAGAGGAGGAAATCGCAGAACTGAAAGCTAGATGGGGAATTCCCCGTTACGTTGAAATGCGGCCTGCAGTAGGGGACGACATAGTCCATTTTGACTGCCCCAGGTACTACGTGTTCTACGCCTATCCCTTTCTTATTAGGTACACACTTTCCCTCCCTCTCCTGGTGGTAGATTTTTGCCATTTTTATAAGGTATGCCCCACTCAACTTTTGCTATACCTGTAGAAGCTGTTCCTTGTGTTGCTCAAGTTTGCGGAGCTCCCCCGTCATGAGATCACTTTGGAGCATATGCGGCATGATGATTCACATGTGCCATTGGGGATCAAAGTGTGGTGGTGAAGATGGATGACATGGCTAACCGTTGTTTCTATGAGAATTATTTCTATGGGCGAACCGAGCATCTTGTGGCGGATCCAACGAGGTTCCCTGAGAAGTGGGACTTTGCACTTAAGTTTCTATGTTTTAGTAGGAGATATGCCCCACCGCTTTCTGTTATAATACTAAACCCTATTATGTTTCTGCAGCGGCAACATTGGCCCCTCCACCTATCAAAGCTATCCGCGAGTGGGTGAGTGCCATCCTTTCTCATACGATAGAGGTTCGTACATGGTCGTCCTTTTATGAAAAATATGGATGCAGGACCCTTACAGGTGGGTTGTCATTTCTATTTGCCATTTTCCCTTTCTTTTTTACTTAGATTCTTATGTATTATTTGTCCATGTCAGAGAAAGTGCGGAGACAAAGGGCTCCCCCATTAGCTTTTAGGCAGCCTGCATTGTCTGCTTTCCTTTTTGTGCAGCGTCTACTGCTCGACCTTCGTCGAGGGCTGCTTCAGTCGAGTCTACGGCTGTGGTTAGGCCAATTCTTAGACTGAGGCTCCGATCCGTGTTGCTCATCTGACGGGTTAATCTCCCAGTGCTAAGGAAGGAGAGGGACCGTCCAAGAGGCGGCGAGTGGAGTTTGAGACAACACCTCCAACTGTAATACATCTGGACGACTCTCTCTTAATAGGATCTGAGGGTGGTGATAGATACCACTCCGCCCGTAGAGATGGAGCCAGCCGTCGTATCTACCTCATTGATGGAGATTCCTGCCACTATCGTTGATCAACAACCTGCCGTGATAGGGGGCCAGATTCTTGAGGTCACCGTTGTGATTTCAGACGTTCCCTTGTCCTTCATACCTGGGCGTGCTTCATCCTCAGCTACTGAAAGGGGAAAAAGCATCGTGGTTGATGACAATGAATTTGAGTTGGACCTCGATACTGACGATATTAGGTTGTTTAAAGAGGGTCTTACCCATTCAGTGGTTCATGCAGGAGGTCCGTTCCATGTTCGTGAAATCTCATTCGATATTAATCTCTTGGGGGACACGGAGGATCTAGTGTCATAATATGACATTTTGTGTTCCGCTACCAAGAATGCGGCTCTCCAGGATGTTCCGAATATTGACTTGATACATGGGGTGGACGCTATGGGATTGAGAGTACGTTACAATTCATATTTCTCTTGTTTTTCTTGGTGATATGGTTTTAACCTATCTTCTCGTTTTTCACACGTACATGGTGGAAATAGAGAGTATTCGTAGGGCCGACATCCTAGCCAAGATTTTATTGAAGATGTTGGATAAGTATCAACGCTATTTCAACAAGTGCCGCGAGATGCACGAGTGGCTAAAGGCGAACCCTGGTGATCGGTCTATTGGAGAGGAGTTGAAGAAGAGGGATCAGGAATTGATGCGGGATATTCGTAGTAAGAGTGCACTCGAGGAGAAACTTCGCGCGAATGATGATGAGCTTGAGTTGGGCAAAAGGGTTGTTGCAGAGTGTGAGTATCTTCAGGGGAAGCTGAGGTCGATGCATTCCGAAATGGATCAAAATCATATCAAGGTCGAGGCGACGAGTGCGGAGTGGATAGGAAAATTGGCGAGTTGGACAGAAAGGTTACCGGTTTGGAAAGCATCGAGAGTTCCTGGTCCTCGGTTTCGACTAGGGGGCTATGGCCCTAGAGAACACCATCTGCGTCCTCCAATTTGAGCAGGAATTAGAAAAGGCGACCACGCTAATGGAGGTGAGGCTTGAGGAGCGCATTAGTGAGATTGACCGAGAAGCATTCGTTTTGGGAGATCGGGTCGAAGCTCTAGAGGCCGAAAAATAGAGACTGTTGGATCAAATCGAGTCTTCCTTCATTGCTATTCCCCGTCACTTGCACGAGCTTTGGGTTTATGCTGAAGCCCAGCAAGATATATACAAGAGTTTGTGGGAGGCGGGAAATATTACCGAGGACTCATATGAAGAAGTGCAGGCGAAGGCGTGAGAGGCTCATGTCAATTGTGGTTATGACTCAGCGACGCCGGAAGATGAAGATGGCACAGATATCGAGGGAGGATTTCTTGGAGATGGTGGTGAAGAGGGTGGCTATGATGATATTGAGTAAAAAGAAAGCTGTCTTTGTCTGTTTTTGTCTTCTCTTTTTTGTTGTTGTTATTTCTCCTTTCTTTTTTTAGACTATTGATTCAAACCATATGTAATCTGTGATTGTTTGCGCAGTGACTTCATATAAAGAGGAATTTTTCATTGTTACATGCCTTTTACTTTTTCTCTATTTTTTCTTTTCATGACTTCGGTGCGAAGTAGATTCCTGCATGACAAGTTCCCTAACTCTTTGGGACTTCAACCCATTCGGGATTGAATTGGATCTTGATGACCGATTTCGTTGGTGCGATGGTGCTTTCCAATGTGTTGAGATGCTACCCCATCATAGTCTAAATGGTATCGAACTTTTCTCATTCTTTTTCCGTATAAAACGACCTTAGCCATAAGAGTGTTACTTTTGGTCTTATCTAGAAACGTTATCCCGTTGTGAGTCCCAGTCTTTCCTTCCCTTTCTATTTTCTGATGCCTCTTTGCCTTAGGAATATTTCGAACTTTCTCTTTGGCGATGGCTCTTGGATTCGAGGGTATGATTATGAACTTTGTTAAAATAATGACCTACTGTTGTCTGATCGAGGTCAGTCTCTTCTTTTTGGCGAAGGCCCTTGGCCTTTAAAGGTGTTATTTCGAGCTCATCGAAGTATTAGCATATCGCTTGTTCGATTGAGGCCAGACTCTTTTTTTTTTGGTGAAGGTCCTTAGCCTTAAGGGGTGTTAGTCGAATGTGTCAAAATATTAACATGTCATTTGTAAGATCGAGGTCGGACTCTTCTTTTTTGGCGAATGCCCTTGGCCTTAAAGGCTGTTATTTCAAACTTGTCAAAGTATCAACCCGTCATTTGTCCGATCGTGGTCGTACTCTTATTTTTTTGGCTATGGCCCTTGGCCTTAAAGGGTGTTATTTCGAACTTGTATGAATATTAACTTGTCATTTGTCTGATAAAGGTCGAACTCTTTTTTTTGTGAAGGCCCTTGGCCTTAATGGGTGTTACTTCGAGCTTGTCGAAATATTAACCTATCATTTTTCTGATCATAGTCGGACTCTTCTTTTTTGGCGAAGGCCCTTGGCCTTAAAGGGTGTTATTTCAAACTTGTCAAAATATTAACCAGTCGCTTGTCCGATCGAGGTTGGACTCTTTTTTTTTTGGTAAAGGCCCTCGGCTTAACGAGTGTTATTTCGAATATGTCAAAATATTAACCTGTCGTTTGTTTGATCGAGGTCGTACTCTTCTTTTTTGATGAAGACCTTTGGCCTTAAAAGTTATTATTTTAAACTTGACGAAATATTAACCTGTCGCTTGTCCGATCGAAGTCAGACTTTTTGTTTTTTTTTATTTTTTTGGGCGAAGGCTCTTGGCCTTAACGAGTGTTATTTCGAACCTGTCAAAATATTGACCTATCATTATTCTAATCGAGGTCAGGCTTTTTGTTTTATGGCGAAGGCCTTTGGCCTTAAAGGGTGTTATTTCGAACTTGTCAAAATATTAACCCGTCGTTTGTCCGATCGAGGTCGGACTCTTCTTTTTTGGCGAAGGCCTTTGGCTTTAAAGGGTGTTATTTCAAAATTGTCGAGATATTAACATGTCGTTTGTCCGATCGAGGTCGGGCTCTTCTTTTTTGGCGGAAGCCCTTGGCCTAAAAGGGTGTTATTTCAAACTTTTCAAAATATTAAATTGTTATTTGTCTGGTCAAGGCCGGACTCTTATTTTTGGCGACTGCCCTTGGCCTTGAAGGGTGTTATTTTGAGCTTGTCGAAATATTGACCTATCATTTGTCCGATCGAGGTCAGACTCTTTTTTTTGGAAGGCCTTTGGCCTTAAAGAGAGTTACTTCAAACTTGTCGAAATATTAATCCATTGTTTGTCCTGGTTTGTGGAGAATCAAGTATCCTTTGGGGGAGTCCAAGTTCGATTGATATTGTTTTCCATCAGAGAGTGTAATGTCAGAGAGTACGAAACATTGCCATTTCGCTTACGTTCGTTTGTGCATACGTTGGAGTTTTCTTGTCTTATTTTTGCTTTCCAGTATGGAGATATTACTGGTGGGCAATATTTCAGTCATTTTGTAATAGTTTTCCATTCTCCGATTGAGACGTTTCTTTGCTCGCTTGCTCGCACAGTGCTTGTGTTCTTGCTTGAGCAAAGTGAGTCAAAATGATATTTTCCTTACCCCTATATGATGAGTCAGTGAATGAGCGTGGTTTGTAACGTTGATCGTTTTATCTGGCATTTTGACGGTTGACAGAGCGATGATTTCTAAACTCGGTGAATGTATTCAGCTCTCTTTCTCCTTCTATGTTGCGCCTTTTCCCTACGTGGGTTGGGCTTTGCCTTAATGCTATTTTTGGGGGGTAATCGTGTTTCCTGTTTTTGATCTAGAAGACGCTAGGAAATTTCACTAAAAAATTCTCACAGAAGGCGCCAAATTGTTTGACCCAAAAGATATTGGAACATTTTTGAATAAATCAATTAAAGAAGATGAAGAGGTAAATCTTAGTCAAACATAATAAATTCAGATCAATTAAATTAATTGGAAAAATAATACAATAAATTAATTGAAAAATAATACATAAGATGAGATTGTTTCGTTCTTTTTTTCATTATGAAGACTACAGATGAGAGAAAAATGGAGAGGGAGAAGTCAAAAAATAAAAACCTCCTTACTGAAGGTTTTCATTCTATTATATATAATCATGGACCCTTAATATGTACTTGGTCTGACACTCTTTCACATTATGTTTACCTTTGTCGTCTACTGAATGTTATTTTTTCTAACTCGACAAATATCATAAGGGAGGGATATTAAATTGACCATATCGTCTTTTCTTACCTTGTTGCTTGAATGAAATATCTATCAGCTTGTTTGTTAGTTATCAGATTTTGACCAATACAAAAACTGTTAGTGAAAAGGTGAAACCAGCCATCCAACCAGGTTAGTCAACTTTGCGGGCAACCAACTCAGCCGCAATAAAAGACACACCCGTATACAAATATAGATATATACTACTATGTTTTGTTTCACATTATATGACCGAGTTATTTGAAAAGATAAAATTCTATTTTATTTTATTTGAATTCAAATAGGCAATTAGAAAATTAGACCATGCAAGTCTGGAGGAGAGAGTATAGACTAGTATGTAACAATAACTATTTAACATATTCAAGAGTATTATTCCAAATTATGTTGTATGTTGAAAATGAGAAAATGATACGATCGAGTCGTCAATGGTCAAAAGTTCCACATATATGCGGTTCAATATAGAAGGTAGGGTCAAGCTAATTGCAATTTGACATTTGACTATTGCTAAAAGTAAGAATTAGTCTTCCAGAAGGATATACTGTTTCACACAGCGGTAGTTGTGCATATATAGGTGGCACTAGCTGAAAGCGTTGCAGAAGGTGTGAGTGTACTATTTGTGTGAATTGTGAAAGAAGAAAAGTTAAAGAGAAAATCATGGAGAGCGCTTTGAAGGAGCAGAGGGGAGGAGAATCGGTGCTTGACCTGTCACCGAGAGCAACACCGGCGGGTGGTGTCGAGGATGTCTACGGTGAGGATTGCGCCACCGAGGACCAGCTTATCACTCCCTGGACTATCGCCGTTTCTAGGTACTCACTCTAACATTTTGAACTAAACCCTCTCTGATACTTTCCAGTTCGAGTTTCATCATTCTTTTGTAGCTTCATTTTTTTTAAGGCAACTCCGGAATGTTCAGTCACTGGCTTTAGTTTGACTCATTAATTTATTACTCCTATTTTATGGTAATTCATTCTTTTTTTTAGTTCTTCAGTTGCTATTGATTTCGATTATGATGCAAGTTTGTTCTCTCTGTTGATCATTTGTGCTGGATTGCTACTTGTCCTGTTTATATGTTTGATTCTAATGTTAGAAAGACTATATTTTACTTCAAAATTTGCTGAGGTAAAGTTATATTTTTTGTGCTTAGTGGTTTTCCTGAATATGTAGATAGATATTATGCTGTCAAGCAAAGTATCTTTTAGATATGTACTTTAGCTCCTTTTCATATTCAAATAACATCTTAACATCCATGAGTCTTTCCGCAATTTTGATTTACTCTAGATGAACTGGTGACAAGATCTTCTTGAATTAGTAAGACTTGCAATATGCAGGAACGTTATTTTCTGAATTATGTGAAGGGTTGTGTTTACTGATCGTTAAAGTGCCGCTGTAAATCTGAATGTGTGTTTACCCGTTTGACTTGTAATACCAGTGGCTACAACTTGTTGAGGGACCCACGTTACAACAAAGGGCTTGCCTTCACTGAGAGAGAAAGAGATGCTCATTACTTGCGAGGCCTTCTGCCTCCTGTGATTTCCACACAGGAGCTTCAGGTAGATTTAGTTACTAAAGTCTCAAATTTTGAGATATATGTGTTTCTAGAGACTTTAATAATGTCTTGTGTTATGTCAAATAGGAGAAAAAAATTATGCAGTCTCTTCGCCAGTATGATGTCCCTCTGCACAAATATGTCGCGATGATGGAATTAGAGGTATCATTTGAAATGTGTGCTGTTCTAATTTTCATCTGAAACCAGGAAAGGAAGTATAGTTCTATGGCCAATACCAGCTATCCTCACTTCACTCTTATTTCCCTGCCCTGTTTGCTGACTGTTCCCTCTATTTTTCTTGTTGTAATTGCAGGAAAGAAATGAAAGGTTGTTTTACAAGCTTCTTATCGATAATGTAGAAGAGTTACTTCCAATTGTCTACACTCCAACTGTTGGTGAGGCGTGCCAAAAGTATGGAAGCATTTTTAAGCGTCCTCAGGGTTTATACATCAGCTTGAAAGAAAAGTATGGAATTTTCGGGTTAAAGTTGTACTTGCTGCTTCCACATGAAAGCATCTTAACTGAAATATGAATAATTCGTTTGCAGGGGAAGGATCCTTGAGGTATTGAAGAACTGGCCTGAAAGATCAATACAGGTTATTGTTGTGACTGATGGAGAAAGAATTTTGGGACTTGGGGACCTCGGCTGCCAGGTGATACCCTCATTTTATTTAAGTCCTTTTGTCTCCCCAACTACCTCCTCCCCCCTGCCTTCTCTTTTTCCTTCCCACTACGTAAGCCTCATATGAAATTCATTATAAAACGTTACAGGGAATGGGGATACCAGTGGGGAAGTTGGCTCTGTATACTGCACTTGGAGGAGTCAGACCTTCAGCGGTATATTATCATATCCTAGATTCTGCGCCATCTTATCCATGAACATTTGCAGTCATCTAATTTGCTTGAATGTGCAGTGTTTGCCAATAACCATTGATGTTGGGACAAACAATGAGCAGTTATTGAATGATGAATTCTACATTGGTCTCAGACAAAAGAGAGCAACTGGGCAGGTGAACTTGAGCACCATTCCAGATTATCACCAGTTAGCCTTTGTAGATTACCAAGTGCTTAGAACTCTGAATTTTTACTGAAGCAGCTTTTGCTACAATATTTCCCCTCCTTTCAGGAATACTATGACTTCCTACATGAGTTCATGTCAGCTGTAAAGCAAAATTATGGTGAAAAAATTCTCGTACAGGTAAATAATTTGAAACTTATCCAACACTTCATCATGAATGGTTCATCAACTTTTTGCCATGTAAATCCTGAACCTTAAGTTTATAATTTTATCATCAGTTTGAAGATTTTGCAAACCACAATGCTTTTGAGCTGTTGGCTAAATACGGTACCACTCATTTGGTCTTCAATGATGATATACAGGTATGCTATACGTCGCATGACTATTCTCATGAAGTTATGTCATTTCTGATCATTGATCCCACTATTGCAGGGAACAGCTTCTGTGGTGCTTGCGGGGCTTATTGCGTCCCTTAAGCTACTTGGAGGCTCATTAGCTGATCATACATTCTTGTTCCTCGGAGCAGGAGAAGTTAGTATCTATCTTTTTAATAAATTCGCCTTGCCTTCTACTTGGGTTGTTTTTGCTGAACAAGATTTACAAACTAAATGATGTAAAAAATGTTTTCAGCTGGTAACAGGATCCATGATGATATAAAGGGGAACAGCTTTCCGCTACACCCCTCTTATTCAATGCTTCAGGCTCCTTTTAGATTAAAGTTGTTTATGTTTTACATGAGAATCTTTAAATCTCTTTGAACTCATTATCTTATCAACTTTACCCAAAGGACATTAAGATGCGTGTGTCATCATAATTGCATTCTAGTTCTGCTTGTTTAACTGTCAAAGTTGCAATGCATGTATCGTGAACTATAGAAAGGACGTCAAAGCCAAATGGCAGCTATGTTTATTTGCAGTCATTTTAATCTCTTCATGCTTGCAGGCTGGGACTGGTATTGCAGAACTAATAGCACTTGAAATTTCAAAGAAGGTACCAGATTGGGTTATTTGTACAGACTGTAGAATGGAGATTTGTTCAAGTTCAATAAATTGCACGTAATAAATTTCTATATTGTTGCCTGCAGACAAAATGTCCCGTCGAGGAGACACGAAAAAAGATCTGGCTTGTGGATTCAAAGGTAGAAAAATATATGATCTACCAGTCTCTGAAGAGCTAGTCCCTCTTCAGTTTTCATCTTATATTTTATTTGTCATAGATGTGGAAATCGGTTCTTCTATGTACATAATCCGGCTAACTGAGTGATCATGTACAGGGTCTTATTGTTAGTGGTCGCAAGGAAACACTTCAATCCTTCAAGAAGCCTTGGGCTCATGAACACGATCCAGTTAACAATCTGCTAGATGCTGTTAAGGTGTGATGACATCCCCACTGTGGATTTCCATCTTGAAAACTCGTTTTCTGTGATTTATTAACTCTCATCGCTTGAAAACTTATTTAGAGCATTAAGCCAACTGTCTTAATTGGGACATCTGGAGTTGGAAGAACATTTACGAAGGAAGTTATTGAGGCCATGGCCTCCACAAATGAGGTAATCCATTTACCTGCTTCATCTGTTTTCACCCAGCAATTTTTGTTTTTTATTTCTTAAGCTAACAGGACAATAAATAATTTCCAGAGACCTCTTATTATGGCTCTCTCAAACCCAACCTCACAAGCTGAATGTACAGCTGAAGAAGCTTATACTTGGAGTGAGGTATGAAGTATCAATGAGAGGCAATTTGTATCCAGTTATAGTTGTGCTCGATTTAGCTACATTCATGGCGCTGACTGGCTTGTCAATTTCTTTTTTGAAAGGGTCGTGCTGTTTTTGCCAGTGGAAGTCCATTCCCATCTTTTGAGTACAACGGCAAACTCAACATTCCTGGCCAGGTTTTGTTTATGCATATGCTTTCTGTGTTATAGTCAGTTCAAAATGGAAAGGTTCCTGATTTTATTCTCTCCTTGCGCTACAGGCAAACAACTGTTACATATTCCCTGGATTTGGTTTTGGGTTGGTCATGTCTGGTACAATCCGTGTGCATGATGACATGCTTTTAGCAGCTTGTAAGTACAACAAAGTGATGATTTTCTGTCGGGGGTTCTTTAGCTGAAGTCTTCATATCTTCTCAATTCAGTGCCATAACATTTCAGCACTACTATGAGGCAAACAGTATGTTTAAGAACTAATTCATAATTTCTGTGAAACAGCGGAAGCTTTGGCTGCTCAAGTAACTGAGGAACATTTTGCAAAGGGAATGATATACCCTCCTTTTGCTGATATCAGAAAGATCTCAGCTCACATAGCTGCTAGCGTTGCTACTAAAGCGTATGAACTTGGTGAGTATATTTCTTTTCCTTTTTTATAGTTTTGTTAAACGTAACATTAAACAATTTGGTTTATGAATTGGATCAATTGTACCCCAGGTGTGGCAACACGTCTCCCTCGACCTGAAAACTTGGTGAAGTATGCTGAGAGTTGCATGTATACTCCTAATTACCGAAGCTACAGGTGAATTGATCATTTCACGGTCGGTAATCTTGTATGCACCAGAGACTTGTAGTGTATTTGTACCTTCCTTTCTTGTAAGCTTTTCTTGTGTCATAAGTTTGTAATTGGGTGTCTGGCATGCTGCCGAAGTAGTTTTGTTTAACAATCCAAAGTGTTATAATAATCATACCGGTTTTGATGTCAGTTCTTTACATGCTAATGCACTATATATGGATGTATTTATCGACTATCATTCAGAGAAGGAAATAAAAAAAGATTGTGCCTTTCATTTTTTTTAATATGCTTAAATGAGATATGTTTCGTTGGGTCTTTTCCCATAAGGATGATGCTAACTGCTAAATAAGCCTTGGATATATCCACTAGAGTAAACCGAGTGCGAGAGATTGTATGGTCGGCCTTGTCCTGGCTTCGACATTGTGCACGAAGTTGGCTACGATCTCAAGATCCCAGTAACGTATATGTGTAAATCATCACATATTCCAGCCCATCAGATCTTGTCTCGGTATTAATATAAGACTAGTGAACTTATAGAGAATTATATTTATGATTCTTATATTTTAATGGTTAAAAATATCAATTAATAGGTTGTGAAGAGCTATTTTTTTATGTCCTAATTCTTTCTTATCATATTTGGTTTAACAAAGGAAAGAATAAAGATAAAGAAAAGAAATATTCATTTATTTATTTGCTTCGAAAAGAAATATGGAATAAGTCTTTATCATTCTCCTGAAAAATCAAATATAAGGATTAGTAACATAGATATAAGTGAGGGAGAGAGAGAGATAGAAACTATACAGTAGACAGAATTATACAATGCAGAACAAACAAATTTGAGAATTTTTTATTGTCTTAGTACAAAAATAATTGCTTTTTGTAGGAATTGGTTGCTTGCTCTTAGGGACGTCACTTTTGTTTGGAATTTGAAACTTGTAAGAATACCACAACTGCTCTCTTTAATGATGACTTTTGGATTCTTAGAAATAGCAGAAAATAGTTTAAAAAAAAAGGCTAAAAGTAAAAAAAATGACAAAATAGATAATTGAATTTCTTGGGCAAAAAGGGATGCCACATCATATATATATATATATATTGTTTATCAAAAAGTTGACAGAAAACGACCGACTTCTTTCGGTAATATTATTAAATTTATATTTAATTATTTAATAAATTATTCCGGTTAGTAAATTAAATATATATAGTTTTTTATATTAAAAACCAATTACCTTGGGCGGGAAAGCATAATTTCAAATATTCTGACCAAATTAGTTCGGAAAATTTGAAAATTTTTTAATAAAATATTATTTTTGTGGATAATGTATAATCTGGTCTTGGTCAAATATTTACCAAGTGCCGACTAGAATCGGTTGGAATTATTATTTTTTTCATTGAGATCACTATTTCTGTTGTCAGAAATATTTTTCTTTCACTTTTGCGATCAATTTACTTAATTCTCGATCGATTTTGTTCGGTCTTTTCTTGCCGACTTCAGGCGTTATTCGTTGGACGAATTTTGCCAGTTTCTAGTAATGTGCATACGAAATAATACTGCATATCCATGCTATTAAATTGGTTCCAAGATCCAAAAATGCGGTGAAGTGATCTATTCCAAAGTGCTTTTGCACTACCTTAATTGTTCAATATTCTTTACCAAAGTCATCTTTCTTTTGTTTGGAGCAACGAAACCATTTAACTATGTTTATAACACTCATAAAATTATTCAATTAAATTTTTTTAAATTTTAACCGTCAAATACCTATTTTATCGTATAAACTATTAACCTTAATCTTCTTTTTATTTTTTAACCATTTAATATTATAATATTTCTCTCTTTTTAATCTATAATATGGAGTAACTTAGAATAACTTTTTACTTATAAGTGAAAAAATAAAAATAGTATTTAAGCGTATATAATGTTGGAATAATAAAATATTAAGCATAGTAGAAAGTTAATTGGAACAATTAGTTCGTAATAATAGATTTGATATTAATATCAAAAACTCAAAAATTTATTCTCACAAATGAGAATGAAAGTAATAAAAATTTTAAAATATACATTCCATGCACGTACTATAGGAATAATTATTTAAAATGAAGGTATTTCTATATTATACATTATATATTTTTCATAATTATGCTCAATTATATTATTATTTTAATATCATATATGCTAGAAAAATAATTTTTTTATTTTTATTTTTAAATAAAATTTATTTGTTCTAAGGTAAGTCCATAACGTACAACCCTCACTTACAACCGAGAGGTTGTTAGTTCGAGTCTCCCCAGGAGCAAATTCTGGGGATTTATGCCGGGGGTCTATTTGAAAACAGCCTCTCTACCCCAGGGTAGGGGTAAGGCTGCGTACACACTACCCTCCCCAGACACCACTGAATGGTATTGTACTGGGTCGTACTTTTTTAAGTCCATAACGTTGATTAAAAAGAGAAAAAATTATAATATTTAAAAAGTAAAAAAGAAGAAGATAGAAATTGTTAATTTAGAGGGTAAACGGGTTTTTGACAATCAAAAGTATGAGAAATCTGGTTAAGTGGCCTTCTGAGTGCTATATGCATAGTTAAGTGACTTTTCTGTTACAAAAAAAAAATGATATTACAAGATAATTTTGAATAGTTCAATGACCATATAAATAACGGACTCCTATAACATCCTTATATAACAATCATTCACCATAAAAGTCTAATTTCTTTTAAATCCGATATTTTATGTTATATTTTACCTCTCTATAATAATTTTGCACCTATAACAATAATAACAACCATCTTTGTGATAATACGTTCTTTGTAAAATTACCCCTTTATAATATCGATGTAGATTCTCTAAAGTTATTACTAATAATAATTCTAAGGATTTTTTAAATATTTTTTGACTTTAATGCATAATCTATAATAAAATTATTTTATTTTGTTACGATAGCAGTGAACACTTTTCTAATGTTGAATCCACCGTCTAGAGTATTTGTTTCCAGAAATGGATGTTAGAAAACTAATAAAGTTTCACTATGGAAAAATATCATAGCGTGATTGAACTAGTCAGGTTAACTTTAGATAACTAAGCTAATACATTAATTGCAAATGGATGCAGTATTTACTATTTATAGATATTATTTTGTTTTATTCTGAAGATATACACATGATATATTTTTTATGGAACAAATGCCAAAAGATATTTAAAAAATCTATTTATACTTTTTGAAAATATATACGTCGTACATTTTTTATTTGAAGATCTGCACATGATATATTATAAACACCAATAATATTTAAACATAATCCATTCATACTTTTAAAAGATATACACATCACATTTTTTTTAAAGAGATTTGCACGTGAATTTTTTGAATGTTTGAATATTAGAGTGAATTTCTCTTTGGGCATAGTTAATCGAGTTTGAAGAACTCACTGATTGTCTGTTCGCAGTTGCTGGTTGTCAATTAATAACTTCTTTTAACATATTATTGGTGCTTTCTGCTGCTTGTTATGGTGGCCTTTGAGGCTGATTGTAGTTCCTTTGAGGTATGTATTGATTTTGTGTGGCCTGGTTTTCACCTCATATGAAATTCGGGTAATTCCTCCAGTTGGGATTATAAGTGTTCTCGTATTATGCATTTTGGTTCATTGGACCTCTATTCTATTGGCTCACATAATAAATAGATTATGGATTCACCGGACATTGGTCACTCATGTGACTTTATTCACAAATTTCACAACATATAGCCATCCGATGAACCTGCCGGATCTGATGCCCTTGACCCTTTGCTATCTTAGCCATTTGGTTTAGAAGTTTCTGCTCGGATGACTGACATCTCATCCAGTTCAAGTGTACATGATGCTTTCTGTATTATCATCCTTCTTGGTTCACCCTCACCTTGTCACTTATGGTTGTTTGTAGTGAAATTATTTAGCAATATCACGATCCAATTCTATTATAGGCCGTGATGACGCTCAACGCCACGGCTAGACAATTCAACAGTGAACTAATCACGTGATTTACCTTTTTAATATATTTCTAAGTAATTTAATTTTCCTTAATTGAAAAGA
This sequence comes from Nicotiana benthamiana, assembly GCA_034376525.1. Lineage (NCBI taxonomy): Eukaryota > Viridiplantae > Streptophyta > Magnoliopsida > Solanales > Solanaceae > Nicotiana > Nicotiana benthamiana. Next base: position 109,744,583 of record CM067332.1, on the reverse strand, counting down.
TTTAATAAATAACAGAATTAGAAAAGATAAGACGAAAGCAGTTGTGTGCAATAAACCAAAACATAAGTCTACTAGTGCGTGCCAAGTTCTGATGTCACAAGTGTATGGGCTACTAGTAGAATATACAAAAGATTACTACTCAATTATCTGAAATAAAATAGACAAAATAATAGATAAAAGAAAGACTCCGACTGCTGCAGAACGGCTCGGAAGGCAGCTCACAATGTAGTCTCATAACAGGAATCAAGTATGCACGTCAGACTAATATCCAGATGCACCCGCCTCAGACCCTGCATATTAAGTGAGAAGTGAAGCGTGGGTACGTAAGCAACATGTACCCAGTAAGTATCCAGTCTGACCGCGACGACTTAGTGACGATGAGTCGACTTTGACAGCTACTATGTACTAACAATAAAATGTCAAAATAATAACTAAGCATATATTACATAAATATAACTGAAAACTCAATAATATGGATAATAAACACTTCTTCCACTAAGAGTATATCTCAAGTTTACTTTCCATAATTTAACAATTTATATTTCAAATTAATTAACAATATCAATCACAATTGGTTCCAAAGATTTACCACACGTAAATAATTATGAGGTCGTACGAAACCGATCCAATATGATAATATTTAAATTGTGCTGTCACGACCCAAACCAATGAGCCATGATGGGCATCTGGTGCCTTACTCAACGAAGTACCAATATAACGTACCTTTTCATGTCACACTATCATAAATAACTGAGTCGAAAGGTTGCCGTGAGACAAGTAGAACACAACATGTGATACCAACTAATACATAAGAGATGCAGGACTAGAAGAGCAAAATAGCCACTCGTACACTTGAACATAGGCCACAAGGCCATACAATCTTTTACGTACATGTTATCTATGTACAAGCCTCAAAGAATACATCATTTTCTTAAAGGTCGGGACAGAGTCCCGCCATAAAAATAGTACACGTCTAAATCATACTGACAAAACAAGCAACTCCGAAGCAAATGAAGCACACCAACATCTTTCGCTGAGCTGATAGCCTACTCGGAGGGCGCTCGACCTGTCTATCGAAAGCTGCAGGCATGAAACGTATTGTCCCCGGGAAAAAGGGATGTCAGCACGAATAATATACCGAGTATGTAAAGTACATAACATACATGGATGAAATATATAGTAAATGACATAACCTATAACTTTGGAAAACTTTGTAAATCATGAAATACTTATACTATCATGCATATGCATATGAATGTCATGTCATGCATAGGTACATCTTTCATAATATCATCAGCCTCTGAGGGCATCACATCATATCATCTCGACCACCGTGAGAAAAATCATCAACGTGTACCAGCTGATCAGGTTGTGGTGCGTATATAACATAGTAACCTTTTCCCATACCCCACGTGTACGCACACACGCGCACACGCGCGTGCACACACACACGCGCACACACACACACACACACACACACACACACACACACATATATATATATATATATATATATATATATATATATATATATAATGCCATATAGTTATGGGTCAATGTACATATATAAATGAATACAATACATGAAAAGTACGTCAATACAATCTTTTGGAATGTCATAAGACATTATGCCTTTGAGTAACATCATGAAGTAAACTTTTTTTAACTTACATATTTTTCTGAGACCCATGAACATATGATAAAATTATAGGACAATGGAAATTCAAGAACATAGGCACCTCTACTTCTTCTATAAATAAAATTATTTATGAAAGTTGTGCATTTTCTCGTTTCGTTTGTATCGTATAGATCATGCCAAAAGAAAAAAGGATAACTTTAATATACCTGAGTCGAGTCTCTTGAGAAATTTTACACCGTACTCCCTTAACATGGTAAAATCTCACATTAATTTGAATTGTTGGTGTTTTTATAAGGAGAGCTTGCTTAAATTTCTTAAGATATGTAGGGAATGATTTTTGGATTTTAAAAGTAATGAAAGCTTTCTGAACTCTTTCCTTAAGAGATGTACGAAATGATCTTTGATTTTTGAAATGTTATCTTAACCATGAGTGGGCCATATTCCAAGCTTAGTGTCGGGTGTGACACCTTTCAAGCCAATATTAAGAGTCATTTATTTTGAATATGGGGCTGCTAGATCATACTATTTAATGTTTATCTAATATATATCCTCAATTAATTAGGTAATGTCTCGTTATTCGGTAATTAATTAATTACTCGCATAATTAAGAATTATTTCAGCTTACTTAAAATACTACTCTCTTTTAACATACCTTATAATCTTACTATCATGGTCATACAGTATTTTGTATAGTGCTAGTCCATAAATATCGGTTATTAATACCCGGTTCGTATTTTATCCCAACATGCCAAACTTGGACCAAAATTAATTTTCTTTGACTTGCTTCCCCTCTCATCTTTACGAATTTACTTATCACTTGTAAAATAGTATAATCCTCAAATCTCCGAATAATTTTTTTCTTGGACTGATGTCAATTACCTTACGACAAACTCAACGTACAATACTACATGGTGCAACATCATCGTAATTTAATAATGCGAAGTGTAACATCATCAGAATGTAATACTGCAAGGCATAACTTTATTGTATAATAATGCAGGGTGTAACATCATTGTAATATAATACTGCAGGATGTATTTTCGACATAATATTGCGGGGCGTAACATCATTCCCCTCTTTGAAACATTTGTCCTCGAATATTAACTGATGCTCTTATCATTTAAATAACTTATTTCTCTTGTGAATAACTTAATGCTCTCCTTACCATTTAGGCAATTGTTTTGTGAATAAATACAAAGGCCAGGGTATTCCTCCCTTTAGGCCTCTTTCTCATGTCATGACTTGTGGCCGGCTACATTCTTTCATGCAGCCTGTACGACTCTAACCTTGTAAGTATGCCTATGCGATCCTATCTCATTTTTCCTCCAACTTTTAGCCAGTCTGTAGGCCTCACTTTTTTAACATATACATAACGTGGTGAGATGTTCCTCTGGGCATCTATAAGTATACTGAAGTTGTTTGCTCGATACTTTGTCGAATTTATGAATATTGCTATATCTTATTTCATAGAATCGATTATCCATTCGTATGACTTTACTGCATATAAGAAAGTTAGTATACCATCTCTCTTACTTCGATTTTGCGTTAGTGAGGTCAGCGATCAAAGTCCAGGTTGTTTTCGTTGCTTATCCTATATGCATAAGGCTAAGTCCTTTAATGCTTCCTCATTACTGTTCATCTTAAGAATGCCGACCTAATCTCAGCTCATACGTTTTGACTTTTGTCCATCCATATTGATCTGTCTCAATATTGATTTACAATATACCACTAATAACTTGAAACTTCTTATGTAATACCTTGCCACTAGGGCTTACGTTGCATCGAGAAATATTTGAAGTGATTTCCATAATCGTATTTCATAGCGTCCCAATGTGATTCACCTTACGTGTGTATTTTAATCCTGTGCAACTCATGAAATCCCCCTGTTTTTGTTCAAATCATTACTTAATCAAAGGCCCTAAGGTCATCCTTTACTTATCACAATTACACCCTCATTGCATTAACAGGGCAACATTCCATTTCCTGTAAATGCTATTAGTCTTAGACTCTTTTGAATTCATTCAGGCTATACTGAACTTTCTATAACTTAGATAAACCATTATCTCTTTTTTTCTCATGGACTTAATCCCGAGGACTTATCCATTCTCATCACCTATTCATTTGCCTTTCCTTATCCTTATTCATGTCTTCTTAAAACTTTGTCGCTCTACCATACTTTAACTTGCAACCTATACATATCCATTTATACTACTCGCAATGTTCCTTGAACTTGCTTGCACCATAGATTTTATGTTAATCTGGAATATCAAACGAGACACCACATTGTCTCCAACTCTTATTTATTCTCTTAATCAAGCTTCACGATACCTAGACCATAGGCTGGAGGATATGCTACTGACGATACTGCTATCATTCCTAGATACTAATCTAGTGCTTTTAGCATTCTATCCGAGGCATGGACTATTCACGATCTTCTATTTTTGAGTATCTTGTATGTTGTTCACCTTTACCTTACTTACTTTAAAATCTCGCATCATATCTTTTATCTCTTTCATGACCTCCCTTCGACATAGGCATAATTCATGTCCATAACTTGAAGATCTATTATAACACTTGCACCTCTGGTGTATATACAATCCGGTGGAAGCTTCGTACTAACTTCTTATGAGGATGGTACTATCGGCTTTACCGTAAGGCCGTTATAGAATATAGTTGTTGTACTACATTTGGCACCTCTATTACTAAGAGTGATCCTGTAATGTTCTAAATCACAATTCTATAAGTTTTTGGACCCAATAATCAGATTCATGATTTACTTCATTGATGTAACTCTTAGTTTCCTCTTTCTTCTGATAAGTCTTTATGTAGGTTAAAGCTACCTCCCGATCTGCGGTTCATGGTATTAGTTACTATGTTTAGCCTTTTCATGGACGCTAAGGAATATCCATGATACGATCTTCGTCTATGACCTGAGTTCAATTCTTTCTTTTAACTTATACCAAAATCTTCTACAGCTGTATATGCTGCATGTATAAAACTCCAAACTCTTATGTGCGTTCATAACATTACTAACTCTACATCATGAGTCGAATAATTCTTTTTCTTCCATCCCGGCTTTCTTCAAACCTAATCAATTACTTTTCTTGGTCTTTCTGCCCCCTTTTTGCATGCATACTTAGCGTATCTTGGTGCCCATGCATATTGGAATAGCATATAACTCATATGATCTTGAGTATCACTTATAGTTTTACTTCCCATTCATCAGCCACGGTAGGTGCCATGTTCTTATGGAGTGCATACAATGTTGTTGTGAGACTGGTATTATAACACCACTTCCTCCTTAGGTCAAAGCTTCCATCCTTATTTCCTCAGTCAATTTTCATTGTAGTACTTAGGGAGGACCCTCTTATTCTTCCAAGGCTACAAGCTTATTATATCATGTACTCGATAGAATTTTTTCTGTTCTTCATTGCCTATAATTGTCCGTAATTACTTACCTCCACGCCCTTGTACTTGTAGGGTTGCCTCTGAGCTGATATTATGATTGTCTTTCCAATGGCACTCTCTTTTATTACCGTAACATTCATACGGTACCGTTAACTACCCAACTCCTATATGAATATATCTCAAATATGATAATGATATTACTGCGAGGCTGAATTCACTATATTGGGTTTTACTATGTTTGTCTTGCACGGTCTCCTCATTTGTCTGTAACCACCTATCTAGACATAACTAGGATCTTCCTGAATCAATTGCTAATTACTCATTGGCCCAGTCTCATATTAATATTCCATGTAATGTTTCTTGGGTTACTCTTTTTGTCTTAACTTACTTCTCGCACTGGCTCATTGTTTATCAAAAACACCCCGGGCCAGAACCCTTACTTCATCTCTTTGATGTTGTGCTTGCATATAGCATATTTGTGGGCTTTGAATATGTGAAATCTCATCCCTTTCTCATTTTTATCGCATTCTTCCATTACCATTACATATTTACTATAACCACTTGATTTGACTTAATGCCATATCACTCCATATTTCCCCATTTAGGGGAGAACTAAGAGTTGGAGCCACGATAATCTACCTATAGATGTTTTACCTCTTTTTCTTTGGCTTCTTTTAACATCATCGATAACCCATATTCACCTTGCAATAATCATTCTGCACCAAGGATAACGAAATTCCTTACTCACCAGAGTGACACTTACACTGGCACATACACCCCTTAAGCTGAACTTTACTCATATTGCTTACTTTAGGGAAGCGTCTTCCTGAATGACTATTCTCTGAATTTTTCATGAATCGTTTTTTATGTTATCCATTCTATTATTCCCAGAACAAATCTGAAACTCTCTTGATGCCAACTATTATCCAATCACTCAGTTCCTAGTCCATGTTTAGTTTATCTTGTTCCCCAGTCCATACTGATTTCTATTACTCTAGGGCCTAACTTTTCTTTCTATTAATCACGTTAGAGTTGCAAACTAATTTCTAGAAATGAGGATGTGAGTGTATGGCCTACACTCTTTTGTTGTCATAAGGCCCATCACTTTTTGTCTCTTTCTTCATTTGACTATAGATTCTGTAACACTCTATCGTTATCATCCATGTATCACATCTTGAGTACCATCCGTGTATCATATCTTACTCAAAATACTTCATTAATTCTCTTCTTATTTTTCGCTAACATCTATGTCTATTACTTTATTCTGAAACTCGAACAAGACATTCTTTTGATTTTAGCTCCTCTTGTTCCATCCACTGGATCTTCGAATTTCCTAACATTCTCTCCCTACTAGAGATGAGAGTCATGCTAAGGTAGTGTTTATCCTTTCAAGGCTTCCAGTGCCTATATTTGTAGTACTCATATCTAGCAGTACTAGTTTAGAGTTCACCATCTGGGTGTCTCACTAGGAGATCTATTAGAAAATTTACAATGTCCTTCGGAAATATCAACTAACGCAAATAATCAATTCACCATTTTGGGTTACTCTAGCCCCATCGGGATCCTCATATCCCGTCCTCTTCTTAATCTACACCTGTTATCCCCAATAGAGTATAACTAAGATGGATATGACCAATTATACATACCTCAGTTACTGTTGGGGGTAACTCACAATGCTTATATTTTTTTCCAAAGCTATAATACTGATAATCTTCATAAACTGAGTGCCTTGTACCCTTCTTCACCTTGCTTCTTTCACTTGTTGAAATTTGTATCTCCCTCCTTATTCCTTTTTATCGTAAGAGTGGATAGGTATTCTTGCCTTAGGGATTCTTATAAAGAAGCTTACACATCTTAGTATACTCATGATCTGATGAACATCTCAGAGTTACTTATCATAATCATGATGCAAAATCGAGTTCCTCTGACTCAACTCTTCCATAGCCATATCTCTTACCAACCGTCATTCTAGATATCGGTAATATTGTACTATAAGTAAGATAGAGTTTAGGAAATTGAGTTCTTACAACTGAGCTCTACCATACGATCTAGAGTAGGAGGAAAGAGTGATAGTCCTAAATGCCCTGTAGCCTCCTACTTATAAGTGTGGTGCACGACACACCTATAAACAAGACTCTACTAGACACGGCTTGTAGATTCACTAGGATAGAACTGCTTTGATACCATTTTTGTCACGACCCAAATTGATGGGCCACGACGGGCACTCAGTGCCTTACTCAATCAAGTACCAACATAGCGTATCTTTTCATGTGACACTATCATAGATAACTTAGCCGAAAGGCTTCCATGAGATATGTAGAACACAACATGTGATACCAACTAATACAAAAGACTTGCAGGCCCAGAAGAGCAAAATAGCCACTCGTACTCTGAGCATAGGCTGACAAGGCCATACAATCTTTGACGTAAATGACATCTCTCTACAAGTCTCTAAGAATACATAATTTTCATAAAGGTCGGGACAGATTCCCGCCATAACAAACAGTATACGTCTAAATCATACTAATAGAACAAGCAACTCCAAAGCAAATAGAGCGCACCAACATCTTCTGCTGAGCTGATAGCATACTTGGAGGGCTCTCGACCTGTCTATTGGGACATGGGGTATGAAATGCAGCGTCCCCAGGAAAAAGGGATGTCAGTACAAATAATGTACCGAGTATGTAAGGCACATAAATAAGTACATGACATGCATGAAAAAAATATAGAGTATATGACTCAACTTGTAAGTCTGGAAAACTATATTATTTATCATGAAAATGGTAATAACAATTAAATTTGTTGATGGGACTGTAAAACTACGTAATCTATTCCTTTGCTAGTTTTTAAGCAGTTGATGCTAGATATGGGAAACCTAGAAGCAGAATAAAGTTAAGGAGAAGGCTATAATCAAACTGCTAGGCTAGTTATTCTGGGCCTCGAGGTCGATTCTAGGCCTCAGTTACAAGTTATCGAGGATGATCGGATAATTCTAACAGTTACGAGATAGCTAAGGGAGGCTCTTTATGGCCAATGATAAGCAATAAATGAAGAACAAGTTTGAAGATAATAAATAACAGTAATAATATCAAGAGGGAATATTAGATAGCAAAGAGTATGTTCTTGTATATTTTGGGTCGATTGGTTAGAGCAACCACCCATTACAAAATAACAAGGACCCCCTTTATATAAAAGGAGAATCCTTACATAGTCCAAAATACATTAATTGTAAAGATATGGAGATGGGACAACTGGACATGACACCCAAATTCGGGTTCAGAGTAGGCCGACTTGGCTTTATCAAACTTAGCAGTATGCCTTAGGAAATACCTATGTTTGCCCTAGCCATGGTCAATATTTCTTCTAGGACCGACATCGATGAACCTCAAGGAAGGAAACTTGACCACAACTTTGCAGCCTCGAGGTTTTAAGATAATCTTCTTAAATGCCTTAACGATGAGAAATTGAACCCTCCGATTTGGTCGTATATAGATAGCCTGTGCATTTCCTAGAATGAAGTGATGGGAAACGAATTTGATTGCCGACTATTTGGTTTTGTGTGATGACATCATACTGATGATGCAACCTGTGACATAAGCCTTCACCATAATCGGGATGTCCCATGGGCTTGTTCTTTCGGCATCATTCTGTTGACTATGGTCAATATTTAACCCGGGTGCATGTATTCTTTCTATCTTTAGGTCGATTAAAATGACTTCTTGTGGAATTTTATACCATTCCTCTGGCCATACCTAGATGACCTGATAAAAATCAGGCCGTTGTGACCCTTACTCCGAGTTGAATGGGAGTAGGGTTTCAAAACCCTAAATCGAGATTTAGCCTATACACCTTTGAGAGTAGTCCCCAATCGAGGTATACTTGGGGAATCTGGAAATTTGTCTTGAGCTTAATATAGATAATTACGGCATAGTAGATGGGTGCTAGATGAGGGACTGTCGGATTTGGATGATATTCTTGAGGTCGAACCCGTATGGACGGAGCTTGAGGTGCTTATTTTTCTTCTTGGGTGGAGTCTTTGAGATTGGGTACCATCTCAAATCCTGCAATGGTGCTAAAATCTTCCTAGAGCCTAACTTCCTTTTGGTGGAGGGCCTCAATGTGGGGTACCATCTTGAGGCTAGAGATGATGCCGTTGGCTTCTTAAAGCCAGACTTCTTTTTGACAGAGGTTCTCTATGTCGGGTACCACCTCAGGATTGGAGAGGATGTCGTTGTACTCTTAAAGCCTAGCTTTTTTGTATGGAGGTCCTTGAGGTTGGGTACCACCTTGGGACTGGAGATGATACCGTTGTCTTCTTAAAGCCTAGCATATTTTTTATGGAGGTACTCGAGGTTGGGTACCACCTCAGGACTGGAGATGATGCCGTTGTCGGGCAGATTGTTGCCGTTTTCTCATATATAGGGCCGTTTGTATTTCTTTGGAGACCCTACTTTTTTAGGCAGTTATCCTTCCGTTTCAATGTTGAGCCCTTCATTACCTTAGCATTAAAGTATTTGCGCAAGTTCCTGCCTCAGTTCTCTAGTATCAACATAGCCATGACTGCTACCTTGGGGTCTGTCTGGCAGGGAGGGGAGAGTATGCTCTTGATTCTCAGGATCAACGAGAGTTTACCTTGAGGATTATTTCTTCGGTAGGAGAAGAACACCTTGAGTTAGTGAGGAGAGATTGCGGATGGGGGTGAGAAGGTAATGCTAAAGATACTTTCCCAGGATGAGGGCATCACAGATCCCGGCGATGGGTTCATGAATGTGTACACGTATCCTTTCACACTGGGTCCCCTTTATAGGATTGTGTTTGAATTCTATTTAAAGTATGGGGTTACCTTGGTGCAGATACACCCATGGTTTTGGTAAATAGTGTTGATGGTTGTTTACCGTGAAAATGGTAATAACAATTAAATTTGTTGATAGAACTCTAAAAATATGTGATCTATTTTATGCTAGTTGTTTAAGCAGTTGATGCCATATATGTGAAGTTTAAGGACACATCTCCTTTTTACACAGCTACCCCGAAGGATGACACGTATAATGGAGTTTTTCAAATAAAATGGCATTATTCGAAATGTGATTATTTATTTATTTAGAGTCTCCACTTGGGATAGGTTTGGCATTTTGGTGTCCCAAGTCACAGGTTTATTTAAAATCCCAAATCGAGAAAAGTTTCGACTACCCAAATGGAGTCTGCGAACCAGAAATCCTAAGTAAGGAATTCTGTTGACCCGAGGGAAGGTGTTAGACACCCCCGGATCCCGTGGTTCTAGCACAGTCACTTAAACTATTATAAATGGCTAATATTTTGATCTTACACATGTTCATCCTAAAATGCACATTAATTACGTACACTGCTTTTAATGCTTTTTAGGGAAATTTGCGATGCCGCTAAAATATATCGTGAACCACGTCACATAAATGCGCACATAGTTTTTGATATATTTCAACCTCATCGGAATTTGGATTTGGGTCACGTAAATGCGCACCTGTAAATAAGAATATGAAATTATTAAGGATGTGCCTAAGGCAATTAACATATTATTATCTTTGCAGGAAGCCTTGGAATTTGCTAAGCGGCATCTCCCGAATCTCTATGCATTTTAGTGTAAATATTTCAAGAGGGGTGCATAAATTATAGGTTAGGTATGATGCTGCGCACTCGTATATTATTATTTTTAAAGGTTAGTCCTAAACAAACTAGGATTCTATAAAATTTTCCTCTAAAAGTTGTAACTAGCTAGCATGGGAGCTCGGACTATCAAACTCAAGTCTACACTTGAATTAGAAAATAAACCTTTTATTCCAATATGTGACTTGATTCGAAAAGGCCAAATTTAACTTGGTCAAGTTTTAATCAAAGCTGGCTGATACGGACAGTCCGCGTTTGGGTCTTCAAATAATCCCATATTCGAAAAGGACAAGGAAGCAGGGCCCATGACACCCTGGCCCTTAGCAATGTAACAAAGAAGCATCCTTAGATTTCAGTGATACGAAAATAAGCCACAGTTAGGCTACATTATTGCCTGATTATCTTGTGCTAAAAAGGTTCAATAAGTATGCAAATGCTTGCAATCTTACAAAACTTTATGTTATAACATATTCTAAACTTTAACTTGTTTTTATTTTTTCCCTTCTATATGTGAATGATTGATAACCCAAAGGAATATTTAGAGTTAAAGCCCAAATGTCAAGTTTGTGAAAGCATATTGACCAATACAAAAATTCAATGAAAACTTGCTGACATGATGCTGGGCTACAGTATCTATTTATTTCTAACTACACTATCATCTAAATGAGATTATGCTACAACTTGTGTATTACTTATAAAATCAAGCATAACAGTTCAAACAATCCATTTTATACAAAAATGATTAACGTTTTGATCAAAGCTATCAGATTAAATACAAAACAAAATTCATTTTGAACAAATCAGAGTAGTCTAATAGAGGCAAAACAGGCTCTTCGTTGTGTTTTTATTCAATACAAAATAATCGTACATGTGAGTTCAATCCAACCAACACTTGGAGTTTTAGATGTACCTGGAGTTATAATGATCAAGAGAAAGGATTCAGCAATGTTTCAGCAAGCTCAAGTAGCAGTATAGTGACAAAAATCAAGCAGCTCGACTCATATTATAAACCCAGAAAATTATCGTTAATCAGCCCAGGAAAGCATCCAAACCAATCAAAAACAATCGAATCAAACCAACACAGCTTGAATAATAACTATCCAACTTGAGATCAAACCCAAAGTAGATTCTGAGGTTCTAACACTTTTAGAACACCCACATTTCAAGTTATTTTCATCTTATATATCTAAAATTATAATCAGCAGGTGAAAATTTGAAATTACCCGAAAGGAAAAGACCTAATGAGATTTTTAGAATAAGAAAGGTCGGAATTTTTCCAGGGATTTTTCAGACTTCAAACCTTGGGAATTTTCAGGGATTTTTAGCCTTGTTAATGAAGGCACTCACTTGCCTATTTATAACCCCAACTTAGGGCAACCCCTTTCTTTTTTGTTTATTCCATAGTCCCTTCCCCATTTCTTAAAATTGTTCACTTAGTCCCTCATTGTCTTGCTTGTGCCTCAAGTCTTATCAAAAAATTAGTTTATGAACCTCCTACTAGAAGGTTCCAGGAGTCTGTTGCAAGATTCCCATACCTAAATACCCCAATTACCCTTGTCCTTTCCCCTCAATTACTCATCCTAACCAATTACATCTTAGTTCTTATCAAGTTGGTCAGAAATTAACTATAGTTAATTTACTTAAAGTGATAAGCATGATTCAACCCTGACCCATCCAATCTGATTATCACCCTAACCAAAGCGAGCCAAAATGTAAGAATAAACTGGACACTAGATGTAAAGGAGACTGAAATTACATTAATTATTTTAACCAAGATCAAAAGCAAACAAAATCAACAAAATTGAAGACCTCAACACTGACTAAATGTTGAACAGGAGTCATGTAATCGAAACATAATCACAAACCCCAAATTAATCCTAATACATGCAGGATGGAACAATCACATCTTATTAAACCAACTTAATCCTCAACTATTCGATTCAAATTACTCAAAAATGTTGTTCATGGATCAACACAGAACCAATCAATCTATAAAAAAAAACTAGAAGTCCAATCAATAAGGAATCATTCAAAGCGGATCATCAACTTTAAACAGATGAACAAAATTCTGAATAAACCATAATTCCAAATAAAACTAACAGAAGATCATTATCATATAAGCAAGAAGAAACAACGTAGAACAAGCATGCAACAACAAGATACATAGATTAGTGACCAACAAAGTCCCAAAACCCATGACCCTTTCTGGCCATCCATTGATTTCAAATTTCGGAGGGTCTTTTGACATTTGAGAGAGACTAATCAGAAGTTTAAGAGGAAGAGGGTGAAAATAATACAGGGTGTAAGATTGGTTGGGTTTGGAATAGGTTGGGGTTCAGACCAATTTTTTTATTTAAGTTTTGACAAGAACCAATCATGTTCGAGGGTTACTAGTTATAGATTCATGGAGGGGGAGGTGAGAGGGTTGTGTGGTGTCTATTTTAGGGAATTCCGGGGAGGCTGAGGATTTGGTCAGAGCTTTGAACGGATATCCGAAAGAAAGTTTGAAAGAAATTGAGGATGGATTCGTTATGGTGATGGGGTGAGGAACCTGGGGTGTTATTTTGGAGGGCTTTGGCGGTGGTGCCACCGCAGACAGCGGAGGCGCCGTCTGTTCTATTGAATATTCGAGGAGTTGGAATGACATTTGGGGAGTGATTTTAAGGGTATTTGAAAGAGGAGGAAGAGGTGATTCAGTGGTGTGTTTTAGGGTGAGTTTGAAGCTGCGCCACTGGCGGCAACGATTTAATACGGGCGGCAATGAGGCGGAAGGTGGCAGAGACGATGGGTACGAGGAAGGAGATATTTAGTCTCTAGGGTTTGTATTGGCTTCAGACATTTTTATTTAATACTCAACATCAAACCAAGGCCGTTGGATCATGAATTATGAACGGTTGTGATCACACGCCCCAAAACGTCATCGTTATGGGGCGTCTCTAATGAGAGACCGGGTCAGGGATGGGTTTGGGCTGGTTTTGGGTGGTTTGGACGAGTACGGAGTGTTTTAATTTGGGCCATCCAGCTTTGGCCCAATTATAAGGCCAGCCTGATTTATATCTTTTTTAATTCCTTTTCATTTATCCAATTGTTCAATTATTTGTTTCAAATTGTATAAAAAACTCAATCAAAATTAAATCTGAAAAGTTATTCAAAACTATTACATTACATTTAACCTACTATTAATTAAAAGAAAATTTTAAACAAATCAAAGTTTACTTTATGATTTTTATATTTTGTAAAAGACTAATTACTAATTAATCTAACAAAATAATGTAAAAATAAATCCTAAAATGCTCATGCAATTTTTGTATTTTTTATGGCTTATCATGCGGGCACAAATAAAAACACACACAAACATGCGCACTTAAATCCTAAAAGTCGAATAATAGAAGGAGAAATACTAACTCTGAGAATTTTGTAGGAGTAATTTTAACGAGGCAAAAATCACGTGCTCACAGCTGACCCTCTTTGCCCGGAAACACAGAGGGTTTTTGGTCTAGGATAAATTAGTACCATGAGGGATTTTTGGCAGCTCAAAACTCCAGGAGAAGCGTTTCGAAAAATGTCTGACCAAACCTTGCTTCAAAGGTTGCCTACATATCCTTGGCTATAAAGGAATAAGGTTAGTGTAGTTCTGGACTGTTTGGTAGCTGGGACTACCATGAGCTATGGTTTCACTGCTAATGCTGCTGCTACTGCTTGCTAACCCCTTATTACACCAAAGGGAAATCAAAATCTAAGCTAGCTAAGCCTATCAACTACAGGTTACAAGGTTCCTATATATAAATTTTTTGAAGCTTGATCTTGAGTCTTAGCTGATTTTGCTATATACCTCGATCTGAATCTTGATGCTCGCAAGCTGTAGGTGCTAGTCTTTGTTTCAGCGTTGGACTAGAGCGGGACATACAAGGCTTGTGACAATCAAACTTTAAGTTGTCCGCATCCTTGCCTGTTTCCGCATTTTGACTTCACTTCTTTTTTGTTCTTTTATTCTTTTCCTTTATTCTTGATTGAGTCTTACGCTGCCCGCCATCTCTAATCCTATGCCTTGAGGTAAAACCCGCTTGGACACCAAAACAAACAAACAAAATAGAATTTTCTGCCCCAGTTTTCACTTGAAAAATTTCGTGAGTTATTTGCAACACAAATCCAAGCTATTTTTGTTTTATTGAAAACCATAAAATTCAGGATTGTGTATCCTTTGGAAAATTTATAGGTTATGCTGGAAATGAGAAAGGGTCCCTTCTGGGGGTAAGAAAAGGTTCCACGGGTTATGCCGGGATAGGAATGAAGGGTCTCTGCTGGGGACGAAAGAAAAATCCACAAGTTAAGACGGGATGAAACGAAAAATGATTCCTAGGTTATTCTAGAGAAATCCACGGGTTATGCCGGGATTGGAAGAAAAATTCCTGGAATATGCCAGGGGAATCCACGGGTTATGTCGGGATCAAAAAAAGAAATTCCTGTGTTATGCCAGGGGAATCCGCGGGTTATGTCAGGATCAGAAAGAGAAATTCCTGGGTTATGCCAGGGGAATCCGCGTGTTATGCCGGGATTGGAAAGAGAAAATTCCTAGGTTATGCTAGGGAAATCCACGGTTTATGCTGGGATTTGAAAGAGAAATTCCTGGGTTATGCCAGGAGAATCCGCGGGTTATGCCGGGATTGAAAGAAAATTTCCTGGGTCATGCCAGGATTAGAAAGAGAAAATTCCTAGGTTATGCTAGAGAAATCCATAGGTTATGCTGGGATTTGGAAAGGAAAGAATCCTAGGTTATGTTAGGGAGATCCGCGGGTTATTCTAGGATTTGGAAAGGAAAGACTCCTAGGTTATGGTAGGGAGATCCGCGGGTTATGCTGGGATTGAAATAAAAATTCCTGGGTTATGCCAGGGGAATCCGCGTTTTATGCCGGGATTGGAAAGAGAAAATTCCTAGGTTATACTAGGGAAATCCACGGGTTTTACCAGGATTCTGAAAGAGAAAATTCCTAGGTTATGCTAGGGAAATCCACGGGTTATGCCAGGATTGAAAGAAAAATTCCTGGGTTATGCCAGGGGAATCCGCGAGTTATGCCGGGATTGGAAAGAGAAAATTCCTAGGTTATGCTAGGGAAATCCACAGGTTATGCCGCGATTAAGAAAGGAAAGACTCTTGTTGAGGAAGAAAGGAGAAATGTCCTCAAATTATGTTGGGGAATAGTGGGGAGTGAAAGGCCACATGCTGGGGATAGAGAAAGAAAGAAAAGACCCTTAGGTTATGCTAGGGACAGAAGTGATTTAGCCTTCAGGTTATTCTGGGGAATAAAGGACGAAGAGGGGCCCTCAGATTATACTGGGGACGGAGAGAAGAAAAGGTTCCTTAGGTTATGCTGGGGATAGGGAAAGAAAGGAAATATCCTTTGGTTATGCTAGGGACGGAGAGAAGAAAAGGTTCCTTAGGTTTTGCTGGGGACATAGACAGAAGCCCCTGGGTTATGCCGGGGAACGAGAGAAAGAAATATCTCAGTCTATGCTGGGGAGAGTGGAGTGTGATCCTTGGGTTATGCCGAGGTGGTCCACGGGTTGTACAGGGGAAAATTAGGGATGTGGCCCTAAATCTTGTGAAGGAGTCAGGGATCGGGGTCCCATGCTATCATGTTTCATGATTCCCTCTTCATTCTTTTTATAAAATAGCAGGAAACAATGTAAAGAGAACTTCCTCTTTTGTTAGTAATTGGTGCCACGCTATTCTTAGCCTTTGTGCTGTTCATTTGATCACATTTGCCCTTTGCTCCCCGTTGCTTTGGATTACACATGTTTCAAATTTTCAATCAAAACACAATTTGTTAGTTCGAACAATGATTGGTTTGTGGCCTTGGTTTGCTTGATCCCAACCTCATTCTGTTGGGAAAAAACCCTTGATTCCCAGACTTTGCCTCGTAGGTTGGTCGAGGGGTCGTCATCTTTCAGGTTTGTTTCTCTTTCATAGGCCCTTAGTTATGATTTTTTTGTCTCGATTTTCACTTCTGGGCCTGCCTTTTGAGAACTTTTGTGGGGATAATTAGCCGCTCGGGCTTAACCTTTCTAATCTGCATTTGCCTTTTTGGGCTCTTGACTTTAAATTTCATTTTTTTCTGCTTTCCTTCTTTTTGAAGAGTCAGCCGTCGTGGTCAGCCGGGATTGGCTAAATGCGCTCGTTGATACCAGATATATCTTTTGTTTCTTGCCAGGAGAAAACCCGTGAGATCGATCTTTCCACCTTCTCTTGCGGAATAGTCAGGAAATCATAGTTAAGCCGAAAGGGAGTGGGGAAACAACAAGAGCAAACATATGGATTTAGAGAGGAACGTCCCTTTTGGAGAAAAATTGAAGGACTTATCTGAAAGTGCGTGCCGACTTTAAATGGAAATGACATGCTTCTTGGACTAGTTGCCCGGCCCAGATCCATTTCTGCTCGTTGTGATCCATATTTCAATCTTTCAAAAACCATGGAAACCTTTTTGGGCTTGGATGGTGATATTCTTTCCTTTCGGCCGATGGCCCTTTGCAGGTTTTCGCCAATCAACCTCTCTCATTTTTCTTACCCTATCGCCCGATAGTGCTCTTTTACGAGTTTTCACTAAATGAACTCTCTCATTTTTATTTTCTCTACTCACCGTCGCCTTATGGTATCCGAAGGTTTTCACCGATAAGACTCTCTCATTTCATTTCTCTCAATTTGAGTCGTTCAAAATCCCATCAATGACGTTTGTCACGTCCCTGCTTTGGCTAATTGATCGGAAGGAACTGGGCCAGGCTCTTGGGTAACGGAAATTGAATGGAAATTTACAACTTTGGAACTATTCTGGTGGGTTTATGGCCAAACCATTACATTTCTGCCCCAGTTTTATTTTATTTGGGGAACTGGGGTTTTATTTTGATATGGCTGGACCTCAGGGTGAAGCTGCCTACATATCCTTTCCGAATCAAGTTAGACATAGTTCAGGAAGTGTTTCCTAAACTAAATTGTTTGTTGTTTCTTTTTGTTTTCATTCATTCATTTTTCTTTTCTTTTTTTTTTTGCTTTTCTTCTTCTTTTTTTTCTTTTTCTTTTTTTTTTTCAAATTTTCATATCTCTTTTTTGAATAGCAATTCTGGGTTCCAAAGAGGGTGAACAAAGAAACATAATTGGCTCGAGGGGTTTGCGAAGGATTGGTAGTGTTTAGGGTAGCGGGAAAGAAATACCTTCGTCGTTTCAACTCGCTAGAATCATTACGGTAGGGAGTTCAAACGTAATACCTTTTTACTGCATCTGTGTTCACTGTTGTCTCAGGATCGTCTCCTTCAATGTCACCCATGTATAATTCTCCTTTGGGTAGTATCTTTCTGATAATGTATGTACCTTTCCAGTTTGGAGAAAACTTTCCTTTGGCTTCCTGATGGTGAGGGAGAATACGCCTTAATACCAGCTGTCCGATTTCAAAATTCCTGGGGCACACTTTCTTGTTGTACGCACGGGCCATTCTTTGTTGGTACAATTTCCCGTGGCAAACCGCATCAATTCGTTTTTCATCAATTAATAAAAACTGCTCCAACCGAGTCTTAACCAATTCACTATCCTCAATTTCTGTTTCGACAATTATCCGGAGCGAAGTGATTTCTACCTCAGCGGGTATGACATCTTCAGTCCCATAGACCAGTAAATATGGAGTTTCCCGTACCGATGTGCTCACTGTGGTGCGATATCCCAGCGATGCAAAAGGTAGATTTTCATTCAATTGTCTTGAACTTTGAATAATTTTTCTCAAAATCTTCTTGATGTTCTTGTTAGCCGCTTTGACGGCACCATTGGCTTTGGGCCGATAAGAAGTGGAGTTTCTATGTGTTATCTTGAATTGTTCATATGTAAGGCCATGGAAAATTTCGCTAAGTAATTTAGAATTTCGTAGTGTCACGTAGGCTTGTTAAAATGCTTTTATATACTATTAACATGGTGGACATAAATTAGACTTGGTAAATATGAGAATAAGTCTTATGGTAAGTGATGTGAGGTCCAAATGTAAGCGTAGGTGTATGCCAAATGGGAAGATTTTCGAAATAGACCAAAATTCCAAATGGATTCGCACAAGGCTCCACTTTAAACTAGAATATATAATTATGTATAATGTTTTATGTGGTGAATAGCATATCAAATGAAAGCCCTTTGAGTCTAGTTTTCAACGCTTCCAAACGTTCATCATTTGGACATTCCTACAAAAAGTTATGGTCAAATTACCAAAGGATGGAAATTGATATCCTGAGTCAATTTTGCGATCGCATTTTGGATCTCAGAATGCACTCTGCGATCGCATTTTGGCCGCATTTTGAACCCGAGAAGCCCAGTTTGAGCACCGATTCTCTGACACATTCTGCGGACCGCATGTTGATTCTGCGGTCCGTTCTGCTATAGCAGAATCGACATCGTGGGATTTTTTTTTTCCTAAACCCGACCCCCTATCATTATATTTGACCCCATAACTAATTTAAAGCATTTTGTTTGAGTATTTTTAGAGTGAGAGAGAGGGGTTTTATAGAGGGAAAGTTTCTCCCATCAAATTTCTCCACAACATCTTGTTAATTCCTTGAAGATAATCAAGTGAAAGCCCTAGTTCTTCATCTAAGAGATAAGATTCTATGCCCTAGGTTCTAATTTCGAGTATAGAGTACAACATGGGTTATTGAGGTGTGATTCCTGGGTATTTTAGTATTGTGTATGCATGCATGTTCAACTTAGGTTTTTGGGAAGATTGTTTAACATAGATTAGTAAATATTATGTTAAGGAATAAAGGAAATCTTAAAAAGGGGAAGTCAAGATGCTCAGCTAGTGTTTGATAAAATTCTCAAACGAGCTAGTTTCATGAATATCTTTCTAATATGTGTTTAACTCATAGATGATAGGAATTTCTTGAGTTTTTGGAGTGTTGTAGTAACTTAAGGAAAGCTCAATCGAGGTATGTATGGCTAACTGTGATCCTTGTGAAGTCACCCTATGCTAGTTGTGAAATTGCCGATAGTTGATATTCATGTGAGAATCATCGTGAAGATTCTGTGTTGTATGATTGTGTGGTAACATTTTGTGATGAATATTGTGGTACTCATAATTGGAATGAAAATTAGAATAATGTGGAACAATGGAAATGGAAATATTGTGGAATAATGTGTGTGATTAGTTGTGAATAACTGTTGTGATGATCTAAATTGTGTATCAATTTTGATGAACATGAGGAAATTATTGTTGCTAGTTGTGGGATTTCAATACCCTTGTTGTGGAATTATTTTAACAATGTGCCATGGTTGATTCCTTGTACTTGTTGTTGTGAATTGAAAACTGTTAGGCGAGGTCAGGTTGCGCGCCGCAACACGGTGAAATATGGTGTGGGTTGGGGTGATAAGGGTGGTCGAGGTAATAATGGTTGATGAGGCAATAAGGGTAGAAAATGTGATCCAATATCACTATTGATATGAATATAAATCATGAAATGATAAATGTAGAATTGTGAAAGGAGACAGCAGGAGAGTTTGTATTCATATCAATAGTGTTGAATAATTTGTTGTGGAATGTTTGGTTGTTTCTTCCTGGTTGTACTTGTACTATTTTTGTTCAGTTCTATACTTGCTTATGAAATTTGGCTTGAGTTTACTTGGGACAGAATTTGTTCATACATACTAGTACAATTCAAATGTGCTGACATCCCTTTTGCCGGGGGCGCTACATACGTGTTATGATTGCAGGTGGATCCATAGCAGGCACTCCAGTCCACCGACCGTAGCTCCTCATCACTTTCCGTCAGCTAATTTGGCGATCCTCTTTCCATTCGGGGCCCTATGTGGCTCACGCCACTTTCTATTTTCTAATCTTGTTTTCATGTTGTATAAGGTCTAGCTGGAGCCTTGTTGCCGGCATTTCCATAATATTCTTCAATCGTATTTAGAGGATCGTAGACAGGTTGTGTGTAGTGTCGGACATGGTAATTTAAAAGATAAATATTGATGTGTGGCAATGTTTTATAAAAATTGGAATACCTTAATTATGGTGAATGATGTTTCTAATGGAAATTGTCATTATAATGGTTATAAAATTTGGTTAATGAAGTCCATATCCCATAAATGGATGTTTCACGTGGTTATTAGGTAATGAGAATGATGGGTAACACGTGGGATAGGAAAGGCACCCAGATCCTCTTGATTGGGGATGCCCGGTCGAGTGCCGGTCATGTCTCTCGAATTTGGGGCGTGACAAACTTGGTATCAAAGAGTAAGGTTTTAAAGTGTCCTAGGATGTCTCGGAGCTGTGTCTAGTAGAGTCCTTCTTATCGGTGTGTTGTTGACCACATCTATAAGTTGGAGGCTATTTGGACATTTAAGAATTTCACCCTTCTTTGATAATCCAGATCGTGCGATATAGCTCAAGATAAGGAGTATTCTCAAGATTGGTAATTTTGATACCATAATCCGCGAATTTGAAGCTTCTAAGGAGGGATCGATCCCACCATTGAGTCCAAGTGGATTACCCAAGGACTTGTTAGAGGAATATGTTGAGCCGTGGAGGGATTGGTAGAACTTGTTGTTAAGAGGAGTACCCTTGTTCCTACTAATTTCACTTCACCACCAGATCATGTAGTATATTATCTGTATGTACGGTTAAAATCCCATCTTTCAGGAATTAAGCTTCCACGGTGCCCGCGTAAATGTTGTAGGTTCAAGATATAATTTATGTAGTACTCGTTCTGTTATGTTAAGCGAATTATTATTGTGAAAATATATGTGGGAGGTACTTCTTCATGTGTTTAGTATATTATTCTTGGTAAATGAGGATATGTAAAGAATGTGAACTATGTGCTAAATGCCTAGACTTCAAGTCAAGTTTAAATTGGCATTTTGAGGCCAAATTTTATGAGAAAACTTGTTATGGTTGATTCCTACAATTGTTCTTATGTTCACCGAATGTATTTGATTGATTGTGCCTAGTTGTTGGTAATGTACAAAGGTGATTGGAAGTGAAGTAAGTGACGGTGTAAATGTGGCAAGGCTGAATGTTGGATTCTAGTTGGGATTGATACTTTACATGATGTTGTTGTGACCCTATAATTGTAAAAGATGCATTCCAATATGACCAATGTGCTATCGTTGATAACTTAAAATGCGTTCAAGGAATACGAATCATGTATTGAAATGTGAAGGCCTTAAATTGAAACTAGAGCAGCATATATTAAATAAAACTGTGTGAAATCCTCTATGTATAGAAATGTTGAAATAAGTCAAATGATTTTGAGAAATAGAGTATGGAAATGTGTCGAGAACTTGAAATGAAATTGTACCTGGTGATACTTGTGACATGAGGGAATATGAAACAGATTATGATGTTGGTGTTAAATATGCGGAAATGATGTGAAATGCGGGAAAGAAGAGGTTGTGTTATGAAATGTGGCCTAGTGCTTGTGATAATTGTGGCCCCAAAAGCCGATGGACTAATATACGTACAAAACATGATTCTTTTACTTGATAATGTGTTGATCAATTTAAAGTGTTTGATTCGTACTTGTGATTTCCTTATTATTGCATGAAGCGCATATGTGTATAATTGATATGTGAATAGGGCTATGAAATGCAGCCTAGAGGTATGGAAATTATGTGAAAACTATGTGATCCATTCTATTTGGTAATGTGGTGATTGTTTAAACTTTTTGCTAGACCCTTATAACTTCCTTGTCCTTGCATAGATTTGTTCTTAAAAAGAATCTAAATTAAAAAACATTTCATACACCATCATATAGTTTGTACATGTGGTGTCGAGTTCCATGTAAAGTATTCAAGATTTGTGATCCTTCTTGAGTCACTCTTTTACTCAGTTATGTATATGGCATAAAAAGCCAATCCACTCTCTTGCAAGTAACATCATGAAATCCTTCTTACAATCAAATAACACGAGAGCATGTGTCAACACATATCCTACAAGTACCTATCAATTAAAAATGGTCACTGTGTGCATAAAGTTTTTCTGAAAATTGAGATCCTCACATCCCATTATAGGAAGATCTTGTGTCGCCATAATTTTCGTGTCCACTTGAGATATCCCGTAGTAAGTAGCTCACTTGGTTTCTAGTATTATAGTTGCCCATGATGTGGAATTGCATTGCATTTTGGAAGTTAATATAGCATGCCTGAATTTTCTATTTCGAGGATCAATAAAATAAGAGGTTTTGTCGTTATAGAACACGGAATTCAATGGAAGCAATGATAAAAAAATACAAATAGAAAAGGAAAGGGAGGAAATACAAAACAATAGAAGAGAAAAGTCATACAAAGTTATATACAAATGACTACCCCCCTTTTTGTATTTCCTTAATTGAATTTCGGTTGATTAGGATTGATTAGGAAGAAGTTCCTTAAAAACCTCCGCCTTCTTTAAAATATCCTGAACAGTTCCTGTAGGTTGAGCCCCTTTTTCAAGGAAATATAAAATAGCAGGAACATTTCAACTCATAACGAATGATTATTTTCTCTTTATGTCTCCACAATGTGTTACTTGTATTCTTTATTTTGTGAATTTGTTGTGCTAGTACCCAACACTTGTACGATAACCATGAGAGAACATTCCCCTCTATGTGTCACTATGACACCTCCCTTTTCCTTCAAGTCAAAACCTATGGAGATCCCATTATGAACATCTGCAAACCTTCTGTGGTAATTGTGCACTATCTCATTGAGTTTGGTTTTCTTTACACCCTCAACTTCTGAAGTCCTTGACTATGTCATTTTCATGTGCGGGGAGTTATACTACCCTTGGCATCTCGCCTTTTTGGCTGTGTAGGAGTGTTATATTCCTTATCTCCTGAGCATCGTGTTGACTATTAGAATCATCTAACCAATTCATGATTTTGTCCCAATATCAAAATTTCCTAGCTATGGAGTTTCACTCGTTAAAGGTTGAGATTAGATGACTTCGGATTTTTTTTTTTCACATATCATGACCATGTTGATTTGAATGACAAATGGTCGTATTTTTAGTTCCCTCATATATTATAAATTACCAAGAAGTGTTAAGCTGTCTAAAATATGGTAATCTCATAAGCGTTCAATTCTTTTCATCCTTATAGGCTTGTGGCATAGATTCTGTGTGTCAAGTAATGTTAAGAGTGTAATTCAACTTCATGTATTTTGAAACCCATATTATATTGAAGGTGCCAGAGTATTCTTATTCTAGATAAACGGATTTGACCTACACTCTAGAAAATGAGTAGTTCATGTACTTGAGTATTCCTTCTTAATGACTCCTATTTCCCATGTACTACTTACTCTTATACCTCATTTGTGTAATAATTGAGGTAATCACAATGATAAACCATGTAAGTATTGTTAGTGGTAACCTCTTGTGTCTGTTAGTATATGACCTCATAAAGTACTCTACTCAGTGCATTAATGGATTCTTGAATAACTCCAGCCTGATCTTGAACTCTGTTGTTTCTTATTGTATTAGATCAATTGGTTATGGTAAGTTCAGACAAGTCAAAGATAAAGCTTCATATTTGTATTATATATACATATATATTGGATAGGTAATTTTATGGTCAGTTTACGATATCAAATCTTAGAGTAACTATTAAAGGTCATCAAGGGTTTAGTGTGAGTGTCCCCCCTGAAAATGTTATGTGAGTTGATAATAAAGGTAACATGACTGTATTACACATTAGGTTGCAATAGGAGTATGATATCCCCTTAACTGTTTCTCATGTACTTTGTGTTTCCATATGTTATGTCTAAGAAGGTAATGAATTGGTTTGAACGAACTATATGATCATGGTAATATCCTATGTGATGCATTACTAGAAAGAATAACGAGTGATTGACTTCATATGGACTGTTGATTGAAATGAAATTACATTCTTGTTGATGAACACCTTTGTGATTACACTAATGGCTGGTAAGGACTATTATAAACATACAATTGTTTGTTTACTATGAAATGACATTCTTGATGGTATGATGCTATATGAGGAAATTGTGGGTTGATGTTGTTACCATGAATTGCAACATCCGGTGAAATGTAAATTGTACAGTGGAAGTTATTAAAAGGTAAAGTCAATGGATAGTTATCTCATGCAAGATGTTTATTTGTCATACTTGTTATGTATGCTTAGGAGTTGATATTATTTTTGAGAAGGTGTCATGACAATGCTTGTAAGTCGATAATGTCATATGGAAAGCTGGATATGCCGTGGAAGGAAAATATTTTTCTTGATTGAATACCAATTAGTTTTGACTTGGAATATACCATATAGGTGTTTTGATATAAAACTGTGCAGTCCATGTTTTGGTATCCTTATGATAATGTAGTGATTGTAATACTGGGATTAGGATTGTGGATATATTCTTTTGGGTGCTATGTATTGTTGTGGGTGTGTTGTTGAGACGAATTTGGTGATTCTCTGGCAGGTGGATAGGCCTAGTTACAAAGGAGACTCTGCCAAAATTTCTGAAAAGTTTGGGAGTAAGTAAAAGATTTAGGGACTTGAGGTAGGTTAGAAAAGAGATGTGTGATGTTAAAGTGTTTGGGGAAAACTCTACTCCTTATCCGTGGACGAATGATCTTGGGGGGGGGGGGGGGGCAGAATGTATGGCCCCGGAAAATTTCGCAAAGTAATTTAAAATTTCGTAGTGTCACGCAGGCTTGTTATAATGATTTTATATACTATTAACATGGTGGACATAAATTAGACTTGGTAAATATGAGTATAAGCCTTATGGTAAGTTATGTGAGGTCCAAATGGAAGCCTAGGTGTATGCCAAATGGGAAAATTTTCGAAATAGGCCAAATTCCAAAGGGATTCACACAAGGCTCCACTTTAAACTAGAATATATAATTATGTATAATGTTTTATGTGGTGAATAGCATATAAAATAAAAGCCCTTTGAGCATAATTTTCAACGCTTCCCACTGTTCGTCATTTGGACATTCCTACACAAAGTTATAATCAAATTACCAAAGGCTAGAAATTGATATCCTGAGTCAATTTTGCGATCGCATTTTGGATCGCAGAATGCACTCTGCGGTCGCATTTTGGCAGCATATTTAACCCGAGAAGCCAATTTTTAGCGTCGATTCTGCAACGCATTTTGCGGACCGCATGTGGATTCTGTGGTCCGTTGTGCTACAGCAGATTCGACATCGTGGGATATTTTTTTTCTTAACACGACCCCATTTCATTATATTTGACCCCGTAACTCATTTTAAGCATTATACTGAGTATTCTTAGAGTGAGAGAGAGGGGTTTTAGAGAGGTATAGTTTCTCCCATCAAATTTCTCCATAATATCTTGTTAATTCCTTGAAGATAATCAAGTGAAAGCCCTAGTTCTTGATCTAAGAGGTAAGATTCTATTCCCTAGGTTCTAATTTCGAGTTTAGAGTATAAGATGGGTTATTGAGGTTTGTTTCTTGGGTATTTTAGTAATATGTATGCATGTATGTACAACTTTGGTTTATGGGAAGATTGTTTAACATATATTAGTAAAGATTGGGTTAGGGAATCAAGGAAATCTCAAAAAGGGGATTTGAAGTCAAGATGCTCAACTAGTGTTTGAAAAATGCTCAAACGAGCTAGTTTCATGAATATCTTTCTAATATGTGTTTATTTTAGTTATGTCTCATAGAATATTGGAATTGCTAGAGTTTTTGGAGTGTTTTAGTAACTTAAGGAAAGCTCAATTGAGGTATGTATGGCTAACTGTGATCCTTGTGAAATCGTCCTATGATAGTTATGAAATTGTCGTTAGTTGATATTCATGTGAGAGTCATCGTGAAGCTTCTGTGTTGTATGATTGTGTGGTGACATTTTGTGATGAATGTTTTGGAACTCGTAATTGGAACAATGGAAATGGGAATAATGTGTAATAATGGAAATGGAAATATTGTGGAACAATGTGTGTGATTAGTTGTGAATAACTGTTGTGATGATCTAAATTGTGTATCAATTTTGATGAGCATGAGAAAATTGTTGTTGCTAGTTGTGTGATTTCAATACCCTTGTTGTGGAATTATATTAACAATGTGCCATGGTTGATTCGTTGTACTTGTTGTTGTGCTGTTTGTTTTTGTGAATTGAAAACTGTCAGGCAGGGTCGGGTTGCGCGCCGCAACACAGTGAAATAAGGTGTGGGTTGGGGTGATAAGGGTGGCCGAGGTAATAAGGTGGAAGAGGAAATAAGGGTGGAAAATGTGATCCAATATCACTATAGATATGAATCTGAATCATGAAATGATAAATGTGGAATTGTGAAAGGAGACAGCAGGAGAGTTTGTAACCTGTGGGGCACTGATTGCCCCTTTGTTTGACTACTTGAATCATTTGTTGTGGAGTGTTTGATTGTTGCTTCCTGGTTGTACTTGTACTATTGTTTTTCAGTTCTATACTTGTTTATGAAATTTGGCTTGAGTTTACTTGGGACAGAGTGTGTTCATACATAACAGTACAATTCAAATGTACCGACATCCTTTTGCCGGGGGCGCTACATTCGTGTTATGATTGTAGGTGGATCCATAGCAGGCACTCAAGTCCACCGACCGTAGCTCCTCATCACTTTCCGTCAGCTAATTCGGCGATCCCCTTTCCACTCGGGGCCCTATATGGCTCACGCCACTTTCTATTTTCTGATCTTGTTTTGTTGTTGTATAAGGTATAGCCGGAGCCTTGTTGCCGCTATTTCCATAATATTCTTCAATTGTATTTAGAGGCTCCGTAGACTGGTTGTGCATAGTATCGAACATGGTAATTTAAAAGATATATATTGATGTGTGGCAATGTTTTATAATAATTGGAATACCTTTATTATGGTGAATGAAGTTTCTAATGGAAATTATTATTATTACGTTTATTAAATTTGGTTAATGGAGTCCATATCCTATAAATGCCTGTTTCACCTGGTTATTAGGTAATGAGAATGAAGGGTAACACATGGGATAGGAAAGGCCCCCAGGTCCGCTTGACTGGGGATGCCCGGTCGAGCGCCGGTCATGTACCTCAAATTTGGGGTGTGACATCATATATTTCTCCTATCACACGACTATTAAGATTGGCCACGTTGTCTGTAATGATGGTTGCAGGAATACCGAAGCGGCAAATGTTGTTGGAATGCACAAAGTCTACCATGGCTTTCTTGGTGACGGGCTTAAGTGTTATGGCTTCAACCCATTTTGTGAAGTAGTCAATACCAACCAATGTGAATCTATGTCCATTTGAGGCTTTTGGCTCAATGGGCCCAATGACGTCCATGCCCCAGGTAGTGAATGGCCGGGGTGCTGACATAGGATGCAATTCGTTTGGCGGTGCATGAATTAAATTGCCGTGCACCTGACACTGATGACATTTCCGAACGAAGCTTAAACAACCTTTCTCCATTGTCATCCAGTAATACCCTGACTGAAGTATTTTCTTTGCCAGTACGTACCTGTTCATATGAGGTCCACACACTCCTGCGTGTACTTCATGAATAATCCTCCCGGCTTTCTCTGCATCAAAAAATCTTAGTAAGTTGAGATCCGAGGTCCTCTTGTATAAGGTATCACCACTTAAAAAGAAACTACTCGCGTGCCGTTAGATGGTTTTCTTTTGCTCCCCGGTAGTCTGCTCGGGATACTCTTATGTTTTCAGAAATTTCTTGATGTCATAATACAAGGGCTGGGTGCTAGATTCTCCCTCGGTCACACTTCAATACACATGCCTTTCCTTGATTTGGATTTCCAAAGGATTGACGTAGGCGTTTCCAGGGTAAGACAACATAGAAGCCAGAGTTGTGAGCGCATCTGCTAACTCAATGTGACAACGAGGAATGTACCTGAATTGTACCGACTTGAACTGTTTTTGTTGAGATCCTCCACATGCTGTCGATGGGGAATGAGTTTGACGTATCTTGTTTACCACTCTTGTTGGACCTGCCGGATGATCAAATTTGAATCCCCCATGATTGACAATTCCTCAACGTCTTGGTCAATGGACATATTCATGCCTATGATGCAAGCCTCGTATTCAGCTATATTGTTGGTGCAGAAAAATCGGAGCCTTGCTGTAGCTGGGTAATGTTGACCAGTGGGTGTGATTAAAATTGCCCTAATTCCTATGCCTTTCGCATTTACTGCTCCATCTAAAAACATTTTCCAAGCAGAGATGCCTTTAGATGTTACCTCCACCAAATTAACTTCTTCAATAGGGAAATAGGTATTCAAAGGTTGATACTCATCGTCAACTGGGTTCTCAGCTAGATGATCCGCTAACTTGAGCCTTCATTGCGGTACGAGTGATATAGACTATGTCAAACTCGGTGAGCAAGATTTGCCATTTTTCCAATCGTCCTGTGGGCATCGGTTTTTGGAATATATACCTCAACGGGTCTAGCCTGGTTATGAGGTAGGTGGTAATACCTCAGCTTCTGGGCCACCCAGGTCAAAGCACAATAGGTTCTTTTTAGCAGCGTGTATTTGGCCTCCTAACTGGTAAACTTCTTGCTCAAGTAATAGATGGCTTGCTCCTTCTTTCCTGTGGCATCATGCTGCACGAGAATGCAACCAAAAGAGTTCTCTAGGACTGTCAAATAAAGAAACAATGGCCTTCCCGGTTCCGGCGGGACCAAGACTGGTGGGTTGGACATGTACTCTTTGATTCTGTTGAAAGCCTCTTGACACTCATTGGTCCATTTAATTGCTGCGTCCTTTTTTAATAGTCTGAATATGGGATCGCATGTAGAAGTCGACTGGGCGATGAATCGACTGATGTAATTTAGTCTTCCCAACAGACTCATTACATCCTTGGTACTTGGAGAAGGTAGCTCTCGAATGGATTTTTCTTGGTTAGATCCAACTCAATACCTCTTCGGCTGACAATAAACCCTAGGATTTTACCTGACGGGACCCAAATGCACACTTGGATGGATTCTATTTCAAATAATACTTGCGAAGCTTTTCAAAAAACTTTCTTAAGTCCCTTACATGATCACCCTGAGTCTTGGACTTGATAATCACATCGTCCACACATACTTCTATCTTCTGATGCATCATGTCATGGAAAATGGTGGTCATATCCCTCATATATGTTGCCCCGGAGTTTTTTAAACCAAAAGGTATGACCTTATAATAATAGTCCCCCAAGGTGTGGTAAAGGTAGTTTTCTTAGCATCTTCCTTATCGATTAACACTTTGTGGTCCTGCGTAGAAATCTATAAAGGACTGTATCTCGTGTTTGGCACAGTTGTCAAAAAAGATGTGGATGTTAGGCAAAGGGAAGTTGTCTTTGGGACTTACCTTGTTCAGATCTCTGTAGTCTACACATACTCGGGTTTTCCCATCTTTCTTCGGTACCGGGACCATATTGGCCAACCATGTGGTGTATCAAACCACTCGGATTACTCCCGCCTCTAACTGGTGATCTCTTTTTTGATCTTATCGCTAATATCAGGTTTGAACTTTCTTTGTTTTTGTTGGACTGGAGGGCATTCGAGGTATGTGGGCAACTTATGAACCACCAAATCAACACTCAGCCCAGGCATATCGTCGTAAGAACAAGCAAATACATCTTTTAATTCCAAAAAAAGTTGAATCAGGGAGTCCCGGATTTCTTTACTCACATGAATGCTTATTTTAGTTTCCCTGATTTCACCGGGACCGCCCAAGTTAACCGGTTCGGTATCATTTTAATTTGGCTTAGGTTTATTTTCAAAATTTTCCAACTCTCGATTGATTTCTCTAAAAGCATCTTCTTCATCATACTCTGGTTCTTGGTTTATTATTTCACAAGTAGGTGGCATGTTCGGGTCGGGGCATGGAGTCCGCTAGCATGTCATATTATTTAATGCCGCGTTATTGGAACTGAAAGAAAAAATGAAATAGAAGAAAATAATAAAAATAATAAAGGAGTGTAGATGATGAAATATTGATTTCATTACTTTGAAATTGTAAGATAACATATTTTATATTTGAAATTTAAAGGACAAAATACTAAAGGAAAAACACCCGAGTTACACCCTGAAAATAACTCGTGATGTAACAAAAGATAAAAGGCGTGGCCTTCAAATTTTTCAATTTGGCATCGTATCCCATGTAGAGCACCTCAAGAGTGCTCGAGCGTTCTCCAAGCTGGACCATGTTGGATTCATACAGTAATTTCCTTATGGCTCCACATATCTCTTCAATTTCCTCCGCTGTGAAGGTCTCGTCTTTTTCTTCCTCACTGTACTTTGGCTTCACAATGTTTCGTACAATTGGGGTAGGGGTTGAGGTAAAGCCTATCCTTGACGTTTTCTATGGTTGGCCCAGGTGAAATCCTCTAGTGTTGGGTGGAAGCCTAGCCCAAAAAGTTTCTCCGCAGTAAGCAAAGAGATTGGCTCAGTTATGCATTGTAGATAACTTCCAAGTTCTTTACCTGGTTTAAATCCTTGACATATCATTTCTCTTGCCACCATGATTGAGGCATTGGAGAGCAAAGAATAGGGAAATGTTTTCCTTTTTCGTGTTGATCAACTACCATGATTTCAAAAGCCTGGTAAACTATATGCTCACTTCCTTCTTTAGCTTCGAGGAAAGGGACTGAGGGATCGCGGTAAATTGACTGTTCATCTTCTTCATAGACCATGATTTCCTGGTTCTCATGTTCAAATTTCAGCATTTGGTGGAGAGTAGAAGGCACAACTCCTGCTGCTTGAATCCATGGTCTTCTTAGGAGATAGTTGTAGGATGTGTCCATATCTAATAGTTGAAATATTATCTCGAAATCGGCCAGACCAATGGTCAATACCAAGTAAATTTCTCCTATGGTGTCTCTTTTAATTCAATCGAAAGCTCGGACACACACACACTGTTGGGGCGAATCCTCTCTGTCCCGATTTCCATTCTTTACAATGTTGATAGTGGGCATATGTCCACCCCGGAGCCTCCATCTATCATTACTCTTTTAACGTAATAGCCTTCACATTTGACGGTGAGATGCAAGGCTTTGTTTTGGGCAGCTCCCTTTGGAGGCAAATCATTCTTGCTGAATCTAATCTGATTAACAACGAAGAATCTTTGCGCCATTTTCTCCAGTTGTTCCACGGAGGTTTGAACCGACACGTATGCTTCATTTAAAGTCTTGGCTAACACTTTCTGGTACTCTGGAGAATCCATCAACAATGATAATAATGAGACTTGGTCGGGAGACTTCCAGAGCTGGTCCACTACCTCGTAGTCCGGTATTTGCATCTTTAGAAAGAAGGATTTCGCCTCTTCAGCATTTACGGGATTTTTGGTTGGGAATCGCCTTTTGGTAGAGCTATTCACCTCTTACAGGTCTGAATACTTCTTTACGGGTGGCTTTCTTGAGTTCTCCCAGTGATTTCTTTGCCTTTGTATGTTACTATTGTTTCTTGATAGTTCCATGGGATGTGACTGCAGAAGGATTCGTCATTGGGTTTTGAGGCGCTACCAACTACCACGAGCTCATTCAGTGTTGGCGGTTTAATCGGTCCCCCACCACATAAGCTCCCTTGGGTACGTATATCATCTCATTCAACTCAAATCTTCTTGGGGGACTCCGGAATTGGCTATTTTTCTTGATGACCCTGTGGGATGTAAAGGATGGTTTCCTTGGCGGGTGTCGTCTCAGTTTTAGATTCAACCTTCTCCTCTGCTTCCTGGTGCATGGATTCACTCATTTTCTTTTCTTTAACCTTCTTGGGTAACCTTTGGTTTTCTATCTGCATCACCAGTGGTTATTATGACTTTTAATGTAGGGTCAATTTCTTTGTCCTCGCAAATCATCCCCATGACTGGCCCGTTGTTGTGAGCCAGTTACAGTTTATTAGTCACGTTCAGGATATCTTCATCTGTCAACGTTATTATCCTTTGTTCTATAGATCCTCCACCGCTCACTTTAGAGTCCATCAATTTTCGGTGTCATGTCCTTTGGCTCCTGAATGATAAGCAGAGCGTACACCGTGTTGATAAGAAGGAGACTTAGGGTTTTGTCTGTTTGGGGGTACGGGCTGCAAGAGACCCACTGGACCAGTTTTGGGAATAAGCTAGAGTAAGACTCCCCTATGGGCGTAAAGTTTTGTCTTCTGGGCGGCTGTCTGGGACAGAAATTGGAATTGGGAGGGCGAGGATAATAATGGTTTTTGGGGAGGCTGATTTCTTAGGGCCTGGTCTCTGTCGACCTATTGTTGTGGTCGAGCGAATGGCTGGGCGTTCATAACTGAATAGGGTTGGGGAGCATAATGCATGTCTTGATGGGGATAGTAGTGTTGAAGGGCTCTTTCTGAGAATACGGGTCTGTGAGCATGATGTCTTGTCATACCAGTGGCTCCCATTGAAGCTTATTATTTCTTTTTGTTTCTTGCGACTCCTCCTGCCCCGCCTTGGATGTCGTGGGAGGTTGCCCTTATAGCTGACTGGCTCAAAATTCTTCTTGTTTTCAAGCCATTTTCTACCATCTCGCCGATCTTGATTGCTTCCACGAAAGGTTTTCCCATTGTGACGTCATATTTTGAAAATAATCCGCTTCTTGCGCCTGGAGAAAAGCAGTGGCTGTCTCTGTCTCGTCCATGGGCAGCTTTACTCTTGACGCCTGTTCACGCCACTTGACAACATATTCTCTAAAACTTTCTGAAGGTTTGTTTTTCAGATGAGCAATGGGGTCGCCGTGACCATCATACATTTCAAACTTTGGCATTTTAAATCCCAGGGGAAGATGTACATGCGGGAACATACACAGGTCTGTGTAGGAAACGCTATTTTTCCCACTCAAGCCCTGCATGTTCTTCAAGCTCTGCTCGAGGCTTTTCATCCTTCTTTCTATCTCATCTTGTTCAGGTGTTTTAGGAGTTTTATCCTGCACTGGTGTGAGCTCATATGCTGGATGAGGATAAATGTATGTGGGGTATGAGGGAGGCTCAATATTGTAATTGAGAGTTTGAAATGTGAAAGTCGTGGGATCAAACATGGGTCTCGGCACCGCGGCTGTGTTGTGGCTGCACATGGGGGGGGGGGCGTAAAAATGTTAGGAATTGAGCCAAAGGTGACCACCTGAGGACGGGCTTCAGAAGGTGTTCTGACAAAGTTGGCTGGTATGGTAGGCTGTCCCAAGAGGATATTTGGGTGGCTAATGGGAAAAGTGGAAGTACCCCCCGACCTTGGGAAGAGCTCAGGAAATCTAGGGATGGCACTCGGAGGCTCTTTTCCATTCGCCCAAGCGTCCCACATCTCCATGACTCTAAGTCAAAGGATCCTATTTTCTTCCATTGTTGCAGATTCTGAGGCCGGGATCCCTACAGTCGGGATATCCTCTAAGATGGGAACTGCTGGAAAAGTCAATTCAGATGACATTTCTTCGCTTCCTTTTGATCTAGTAAAATATCGATGCGATGCCAGTTTACCACAAACCAACCACTGTTTCAAAAAGCCTGGGGACTTAAAACTGGAATAAAAAAAAATGGTTAGGTTGAGACGGATAACAAACAGGGAATCATATGTTGGGTGTGATGCACCTATATAGCTAGTGGGTGTCTATATGCTTGCAGTGGTCACATGTGTTATCCCGACGTTTATTCCAAACTTTCTTTTGATTTCTATTATTTGTTACCTTGCTTTGGTTTTCCTTTTTTAAGAATACGGTCGAATCCTATGAAGATTGCTTACGTATCATGCCCCGCATGAATCAGATCGAGCGTAGTTCATGAAAAGTGCGATTATTGCATAATATCCATCTCCAACCTTGCTATCATTGCATAACAATGTTCTCTTTCGGCTTTGAAGTCCCCGAGTTGCTTGGCCACTCTATTCTCAGCCATGATGACCATTCTCTTTAAAACAACAATTTCATCGTTATGCCCTTCTTTTAATTGGTCAAGGATGTGGGCTTGTTCTTCCGCACTTTTGGCCAATTGCTTCCGAACCCTGGATAACTCACGTTCCGTCTTATTCAAATCAAACCCATACTCGGTTACTTTCTACCGCAAATTTTCTATGAGTTTTTCATCCTTTGTGCTGCTGGGGTGATTTTCTGCGGCTGCTTTCATCTTCTGGATTCGGGCTTGTAATACTTTGTTTTCTTTGGTTAATCTCTTCTTTTCTCCCTCATCTACTGTGGCTTGCAAACTATTTTCAAATTGTAGCTTTTTGATTTGCTTTTCCAATCTTCCTATAGTTGTACTGTATTCATTCTTCTTGGCTAGCTAACACCATTGCTCTTGTGACGTTTCAACAAATTCTTGGAGATGTGGTCTTTTAGCAGGACGTCCAGGCTCTATTTCTTTTTTTATAGCAAGCAATTTATCCCGGTGCAACCTCGTCTTTAGATATGTTGCGTACTCGGGCACCCGATGTCAAGTATTGGCATTCGCTCCAAATGTGACGTACGACGGCTTCAAGGAATTGACCATTGGGGCTAATCTCAACCGCATGGCGACTAATATCCTCATCGCCGAGAATCATTTGGCATCTACCTAATTGCCGTAGTACTCTATATGGCGCATAATGCTGGATACTTCGGACACCCATCAGAAGAAAATGAGGCCCGGTTGCTGGCATATACACAATTTCATCCACAGAAAGCCACCCGAATGTCCACTCTATCTGATTTGTAGTGATAACCTGGAGATGCGATACCCATTCCGTGACACCCTCAATAACCTAAGCCCATCAAACCTGTTGTAGAATTCTTCTATGCAGCTCTTTGATGGTGACCTATAATTCATGAATCGAGGCTGGTGGCATAAATGCTCAATCATCCATATTTGTAACAATAAGTTACATCCCTCAAAGAAATCTCCTCCCTCTTTACAGACGGTGAGAGAACAGAAGATTTTGGATAAGATCATAGGAGTGAGGGTGCTCTTGGCCTGAGTTAGCAAAGCGCTGACGACCTCTGCTATCCGGATATCAATATTTCCATCCTTCCGCGGAAACACTACCAAACCCAAGAAGAAAACCATGAATGCAAAACATCGATGATCCTCCCATTTGAGCTGATTGACTTTGCTACAAATATGGTTTTCGGGGTTAATGTATCCCCCTATACGCCCGTACCTCTGATATATAAACTGCGAGGTATAGAAGCCGGCTGGCAGGTCCGGGTTGTGAACCTTCATACTGATATTTAAAGAGTCCAGGAACTTGTGCATAGCAAGGGCTCTCGATGCAATCAGGTATTGGTGACTCAAAGGAATTGTAGGGGCCCCAATATATCCAGTTACTTCCTCCAATATCGGTGTGAGTTCAAAATCCGAGGAGTGGAAGACATTGTGAGCCGAGTCCCAGAACGTGATCAATGCCTTTGTGATATCTCCCCTTGGGTTAATTTTCAGCAGCCCAGTAAGTCCTCTAAAATGCTTGTTGACCCTGTTTTACCCTGCCCCCCCCCCCCCCCCCCCAGGTCATTCCACCACAGGTAAAGCTCCAAGGGAATTTTGTTCATGAACATTATCATGCCATTCTGGACATTTATTAAGGTGAATTAGTATCTCAAAATTTGACTATTTGACTCCACAAAATATTAAAGCCGGTATTTGTCCTTTATGAAATTTATTTCCTAAAATCAGGGCCCAGCTTTGCAAATACGGCCATGCAGCACTTTTGAAGGAAGGTTTTAAAGCTGTGCTCGCTCGTCGTCCAAACTAAGACTTAGAGGTGACCATTTGTGTAGAATTAGCCTTCCGGCATCCCTTGTGGTAACATTCGGCTATTTCTGGCAGTAACGACATCATCCGGTTTATTTCGACAAAAGTGGATAAAATCAAAAATTTGTTTTTCTTATTTTGGTTATTTTTGCAAAAGAGAGGCTGGACATGATGGGGGTTGCCTACGTGTCTCGCTTCCGACGAGAATCAAACCGGCGTAGTTCGGGGCAAAACAATTTATCAAAACCAAAATATTATTTTTTTCTCTTTTTTTGTTTTGTGTTTTTTTTTTTTTTTTTTGAAAATGCGGTAGCATTTCGGTGCTATTCGAGCATTGGTTTTACAAATGACTATCTTATTAACTCTATTTCCTTTTATTCTCTCAAATTTCCTCTTTATTCACAAGCCGTTCAACATGCAAATCCAAAGAAAATAAATGCGCAAGTAGCACGTAATATGCATCAGGATAGTCTTTTATTTCGGGTCACCTTTCCTAGACGGACCCAACCCATGTATTGAGTCTTCTAAGTCAAATGCATGATGCAAATAAGTGTTCCTACTAGGGATCCAGCATGAAGTCAAGCTATTCTAAGCTAACAACCTTGGTATAGGGTCTAGACTGTGCACCAGAGCGGAAAACTCGAGTCGAGGAGGGGGCTACGTACCGAGAACCTAAAGGCCATCCGACTTAGTAAATTGTCCGGCCTCTTTCTTATTTTAGGGTATGAAACTAATAGAATAAGGAGTCTCAACCAGTAAGCACATCCCCGGAGGTGAGAAGTGAAGGGTTTCGTAGCAGTTTATATATACTGTTTATATATAATATCAAAGCGGTAAAGCATTTAGCACTTAGCATATAACATGTAGGAAAATCATAAGAAGCCAAATATTACAGTTATTCCAAGCTCAAATTCTTGAAACCTAACCCAGTGATTCTGGGTTCTTTCCCCAGCAGAGTCGCCAGAGCTGTCATATCTCCTTTTTACACGGCTACCCCGAAGGATGACACGTATAACGGAGTTTTTCCAATTAAAGTGACATTATTCGAAATGAGATTGTTTATTTATTTAGAGTCGTCACTTGGGATAGCGTTGGCATTTTGGTGCCCAAGTCGCCGGTTTATTTTGAATCCTAAATCGAGAAAATTTTCGACTACCCAAATGGAGTCAGCGAACAAGAAAAATGCTAAGTAAGGACTTCTGTGGACTCGAGGGAAGGTGTTAGGCACCCCGGATCCCGTGGTTCTAGAACATTCAGTTAAACTATAATAAATGGCTAATTTTTTTATTTTACACATGTTCATCCTAAAATGCACATTGATTACTTACACTGCTTTTAATGCTTTTTAAGGAAATTTGTGATGCCGCTAAAATATATCGCGGATCACGTCACATAAATGCACACGTAGTTTTTGATATCTTTCTACCTCATCGGAATTTAGATTTGGGTGACATAAATGCGGACGCGTAATTAAGAATATGAAATTATTAAATACGTGCCTAAAGCAATTAACGTATTATTATCTTTGCGGGAAGCCGTGGAATTTGCTAAGCGACATCTCCCGAATCTCTACGCATTTTAGTGTAAATATGTCACAAGGGGTGCGTAATATATAGGGTTGGTCTGATGCTGCGCATCTCGTATATTATTATTTTTAAAAAGCTAGTCCTAAACAAACCAGGATTCTATTAAATTTTCCTCTAAAAGTTGTAACTAGCTAACATGGGAGCTCGGACTATCAAACTCAAGTCTACACTTGACTTATAAAATAAACCTTTTATTCCAATATGTGACTTGATTCGAAAAGGCCAAATTTAACTTGGTCAAGTTTTAATCAAAGCTGGCTGATACGGACAATCCGCATTTGGGTCTTCAAATAATCCCAAATTCGAAAGGGACATGGAAACAGGGCCCATGACACCCTGGCCCTTAGTAATGTAACAAAGAAGCATCCTTAGATTTCAGTGATACGAAAATAAGCCACAGTTGGACTACATTATTGCCTGATTATCTTGTGCTAAAAAGGTTCAATAAGTATGCAAATGCCTGCAATCTTACAGAACTTTATGTTATAACATAATCGAAACATTAACTTGTTTTTTCCCTCTATATCTGAATGATAGATAACCCAAATGAATATGCAGAGTTAGAGCCGAAATGTCAAGTTTGTGAAAGCATATTGACCAATTCAAAAATTCAATGAAAACTTGCTGACATGATGCTTGGCTACAGTATCTATTTATTTCTAACTACTCTATAATCTAAATGAGATTATGCTACAACTTGTGTATTACTTATAAAATCAAGCATAACAGTTCAAACAGTCCATTTTATACAACAATGAATAGCGTTTTGATCAAAGCTATCAGATTAAATACAAAACAAAATTCATTTTGAACAAATTGGAGTAGTCTAATAGAGGCAAAACAGGCTCTTCGTTGTGTTTTCTTTAATACAAAACAGTCGTACATGTGAGTTCAATCCAACCCATACTTGGAGTTTTAGATGTACCTAGGGTTATAATGATCAAAAGAGAAAGGCGTTAGCAATGTTTCAGCAAACTCAAGTAGCAATATAGTGACAGAAATCAAGCAGCTCGACTAATATTGTAAACCCAAAAAATAATCGTTAATTAGCCTAGGAAAGCTTCCAAACCAATCAAAAATAATCGAATCAAACCAACACAACTTAAATAAAAACTATCTGACTTGAGATCAAACCCAAAATAGATTATGAGGTTCTAACACTTTTAAAACACCCATATTTCAAGTTGTTTTCATCTTATATATCTAAAATTCTAATCAGCAGGTGAGAATTTGATATTACCCGAAAAGAAGAGACATAATGGGATTTTTAGATTAAGAAACTTTGGAATTTTTCCAGGGATTTTTCAGACTTCAAACCTTGGAAATTTCAGGGATTTTCAGCCTTGTTAATGAAGGCACTCACTTGCCTATTTATAACTCCAACTTAGGACAACCCCTTTCTTTTGTGTTTATTCCACAACCCCTTCCCCATTTCTTAAAATTGTTCACTTAGTCCCTCATTTTCTAGCTTGTGCCTCAAGTCTTATCAGAAAATTAGTGTTTGAACCTCCTATTAGAAGGTTCCAAGTGTCTGTTGCAAGATTCCTATACCCAAATACCCTTATTGCCCTTTTCCTTTCCCCTCAATTACTCAGCCTAACCAATTACGCCCTAATTCTTATCAAGTTGGTCAAAAATTGACTATAGTTAATTTACTTAAAGTAATAAGCGTGATTCAACCCCGACCCAACCCAATCTGATTATCACCCTAACTAAACTGAGCCAAAATGTAAGAATAAACTGGATACTAGATGTAAAGGAGACTGAAGTTACATCAATTATTTTAACAAAGATCAAAAGCAAACATAATCAACAAAGTTGAAGACCTCAACACTAACTAAATGCTGAACCAGAGTCATGTAATCGAAACATAATCAAAAATCCCAAATTAATCCTAAAACATGCAGGTTGGAACAATCACATCTTATTAAACCAACTTTATCCTCAACTATTTGATTCAAATTACTCAAATATCATGTTCATGGATCACCATAGAACGAATCAATCTATAAAGAAAAACTAGAAGTCCAATCAATAAGGAATCATTCAAAGGGGATCATCAACGACTTTAAACAGAGGAACATAATTCTGAATGAACTAAAATTCGAAATAAAGATAACAGAAGATCATTATCAAATAATCAAGAACAAACAGCAAAGAACAAACATGCAACAACAAGATGAAAAGAAAATGAACAGGGAGACTTGGCTTAGTGACCAGCATAGACCCAAAATCCATTACCCTTTAAACTTTAGGGTTTCTGGCCATCCGTTGATTTTAAATTTGGGAGGTTCTTTTGACATTTGAGAGAGACTGATATGAAGTTCAAGAGGAAGAGAGTGAAAATAATACAAAGTGTAAGATTGATGGGTTTAGAATAGGTTGGACTTCAGACCGGTTTTTGATTTAATTTTTGACAAGAACCAGTCATGTTCAAGGGTTACTGGTTATAGATTCATGGAGGGGGAGGTGAGAGGGTTGTGTGGTGTCAATTTCACGAAATTCCGGGGAGGTTGAGGATTTGGTCAGAGCTTTGAACGGATATTCGAGGTGATTGGGTAAAGTTTGAAACAAAATTGAGCCTGGTTCCGTTATGGGGATGGGGTAAGGAACCTAGGGTGTTATTTTGGAGGGCTTTGGCAGTGGCGCCACCTTAGGCTGCGAGTTGGCGTCTGTTATTTTGAATATTCGAGGAGTTGGAATGACATTTGAGGAGTGATTTTAAGGGTATTGGAAAGAGGAGGAAGAGGTGATTGAGTGGTGTGTGTTTGGGTGAGTTTGAAGGTGCGGCGGCGGCGGCAACGATTTTTGGCCGACGACAATGAGGCGGAAGGTGGCGGAGACGATGGGTAAGAGAAAGGAGATATTTGGTCTCTAGGGTTTGTATTGGCTTCAGAAATGTTTATTTAATTCTAAACATCAAACCAAGGCCATTGGATCCTGACTTATGAACGGTTGTGATCACACGCCCAAAAACGACATCGTTTTGGGGCGTCTCTAATGAGAGACTGGGTCTGTGATGGGTTTGGGCCGGTTTTGGTTGGTTTGGACGGGTAGGGAGTATTTTAATTTGGGTCATCCAGCTTTGGCCCAATTATAAGGCCAGCCTGATTTATCTTTTTTTCAATTCTTTTTCAATTATCCAATTGTTCAGTTATTTTTTCAAATTTTTAAAAAAAACTCAGCTAAAATTAAATCTGAAAAGTTATTCAAAACTGTTACATTACAATTAAACTACTATTATTTAAAATAAAAATTAAAACAAATCAAATTTTTCTTTGTGATTTTTATTTGTAAAAGCCTAATTAGTAATTAATCTAACAAAATCATGTAAAAATCAAATCCTAAAACGCTCGTGCAATTTCTGTATTTTTATGGCTTATCATGCAGTCACATATAAAAATACACACAAACATGCGATTAAATCCTAAAAATCGAATAATAAAAGGAGAAATCCTAACTCTGAGAATTCTGTATGAGTAATTTTAACGAGGCAAAAATCACGTGCTCACAAGGACGAAATGCGAACTAAAGTAGAGTTATGACCAAACAGAGGAGTTATCTATTCGAGCCTCAGACTGACCGATGCGGGGTTTTGAGGTTGAGGCATGGGCTTGTGCTTGAACTATTGGGGATAATAAGGGAAGGGCTAATAGTTAGGATATAATTAAGGGAGGCAGTTTATAGCTAATGATAAGCAATAAATGAACAAGAAGTATGAAAGTAGTAAATAGTATTGAGAGAGTATATTATAGAGAGAGAGAGTTATTATTTATCTCCTATAAAATAGTTGGAGCAACTACCGATCCTCTACAAAATGGTAAGGATCCCCGTTATATAGAAGAGGAATCCTAACATAATACAAAAATCATTAATTGTGAAGATATGGAGATGGAATGGCTAGACATGACACCTGATATGGGTTCAGGGCCGGCCAGCTAGGTTTTTTCAAGATCAGCTGTTAACTTTGGTAACTCCCCATTTTTATTCTATCCTCAGACGATGTTCCCTTCAAGCTGGGAGTCAATGAGTCTCGAGGGAGGGAACTTGGTCACATCTTTGCAACCTCGAGGCCTCGAGATGAACTTCTGAAATGAGCTAATAGCAAGAAATTAAACCCTCTGATTTTGCCACATACAAATAGTCTCTAAATTTCCTAGAACAAAGCGATGGGAAACAATTTTGATGCCCAACTCATTAGGCTCCCCATGACGACATCAATCTGATGATGCAAGCCTCCATGATTAATGAAACATTTTGCCATTTTGCTTTTCAAGACCATTCAATGCGCTGCAGTTTCTCATTCTTCATAGCCATAATGTCGCCTTCGATTTATCTCTCACGTATTTATTGAATGCGCCTGTCATTACATTTTTCGAGGGCGATAATAGAACCATCGGTTACATTGCCCCTCTTTTTATAAATGGGGGCCTCCCGGCATGAGACTCTTACCTAACTATCTTTCCATAACAATCCATTCCTCCTTTCTCCCTATATTTATTTTTTGTCGTTCACCATGTTTGACGCCCATGGTCTCAAGGTTTTATGGAGATATCTGGCATGCTACAGCCTATCTTCCGGACATTCTTTGGTCGAGCGACATTATGTTATTTTTATGTTATTGTTGTTGCTATCCTCGTTGGCTTGGGACGATGAAGCAAAGGGCCGATTTCCTCTGACCCAAGGAAATATTTGGATTATACACTTCTACTCATGAGGGGGCTCAGGTTACACACTGCTGCTCACCTCCCATGACTATTCGGTATGGCGCCTCTCTCACTTCATTTCCGTAGAGTGAGGTGGGACTATCTACTATCTTTTGCATCCCACACTAAGGCAACATCTCAAGAAGTGGCTTTACAATAATAGCCCGACAAAATCTATACTAGCCAGATTTTTTACCCAACCACTTCTTCATTCCTTCCTTCCTTTTCCGTGGCACTTTGCTCTTCTCTATCACTTTCCTATTTAACGTCTCCCCTTTTGAAGATGCCATTCCTGGGAATCGAGATAAGACTCCTAAAGAGATTGCAGTTGGAATATATTGTTTTTGAGAACGCTTTCTTGAGAAGATGATATCCGAAAATGTTGCTATTGAGGATGCACCTTTGAGAATAGGCTAGGCTCTTAGGCTTTTATTATTTGTACATCCTTCTTCTTTTTTGTTTCCGTGTAGGGACCCCTTGTGGGCTTTTGTAATCATATGTAAGGACTCCTTGAGGGCTGTTATAAGTGAATGTTTGTGAATATAAAGATATTTTTTTGAGTTCTGCCTTTGATGCATGCTGTAATATTTTATATTTGTGGGGACTTCTAATGTATGCCTCTGCTATTGTCAATATTTAACTCGGATGCGAGTATTACTTCTTGTTTTTGGTTGATGAAATGGCTCATTTATGAGACCACCATCGTTTCTCAGACCAAGCCTGAATTATTTTGATAGACTCGAGCCGTTAGTACCCTCGAGTTACATGAAGATAGCACGTTGAGCTTTGAAATTTTTGAGAGCGGTCTCTGAGTGAGGATCAACTTCAGGCTCCTGGAGCTTTGAACTTGATGAAGATAATTTTCAAGGCATTGTAGATAAACCTCCACTAAGGGGTTTCCCATATTTAAGAGATGTCCTGAGGTCGAGCCCTCATGGATGGAGCTCGAAGTGTTTATTTTCCTTCTTGAGAGGAAAACTACGAGATCGGGTACCATCTCAAACTCTGTAATGGTGGTGAAACATTTTTGAAGCCTAACTTCTTTTTGATGGAGGTCCTCAATGCCGGGTACCACCTCGTGACTAGAGATGGCGTCGTTGGCTTATTGAAGCCTAACATTTTTGTATGGAGGTCCTCGAGGTAATGGACCACCTTGGGACTCGAGATGATGTCGTTGGCTTCTTGAAGCCGAACTTCTTTTTGATAGAGGTCCTCAAGGTCGGGTACCACTTCGGGACTAGAGATGCTGCTGCTGGCTGCTTAAAGCCTATGTTCTTTTTGATGTAGGTCCTCGAGGTCGGGTACTACCGCGGGAGTGGAGATGATACCGTGGGCTCCTTGAAGCCTAACTTCTTTTTTTGATGGAGGTCTTTGAGGTAGGGTACTACCTAAAGACTATAGATAATTGCGTTGTTTTCTTAAAGCCTAACGTCTTGA
Organism: Nicotiana benthamiana; assembly: GCA_034376525.1. NCBI lineage: Eukaryota > Viridiplantae > Streptophyta > Magnoliopsida > Solanales > Solanaceae > Nicotiana > Nicotiana benthamiana. The sequence continues at coordinate 109,700,535 of CM067332.1, read as the reverse complement.
TGATGGAGATCTTAGAGGTCTGGTACCACCTCAAGACTTGCTTCGAAGTCATTGGCCTCCCAGGACCTATCTTGAGTAGGCAGATCATTTTTGTTTTTGCATATATATGGGTTGCTTCCGCTTCTTGGGAGATCCCATTTTTTTTAGATAGTTATCTTCCATTTAGGTGTTGAGTTCTTCGTTAACTTAGTACTAGAGTGTTTAAGTATATTCCCGTTTTAGCTCTCTAGTATTTCCATAACCATGACTGCTACCTTGGGGTTTGCCTGACAGAGAGAGGAGAGTTCCACTCCCAACCTTTAGGATCCACAGGAATTTACCTTGAAGACTATGTCTTTGATAAGAGAAGAGCACCTCGAGTTAGTGAGGAGAGACTGCAGATGGGGAGAGGGGGTTGGATTACAGGTGCTTCCGCCAGATGAGTGTATCACGGACCCTACCGATGGATTCTTGAATGTGTACACGTATCCCTTCATAAGGGGATCCATTGATAGGGGTGTGCTTGACTTATGTTTAAAGTATTGAGTCATATTACCGCAAATACACCCGTTTATTTGGTGAAGATTGTTAATGATGAGGTTCTTTGTGGAGAAGGTAGGGCTTGAATTCACTTTCAACCATCTTGTTAGGCTGTATTGTCCCTTTCATCACTGAGGCCTACTAACCTTGCGATGCCATTCATCCACGCCCTTTGTTGTTGATGATAAGGATGATGGAGATTGGGAGTAGATTAGTCTGTTCTTCTGGGTCCGGATGACTAACGTTATCCCTATGGAACTTATCCCATTCCTAGAGGAATGAAATTATGCACTTGAGTTGAGCGTCCAGTACTTTCTCAGATTTGATCATGGTGAACGCTAGTTTAATAACCGTGTTTCTGAAGCAATTTCATGGGCGCCGAGTGATGTTCCTAATATGCTTGGTTGGGTCCATAAGCCGGTGACCCACTCGACTTGTGATGAACATAGGTGGCGAGCTGTGTCCCAGGGAATATGGGAAGCAACAAATCACAGTGTATGCGCATACTACTCTTTCCTAGTCCCTTAATCATTTGGAGAGACATTTTTCCCTTTTCACATATTAATCTTACCATCGCAGGTATAACAAAGTCTCCAGAGGCGAGGCTGTGCTCCTCCAGATAGGGTGAGGGTTTACCAGCTTCCAGATAAAGGACGATAATATATGGGACATGTACTTGTAGGGAGATGGCGCTCGCAGCGAGGCAAAATGGGGCCGAGTCTTTGAGAAGAAAACATCGTCCAAGCCTGCTGCATTTGAAGTTTCTGGTTCTGGAGAGATAGTTTCTAACAACGATCGTGCTTCGACCGGGATTGATTCATCTTGGGCCAAGGGGACTAGATTAACAGAGGTGTGCTCAGCCTTCGAGGAAGTGTGTCAGCTTGACTTTGCGGTGAGCTTTGGCAAAGGCCTTTCGAATCTTGCGTCTTCCCTTCTTTATCGAGTTTTTCTTTTGTAGGTCTTTGATAGTCTTACATTTGAGCTTCTCATTTATGGATCTAGGCTCCGAAAAGCTCTAGATGAGGGTAGGTCCTTTAGGCTCCTTTGCAAGGAGAAGGAAGTTGAGTTGGCACGCTATCGATATGAGGCGTACCTGAGCTCGAATTACGCAAGCTATTTGATGGAGCAGGTAACTTCCTATCCCGGGTGAGTACATGTTTTGCTTTTTAATTTCTAAGGTTAACTCTTCGCCTATCCCAGCTGCAAAAAAGATGGAGGCCCTGGAACATCTTAGGGGTGAAGCTGACCAAATCAAGAATGATTGCGGTGAGCTAAAAGCCCGGGCGTAGGTTCAAGCTTCAAAAGAGAAAGGTGCCTTGGCTAAAGTCCCTACCTTCGAGGTCCAACTCTTCTTGGCTCATGATAATGCTTTAGTTCAAATGGATATGATCACAAAGCTTGAATCCAAACTTTTGAAGGTCAGGGCTAATATTGTTGATGCCCAGGCAGAAGCGACACTGAGCTGGACTAAGGCCAATCAGGAGATGACAATTTATTTAAAGGATGCTACTGATGCCCAAGCCATGTTGAAGAGGGTCCTCGATCATGAAGAGAGGATCAAACAATATGCTCGTTGCAAATCCCAAAGAAGGGTTCTCGAGGAGATCGGTTCCAAGGGTTTTGTTCTCTTGGAAGAGTTGGCACGAGCGAAGGCGAGCGAGCGTGGTGCTTGATTACTCCTGTACGATGCTAAGGAGAGTGAAGACGAGGCTGATAGGGTTTAGCCCTCAGGGGCGAGGCATATACTTTGCCACTTTGTATGTAATATCTTCAGAGTGTGTTTGTAGATGGAGGATGTGCTTTTCGCATATGTAAATAAAAAAAACTTGCATCTTTATTTCTTGTATACCCCTTTCTGTTTCACCTTTGGCCGGGTGAATTATTTCCAGAGTTGGTGAGAATCCTTAGATTCGTGATATGGCCCTAGGGCTCATTTAGGTAGTACTGGGGTCTCTTACGCGCTCGATCGATGTGACATTTAATGTAAGATGGTGTTAGAGCTCTTATGCTTTTGCTCAACTGTTTTGAGTTTTGTTTTTAAGTCAGGCTTTGACTCAAGCTCATTTGACCCTCAAGCTTTTGTGTTTTCATTGGCGGGAGACAATGGCTCTTATACCTTTGATCAAAGCGATCTTTTGTGTGCATGAAAATTAGGCCTGTTAGGCTGGAAAAGATGGCTCTCGCGCTTTGCCCTTAGGTATGTCTAGTTTTTATTTTAAGTTTAGTCCCTAAGTTGGGTTACGACATGAGCTTATTTGACCTTCAAGTTTTATATTTGTGTTAGCTGGCGACGATGGCTTTTACACTTCGCCCTTAGGCATGTGTAGTTAATGATTTTAGGTTCAATTTTCGAGTCGGGTTACGACTCGAGATCATTCGACCCTCAAGCTTTGTATTTGTGTGGGCTGGCAGTAATGGCTCTTACACTTTTCCCTTAGGCATGTACACTTTTCCCTTACGCATGTGTAGTTAACTTTTTCGGGTTTAGTTTCTGAGTCTGGTTACAACTCGAGCTCATTTTACCCTTAAGTTTTGTATTTGCGTGGGCTGGCAAAAATGGCTCTTATGCCTTGGGTCAAAGCGACCTTTTATGTGTGTGGCCCTGAGGTTTGTTAGGCCGGCGACTATGGCTCTTATGCTTTTTCCTTAAGCATATGTAGGCTTTTTTCCTTTTCATTAAGGACTTCTGCAATGATTTTCCTGACCCGTTGTCAGTTCGGGAATAACCTCAGTTTCAAATAATTTGTGGCAATGTTCAAGCAACTCAGAAGGTTTGGCTCGTAGGATAAGTAGCTCCAAGCCTTATGATTTGGAGCTGACATGGTCAACTCTCTTTTGCTTGTCGAGGGTAGCATGTTTAACCGATTATTTTTGAAGTAGATTCGATGTAATGTCCTATGAGTTTTTAGCGACGGTTGGCCGTCCCCGGGTCACGTTAATTTGGCTGGTACTGCCATATGACTGGAGTTATTTATGTTTGGCCGGAGCAATTTTTGGTCCCAAGTATGGTGGTTTAGGCGTCTATATCGAGGGTATGACTTTTTTGGGATCTTACAAATTTGATATATTGACTAAAACTTGGGATAGAGTTTATTGTTGTAGTAAGGTCTTAAAATACTTTCATGTTTTTTGAGGTCTTACAATTTTTGTTGATACATGGTACAAGTATGATTCATGCCTTTCTTTAGGTCTTACAGTTTTTGTTGATACTTGGTACAAGTATAATTCATGCCTTATTTGAGGTCTTACAATTTGTGTTGTTGCCTTGTGTAAGTTTTACAAGATTGAGTCTTCCCGTTTGGGGTCTTACGACCTCGAGTTTTTTTAATGAATGCTGATTGGTGACAGTCTCCTTGTCATCGAGTTTGTTTAGGCTCGGAAGTTGTTACTCGTGATGTTGGAATTGCCTTGTTGAGGGCTTATGATTTGGAGATTCCGACCCTGAGGTCACGATGCTAGTCTACGAGTGTTCAGGATGTTTTTCTTTCCTGGAGATGTTTCATAATTATTGCGCTACTTCATTGAGGGCTTATGAGTTTGGAGCTCTGACCCTGAGGCTATGCGGGTGCCTAGTGATTAACGCCAATCTTCGAGTATTTCGAGGTGTTCTTGGTGGAGGGATCTTTGTTGTCAAAATGTTGAGTTTCCTTAGGAGTATGAGATGCTTTGACGAAAGATATTCTTTGATTGCTCAAGTACATGTCGTTTTGTAATCGTAGGTCCGGCTCATATGGACACAGTTCATTTGACAGTTTGTCCTGGTGCATAATTCTCTATTGCAACCTTGTTCTTCGTTCTTTGGTTTTTCCGAGTGGATGCTCTTTTGAGGGATGCCCTCCAGTGTTCAGGTTGATTGCAAAAGAAGCCTTGTACACTTGTTGGGTCTTTCTTAGGTAGCGTGTGGATGTTGCCTCGTTAAAAACCTTGTCGATAAAACCCTCTCCGGGACAAAAAACTCGATCAAAGGAAAAGAGTGCAACAAATGCATTAGAGGCCTTGAGGTCTTTCGGTTGGGTTAGCACATTCGATTGCTCTGATCGTGAATCCATATGAGTTAGTGTAAAATAATGAAAAGGGAGGTGGTCATACCTTTTCATGGGATGCGCCAACGTTGTTCTGAGGTCTGATGTGTCCTTGTTGCTCCTAGAGAGGACTCGGTATGGTCCTTCGCTATGTTTAATCGGGCTTAGCCGAAGGTGTAGTTTGATTATCCTTTGGCTCTTTCAAGAATGGATATATTGGTGCCGGCACTACGTCATGCTCCGCAAACGTTTCCCTTGACACGTGTTGTTCCTCGTAGATGGTTTTAACCCCATCCTTTGTTTGGAATTTCATCATTTGGTGGATGGTGGAGGGTACCGCTCTCATATAGTGTATCCACGATCACTTGAATAAGGCAGTGCATCTCATTTCTCCTATAATGACATAGAACTTGACATTTAGGGTCGTGCCTGCCACGCTGGCCAGGAGAGTGATCTCTCCTTTCGTTCTTTCACTCGCCATGTTAAATAAGTTAGGAACTCAAGTGGCAGGAAGGATTTGGTCTAGCAGTCCGAGCTGCTCTATTACCCTCAACCTGATAATGTTGGCCGAGCTTCTTGGATCCACGAGTAGACAATTTATTTGAAACGAATTAACATGGAAAGAATTACTAGTGCATCGTTATGATGTTGGGACAAGGTTTCAGAGTCCCCCTCACATTATTCTTGGATACACTACATGAGAGTGGCATCTTCAGGTAAATATCCCCGGGTTCGCTTTTCTCTGGTGATGGATATTTTTTTCCTTCTCATCACGGGTTCTTGGGAAGTGTCGACGACCCTCAATATCATATGGATATCATTTGGTGGCTTATTTGTTTTCTTCTTCTTGGCCGCCTCTCTTTCTTATAATCGATTTTTAGCTCGGCCGTTGTGGAATTCTTGAAGGTGACCATTGTCGAGTAGACGTGCTGCCTCTTCCTGGAGTTGGCGGCAATCTTCGGTCCCGTGTCCATGTGCATTGTGAAAATCGCAGTTCCTTTTTGAAGGATCTAATGCACATGCCTGGGTGTTATGGCGTCCCTGATTTTGTTGATGGTGAACACGATGTTCGATATGTCAACATTGAAGTTGTATTCTTTCAAGCGAGGAACCTTAGTTTGCCCCACTTTTCTGTCAAGCTCGGCTCTATTGAGGAGTTTCCGAGGGTCCTGACCTTGGTCTATCCTTCGGTCATTGCAAGGTGGGTTGTGCCTCGGAGCGTTTCTCATGTCTTCAAAGTACAACTGGTATCTTTCTTTGTTTGGTTTTATCTCCTTCGCCAGGAGCCTGCTTGGGTACACTGAGTCAGAGGAGGCTCCCAACTAGTCATCTTCGGCCCTAATTTTTGATTGGCACCTGTTGTGGACGTCCGACCAAGTCACAGCAAAATACTCGATCAAATGATGTTTCAACTATCTTGAAGCCACCGAGCTTCATTCGTTCGGAACATGTATGAAAGCCTACACTGTCCAGTCATCAAAGATTGGCGGTAGCTCCATCCATTACATTTGAAAGCAAGATACTCATTCTTACAGCATCTCATTCTCCCTTTGCTTAGTTTTGAAAATGTAGGATTTCCTCGTTTCTACTTTAATGGCACCGACATGTGCCTATACAAAGGAGTGTACTAGCATGGCGAATAAATCTATGGAGTTAGGAGCCAAGTTGTGGTACCACATCTTGGCTCCCTTCAGGAGTGTTTCTCCAAACATTTTCACCAATATGGACTCGATCTCTTTGTTTTTTATGTCATTTCCCTTAATCGAACAAGTGTATGTAGTAATGTGTTCATTGGGGTCTGAGGTCCCATTGTACTTTGGGAGTTCCGACATTCTGAACATCTTTGGAGTGGGTTTTGGGGCCGCTACCTTGGGTAATGGCCTTTGTATGAACTTCTTTGAATCCACACCTTTTAGGACGGGGGTGCCCCGGGTGTTTGGTCGACCCTTAAGTTGTAGCTTTCGACCTTCTTGTCATTGGCTGCTATCATTTTCTCGCCCGGCTTGATCCTTTTGGTGAGGTCCTCGAGCAATTTTGCGATGGTAGGATGGACTACCGATCCATTATTTCTCGATCGCTCTGGTACCTTTTTGCCTGGAGGAGTAGTTCCCGGTACCACTGTGCTTGGAGTTTTTGGGTGGCTTTTACAGCTGAGCATTAGCCAGCTATTGTGCCTTGTTCTATGCTTCTATTAGTATGTGAGGTTTTGTCGACCTGCTGTGCGTCGTGTGAACCTGCGCCTGCTGGGATTGGTCCAGGTGTGCTCTCGGGGTTGGTTTCGTGGTGGTGCACCTGCAATCGAAATAACCACACTATTTTCTCCATGTTGTTGAAGGTCATCAATTTCAATCCTGTTTACTAAGCCAGACATTTTGAATTGAAATGACAGATCTTGGACAAGAAAAAGTGTGAAAGATAACTTTCTTTGTCTAACGAAACCAGTAAGATAATAATCACTATTATTTTTAGTCCCATGGTGGGTGCCAAACTATTTACTATGAAAATGGTAATAACAATTAAATTTGTTGATGGGACTCTAAAAATACATGATCTATTATAATGCTAGTTGTTTAAGTAGTTGAAGCTTGGTATGTGAAGTTTAAGGACGAAATGATACATCCCATGTTTTCTCAAATTTTCTTATGGTGAAGGCTAGTCTTGTAAGTGGGGTTTTTTATCTTTTCTGGTTTCATGGCCGCCGAGCGATGTTCCTGATCTGCCTGGTTGGGTTCGTTAGATGGCGACCCACTCGACTTGAGAGGAGCAAATGGAGAACTTCATTTCGGGGCAGATAGGAAGCAAAACATCTCGGTTTGTGTTGATACTATTTTTTCCTTTCCTTTCATTCATTTGGAGAGACATTTTCCCTTTCTTTGCATTAATCTTGCTGCCATAGGTATTGGAGAGCCTTATGAGGTGAGGCCGTTCTCCGGAGAGGGGGAGGGAATGCCAGCTCTCGGGCTAAAGACTGACAATAATAAGCGGGATATACATCCATAGGGCGATGGCACCCAGAGTAAGGCAAAATGGGGCCAGGGCTTTGAGATGGAAGAATTATCTAAGCATGTTGCACCCTAGTTGATTCTAGAATAGTGGTTTCTCAAATCGACCATTCCTCGACTGGAATCGATTCTTTAAGGGCTGAGGATCTTAACTAATAGATGTGCGCTCGATCTTCGAGGAAGTCTGACGTCTTCACTTTGCAGTGAGTTTCGACATACGCCTTTTGAATCCTGATTCTTCCTTTCCTTACGGAGTATTCTTTTGCAAGCCATTGACAGGCTTAGGTCCGAGCTGCTCTTCTATGGAGCCAAGATTCGAAAAGCTCTAGGTGAAGATAGATCCCTTAAGCTCCTTTACGAGGAAAAAGGAAGTCGAGATGGAACGTTTGTGATATCAGGGATGCCGAAGCTCGAATTATGAGAGCTACTTGATGGAGTAGATAATTTTTTGTCCCAGGTGAGTATAGGTTCCGCCTTTTGGCTTATAAGTGTAACACTACATCTATCCCAGTTGCAAAAAAATACGGAAGCCTTGGATGTTCTTGGGAATAAAGTTGGCCGAGCCAAGAATGATTTTGACGAGTGTAGAGTTCGGGTGGAGGTTAAGGCTCCATAGGAGAAGGGCGCCTTTGCTAAAGTTTCTGCCTTCGAGGTTCAACTCCACTTAGGTCATGACAATGCTTTTGTTCAAGCGGATATGATCATGAAGCTTGAATCCGAGATTTTGTGGGTCAAGGCTGAGATCGTTGATGCCCGGACCTGAGCAGTACTGAGTCAAACTAAGGCTGATCAGGAGATGGAAATTTGTTTAAAGGACGCTGCTGATGCTCAAGCCTAGTTGAGGACGGTCCTTAATTATAAAGAGAGGATGAAAGAATATGCCTGTTGCAAGTCTCGAAGAAATCTTCTCGATGAGATCCATGCTAGGGGTTTTGTCCTATCGGAAGAGTTGGCACGAGCGAGGGCGGATGTGCTTGATGCTTGGTTACTCTTTCCGACATCAAAGAGAGTGACGATGAGGCCATTTGGCCGTAGCTCCCAGGGGTAGGGTCTAGACCATGTTTGTATATGGAGAATGTGTTTTTTTGCGCATGTGTATAAAAGAATACCTTGTGGCTTTACTTCTTCTATACCCTTTTCTGTTTTAGATTCGTCCAGGTGAATTGGTTTTGATGTCGGTGAGAATCCATAGATTTATGATATTGTCCTAGGGCTCATTAGGCTATCCCAGGGGCTCTTACGCGCTCGGTCGATGTGACCTTTAGTATTAGCTGGCATTTAAGCTCTTATGCTTTTGCTCAACTATTTTGGCTTTACTCCCTAAGTTGGATTCCGACTTGGACCTATTTAACCCTTAAGCTTTTATGTTTGCATGGCTGGTGACAATGGCTCTTACGCCTTTGATCGAAGCGATCTTTTATGTGTATGGCTCTGAGGCTCATTAGGCCGGTGACAATGGCTATTACGCTCCGCCCTGAGGCATATGTGGTTAACTATTTTGGTTCAGTCTTCGAGTTGGGTTTCGACTCGAGCTCAATCGATCCTCAATTTTTCATATTCGTGTGAGATGGTGATAATAGTTCTTACATTTTGGGCTGATGTGGCCTTTTATGCGGGCGTGCGACGATGGCTCTTGCGCCTTAGGCCGAAGCGACCTTTTAATGTAAGCTGGCAATAATAGATCTTATGATTTGGGTTGAAGAGACCTTTATTTGGGTTTATTTCCTTCTCGTTAAAGGCTTTTGAAGTAATTTTAGCTTGACCCATCGTCGGTGCGAGAAGAACCCCGATTTCAAGTCGTATTGCGGCGATGTTCGAGCACCTAGGGAGGTTTGGCTGTAGGGATGAGTAGCTCAAATCCTTTGATTTAAGGCTAACATGGTCGAAGCTCTTTTGCCTATGCCGAGGGTAGCCTATTTAACCAGTTTTTTTTAAGTAGATTCGAAGTAATGGCCTGTGATTTTATAGCGACAGTCTGGCATCCCTGAGTCGCGTTAGTTTGGATGGTATTTAGGGGTCTTACAAATTCGATATATAACCTAAACTTCGGGATTGTGTTTATGCCTATAGTAAGGTCTTCAAAATTTTCATGAGTTTTTGGAGGTCTTACAATATTGGATACTTGGTACAAGTATGGTTCATGCCTTTCTTGAGGTCTTATATATTTATGTTGCCTTATGTAGGTCTTATGAGAGTGAGTCTGCCCGCTAAGGTCTTACGGCCTCAGGTCTTTTAATGAATAGCGTTAGGCGACAGTCCCCGAGTGATCGAGGTTATTCTGGCTCAAGAGCCGTTACTCGTAAACTTGATATTGCCTTATTGTAGGCTTACAATTTTGGAGATCCCGGCCATGAGGTCATGCAATTTTGGAGATATCACAGCCAGTCTCCGAGTGTGTGGGAGACCTTAGTTTTGGAGATGTTTTTCTTTATTTTAATGTTGCCCTATTGGGGGCTTATGACTTCAAAGCTCCGACCCAGGGGTCATTCAAACATCTAAATATTGAATGGAGATTGGTAATAATCCTAGAGTCATCGAGGGTATTCTGGCTCAAGAGCCGTTATTCGTAAACTTGGTATTGCCTCATTGAGGGCTTTCAATTTTTGAGATTCCAACCCTGAGTATGTGATTCTGAATTGTTGTTGTCAGTCTCCAAGTATATAGAACATTTTTTATGGAGGAATTGTTTCGGTGAAAATGCTGAGTTTCCTTTGGAGTATAAGGTGCTTCGAAAAAAGGTATTCTTTTATTGCTCGGCAAAAGTATACATTGTTTCGTTGTCGGGGGACGGACTATATAGGCACGGTTCGTTCGACCATTTAGCCCGATACATCATTTTACTATTAAGACCCTAGGGGAATGCCCTCCAGTATTAGGGGTTGATTGAAAAAGAAGCTTCGAATACTTTTTGATCCTTCCTTAGGTAGCATGTGGATGTTTCCTCATTAAATACCTTGCTGGTAAAAACCTTCGCCGGGATAAAAACTCGATCGAAGGAAAAGAGTGAAACATATGCTTTAAAACCTTAAAGTCTTTATGCTGGGTCGCCATTTTGACTGCTTTGATTGGGCTCCTGCATAAGGTTTATTGTGAAATAAAAATGAAAAGGGATATGGTTATACCTTAGCATGGGATACACCAACAATTTTCTGAGGTCTGATATGTCCCGATCGCAAATGAGGACACGGTACGATCGTCTTCTATGTTTAATCGGGCTTAATCCGAGATGTAGTTTGATTACCTTTAGCTCTTTCGTGAGTGGAGTTATTGGGCCGGTGCCTCACCGTGCACTGCAAATATTTCCCTTGTCACGACCTGTTCCCTATCGACGGTTTTATTCGTGTCCTCTCATGGGAATTTCATTTGGTGGAGGGTGGATGGTATTGCTCTCATACAGTGTATCCACGATTGTCCGAACAAGGTGTTGTACCTCATGTATCCTTCAATGAAATGAAATTCGACATTTGAGGTCGTTTTGGCCACGCTGACTGGGACACTGATTTATCCTTTTGTTGTTTCACTTGCCATGTTGAATCTGTTGAGGACTCAAGTGGCGCGCACGATTTGGTCTAGCAGTCTGAGCAGCTCTATTACCCTCGACCTGATTATGTTGGTCGAGCTATTATTCATGAGGAAAGAGATTACCAGTGCATCATTATGAGGTTGATACAAGGTCTCAGAGTCCTCTTCTCTATGTGAGGGCAATTCGGGTACGTATCCCTAGGTTTCTTTTCTCTGGTGATGGATATTTTTGTCCTTCTCATCACGGGTTCCTGGGGAGTGTCGATGCCTCCCAAGATCATGTCGACAACATGTTTTAGCTCTTTCGTTTCGTTCTTCTTGGCCGTATATCTCTCTCCAAAACAAATATTTTGCCAGGTCGCTTTAATTCTTGAAGGTGACCTTTATTGAGTAGTCTGGCTACTTCCTCTCGGAGCTGGTGACAATCCTCGGTCATATGGCTGTGGGTGTTGTAAAATTCACACACTACGTTATGGTTCCTTTATGAAGGATCCGAATGTACAGGCTTTGGCCATCTGGCATCTCTGATTTTACTAATGGCGAACACGATGTCTGATACATCGGCATTGAAGTGGTACTCAGATAAGCATGGTGCCCCTGTTGGTCCTGTATTTCTATCAAATCTGGTTTAGTTGATGAGTCCCCGAGGATTCTATTCTTGGTTCACCAATCGATCATTGTGATGTAGGTTATGCCTCGAGGCATTCCTTCTATCTACGGTATATGGCTGATATCTATATTCGTTTGGCTTTGGCTCCTTTGTCAGAAGCCTACTTCGGCATACTGAGCCTGAGTGGGCTCCTAGTTTATCATCCGCGACCCTAATCTTTGACTGGTATCAGTTGTGGACGTCCAACCACGTCACGATGAGATACTCAACTAGTTTCTCTTCAGTTGCCTTTAAGCCACTGAGCTCCACTCATTCAGGCCTTGAGTGAAGGCCTACACTGCCCAGTCGTTGGAGAGTGGTAGTAGTTCCATTCGCTCTATTTGGAAGCGAGATACGAATTCTCGCAACATCTCGTTCTCCTTTTACTTGATTTTAAAGAAGTCGGACTTACTTGTTGCCACCTTGATGGCCCCACCATGTGCCTTTATGAAAGAGTCTGTTAGCATAGCAAATGAGTCTGTAGAGTTTGGGGCCAAGTTATAGTCCCACATTATTGCCCCTTTGGAAAGTGTTTCTCTAAATGTTTTCAGCAGGCAGGAGTCAATCACGTTGTCCTTCAGGTCGTTACACTTTACTGCACATGTATAGGCAGTAACGTGCTCATTTGGGTTCGAGGTACCATTGTATTTTGAAGGTCTAGCATTCTGAACTTCTTTGGAATGCCTTTTCGGGCTGCTTCCTTCGGGAACAACTTCTGCAAACTTTTTCGAGTCCACCCCTTTCAATATTGGGGACGCTCCTGGAGTTTGGTCGACCCTGGAGTTGTAAGTCTTGACATTCTTATCGTTGGTTTCTATAATTTCTTGCCCGATTTGACCTATTTAGTGAGGTCCTTGAGAATCTTTACGATGGCAGTATTGACTGTTGATCCATTATTGCTCGATCTCTTCGATACTTGTTCGGCCGGGGGAGCTATCCCTGGTGCTACTGTGCTGGGATTTTTCTAGTGGCTTTGCAGCTGAACGATTGCCAACCGTTGTGTCTGCAACATTTCCTAAATAACATGGAGGCTAACATCCCGTTCTTCCGTGGTTGGGCTTTTCTGAGATACTTGTGGATCTTCTTGGCGTATGTTTCCATTGTTGCGTGAGCTTTCATCGACCTGTTGTGCATCGCACGAACCTGCATCTTGGGATTGGCCCTGGGATGTTCTCGAGGTTTTGTGGTGGCGCACCGGGAATTGGAAGAAACACACCGTTCTGTTCATGGTTTTCAAGGTTGTCGTTTTCCACTGTATTTATTGAGACAGACCTTTTGACATGAAATCGAAGATCTTGGACAAGAAAAAGTGTGAAAGATTACTTGCGTTGTGTACTGAAACCAACAAAAAAATAATCACTATTATTTTTAGCCCCACGGTGGGCGCCAAACTGTTTATCGTAATAACAATTAAATTTGTTAATGAGACTCTAAAAATATGTGATCTATTTTTATGTTAGTTCTTAAGCTGTTTATGCTACATATGTGAGACCTAAAAGCAGAATAAAGTTAAGGAGAAAGCTATAGTCAAACTAATAGGCTAGCTATTCGGGACCTCGAGCTTGTCAATTTAGGGCCTCGAGGTCAATTCTGGTTCTCGGTTATGAGCTATCAAGGGTGATCGGGGTAGGGCGAACGGTTACGACATAGCTTAGGGAGGCTCTTTATATCCAACGATAAGCAATAAATGAAGAACAAGTATGAAGATAGTAAATAAAAGCAGTAATATCATAAGGGAATGTTAGAGAGCAAAGAAAATATTCTTGTATATTTTGTGTGGAGTAGTTGGAGTAACTGCCCTTTACAAAATGACAAGGATCTCCTTTATATCGAAGGAGAATCCCTACATAGTCTACAATTCATTAATTGTAATGATATGTAGATGGGACAACTAGACATGACACCTTGATTAGGGTTCAGTTTAGGCCGGGTAGGCTTTGTAAGGCTTAGTCGTATGCCTCAGGAAGTCCATGTTTTTACCCTAGCCACAGTTAATATTGTTTTTAGGCCGGGCTTCGACGAACCTCGGTAAAGGAAACTCGACCACAGCTTTGCAGCCTTGAGGCTTCGAGATGATCTTCTGAAATGCCTTAATGACGAGAAATTGGTCCCTCCGATTTTACCGTATACAGATAGTCTCCGCATATCCTAGAATGAAGTGATGGGAAACGAATTTAATCCCCAACTCTTCGGGTTTCCTATGATGATGTCATAATGATAATGCAACCTGTGACGTAATCCTTCATGATAACCGAGACACCCCATGGACTTGTCCTTTCGGTGTCATTTTGTTAAATATGGTCAATGTCTAACCCTTGACGAAAATGGCTTTCTATAGAATCCTTTGTTGTTCCTCAGACCAGAGTTGGATTGAACTAATAAAATTTGGCTCGTCGGGACCCTTACTTTGAGTTGAATAGGAATAGGCTTCGAAACCTTAAATCAAGATTTAGCCTTTACACTTTTGATAGAAATCCCCGAGCAAGGATAAACTCGGGGCATCTGGAAATTTGTCTTGAACTCTATTGTTAAACTTAAGGCATAGTAGATGGGTCCCAGATGAGGGACAACCCGGATTTGGATGATATCTTGAGATCGAACCCTTATGGATGGAGCTTGAGGTGCTTATTTTTTTTCTTGAGAGGAGTCTTCGAGATTGGTACCATCTGGAATCCTCCAATAGTGTTAAAGGCTTTCTGGAGCCTAACTTCCTTTTGGCGGAGGGCGTCGAGGTCGGGTACCACCTCGGGGCTAGAGTTGATGTCGTTGGCTTCATAAAGCTTGGCTTCTTTTTGATGGAGGTCCTCGAGGTCGGATACCACCTCGGGACTAGGGATTATGTTGTTGGCTTCTTAAAGTGTAGCTTCTTTCATATGGAGGTTTTCATGTTGGGGTACCACCTCGAGACTGGAGATGATATTGTTGGCTTCTTAAAGCCTAGCTTCTTTTGATGGAGGTCCTCGAGATTGGATACTACCTCGGGACTGGATATGATGTCGTTGGCCTTTCAAGTGGGTGTATCATTTCAGTTTTCTCATATATAGGGCCGCTTCAATTTCTTTGGAGACCTTACCACTTTTAGGCAGTTATCCTTCTGTTTCAGCATTGAGCCATTCATTACCTTAGCACTAAAGTATTTGCACAGGTTCCTCCCTTAGTTCTGTATTCTCGCCATAGCCATGACTGCTGTCTCGGGTTCTGTTTGGCAGTGAGGGGAGAGTTCTGCTACCGATTCTCAGGATCAACGAAATTTTACCTTGAGGATTACCTCCGAGACCAATAAACAGATGATAAATTATTAGGGACACATGAGTTCAAGAACATAGGCACCTTTAATTCTTCTATGAATAGACTAATTGATGGAATTTGTGCATTTTCTCACTTTGTTTGTATCGTATAGATCATGCCAAAATAAAGGAGGAATAGCCTTAACATACCTGAGTCGAGTCTCTTGAGAAAGATTACAATGTACTTCCTTTATATTACAAAATTTCACGTTAATTTGAATTGTTGAAGGTCTTGGGCATTACTTATATGATATAATATGCAGATGTATATTGGGGAAATGATTTAACGTTAGTGCTTTTCTAAGGAGAGCTTGCTTAAATTTTTCTTAAGAAATGTAGGGAATGTTTTTTGGATTTTAAAAGTAATGAAAGCTTGCTGAACTCTTTCCATAAGGAATGTAGGAAATGAACTTTGATTTTTGAAATGTTATCTTAACCTTAAGTGGGCCATATTGCAAGCTTAGTGTCACTTTAAGGTGTCACCCCTTTCAAGCCAATATTATGAGTCATTTATTTTGAATATGGGGCTACCACATCATACTATTTAATGTTTATCCAATATATATCTCCAATAAATTGCGTAATGTTACTAATTACATGTGTAATTAAATATTATTTCAACTTACTTAAAATACTACTCTCTTTCATACCTTGTAACCTTACTATCATGTGCATGTAGTATCTTGTATGGCACCATTCCATAAATATCGGGTATTATAGTTCGGCTCGTATTTTATCCTAACATGCCAAACTTGGACCAAAATTCATTTTCTAATAGCATTAATCCTTATAATCTCTGAATAATATTTTTCTTGGACTGATTTCAATTACCTTACGACAAATTTAACGTAAAATACTATAGGGTGCAACATGATTGTAATTCAATATTGCAAAGTATAATATCCTCGTAATGTAATACTGCAAGGCGTAAAATCATCGTAATTTAATACTGCAGGATGTAACATCATTGTAATATAATATTGTGGGAGGAAATATCGATGTAATATTGCAAGGCGTAACATGTGCACTTCAGAGGGTCGAACAATACGAACCACATATGCCTCTATATGCTACCGAGGCATTTGGCCTGCTCTACAAATAGAAAATATTTTACAAAACACAAATTCTCAATAATAGTCAAGTGTCCCTTTCACAACTTCAAGTAAGTGAAATTTAACCTTTTACAATTCTGCTATCAAATTTCAAATGAATTAAGCAATTAAGTTAACATGTATGGTGCAAACATTGTAAGTATAACATGATATGGGTACTAGACTACCCAGACAATAGAATAATTAGTAGTTACGTACAGCCTCTTGTCACCTCGTGCGTACGTAGATCCTAAAAATATAAGCACATATTAATTAATTCACATATGGGGTTAATTCTCTTTTACAAAATTTGAAAAGAGACTTACCTTGCTTCAAAACCTACTTTCCAGTCCAAGATAGTGCTCAAACCTTCAATTCAGTGTCAAATTACTCGAAATTAGTCAAATATTATACAAAATAATCAATACATGTTCAAAAGTTCATATCCTAACTATCAAAGCGATTTCCCAAGCCTATATGAAGAATCCCTAAAATTCACCCCTGAGCCAACGTGCCCGGATTCAAGAATGTTTTGAAGAAAGTTGATACCCATAACCTCATGGACTCAAATATATGATTTTTATTAATCTTCCATAACAACTTTCGTGGTTAAATCTTATTTTTATCAAAACCCTAGGTTTTCACCTAAACCTATGATTTTCACTAATTTACATGTTATCGTCTACCCATAAACTATGTATTTAACTCACAAATGGTTGAAATTACTTACCTCAAGTGTTAGATGAAATCCTCTCTCTTAAAGTTCCAGGAATCGCCCAATGGAATAAATGAGCCAAAACTGACTAAGTCCTGTATCAAAATAAGGTTCTGCCTTTTGCGATTTTCGCACATGCGGAGGGACTTCCGCTTTTGCGAACAAGCCAAGACACTGGCTACCTCACCTGCAGAGCTGGGGTCGCTCCTGCAGAACCATTGTTGCTACCGTATTTTTGGCACATGCAGACACTATCGCTTCTGCGGTCACAGTTATCACATGTGCGCATTCACATGTGCGCTAAATTCCTCGCTCTTGCGGATCCTGGGCAGACTTGCCTTGTCTGATTTTGCAGCTCTTGGCTCGCACTTGTGAGCTCACACCTGTGGTTGGCCAAGCGCATGTGCGATTACACCAACAGGTGGGGTCTTCAGGTGTATCTCTAATGTTTTAACTTGGTCCGAGCCTTGTCCGATTAATACCTGTGGCCCCCGTGGGAATCATAGCACCCATACCAACATGTTTGGAATCATAAAATAGACTCGCTCCAACTCTCAGAACGCCCAAAACAATATCTAAACTAACAATCTCACCCCAAAACAATTGAATCAAAAATATTAACTTTATGTTCTTCACTTTACTTCTATTGCTGCGAAATGTACTTAAGCTACTCGGAATGACATCAAATTTTGCTACTAAATCCTAGATGACATTACGGAACTATTCCTGATCTCAGAATCCCATTGGGACCTCGATATCACCAAAACCTACTCCAAAACAAATATAAAGAATTTAAAACCTTCAAAGAACCAACTTTAACTACTAGGAGTCGAAACGCTCCCAGGCCATTCAAAACCCGATACGAACATATGCCCAACTTCGAAATCAACATATGAAATTATTGGAACCGTCAAATCCCCATTTCGAGGTCATTTACTCAAAATGTTTACCGAAGCCAAACTTAGCCTTCTAAGGTCAACTAAAGGAACCAAGTGTTTCGATTTCAACAAGAACTCTTCTAAACCCGAAGTAACCATCTCAGCAAGTCATAAAATAGTAAAAGCACATACATTAAGTCTTATTAAGGGGAACGGGGTTCTAAAAAGAAAAACTACTGATAGGGTAGTTACATTCTCCACCTCGAACTAGTTTAGAATCATACCTGGAGTGCTCAATAAGTGTGGATATTTGCTCCGCATGTCCTCCTTGGACTCCCTGGTCGCCTCCTCGACTGGTTGTCCCCTCTATTGAACCTTTACTACAGAAATCCTCATTGTTCTCAACTAGCAAACCTGCCTATCAACAGTGGCAATTGGCTCCTTTTCATTACCCAAGCTCTCATCTAACTGAATCATGCTGAAGTCTAACACGTGTGACAAGTTGGCATGATACCTTCGGATGTAGACATGTGGAAAACATGATGAACTCCTGATAGAATGGGAGGTATGTCAAGCTCATAAGTTACCTCCCCAACTCGTCTCAACACCTCAAACGGGCCTACAAACTTGGGCTTAACTTTCCCTTTATCCCGAACCTCATGATCCCCTTCATCAGCGAGACTTTCAAGAAAACCTTCTTTCCTACCATAAATGATAAATCATGCACCTTCTGATCCACGTAAGTCTTTTGTTTGGACTATGATGTGCGAAGTCGCTCCTAAATAAACTTTACCTTTTCCAAGGCATCCTTCACCAAATCAGTACTATATAACTTAGCCTCACCAGGCTCAAACTAGTCAATGAGAGAACATCATCGCCGACCATATAAGCCTTAAATGGAGCCATCTCAATGCTGGACTAATAACTCTTATTGTAAGCAAACTCGCCCAAGGGCAAGAATCGATCCCACTATCCTCTAATGTCAATAACAGATGCTCTAAGCATGTCCTCCAAGATCAGAACTGTCCACTCTAACTACCCATCATTCTGCGGGTGAAATTTTGTGTAGAGGTATACACGGGTCCCCAACCCCCTCTATACTGCTCTCCAGAAATATAAAGTAAACAGAGGGCTTCTATTTGATATGGTGAAAACCGGCACACCATGAAACTAAACTATCTCTTAGATATAAATATGGGCCAACCTCTCTGAAGTAAACGTAGTCACCACTGGAATGAATTGTGTCGACTTAGTCAACCTGTTGACAATGAGCCAAACTGCATCAAACTTCCGCAAGGTCCGCGGAAACCCAAATACGAAGTCCATAGTAAAGCACTCCTATTTCCACCCTGATTTAGTCATCTATTAGAGTAGGTCACCTAGCCTCTGGTGCTCATATTTAACCTGATGGAAATTTAGGCACCTAACTACATACTCAACTATGTCTTTCTTCATTTGCCGCCACCAATCAGGCTATCTTAGGCCGCGATACATCTTCATAGCACCTAGATGAATGGAATATCGAGAACTGTGTTACTCTTCTATAATCGTTTCCATCAAACTATCGACATTAGGAACACATAGATAATCCTGGAGTCGTGAAACACCATCTTCGGCGATAGAAACCTCCTTGGCACCACCTTGTACCACCGTTTCTCTAAGAACCATAAAATATGGATTATAAAACTGTCGATCCTTGATCTTCTCCAATAGTGAAGATTGGGAGATAAAGCATTCAAGAACTCGGATAGGCCTTGAAATTTCCAATCTCACAAATCTGTTAGCAAAGGAGTGAATTCCAAAGCTAGTGGCCTCCCATCTACTGAAATGAATGCCAAGCTACCCATAATCTTTACCTTTCTAATCAAGGCATCTGCAACTACATTCACCTTGCCCATATAGTAAATAATTGTGATATCATAATCCTTCAGTAATCTAAGCCCATCTATGCTACCTCAAGTTTAGATTCCTTTGCTTGAAAAAATGATGCATGCTGGGATGATTAGTGCAAACCTCACAGGACACCCCATTAAGATAATGCGTCCAGATACTAAGAGCATGAACAACCGCAACTAACTCTGAATTGTGCACAGGGTAATTCTTCTCTTGAATCTTTAGCTGATGTGAAGCATATGTAATAGCTCACATCAATACACATCCCAAAAAAACGCGTGAAGCTTCATAATACGGAGTATACATCCTTGAATCGGAAGGCAACACTAGAACTAGTGTTATAGTCAAAGCTTACTTGAGCCTCTAAAAGCTCACCTTTCAATCCTCGGACAAACAAAACTAAGCACCCATATGGGTTTATATGAGAAGCTCCATAAATCATCAATAATAACGTACTAACCTGAAGAACCTGCTGATCTTCATCCCCAAAGTGGGACGAGGCCAATTGTGAACTGCCTCAATCTTCTTGGGATCCACTTTAATACCCTCAGCTGATACAATATGCCCCAAGAATGTTACAGAATATAGCCAAAACTCATACATGGAGAAGTTATCATGTAGAGTTTGTTCCCATAAGGTCTGAAGCACAACTCTCATGTGCTGCTCGTGCTCCTCCATACTGCGTGAGTAGATCAAAATGTCATGAATGAAGACAATGACAAGAAAATTAATATATGGCATGAACACCTTGTTCATCAAATCTATGACCGTCGTTGCGGTGTTAGTCAAGCCAAAGGACATCACTAGAAACTCATAATGGCCATATCTAGTACAAAAAGTAGTCTTAGGAACATTCGAGTCCTGAATCTCAACTGATGGTACCTCGATCTCAAGTCGATCTTAGAACAACCTAGCACCTTCAAAATGTTCCAACAAATCATCAATACATGCAACCGAGTACTTGTTCGTAATGGTAACTTTGTTCATCTGGCGATAATCAATAGACATACGCATAAATCCAACTTTCTTCGTCACAAATGACGTAGGTGCACCCCAAGGTGATAAACTTGGTGTGACGAACCCCCTTTCAAGTGTTGCGGCCAAACGCATATACAAGTGAACACGATCGTCAAGTAATAAAGTGACTAAAAGTCGGATGTCGATCCTACGAGGACTTGTGATTAACTATTAACTAAATTAGACTATCCTAATTATATAAACAACAATTGAACCTAGAAGTATCTAGTTCCAAATTAATTAAATAAAGAAATATAAACAATGAACTTTAAATAGAGAAATAACATATTTTTATGATATCAATGTAGTGGAAACGATCTAGGTTTATGTGCTATCTAGCATTCCTATTGTATTCTTCAATCGAATTGACTAACTAATTTATCTAGTTTATTAGTTGACAGGATTAATATTTCTCAGAAGAACCTGTCGAGTTCTTACTCGCCTATTCAAGGTAACCTAATGCCTATATGTCTATAGAGTTAGAATAAATAAATACGCATTTATAATTCCTGTAAATAAAGCAAGACAATTAGGTATATTTCTATCCTAACTGTGAAATCCGTTCCCGATGCCCAGGTTCAAGAGCCTGCTCTACTCAATCCTCTATGCAATCTAAAATTCCCAATTTTGGTTTCAACTCTAGATTCGCAGATAGTACTGAATTGATGATCAAGCAAATAATTAAGTGCATGATTGAATAAATGAAACAATATAATAAACTAAGAAATCAAAATCAATTCCGAATAACAATAGTCATGAAAGAACCACAACCCTAGAACTGAATTTCAGCTCCACATAGACATGTTAAAAAAAATGAGAAATCATACAAAGAAACATAAAAAGACTAGGTTTGGAGGAAGAAAGATGAAACTTGATGAATTTTGGCCGCCACGGCGGCTCTGTGCTTGTGTTTTCCTCTAAAAAACGTCCTTCCTTTATCCAAAGTTCTTCTCAAAAAAGTTTCCCCCCCTACAAAATAGGTTTAGAACCACTTTTATACAATTTGAAACCGTATAGGGCCAAAATAACTATGTCCCGAACAAAGTAGGAAAAATCCCGTAATGCAGGGTCTAGGCCAGCGCGAGGTGCTGGACCTGGCGCTAAATCCAGTAGCCTTTTTACAATTTCAATCCTTCCTTGGTTTTCCATTATTGTTTAGTTTTTGCTCTTTTGTCTTCCATAATTGTGTCACAATAATAGTATTTCATAATGAGCATAATCATTACTGCCCACTACATTATAATCAATTAGGAAAAGTTCTCATGAGCCAAACACAATCAGCTCCTCTGTTAATTACTTCAACTAATCACGTTATCTTGGTCAAAATAATTTATTTGCTCCGCAATTTCATCTCCAAAGTATCTACACATAACATATACTCTACTAAATATTATTATAGTACAATTTAGCATTAAAGTACCAAAAAGTAAGGTAAGTAATGCGCTAAAAATATATAATTATAGCCAAATATCACTACCCCACACTTAAATATTGCTTGTTCTCGAGTCAACCAACAAATAACTCTATTTTTGAGCACTCTACACCAATGATCATGATTGATAGCAACAATTAAAATCTACCAATGCTATCACATACCCTTCCCTTTACTTATGAAATTTTTTAAAAATATTCAAACAAAGACGACATGCTCACAACAATCCTTAACCTCAAAAAACTGACTCAATGTCACAATGCACTCATGGCTTGAATGCCCAACATCGTAAAGAAGTCTAATTACGTTAGGTATCCCTCATGAAGCCATGTGTCCTCACAACAAGAACAAGAGAATAAGTTGAATCCACACATTCAAATCTAATGATCAAATATAGTGTAAGGACTCACATATATCAAAGAAAGTCGCTCACTCTCACAAAAAAGTCACATGCATGCAATTGGTACCATAGGCTTGCCCATAATGTAAATATCTACTAATTTTGGCTCATTCGATTTAAAATTAATTAGGACTTTTCGTGGTTGTAATTTGGGTTAAGGGACGGGAAGGATATATTTTAGGAATAGTGACTCAACCTCTTAAGCACTTTAACATATCACATGATAACTTAGACACAAATTCCTCAATCCTCTTTAATATCACAAAGAAGTCACCTCCAAAAATATTCCCTCTATCTTTAAGCACTACTTTAATTTAAATCTCAACAGCAAGAACAAGATATTAATTCATCTGCATTTTTTTCTATCTTTTTTTTGTACAATTTCTACTAGTGGCATATTGTTTTACAAAATATGTGCACCTTTCTTCCTTTCATGGGTTCCACTAAAAATACACCCCTCACTTAGTCCCTTCATACCTCTTTTAGCGCTCATTTTAAAATTAAAGTGCTTTAAAAGAAAAAGGATAAAAACAATGTTAATTAAGAAAAAAGGGTATATGCCTGTAATGTGGGTGCCAAACAAAAATTTATAGGCTCAAAAGGGTTAATTAGGGATAGATTATATTTGTGATAAGAAATTAAGCTAAAAAAACAAGTCAAATAAAGCCTAAAATTAATTTTCAAATAGTGCATCGCCTAAAATTTTTCTTGAACTCACATACCGGACAAGTTTTAGAATCAATCACAAAAAACATGGACTAAACAAAAACCTCACCATACATAGCACATGACTCACTAGGGAAAATCACATTCCGACTCTCAACAAACTTAAGTATTCACAAAGCCACGAGATATTGAGCATTAAGAACAAAGTTACATAAGTCAAGAAAATAAGACAAAGGCGTCACTAAACATGCTATATAACCAAGCAAGGCATCATCTATAATTCCAAATCATAAGAAAGATACTACACATGCCAAAGGCTAAATATGCTACTATCTAACAAGTCAAGGGTGCCTAGGAATGTCATCTTTCTTCCATTTATTTCATAAATCCTAATCTACTCAAAAAATAAAATAAAAACTTACTACCCGGTTCAAACTACATTTCATGAAAAGAATCGATGCACAAAAAAAATCACGGGAGATTATTATTACCTAAAAAATAATAATTATTATAATAAAATGACATATTTTTTTGTATTTTTTTTCAATTTATTTTAAACTTTAATCACTCGGGAAAAATGTCTTGGAGATCCATCGTCGGGAAAAGTCCAATTTTCTACTTTTTTTTCGTTTTTTAGGAGATCCTAAAATACTACACAATTATTATAAAACAAAATATGAAACTAAAAAAAATAAGAAATTAACATACTAATAGGATAATACTAATTACCTAAAGGAATTCTTCTACCCCCCTCTTAAAAGACTACTGTGTCTCTAATACACAAATAAAGAAAAAATAACAAGAGTGGACAAAAAACTCCCTGAAAGGCCAAAGGCCGAAGCTATAGCGGCTCACGAGTTACTCAGACTTCTCCCAATGGTGATCCTTTGTATGACAACCCCACACTTAGTTTCATCTATCTAGCTCACCTTTGCACACTTCCTATGGCTTTGCTCCCTATGTTCAAAATCCTACAAAATAAAACAACACTACAAAAATAATACAATAAGAAAGACCAAAAAAATCAAAACTAAAAAAAAAATAATAAAGCTGGGTTGCCTCCCAAAAAGCGTCTAATTTAACGTCGGGACACGACGTAAATCACTTTTTCCTCCGCCTCGAACTTATGAGTCGTACCCCTAATATGGCATCCACTCTGTGGCTATGCTCATTTAGTGGGGCTATAAAGATAACCAGGACAAGTAATAAATTTTTCACTTTGTACTTCTCGACCTTTAGATGAGGAATAAACTTTTTGCTCTTTGGCAAAATAAATTTAAGAATATAGGCACTCTCATCCTCATCCTTTGACTCCCTGACAACGGCGCCAACCACTTTTTACGGCCAAGCGTACAAGCAAGTGTACGCTATCGTCATGTAATAAAGTGACTAAAAGTCGAATGTCGATCCCAAGAGAACTTGTGATTAACGATTAACTAAATTCGACTATCCTAATTACCTAAATAATAATTAAACATAGAAGTATTTGATTCTAAAATAATTAAATAAATAAATATAAATAATAAACTTTGAACAGAGAAAGAGCAGATTTTTATGATATCAATGTGATGAAAATGATCTAGTGTTATGGGCTATCTAATATTCCTATTGTATTCTTCAATTGAATTGACTAACTATATTATCTAGTTTATTGGTTGACAAAGTTTATATTACTCATAAGAATCTGCCGAGTTCTTACTCGCCTATTCAAGCTAACCTAATGCCTATATGTCTATGGAGTTAGAACTAACAAGAACGCATTTATTATTCTTGTAAGTCAATCAAGCAAGTCAATTAGGTATATGTCTATCCTAACTGCGAATTCGTTCCCCGATGCCCAGGTTTAAGAACTTTCTCTACTCAATCTTAAATGCAATCAAGAATTCTCACTTTCGAGTTCAACTCTATATTCGTAGATAGTGTTCAATTGGTGATCAAGCAATCAAGTAATTAAGTGCAGAATTGAATAAATAAACCAATATGATAAACTAAGAAATTAAAATCAATATTCGAATAACAATAGTCATGAAAGAACTACAACCTAGTAACTAAATTGTAAGGTAATGCGCTAAAAATATATAATTATAATTAAACATCAGCTAGTAACTCCTCAAGTTGTTTCCTCAACTATTTCAATTCATTTGGAGCCATATGGTAGGCTGGAATATATATAGGCTAGGTACCTGGAGCCAAGTGAATACAAAAATTGATATCACAATATATTGGTGTGCTTGGAAGGTCAAAAAGAAAAACATCGGAGAACTCCCAAACCACTGGTACTGAACCAATCGCCGGAGTCTCTGCAGTAGTATCACGAACATAATCTAGATAAGCAACAACCCTTCTCAACTATATGTCACCACGTGCATACGCAGCCTCTACATATAAAAGCACATGTTATTAATTTACCTATGAGGTTAATTCCCTCTTACAAATTTAGAAAAGAGACTTGCCTCGCCTCAATGCCTACTTTCCAATAACGACCTGACTGGTTTTTTTTTTTGAGTTAGAGCCCATATCCCCTATTAAATGCTTCCCCTGTATCTATTTCTGCAATTGTGACTTGTCGGGAGGTTTCATTTCGGTTTTTGGAAGTGTTTGGGACACTTAGTCCCTAAATGTAGGTTTAAGCCTTAGGATTTAGAACGTAGTCGGAACTGTGAAGACGAACCCACAATAGAGTTCCATCAATTTCATTAGCTTTTTTTTGTTCTTCTGGGCTTAGGGACATGTTCGATTATATTTTTGAGGTCTTTATCTCATTTAGACTTGAAATGATGAAAGTCGAATTTTGGGAGTTTTGGACCGAAGGTGGAATTTTTGGTATCGGGGTCTGATACAAATTCTAGAAGTTGGAATACATCCTTAGTTTGCATTATGACATGTTCACAAAATTTGGGGTCAATCGGGCGTGGTTTGGTTGATTTTGGCATCAGTTGTCGGATTTGGATGTTTCAATTTCATTAGGTTTGGATTGGAGGGTGATTTGTGTTTTTAGCATCTTTTGATGTGATTTTAAGGATAAAATAAGTTCGTATGATGTTTTAGGATTAGTTGGTATATTTGGTTGAGGTCACAGTGGACTCGGGTGAGTTTTAGGTGTTTTTGGATTGGTTTGAGACTTAGGAAATTGGCTGAGGTTTTGTATCTGCTGTAACCACATTTGTGCACTCTGGGTGTTACATCTCACATTTTTGATACGTTAAAAGTTTCGTCTTCAGTTAATCAAGGTATAAACGGGATGGGATTATCTTGAGGTTAACGTATTTATGTTATTTATAACAAGCGCCTAAATAAGTGTCATGAAGGATAAATGCTACACGAATTAAAAAAACGAATTTTGTTGAAAATTGTCAATTTGAGATAAAATAGGGTCGAGCAGTATTACCCGATAATTATGCCTAGAGCCACCTAAGGTTACATTGGAATTTAAACAAAATAAGACTTGTTATAAGTCTTATTTTCCATTTGGACAAAGACTTATTACATTTCCTAGACTTGTTACATTTTCCATTTGGACAAGGAAAGTCAAAACTTTCATAATCCAAGTAAGAATCCTTTATACCATTTTCCTAGATTCAAATTGCTTCAAAAAGCAGAAGCCTAGTTCGTCCAAAATTGCTTCAAAAAGTAAAAGATTAATTCGTTCAATACTTCAAGAACAGAAGCAAAATTCAATCTAATTTTTGAGGTTCTAAGTTCAATCCCGGAAGATTTCCAATAAAAATTGTTAGAATCATAGAAACGTAAAATTTTGCGAGTCCAAAAGAGTACGGTACAATCTTTAAGAATATTATACTTAGTTTTTCCTACTTCAGGTATGTTACGGCCATCCCCTCTTTCTTTTTGGCACGGTCTAAGTTATACAGAAAAAATAAGCAAATGCACAGTTTTTATAAATGACTCTATTCATAGAAATAATAGGGGTCTCTTTGTTCGTGATTCACCATGTGCCATATTATTATGTCTTCTGTTCATAGGTCTCAAAATAATAAGCAGTTGATAAAGTTTATCCGAAATGCATATTGAGATTTTTAATATATTTTCATTTATTTTGTTCATTTATGCATGTACATTGACTCATGACTAGATGACGTTATATACACATATTTATATGTATATTTATGTATATGAGATATGGGAAAAATGTTACGGTGTTACATACGCACCACCACCTGATCAATTGGTACATATTGATGATGCTTCCCACGGTGGCTGAGACAATATGGTGGGATACCCTCAGAGGCTTGATGATATTATGTATACCCATACCTATGCATACACGACATTTATATGCACGTGCATAGCAGTATAAATGTTTCGAAATTAATAAAGTAATGATTTCTTTATTTCACGTTTCATCTATTTTTGTACCTACTAATTTTCATGACTTATATACTCAGTACAATTTTTGTATTGACGCCTTATTTCATGGGGCCTACGTTTTATGCCCGCAGGTGCAGGTAGGCAAGTTGATGATTCCCCCTCTTAGGATCCTTAATCAGCTAAAGTTGGCATGCTCTAATTGATTCGGAGTTGCTTATGATTTTGGTATAATATGTTTGTATAGATATGGGTATGATGTGGCTTAGTCCTGTCTTTGTATAGTTATATCTCTATTAGAGGTCTTGAGACAGTATGTCTAGTTGTATAGTATGTGGCCTTGCCGCCTTCAAGTTTTTAGCTACATAGTTGTCTATAGCAGCCTTGTCGGCTCGCCCTGCGAATGTTGCACATATATGTATGTGCCTTTTTACCTTAAAAATGGTAATTATAATTAGATTTTAGATTGTGTTTCTAAAGTTACATGATTTATTTCTATGCTAGTTGTTAGGCGATGAATTCTAAGTGTGAGACTAGAAAATAAGATAAGATCTTGAATATAGTATGCTATGCAAACCGAGTGGCCGAGAATCAGGGTCTCGAGCTATCCTATGCAGGGCCTTGAGGTCGAGCTAAAGCCTTAGGCTGTGGATGGCCGATAAAGGACTAATAGTTCCAAAAGGTTTTATGATGGCTCTTTATGATAAATAATGAGTAATAAATGAAGAACGATCAATACAACACAATAAATGTAAGCGATGCAACAAACATAAGCAATAAAATCAAGAGAGCATATGCTTAAGTTTAGAGAGCAAAGAATGTTCTTGTTCTTGTATTATGTATCATCCTCTTACAAAATGACAAGGGTCCCCTTTATATAGGCGGGAGAATCCCAATATAGTACATATGCGTTTATTACAAAGATATGCAGCTGGTACAACTATTTAATGTCATAGTACAGACTTGAATTATTCTTGTAAACCTGGTCAGCTTTAGCTACATGCCTATTGGGAATTTCTCGCCTGTCCAAGACAGCTACTGATTTGCATTGCCCCGAGGTCGAGCATAGGGAACCCTCGAGGTCAAACCTCAAGCGTGCCTTGGGCCTTCTGAAGATGCGCTATGGAATGTCATAATAATCATAAAATCAAACTCTCCGATGTTAGCTGTATACAGATAGCCCCTGCATTTCTTAAATTAGAATGATATGAAACGACTTTGACATCGACTTTCTTGAGCCTCTTATGATGATGTCATGCTTATGATGTAAGCTTTCGTGGTGACTGAAACATCCCATCAGTTCATCTTCCCAGAAGCATTCAATACACAATCGGTTATTTTCAAAAAGCGGTGACATCGTAGCCGATCCGTTTCCCAAAAAGCATTAATTGTGCCTATCGATACGTTTCTCAATGGCATTGATTGCGCCGCTGGTTATGTTACTGCCTTTCTATAAATGGGAGGTTGCTTGAGCCAAGACATCATTCAATCTTTTTCAATAGCTTTTGGCCCTTTCCCTTCTCTATATCTTCTTCCAAATTGCTATCTTTATGGTTCAAACTTTTCAGCATAAGGTCATACGGCTACAGCTCAGTCAGTTATGCCATGTCTCTTATTCTAAGTTTTTTCCCGCTGAGTGGGATTATACTGGATTCATGTTGTTGTTATTGTCACTACTATTGGATGAGATAATGAGAGAGAGACGTCCAATTCTTCCTGCACTAGAAGATGTATGGACATCAAACCGCTACTCATCTCTCTTAACTTCAACTTGGTGTGGTGCCTCATTCCTTTTTCTTTTCATGAAGTGAGGTGGCATCATCTACTATCTTTTGCATCCCATACTGGTGCGATGTCTCAAGAAGTGGCTTCACAATAGTAGTACTGACAAGACCCATACTCGCTAAATTTTTCACGAAGCCACAATTTTCCTATCTTGCTAAAAGCTTTAGTTCTTTGTAGGATATATCCCATCCTTAATCTGTTGCTGCTTCGGAGGAGGTTCTCCAAGATGCTGCTATGACGATCGAAATGGGATCCTTGAGGGCACGATTCTCGCAGATGTCACTCCCAACGATATACCCTCGAAAGTAGATTAGTATTTTTAGCTGTTGTTTTTTGCTTCTTTGTTTCTATATAGAGACTTCTCATGGTCCTTTGTAATCTTCGTTTAATTAATAAAAAAGTTTCTTTGATTTGACTTTGACTTGTGATGGATTCCCTTTTTCCTGTGTTTGTGAAAAATCCAAGCGTGTCACTTTGTCGGTCAATCCGAATACTAGACCCAAACATAGGAATTCCTTTGGTCCTCAATTCGTTAATATGATATTCCCTAAAATTATTTGTTGTCCCTCAGGAGAAGTGTAGATTAATCTGATATAGAGTTATGTTGCCGGTGTAACAGGAGGGAGCACCCACTTGTCGATAGCTCAAGCACAAAGACCTCTTAAGGGCAATACTTGAGGTTTATAGCCTTGGGGGAGTGGCTCCTCTTTTGCCGATGTTTTCTTCCCTAGTTGAAGGTACTTCAAGGGACAAAGATCTTTTTTTGCTATCTTCTTCTCCGATTGAAGATACTTCGAGAGATACGGATTTTCTGCCACTGTTTCCTTCTTTTGGTCAAAGGTACTACAAGGGACAATGATCTTTTGCTGCTATCTTCTTCGCCAGTGGAAGTTACTTTGAGGGATACAGTTTTTTTCCATCAATTTAAACTCCCGATGAAAGTAATTAGAGGGATGTGCAAAGCCAGAGGCTACCCAAATCAAGCGGGTCTTCGAGCGATTATTTCCCTATCGAGAGCGGTTCAACTAGAGCCGATAAGAGCAGGCCAGTATATGCATGCTCAACATTCGAGGAGGCTCAGTGGCTCTATTCTGTGGTTAGTTTTGGTTGACTCTGTTGATTTTTTAGTTCTGTATTTCATTTTCTCACTGAGATTCTTTTTCATAGGCTTTTGATAAGGTCATGTCTAATCTACTCCGCCGTGAAGCCGGGTTGCAAAAAACCTCGAGAGATAGGTAATCTCTATTTCGAGGGGATGCATGTATTCTCATTCTATCTTTGGAGATTACTATTTTTATATCTTAGCTGCAAAGAAAGATGGAGGACCTAGAACACCTATGGGGTAATGTTGGTCAGTCCAAGTATGATAGTAATAAGCTAAGGGCTTAAATACATGCCCAAGATGCGGCAAAGAAGAATGTTTTGGCCAAGGCTTCTGCCCTCAAGGTGTAACTCTAGAATGCTCATGAAAATACTTTGGTTCAGATGAGTAGGACTTTATGGCTCGAGTCTAACCTTTTGAAGATGAAGGCTGAGGTCATGGACGCCCAGGTTGAAGATGACGAGATTCGAGCAAAGGCTGGTAAGAAAGTGTTTGTCCATTTAAAAGACATTGCCGATGCTCGAGCCGAGTTGAGAGAAATATGCCCGGTGAGAATACTGAAGGGAATCCCACAAAGAGATCCACGCTAGAGGCTTCGATCTCTCAAAAGAGATAGAGCAGGCCAAGGCGGATGAATACAACATCGAGTTACTTGTATTCGGTACCGACGATAAAGAGGGAGAGATCGATGGGGCCACAGTTCTCGAGGGGAAAGTGAACTAGGACTTTCCATTCTGATTCCACATATAATGCTCTTAGAGAACATTTTAAATAAAGCTTTGAGCTTTGCCAAATATACATAAAAAGAAGCCTTTCGATTTTCTCCTTTCAAGAATTTTTCTTTGCTTGAGTATGTCTTTCTTTGTCTTGAATTTTCATATTTGTCAATGATTAGCCAAATGAATTTGACTTCGAGGTAAAACCTTTAGGTTTAGAGATTGACCTTTAGGCTTGTCAGGCTGGCCCATAAGCTCTTACGCATTTGCCCTTAGGAACTTTTTAGTTAACCATTTTGGGCTCTGTCTTCGAGTCAGGTTCCTTCTCAAGTTCATAGAAACTTAGGTTTTTGAACTTCAAGCTGGCTCTTAGGCTCTCATGTGTTAGATCGGCACAACCTCCAAAATGGGCTGGCGCTTAGACTATTACGCATTAGGTCGATACAACCTCTAATATAGGTTGGTGCTTGAGGTCTTACCAATTTTTTGTATTGCTACATGGAGGGTTTTCGGGCTTGAGGTTGCTCGCTTGGGGTCTTACGGCCTCAAACTTTTGATACTTTGATGGGGTAACAATCGGCTATAGTCCCCGTAACATCAAACATTTTTTGGCTCTGGAGCTGTTCTTTGATGTTGCCTCATAAGGTCTTACGAGTTCGAAGCTTCCGAGCTGGAGGTCTTACGGCTTTGACTTTTTGACATCATTCCTTGAGTGATCAATAAATTCCTGGCCCCAAACTGTTTTTTGTTAAAACTAGAAAAAATTTTCGAAGCATGACATGTTTTTGGTGGTAAAACATACTCCTTTGATTTCTTAGTACAATTATATATGTTTTCATTGTCAAGGGTTCAATTATTCTATGCGGACATAATTTATTTGACCATTTTTCCAAATACATCATTTTCCTATCAAGATCCTCTTTAGTTCATCTTGACTTCTTTGGGGATGCGATCCCCTGCGGGGATGTCCCCTAGTATTCGAGGTTTATTGAAGGGAATCCTTGAATACTTATTAAGTTCTCTTTACGTAGTATATAAATGTTGCCTCGTTATAGTCCTTGCCGGTAAAACCCTTTTTGGGATAAAATTTTGATCGAAGGAAAAGAGTGCATCGCATGCTTTAAATCATAAGTTCTTCAAGCTAAAAGGTGCTTTGATTGTTCTAACCAGACACTTGCACATAGGATAGTATAATATGTAAATAAAAAATGAAACTGTTATAACTTAGTGGAGATGGAGCTTCAAGCCTCGATATGCTTCTGCCTTGCCTTGGGGACACGGTAAAGTCCTTTGCACGTATATTCAGGTGCTGTCGAGAATGTAGCCTGTGATTTCTACTTCACTATTTTTCGTACGATGAAATCGGGGTGGGGGGGGGGGGTCGAATTCATTGTCATAAAGACATTTGGGGAAGTCATCTTGAGATCTTGAGGCTGCGAGGTTGCAGTCGAGTTCTCTCCCTCGACCTCCACTTAAGCCCAACCCAACGATGATGTCGGGGATGAGTAGCTCCCAAGGCCAGCAGATAGTATTGGCTAAGCTTGGTGTCACGTCCAGTCGTCCCATCTCCATACCTTTACAATTATCGCATTTTGTACTTTGTCGGGATTCCCCTCCCATGTAAAAGGGATCCTTTCTATTTTGTAAGCCCCGGCTGTTGCTCCAACAATTCTACATAGGATAAATAACAACTCTCTCTCTATATTTTCTCTCTAACTTACTCCCTCAATATTATCACTTTCATTTATTACCTTCATACTTGTTCTTTATTTACTGCTTTTCATTGGCCATAAAGAGTCTCTAACAATTACATCCTAACAATTTATCCTTTCCCAAATATCCCCGATAGCTCGAGCGCGAGTCCAACCATCTACCTCAAGACCCCTCATGAGTCAGCCCGAGGCCCGAAGAGCTAAACTCCCCGGTTCGTACAACTCCATTTTAGCTCGCATTCCATCTTTTGACTTCACACATCTAGTACCAACTGCTTAACAACTAGAATGAAAGTAGATCATGTATTTTTAGAGTCCTATTAACAAATTTACTATTATTACCATTTTCACGGTAAATAGTTTTACGCCCAACGTGGGGCTAAAAACTAATAGTGATGATTTTCTTGCGCGTTTCGTTACATTATGCAAGTTATCTTTCACACCTTTTCTTGTCCAAGATCTTTAATTTTAGGTCAAAATGTCAGGCTCAATTAACAAAGTTAAGAACGACAACCTTGAAAACTACGGAGAAAACGACATAGGTGTTCCAATTGTTGGTGCGCCACCACAGAATCCCGATAAGACACCTGGATTGATTCTAGTGGACGCGGATTTACAAGAAGCATAGCCGGTCGATGAAACCTCACACATTGACAAGAGCATACAACATGGCGACCAATAGGAAGCCCAAAAATCCCAGCCCGGGAAGAATACGAAGTTAGCCTTCATATTATTTTTGAAATGTTGCAGTCACAAACAACTAGCTATCGCTTAGCTGCAAAGCTACCCGAAGACTCCCACAACAGCAGCACCAAAAGCTACTCCCCCACCAAACAGGTACGGGAGAGATCAAGCAATAATGGATTGGCTGCCGATTCCTATTCAATGCTCGAGGAACTCAACAAAAAGATCTAGTCGGATGAGAAATGATAGCAGCCAATGAGAAATGGTCGAAACCTGTAACTTCAGGGTCGACCAAATACCGGATGCACCCCCGGTCCTGAAAGGTTTAATATTCAAAAAAGTTTATACGATGGCTGTTCCCAGAGGAAGCGACTCTGAAATCCATTCCAAAGAAGTTCAGAATGCCAGAACTCCTAAAATACAACAGGACCTCAGATCCGAAAGAACATGTCACTGCCTATACATGCACAATAAAGGGCAACGCCGTAAAATACGACGAGGTTGAGTGCGTCTTACAGAAGAAGTTCAGAGAAACTCTTGAAGGGGCCATGATGTGGTATCACAACCTAGCTCCTAACTCCACAAACTCATTTTCCATGCTAGCAGACTACATCATAAAGGCACACACCACTGCCATCAAAGTAGCAACAAGGAAGTCTGACCTGTTCAAGATTAAGTAGAGGGAGAATGAAATGCTGTGAGATTTTGTATCTCGCTTCCAAAAGAAACAAATGGAACTACCCTTGGTCTCCGACGACTGCGCAATGCATACCTTCGCTCAAGGTCAGCATGAACGAAGCTTAGTGGCCTCACGGCAGCTGAAAGAAAATCTGATCAAATATCCGGCCATAACCTAGTCGGCCATCCACAGCCGATATAAGTCAAAGAAAAGGGTCGAGGATGACCATCTGGGAGCCCCCTAAGCCTCAGTATATCTAGAAGACTCTTAGCAGAGGAGTCGAACATAGAGAAAAGTATTAACCATATCCGGAGGATAGAAGGAATGCCCCAAGATGCAATTTGCCTTGCAACGATCGATGGTGAGTTGAGGATAGAACCCTCAATGATTCATCAACATAGGCAAATTCGACAGGTATACGGGGCCAATAGAGGGACCTCGCCGATTAGAATACAATTTCAATGTCGATGTATCAGAAATAATTTTCGCCATCGACAAAATCAGGGATGCCAAATGGCCCATGCCTCGAACAGTCGGATCCTTCAAAAAGAATCTATATCATGATATGCGAGTTTCACAACTCGCACAGACATAGAAACAAGGATTTCCGGCAACTTCGGGAGGAAGTGGCCCAGCTACTCAATAACGAACACCTTCGAGAATTCCTTAGTGACAGAGCTAAGAACTAGTCCCGAGAAAGAGAAACAACCTATGGAACAAAGCAGATGAATCCCACCATGCCATCCACACGATCTTTTAGGGCACTCCCTCGGTTGTATTCAAATAAAGGACCACATTGCGTCCACCTAACAAACACCGAAATCCAAGAGTGCCATCACCACTAAGGTATAATCATCTCCTCCGTTTTTCTATTTCTTACTTTACGATAACATTTGCACAAGCAATCGATCAAAGTAGTTGATATGCTGATCCAGCTCGAGTACCTCGAGGTTTCAAAGCATCCATTGCACTTTCCTTTGATCAAGTTTTTATCCCAAATTGTTTTTACTGGCAAGGTTTTTAACAAAGCAACATCTACGCACTATCTAGGGAGGATCCAACAAGCGTACAAGACATCTTTCGTAATCAACCCCGAACATTAGAAGGAACCCTCGAGAGGTCATCCACTCAAAAACACCGATGAACAAGTAACAAGATTCCAATAGAAAATGATGTACTAGGCCAAACGGTCAAATGAACCGTGTCTGCATAAGCCGGACTCACGATAACAAAATAGTATGTACTTACACCAAGCAATCAAAGAATATCTTTTTCCAAAATATCTCCAAATAGGAAAAATGTCCCGAACACTCGGAGACTGGAATCACAAACTTGGAAAGCGCATGACCTCAGGGTCAGAATCTCCAAAATCATAAGCCCTCAATGAGGCAATTCCAAGCTCACGAGTAATGGCTCCCGAGCCAAAGAAAATTCGATGACTCAGAAACTATCACCAATCACCATTCTTTTAAGAACACGAGTCCATATGACCCCAAGGGGGAAAACTCGATCTAGTAAGACCTATTTATGGCATCAAAGAGAACTGTACGACGTCAAGCAAAGCAAGGATCATACTTGTGCCAAGTATCAATGGAAAGTGTAAAACCTCAAGCAAGGCATGGATCATTCTTGTACAGAGTATCAATAAAAACTATACGGCCTCACGTAAGGAATGAATCATACTTGTATCAAGTATCGATAAAATTGTAAGACCTCAAAAGGCAAGGAAATTTTGTAAGACCTTACTACAAGAATACACTCAAACCCAAAGATTAGGCTATATATCGCATTTGTAAGACTCTCGAAAGGGCATACCCTCGATATAAATACCTAATATACTACACTCGGGGCCAACAATAGCTTCGGCCAAACACAAATGACTACGGTCATATGGCTACACCAGCCAAATTAACGCGACTTGGGGACGCCCAACCGTTGCTACGTAATCATAGGCCACTACTTCGAATCTACTTCGAAAAGAACCGGTTAAAAAGGATACCCTTAACAGGAAAAAGATCTTCGACCATGTTAGCTCCAAATCACAAGCCTTCGAGCTACTTAGTCTACAATCTAAACCTTACGAGGTGCTCGAACATCACCGCAAATGACTTCAAATTGAGGTTCTTCCTGAATCGACGATGGGTCAGGAAAAATCACTGCAAAAGTTTTTAACGAGAGGAAAACAAAGTTACATATGCCTAAGGGGGAAGTATAAGAGCCATTGTCGCCAGTCTAACAAACCTCAAGGCCACACACATAAAAGGTCGCTTCGGCCTAAAGCGTAAGAGCCATTGTCGCCAAATAACACAAGCGTAAAATTTGAGGGTTAAATGAGCTCGAGTCGTAACCTCAATTGGATACTAAATCCAAATACGTTTACTACACATGCTTAGATGGCATTGTAGGAGGCTCTTTACGGTTGGCAGTGTCGCTCCCTAATGGGTTGGTTAGAGGTGGACGAGGCCAGATAATTGAGTACAGACTTGGTTCAGGATGGCTCAAAGAAGGTTAAGGTGATTCAGGAGATACTTCACACAGCCGAGTCCAAACAAAAGAGTTGGAAAACCGTAAGGTTTGCGATATGGCATTCATGGCCGAAGAGCGAGTCTTGCTACGGGTTTTACCTATGAAAGGCATTATGAGGCTTGAAAAAAAGGTCAAGGTGAGCCCAAGGTTTATTGGACCTTTTCAGGTGTTGCTGCAAGTCAAGGAGGTTGCTTATGACTTGTCGTACCTCCCAGCCTAGCAGAAGTTCACCCGATATTTCATGTTTTAATGCTTTGGAACTATCACAGCGATCCATCTCATGTGTTGGATTTAAGCTCAGTCCAATTGGACAAGGATCTATCCTATGTTTAGGAGCCACTGGCTACTCTGTACAGAAAGGTTCGAAAGTTGAGGTCAAAGAACATTGCATCAGTAAAGGTTTAGTGGAAGGGCTAGCACTCGAGGAGGTAAATTAGGGACCAAGAAGGATATGCACAACTATTATCCTTATCTTTTCACCACTTCAGGTTTGTCTCTATGATTGTTCGATGATGAACAATTAATTTTTTTGAAGGGGGGGGAGGGGGGAAGGGGGATGGATGTAATGACCCGATCGATGTTTTGAGATTTAGAGCCCTAATCACCTATTAACTACTTCCCCCATTTCTATTTTTGCTATTGTGACTTGGCGATAGATTTCATTTTGGTTTTTGGAAGTGTTTGGGACACTTAGTCCCTAAATTGATGTTTTAGCCTTAGGATTTGGACCGTAGTCAGAATTGTGTGAAGATGAATCCGGAATCTTGTTTCTTTGATTCCATTAGTTTTTTTGGTTATTTTGGGCTTAGGGATGTGCCCAGATTGTGTTTTGGAGGTCCATAACTCATTTAGGCCTGAAATGGCGAAAGTTAAATTTTTAGAGTTTTGGATCGGTAGTGGAATATTTGATATAGGGGTCGAATTCCTATTTCAAAAGTTGGAGTAGGTCCGCAGTGTGGATTATGACTTGTGTGCATAATTTGGAGTCAATCAGACGTGGTTTGGTTGATTTCCACCTCCTTTGTCGAATTTGGTAGTTTCAAGTTCATTAAGTTTGGATTGGAGGATGTTTGTGTTTTTATGGTTGTTTGATCTAATTTGAGGGATCGACTAAGTTCCTATGATGTTAAATGATTGGTTGGAATGTTTGACTGAGGTCTGGGGGGGCCTCAAGTGAGTTTCAGGTGATTAACGGATTGGTTTGAGACTTAGGAAAATGGTTGAAGTTGATGTATCTTGTGTAACCGCACGTCCGCACTCTGGGCCGCAGAAGAGGCTATGGAATTGTAGATGCAGATATGGACATTGTCCAGCTGGGTCCGCAGGTGCAGTGACGGGTCTGTAAAAGCAGTTCAGGCTGCATGAACGGGCTCACAGGTGCGGCCCAATGCTCGCAGATGCAGCGCCTACCTCTTTAAGTTGGTTTCGCACCTGCAATCGTTTTTCCACAGGTGCGGGGCCACAATGCGTGTAAGTGACCACATGTGTTGTTTAACTGGCAGAAATAGGGTTAAATTGAGGTTCTGATTTATTCTTCTTTTTTGGAATTCGGAGTGCGAAGATTGGAAATTTTTCAAGGGATTTTCACAGAGAGCTTTGGGGTAATGATTCATAACTCGATTTTTATTGTATTTCATTAATCCATAGTTGTTTTCTTCATTAAATTAAGGAAATTGGGTGGGAAAGTGGGAAAATGGGAGAGAAGTTCCCCAATTGAATTTTTGAGTTTTGATTGGGAGTCAGGCATCTGATTTGGATAATTTTGGTATGAGTGAACTTCTGAGCGAATGGGTGATCATATTTGGTAACTTTACGCGTTTCCAAGACGTGGGTCTGGAGAGGCTTTTTGGGCGATTTTTCTACTTTCTTGTATTAACTTCGATTTCATTATTTAGATTAGTTTCTTGTAGCTATATTTACGATATGTAATTGATTTGGCAGGGTTTGTGCTATCAGAGCCAACATTCGTGGAAAGAGCATTGTTACGGATTGATTTGAGCATGGTTCGAGGTAAGTGGCTTCCCTAACCTTGTTTGGTGGAATTTACCTTAGGATTTAGTATTGTTTGATATATGAGCGCCATGTACGTAAGGTGACGAGTACGTACACAGGTTATTTTTTGTAAAACCCTATTTTTCACCATGTCACAACCTTTTTTTATTCGAACTACACTAGCATATGTAACTATCATGCTTAGTTAGAATAGCATGCCTATGTGTTTTAACTACCTATTTGAACTCTGTACATCATGTTTAGTGAAATTACCTACTTTTCTTGACTTGAACTTAGTCTAAACTGTAGGTTTCTTTGTTGTAACTATTATTGCTAATGGTTGAGCTGCATATTTACTTTGGGACTACGGAACGGTATTGCGGAATATCCCCTTAATCTGCATATTTACTTTGGTACTACGGAACTGTATTTAGGGAGATCCCCCTACACAATAATGTTTTGGACTACGAGACGGTATCTCGGGAGATCCCCTGTTGTTATCACTATGTTCTCAGCTATTTGGTTTCTTTGATTCTATTCCAGTTTGATTTTTGTACTTATTTCTGTTGGATATTTCATTTTTTCTTATTTAATTATATTTATACTAGTAGGGCTCTGGCATGATCTCGTCACTACTCGATCAAGGTTATGCTTGGTACTTATTGTGTACCATTGTGGTGTACTCATGCCCTTTCCTGCATATTTTTTGTGTGCAAATCCAGGTTCAAGTTACCCACCTCATCAGTAGTTACAGTTGTTGATACTTATTGGAGACTTCAAGGTACATCTGCCAATGCCCGTAGATCCTCGGATTCCCCCTCTATTTCCCTATGTTCATTTTTTTAGATTTGATCTATAGAATAGTTAAGACTTCTTAGTAGCTTGTGACTTGGGGGTTTCTAGGTTTTAGGAATTGTTTCGTACATTTCAGAAGTAATAATTGTATATTCCCAATGGAATTAATTTTCTTAATAGATTTGATGATATTAGTAGTTAATGTTCATTATTTTGTTTCATTTCCTCAAAGTGTTAGGTTTACATGGCGGTTCACAGCGGGAGAAATCGGTTCTTGACATTTCCGATCCAATATTGTGGTCAAACCCATAATTTGGTGCCAAATGACTCAAAACTAATAAAATATAATATTAAATAATCAATACATATTCAAATGTTCATACCCTTACTGTTAAAGTAATTTCCCAAGCCTATTTGAAGAATCCCTAAAATTCTCCGTCGGTCCCACATGGCCGAATTCCGAAATTTTTTTATCAAAGTTGTTACCCATAACATCATGAAATCAAATATATGATTTTTACTAAAGTTTAATAACGAATTTCGTGGATAAATTTTAATTTTATCAAAGCCCTAGGTTTTCACCGAAACTTACAATTGTTAGAATATACGCTTAACGCTAGAGGGGGGGGTGAATAGCGTTATAATAAAAAACAATATAAACTTGCGGAATTAAAAATTGCAGGATTGAAATAAGTGCGGTAAGTAAATAATAAGGAACAAACGCACCGAAATTATCCTGGTTCACCACAACCTGTGGCTAGTCCACTCCCCGAGAGACTCTCTCGAGATTCCACTAACTTCGTTAAGCTTATGGGTGCTTAACAAACCGTTACAAACTGAGAACTTGAGTCACAAAAGCCTCAACAACCTTTGCTCGAAGATACCACACTTCAAGACTTCAACCGAAGGAATGAAAACGTTCCTTCTTACAACCACAAGGGATTAACACTTCCCTTCAAGTGTATACAAACACTTAGCACTCAAGACAAGACTCTCTTTAAGAGTAGATATGAGTAAAATAAATACGCTCAAGAACACAACAACTTTCCTCAAGAGTTTGGCTCTCAAAAACTTATGAAATGAATATAAAATGATGTACATGAGAGTATGCAAGCATTAGCAAGAATATGATCAGTTGTTGTACTTAGAAGACTGATTTTGAGTTGTATTTATAGTATTCAAAACCCCCACAACCTTTGCCTAATTGCCAATCAAGAATTGCTGAATTTGTGCTAAGATAATCGATTATCTGATTTACATAATCGATTATTTTCCAATCGTTCAAAAATCATTCCCAGATTTTAAGCAGAATAATCGATTATCCAAATCGTATAATCGATTACCTTACAACGTTCAAAAAATCATATTTAGATTTTACTTAGCATAATCGATTACCAGATTGTGTATAATCGATTACCTGACAACGTTCAAAAAATCATATGCAGATTTTACTTAGCATAATCGATTATCAGATTGTGTATAATCGATTATCTTTCAGAGTTTAAAAATACTTTGGCAACGGTCATTTGCATAATCGATTATGCTATACGGATAATCGATTATCTTTTATATTTTGAAAACTTCGGACTACACTGTCTTAACATAATCGATAATCATAAAGTATATTATCAATTATTTTACAGTCTTGTAAAATTTGATAGACACTGCCTCAACATAATCGATTATCATAATGTGCATAATCGATTATTTTATAGCTTTGAAAAATCTTATGGACACTGCCTCAACATAATCGATTATCATAAGGTACATAATCGATTATCTTGTAGCTTTGAAACATCTGATGGACACTGCCTCAACATAATCGATTAGCATAAGGTACAAAATCGATTATCTTGTAGCTTTGAAAAATCTAATGTACACTGCCTTAACATAATCGATTATCGTAAGGTACATAATCGATTATTGTTCAGCTTTGTAAATCTGGTGTACATTGTCTTAACATAATTGATTATCATAAAGTACATAATCGATTATCTTTGCCCAGATTTGAGAGGCATGTCTAAAAATCATTATGGCTAAAATAAAATGTTTGAAAATCATTTTGCTTTAAATTAAATATGCATGATTCGATAAAAATGATTATACGAGAGAAGCCAAGTCTTGAGTCAATTGTCGGATCAAGATCACAATTAAAGAACGACTCATGTATAACTTTATTTCTTTGCTTGATCATGATCTTTGTTCGTCTTGTGCTTGAACCTCGTTATGCGTCAATTGCGCGCTTGTGCTTGGACCTCGTCATATGTCAATTGCGCGTCGTTTTTCATTTATCAAAACCTTCAAATATGAACACATGTTTAGTATGTATTGAGAACGTGTTTCAACAATTTTTCCCTTTTTGATAATGGCAAACCAATATCGGGATATGCATATTAGAGAATTCATAATGACGATCCAAGACAAGTATATAGATATGCAATTAGTTCCCCCTAAACATATGAATTCCCCCTCAATTTATGCCAATAAATATTAAGTG
This sequence comes from Nicotiana benthamiana, assembly GCA_034376525.1. Taxonomy (NCBI): domain Eukaryota; kingdom Viridiplantae; phylum Streptophyta; class Magnoliopsida; order Solanales; family Solanaceae; genus Nicotiana; species Nicotiana benthamiana. The sequence continues at coordinate 109,658,631 of CM067332.1, read as the reverse complement.
CATAGCCCTTATTCTTCCCCCTTTTGACATTAGCAAAAGAACATTAGTAAATAACTTGTTTATTGATTAACCAAAAATCCGAGTACATAAAAAGAGACAATGAAACATAGAACAACAAGCTAGAAAAAGAAAGAAATTATTCATTATCATTATTAATTTCCTGCTCGGCATCCGGTACATCTTCCCGAAGGACAATTTGGGCATATGGATAATTGACATGGTCAAAGTATCCATGAAGTTCATGGGAGAGACGAGTGACATTCATATCGATGCAAGTCATGGAGGTGGACAGAGACGCAATTTTCTCGGAAATGGTATTGAGGGATACATCGGACGGGGCCGGAGGACGACGTCGCTGAGTTGGAGGAGGAGGTGGTTGCTCACCGATATTGGGAAATGAAGATTCTTGTATTTCCCAATGTTTCGTCGCCTTTTTGTGAGGGCCGACGGAAGTGTCGACACCGGATGCAACAAGAAGGGTCATAACGACAAAAGCATAAGGGAGAGGCTTATCTTCCCCAATAGCATCATACATATGAGTCTTGACGAACTTGCACCAATTGATGCGAGCTCCGGTGATGATGGCATGCATGAGTTTTGAATCCTCATGAGATATAGTTGTAGATTGAATTTCCGCGGTTTTAGAACGCGGGTGATGAAATAAAAAATTAAACGGTATTCGGGGAGCATGTTTGTGATGGTGGGACGACGATGGTCCGGAGTTGGAAAAAATTCGCCGATGCCGATTTGTGTAAAAAGAAGTTGTTCATCAAACAGAGCGCCTTCTTCCCTAGTATAGCGTAAAATGTCTTCCCCATTGCGCGGAAGTTTAGTGATGGCTTGAATATTTGCCTCAAATACAGGGATGTGAATTCCAATGACGGTCGAGAAGAGTTCATCATCTTCGTCTTTCTCGAGATTTGAATAGAAGGCCTGAATTAAGGAAGGATAAATGTAAGGGGTGTGAAGGTATAGGAAATCAAGTAGTTGGCTTTGTAGGAGCATATTTGCTGTGGATGGAGGGCCGCTTTGACTAAGAAATCGATTAGTGGAAAATCGAGGATGGAGGATTTCTCGATTTTCAAACTTTTCAGCGAAGCGCATAAGTTGTTCTTCACTGTTGAATCGTAAGAAGGAGCCATCTTTATAACAATAAACTGGTGGACGAGTGGCGGAAGAGGAGGCAACATTTTTGCCGGCACGAGCACGTTTTGAGTTTCTGCCCGACATTTTGAATAAGTAGTAATAGCCTTTGAAAGAAATTTGAGAAATTTTGAGAGTTTGGGAGATAAGTTTGATGTTTGAGTGAAGAAATTGAAGACTTATAGCACCTATTTATAATGAGAAGGATGGCATTGCATTGAAGATGAAAATCTGCAGAAATTTAAGAGACAAAACGGTCAGAAACGGTAACAATTTTGAAATACTGACTGAGGATAATCGATTATTGAATTATGGTAGTCGATTATTCTGACACAGAGTGCACAGTGATTTTCTGACTCGGGAAATAATCGATTATACTTTTGAGATAATCGATTATTTTAGGAAGTGCAGTAATGAATAGCCGAGACGGTAATCGATTATACAGTTTTAAAAAATCGATTATTGTCACAATTAACACCTGAAAGATAATGTCAACAAAATCGATTATAAAAATTGATAATCGATTTTTATATTTACCATCCAAAAATCTGCAAAGCAAAAACTGTTAGATAATCGATTGTAGTGTTGCATAATCGATTATGTTAATTTTCCGGCATAATAAACATAAAACGTAAATAATCGATTAGTGATACTTGCTAATCAATTTTCCGGCATAGTAAGCATAAGACAAAAGAAGTGATAATCGATTATCGACTTTAGAGAAATCGATTATTCTACACCATCGCCTTATAATTCCCCCTGCCTTTAGGGTGATACCTGCAAAAGAGAATTAGGCGCCTCCGACGCTCAAGTTAGTAATAAATTTTTTTTAAAAGAATAATGCAATGCATGACTTGGATCAATGTGGAGTCAAGAATTAAGAATTCTTTCTCTAAGAGCTTTGTGAAGATGTTGACCAATTGAAAACGTGATCTCTTAAGAAGTGTGTCCTAAGGTGTTCTTAAGAGTGTTTCGAGTACTTACCTTTTGTTCAATGTCGCCAATTACCTTGTCGAGAGGATGGTCTTTGATTCTCCTCCACGCGTTAGGCAGTTTCGTTTCTTTCACCAGTGGTGGCGCTTCCTCTGATAATTGTTTCAAGATTTCATCTTGAATTTCCTTTGGATTTTCCTCTTGTACTTTGTCCTGAGGACTTATTGTGTTTAAAATACCTGCAAGATCAAAACCAGAATCCTTTCTCGCCAAGCGAGCATTATTTTCGGAAAACACAATATGAGGGAATTCCTCAACAGTTTCGGTTCTATTATTGAATACTCTATATGCTTTGCTACGTGATGAATAACCAAGAAAAATTCCTTCATCCGATTTGGCATCAAATTTTCCCAAATTATCTTTTCCGGTGTTATGAATAAAGCATTTACAACCGAATACTCTAAGATGGGAGAGAATAGGTTTCCTTCCCTTATAGAGTTCATAGGGAGTTTTCATGAGTATTGGCCTTATGACTACTCTGTTTAAAACGTAGCATGCGGTACTCACGGCATCCGCCCAAAATTGTTTGGGAATCTTAGCCTCATCGAGCATTGTTCTAGCCATCTCTTCAAGACACCTATTTTTACGTTCCACCACTCCATTTTGTTGTGGTGTACGTGGAGCAGAGAAGGTGTGCTCAATACCGAGTTCGTCGCAAAAGTCCGCGAAGAGATTGTGATCGAACTCTCCCCCATGATCACTTCTTATGGAAGTGACGGTTGTGTTCTTTTCATTTTGAACACGTTTAAGAAAACATTTAAAATTTTGAAAAGCCTCACTTTTGTGAGCAAGAAATAGTGTCCATGTAAATCTAGAATAATCATCAACAATAACAAAAGCATAACGATTTCTACCAAGACTCTCAATGCGAGATGGTCCAAACAGATCCATGTGAAGAAGTTGCAAAGGTCTTGTAGTTGAAACAATATTCTTAGATTTAAAAGATGTTTTTGTTTGCTTCCTTTTTGACAAGAATCACAAATAGTGTCATTTTCAAATTTCAAATTTGGAAGACCAATAACTAAATTTTGTGAAACCAATTTGTTTAAAAGATGCATGTTGATATGAGCTACTCTACGATGCCATAACCACATATCATCTTCTTTACTCATAAGACAATTCACATACTCTGATGAAGAGTTTTCAAGATCAACCATATAGATGTTATCAATTCTAAAACCACGAAGAATAATTTTAAAATCACTACGACGAAAAACTAAGCATTCTTCCGAATCAAACAAAACAAGATTTCCCTTGTCACATAATTGACTTATGCTCAAGAGATTGTGTTTTAGACCTTCAACTAGCAATATATGCTTAATGGAAGAAGATTCATTCTTACCGACCGAGCCAATGCCGATAATTTTTCCCTTGTTGTTATCTCCAAAAATAACGTTTCCTCCTTCCTTGTGTTCTAGTTGAAGGAACTTGGATGCGTCTCCGGTCATGTGTTTGGAGCATCCACTATCAAGGTACCAAAGTGCACTTGATCCCTTCAAACATACCTACAAGACAAATTAATGAGTTTTTGGTACCCAAGCTATTTTGGGTCCTTGAGAGTTAGGTGTAAAATGTTGTTGTGCTTGACATGTAGTTAAGTGTCTGTGTCTAGTAAACAAGCAGGAGCAATATGTCCTATTCGACTACTATAATGACAAATGACATTAGGATTATGCATTCTTCTAGGTTGGTAGTAGTTGGAGGTACGAAAATCGTTTGCTCTATTTTTGACAATATGGCTATTGCGCAATCCTTGAAAATCATTTCTCCTACTGTTTGTACTAGGATATGCAGCGTTTCTAGAATAATTGTTTCTAGGTCGAGTATGTCTAGGTTGCGATTGTTGAAGGCTATTTCTAGGCGTTCTAAAGTGTTCAAAGTTTCTTCTAGTGTTTGGTCTAGGATGCATATTGATTCTAGGATGGTTACTTCTAGGATGAATGTTTATTTTATTTATCCTAGGTTGAGCCTTGGGTTGTTGGGGGATGGCTTCAACTTTTTCTTTAGGCTCGTTTTTGAAACCTATGCCATGTTTGGTCGATTTCAAATTGACAAGAACATCATTCAAATTTTTATGAGAAGAATTGAACTTATCTAGGGTGCCCTTAAGTCTTTCTACTTCATCTTTTAGATACATGCAAGAAATACAATTTTTACTAGAACTCTCGGGTTTGTCGGCGCTTCTCTTGCCGAAAAATTTGTTTTCTTCTTTCAACTTCTCATTTTCCAAAATCAATTTTTCCAAATCTTTTTCTTTCAAAGAGAGTTGTTTTTCAAAATCTTTTTCTTTCAAAGAGGAATTTTTCTTTACGTCTCTAACAGTTTTGGAAGCTTTAATGAATTCACTATACAGTTCATCAAAAGCGTTTTGCATTTCCTCAAGAGAATAGAAATTTTTTGAAGAAATTTGACATACCTCTTCTTGATTGTCTTCGTGTGCCATGAGACTTAGATTTGCGGTTTCGTCTTCTTCATCGTCGCTTGATTCGTCTCCGGAGTCACCTCCCCAAGATATGTATGCTCGTTGTTTCTTGAAGGGTTTCTTCTCCTTTTTGACATTTGGGCAATTTGATTTAATGTGCCCGATTTCTCCCCATCTATAGCACTTTACTTGATCTCCTTGTTGTTTGCCTTTTCGTTCATACTCTTTTCGCATGAACTTTTGGAACCTCTTAATAACAAGTCCGAACTCGTTATCTCCGTTGTTTGAGTCCTCATCATTTTGAGGTTGAGCCGTGCTTGCCTTGAGGGCGATTATTTGTTTCCTTTGATCACTAAAAGGAGGATTAATTATAGTAGATTCATAGGTTTTAAGATTACCTCTTAGTCCGTCGATGGTGACATTTGAAACGCCGATAGACTCTTGAATCGCGTCGGCCTTGGAGCGCCATTCCGGAGTGAGACTTCGGAGAATTTTTCAGACAAGTTCCTTATCCGTGAAGGTCTTCTTAAGAGCATGTAGGTCATTGACGATTTTTGAAAATCGTTCGAACATATCATCGATCCTCTCGCTTTCCTTCATGTGAAACAGTTCATATGCATGGGTTAGAAAATCAATTTTAGCGTCTCTTACCTGGTCCGTACCTTCGTACGTGATTTCCAGCTTATCCCACCTTTGCTTAGCCGTTGTGTAACATGATATTTTTCTGTAATCATCAGCATTTACAGCACAATATAATATGTTGATGGCTCTAGCATTGTTCTGCACTTTTCGGATATCATCCGCATCGTATTCATCTTCGGATTTTGGAACCCATTCATTTTCAACCTTTTGGTTGGAATTTGTTCTCCCTTCGTTATAACCTTCCATAGATGAAAATTATTCGACTGGATGAATATTCTCATCCTCTCCTTCCAGTACGTATAGTTTGTGCCATCGAATAGTGGTGGTCTGGTGGAGTATTGTCTTTCACCTATTCCTGCATTAAAGTCACGAGTAGAAGCCATGGATTGTTTCTCTCAAACGGTTAATTCTATCAGAGAGTTGGGCTCTGATACCATTGTTAGAATATACGCTTAACGCTAGAGGGGGGGTGAATAGCGTTATAATAAAAAACAATATAAACTTGCGGAATTAAAAATTGCAGGATTGAAATAAGTGCGGTAAGTAAATAATAAGGAACGAACGCACCGAAATTATCCTGGTTCACCACAACCTGTGGCTAGTCCATTCCCCGAGAGACTCTCTAGAGATTCCACTAACTTCGTTAAGCTTACGGGTGCTTAACAAACCGTTACAAACTGAGAACTTGAGTCACACAAGCCTCAACAACCTTTGCTCGAAGATACCACACTTCACGACTTCAACCGAAGGAATGAAAACGTTCCTTCTTACAACCACAAGAGATTAACACTTCCCTTCAAGTGTATACAAATACTTAGCACTCAAGACAAGACTCTCTTTAAGAGTAGATATGAGTAAAATAAATACGCTCAAGAACACAACAACTTTCCTCAAGAGTTTGGATCTCAAAAACTTATGAAATGAATATAAAACGATGTATATGAGAGTATGCAAGCTTTAGCAAGAATATGATCAGTTGTTGTACTTAGAAGACTGATTTTGAGTTGTATTTATAGTGTTCAAAACCCCCACAACCGTTGCCTAATTGCCAATCAAGAATTGCTGATTTTGTGCTAAGATAATCGATTATCTGATTTGCATAATCGATTATTTTCCAATTGTTCAAAAATCATTCCCAAATTTTAAGCAGAATAATCGATTATCCAAATCGTATAATCGATTACCTGACAACGTTCAAAAAATCATATTCAGATTTTACTTAGCATAATCGATTATCAGATTGTGTATAATCGATTACCTGACAAAGTTCAATAAATCATATGCAGATTTTACTTAGCATAATCGATTATCAGATTGTGTATAATCGATTATATTTCAGAGTTTAAAAATACTTTGGAAACGGTCATTTGCATAATCGATTATGCTATACGGATAATCGATTATCTTTTATATTTTGAAAACTTCGGACTACACTATCTTAACATAATCGATTATCATAAAGTACATAATCGATTATTTTACAGTCTTGTAAAATTTGATACACTGCCTCAACATAATCGATTATCATAATGTGCATAATCGATTATTTTATAACTTTGAAAAATCTGATAGACGCTGCCTCAACATAATCGATTATCATAAGGTACATAATTGATTATCTTGTAGCTTTGAAACATCTGATGGACACTGCCTCAACATAATTGATTATCATAAGGTACATAATCGATTATCTTGTAGCTTTGAAAAATCTAATGTACACTGCCTTAACATAATCGATTATCATAAGGTACATAATCGATTATTGTTCAGCTTTGTAAATCTGGTGTACATTGTCTTAACATAATCGATTATCATAAAGTACATAATCTATTATCTTTGTCCAGATTTGAGAGGCATGTTTAAAAATCATTTTGGCTAAAATAAAATGTTTGAAAATCATTTTGCTTTAAATTAAATATGCATGATTTGATAAAAATGATTATACGAGAGAAGCCAAGTCTTGAGTCAATTGTCAGATCAAGATCACAATTAAAGAACGACTCATGTATAACTTTATTTCTTTGCTTGATCATGATCTTTGTTCGTCTTGTGCTTGAACCTCGTTATGTGTCGTTATGTGTCAATTGCACGCTTGTGCTTGGACCTCGTCATATGTCAATTGCGCGTCGTCTGTCATTTATCAAAACCTACAAATATGAACACACGTTTAGTATGTATTGAGAACGTGTTTCAACAATAATTTTCACTAATTTACATGTCATAATCCACCCATAAAATATGTATTTAATCACAATTTGGTAGAAATTATTTTCCTCAAAGTATTAGATGAAATACCCTCTCTAAAAGCTCCAAGAATCTCCCTACAATGGAATAGATGAGCTAAGAATGACTAAGTCCCGCATTAAATGAAGGTTCTGCTTCTGCAATTTCTGTACCTGCTGAGGGACATCCGCATATGCGGTCAAAAGTCTGCTTCTGAAAAACAAGCCAGACCATTGGCCCACCTCCGGAGGTAGGGTCGCTCTTGCACAACCGTTGTTGAGACCGTTTCTTTCAAGCCTGCGAACACTGCCGCTTCTGCAGTCTCGCTCATGTGCATCCTGGGTAGCCTTGAGTTGTGCGCTTTTGTTGATATATGCTTGCACCTGCAGCTGGTCAAGCATATGTGCGATTACACCAGCAGCTAGGGGCTTCAGCTGTTGCTCTCAAGTTCTAACTTGGTCCGAGCCTCGTCCAATTAACACCTGGGGATCCTACGGTCCTGCATGAACATACCAACGAGTTTGAAATCACAAAATGGACTCACTCAAACTCTCGAAATGCCCAAAACAGCATCTAAGCTAAGAGTCATACCCCAAAACTAATTAAATCAAAAATTTGAACTTTAAGTTCTTCAATTTACACCCAATGGGTGAAACGTACTTAATCTCAGAATGACACCAAATTTTGTGAGCAACTCTTAAAGGATAATACAGAACTACTCCCGGTCTCAAAATCCCAATTAGAACTCAATATCACCAAAACCTACTCCCAACCAAATTTAATAAACTTCAAAATCTTCAAAGAACCAACTTTCATTATTAGACGCCGAAACTCTCCTAGGTCATCCAAAACCCTTCCTAACATAGCCCAAGTCCAAAATCATCATAAGAACCTATTAGAACCATCAACAATTCTGACGCCATTTGCTCAAAATATTGACCGCAGTCAAACTTAGCCTTTTAAAGCCAACTTAAGAAACCAAGTGTTTCGATTTCAACCTGAACCCTTTCAAATCCCAAAATAACATCCCATAAGTCATAAAATAGTAAAAGAACATACAAAGAGTCTTATTTAGGGTAATGCAGTTCTAAAAAGCAAAAGGACCAGTCAGGTCGTTACAAGAAGAGTCTGAATCTCACTGTATGGCTTTTGCATGCAACTTCCTCAACAAGCTAAGTCTAGATTCTATTTGGGGGTCTTGTCCAACCTATCCACGTAAGTGTGTCCCAACACCTCATCAGTCTAACAATGAGGTGGAAAGTCTCTGGGTAGTTTCTTGTATGTTTACCAAGCTTGACAAAGAGTATCTGCATCTCGTTGTTGAAACCCAAGAATTTGGCTCCTAAAAGAACTTTTCCTCTTAGTGAGGAAAAACATGATTAGGAATTTTCGTGCTAGGTTATCCCAAGCGTGGATCGAGTTTGTGGGCTCTTTGTTTAACCATTCCTTTGCTTCCCCCAATAGAGAAAAACGGAAAAACTTTATCCTGGCATTGTCCTTGGAGACGTTCAGGTAGTTGTATGAATCTATAATCTCCAAAAACTTATGTATATGCCTTTGGAGTTCTTCACTCAACAAACACACAAATAGCCATGTGGATTGAATCAGTTGCACCATGTACTGATTAGCTCGAAGTACCCAATTATATCAGGCTTCATAATAGCTTGAGTCATGTAGCAAGACTAGATATTGCGACCTCAATCACTAGTCTGTATGTATTCTCTGCCATATCAATTGGATGTGGTTGGACTATAATACTTAACTCTGTAGTTCTTGCTATTGCTTCCGCCTCCCTCCTTAACCTGTGGAAAAGTCTTTTGTGTTTAGGATCAAAAGGTAAAAGATCCTTCAAACAATTACTTCTTCTTAGAATTCAATATGAACATATGAAGAGTCAGAAACACCAAAACAAATCAAAATCTCGAACAACAACAATAACAACAACAACAACCACCAACCAACCTAGTATGTTCCCAATAGGTGGGGTTAGGGGGAAGGTAATATGTATACAGACCTTACCCCTACATAATGCAAGTAGAGAGGTGTTTCTAATAGACTCTTGGCTCAAGAAGGGTAAAAAGAAGAGGAAAGCAAGAAGGAAGAAAGAAGAAGAGAAAAGAAAAAGGGAGAGATAAATGGTAAGTAATACCAAATGATAGCAACATGAAATACAATCTTGAGGCGAACAAAACCACATAACACAATAAAAATATAAGAATATTAAGGGACATGCGTGATACTAAGACTATAGGTGAGCAACTAAAAATTACCCACTAACCTTCTACCTTAATCCTCGACCTCCACACCCTCCTATCAAAGGTCATGTCCTCAGTAAGCTGAAACAGTGCCATGACATATCTAATCACCTCTCCCCAACACTTCTTAGGCCTACCTAAAGCTCTTCGCAAACTCACGATGCCAACCTCTCACGCCTCCTAATAGGAGCATCAATGCTTCTTCTCTTAATATGTCTGAACCATCTTAGACTCGGCTCCCGCATCTTGTCCTCCACGTAGGCTACTCCTACTTTTATCCTATATAGAATAATTCTTAATCTTATCTATCCTGGTACACCTACACATCTATCTTTTCATCCTCATCTATGTTACTTTCATCTTCTGCCTCATGCAACATAGTCGATCGAACCACCACTCCATAAAACATACGATTATGTCTTGGCGGCATATTTTTATCACATAAAACACATGAATAAAGCCTTCATTTCTTCCATTTCCTTTCGATGCTATGTTCGGCATCTTCGTCAGTCTCCCTATTACCTTGGATAATAGACCTGAGATACTTAAAACTCACTCTCTTGGGGATAACTTGAGCATCTAGCTTTACCTTGACGTCTGCTTTATGGGTCCTGTCACTGAATTAGTATTCCAAGTATTCTGTTTTGGTTCTTCTCAATCTGAAACCTTTATCTCTGAGGTCTATCTCAAAACCTCCAACCTCCCATTAACTCTGCTTCGCATCTCGTCAATCAATACTATATAATCGACAAATAGCATGCACCAAGTCACCTCCCTCGAACAAAACAAATATAATATTATTTTAAACAAGTAAATAATTTATGAATCCCTGGAAACAACACCAAAAATTTGTTGCGGTCAAATGTAATAAAGTGATGAAAAATAACGTTCCTATAAGGATTTATGATCAACTATTATCCAATATAAACTATTTATAAATTTACCGCTTAAGTGGTTGTGAAGAAAATGATTTTGAATTTTTACTAACTAAATTGCTACAAAACTAATAAGCAAATAAGAAAATATGATAGCAGGTATAGCAAAGAAACACTTCAAAAATTGAATGACATGGGGATAATCCAAGGTTATGGGATTAATGTCTCTCTTATTGCATTTTTCCGGTTGATATAATCACTTGACTTATCTAGTTAGTTGATTAGCAGGGTTTATTATGCCCATAAATTTCTTTCGACGCTTCGATTCCCAATTCAAGCCAAGCTAATACTATATGATTATAGAATTAAAATTGACAAGAACGCATGTATTTGCAAATAACTCCTATTTGACTCGTCAACGTCACCAGAAATCATGTAAGGGCTCAAATTACCTCGAAGAGAAGGTGCTAGATATTCTTCGAGGTCCACACCTTTGGGTCCCTACCGAAATTTATACTTATGCAGATTACAAATCATAATTGTCGTAAAAGATCATATAAGTGAAGGAAACTACGGAATTTAAAGGTTTTTATTAATGAACACGTGCAAAGAAACTGGACAATAATTAGACAAATAATTACAAGTCTGTAGAGGTTATAAGGTACAACTTAATTTGTCTTTATTTAATGACTAAGTGTGAATAGCAAACATATAGAGGGGGGATGGGGGAGGGGACCAAAGTATTTTAGCCTAAAGGATCACCCCGTGCAACATAAATAATACTCCGTAACTCCTTTGAGGTAGGAGTTTCTCATATTATTCAGCAGGCCCAAACTATCATCTCCTGCTATAGCATTACCATGCTAAAGTTGTTTACCTAAAGGTGCTCTAATTCAATTCTAGGTCCTATGTGTGCACTATCCTTCCAATGCCTACGGTCCAAGAGGCTTTAGACCTACTATTAGGTGGTTCTACACTTTTAGGATACTTATAAATTATAAAACTAGCATGCATTCAAAACATATAGGACTACACATAAATGCACGAAAATGGATTAAGTTAACCACTACACATAAACAACAAATTAAACGCAAGGAGCTCAGCAATAAACAGTTTGTAGCGTTAAGATGCATTTGCATTACAATAGTTAATTCCTATAGGCATGATTTCTAGGCGATTATGATTTCCAACAGTTTACAAGCAGCGTTGCAACTTTAGGCTAACAGAGTTGCAATTATAGGCATTAGTAACCTATAGGAATGATCTCTAGTTATATGCGTAATGAGGCTGTTAAACGATCCCAATACTCTGAATTACTAGTGCTGATTTTATAGACATGTTTCTTAGGCAGGTGACAATGTCCTATAGGCAGGTTTTGTAGTGATTGGCAATTGAAATTGATTTTATATACTTATCCCTATAGGAAGGTCTTCGAAGTGTGGCAATGCGACGAATTAACAAAATAATTGATTAGTTGATTAAAATCCTATAGTCATGATATTTGAAGGAGTAACGTAATAGAACAGTTGATTAATTGAATAATTAGGGTCATATATTCATGGTACCTAGATTAACAAAGCATATGTATACATCGTATAGGCATGATATCTAAGTGCAAAGTAGTGACATAAAACAAGCATGGCAAATACTTGGACTAATGTGCTTGAATAGTGTGCAAGTGAGGTGTGCCTGTCCCCTATAAGAATGATTTCTGTGAGTGTGAAAATAGGAGCATGTCAAACGAATAGCATAAAAGGCAGTTAAATCCTATAGGCAAGTTTTCTACCCGTTTATGCGAGCATTAGATTACCCCAACCCCATTTTTAACTAATTTTCCCATCATTCTGTTTTACAAGTTATTACAGACCACATTGAATGATTACAAACCCAAATACAAATACGAATAACCTAGTAACACATTTGGGACTTCAAATATGCTTAGAACATCATGTGGACATCGGGCCCAAACTTCAGGTGTGGACAACGTGCTCCAGACCCCCAACACCAAAGGCAGGTGCAACATACCAGGACTAATCAATCCCAACAATTAAGCTAATGGATACCAGATTAGCCATATATGAAACAGAACTATGCATGGAGTAATTTAACTTAGTTTTCACAAGTAAAAGAACTGCAGTTTCAGCCAATATACAAGGGCATTCTAAGTTAATAGGAATCAAAGGTACAGACGAGGAAGTAATTCTAGAAAATCCAATTAATAAGGGCAAGATAAAGTACCACAAACCATTGAAAACATTGTTTTAAAATAGAACCAACTCAAAGAACTGCATACGACAGCCAAGCAGAATCATACACAAGAAGAGAGAGGAGTACAATCTTCCTATAAAAATTCTAACGGGAAAGCCTTGCATAAAAATCATATTGGTAACATAATTTGGCAAACCAACTTAGTTGATCGTGAGATTTAATAAGATGGACACTAACTGCAACACGAGATTCTAAGAAATCATAGTAGGTAAAAGATATGTAACCTGAAGCTAACAAGACAAGCAGACATTAGGATTCATGGTAGATGAAAGTATAAACCTTAGGTTAGTAAGATAGGCAATTACAAAGCCTAGTGCTAATTAATCATATACAAGAAGAGGCTGAACATTGAAATTGACACTAGGAAGCCCTAGGAAACAATTAGAAACATAGAGTAGAGCAGATCACACAATGGAATTACAAGAAATATGGCATACTATTTTTTAGAGATTCAGGCAGTGATGACATTGAAAAATTACATGTTCAGTAAGAAAGTTAACCGGCTACACATGAATAACCTAGTAGAAGCAATACATCTGAACACATTCGGGGCAATGAACTCGTTTCTCACAAGAATCTCAAGTAAGGAAGGGAGATAGGCTCAAGCAAATGGTAGGAATAAGTACTTAGAAGAACATAGAATAGTAAACTAAACACGCGTAGGAGTACATGATCCGGGTTAACAAACTAGGAGAGTTCTAGTGTTAAAAGAAGTTTAAAAATCACACAATAACTTCAAGGAAATAGGATTGTAAACAGAGGTAGCATGGTAACATATTGGTTTGCAAAAGTTCATGAACACAAAAAAATGATAAAACTGTGAAGGTCAAAGGACTTACTAGTTACCAATTGACAAACAAGTAGACACGAAGAACAATTTCAACAATATCTCAAAGGGCAGTAGAAAAATGAGCAGTAGATCCGAGGAATCTCAGTACGTTAGAGTCCCAAGGGTTTCGAATGAACCTAGGGAAGTGCTTACACTGAGAAAGGTCCAATAACTAAATTTCGATGACCCTGGCTTTCAGCTGGCCAAGAGACTACGCCTTAAAATAGTATAATACAAGTGAGAGTGAGCTAATAATAGTAGTTTCAGTAATTAAGTGATAGTCATTCAGACTTAGAGGGGTACGGGGAGGGGGGGTATATAGTGTCCAAACAAATATCCAAACAAGGAAACATAATAAATCTAATATAAATAAGGAAAGAAGAGCATGCCAATTTGATTAAGAACCAAATTAGGAGAAAAATCACACATACCCTAATTTTGCATGGAATCACAGATTGGCCGAAAAATATTTTCAAATCGGACCTTTATGATCTTTCCATGGGCGTATATAGATGAGAAACCGTCTAAATCTTGAGGATTACGTCTGATTTCTCTTGATTCTAAATACAGATACTTGCCAAAAATGGGGGCAAGTACTATGTAACATCATATTCTTGTAAGAAACAACAAGATAATCCATAAAAGGTAAGTAAATCACAGGGGGGAACCCATGACTTGATCGAATTTATGCCTCTAGGTTTTGGGTTATGGAGTTATAAGGAAATGGGAAGGACTATTGTGATCCGTTAATCATCTAAGATTAACGGCCATGATTAAATGGGAAATGGCGTGTATCATAAAGAGGGTCACGACCAGGTTAGGTTAATGGGTTGTTTTGTTTGGGCTTAGAGCTATTGGCTGAGGTATTGGGGTCTGGACGTGGTATTGGTCCGAAATTAACTCATAAATTGGGCCATAGTTTAAATACACCGAGTTTATTAAAAAATAATTTATAAAAAGTAATTAATAAATAATAAAAGTGTTATTTAAGTAGTAAAATGTTTGAAAATAATAATGTAATATCATAAAAATATAAAAATATTATTTTAGCATAAATAATATAATTAAAATATAATTGTGTATAGAATATAGACTATTATTGCAAAAATTGTGTATCAAACATGACTCATAACCCCAGAATATGAGGTTCTTATCACTCATTCATTACAATAATCAAAATATTATTTTCTAATATAAAAGCTATGAATATTAGATGAAGGATGGAAGAATGATTACTTCCGTGCTCCCAAGTGTTCTGTGCTTGTATTTTTCTCTCAAAATAGTGTATCCCCCCCCCCCTCCAAAATAGATTTAGACTTCCTTTTATACAAGTTGGGGGCGTGTAGGGCCAAAATAACCTTGTCTCGCACAAAAAAGAATACTTCCCTTCACCCACCATCCAAGGTAGTGCAGGGCGCTTGAAATTTTTTGCATCTGTAAACTGTGCCACGGGTCGCGCTTGGTGCTACCTAGGGTGCTACACTAGCCCATTTATTGGTTTTGTTCCCTTTTTGCTTCACATTATGCACATTGGCCCCATATTGCCTCCGGATGATTCCTACATATAAAAGTATCACGAATTAGCATAAATTATTATATTACATATCCAATATCTACGAAACATGCATAAAACGTGAGGCAATACGCATATAATATACATACCTAAAGTCGAATATCATTCGACTCATATCGGAATGGGATTTTGAATTTTATGAGTTTTTTGGGTTCCGAGGTGCAGTCTCAAGGTTGCTTTGAGTTGATTTTTTTTAAAAAAATTAAATATCCTAACTTTATTAATTGGAATTGGTTTCTCTTGCATTAATTAATAATAATAAGTTGTTGTTTTACTAGATTCGAGCCGAACGAAGGTAAATTTAAAGGAAAAGCTATTTTTGAGTGTTGAATTGGCCTAATTGAGGTAAGTATCTTGCATGATTTTGTATTGAAGAAACTTCTTTGTAGGATTTGGTTTGATTGCAATATTTGAATTATGTGAAAGATGTGTACATAAGGTGGTATGCGTGAACGCGGGCTTAGATGTGGTATTTGACCTGTTCAGACTCTTAGGTTGTTTGCACTTAATTGAAGTTATTATTTCATGGAATGTATTTCATTGTTGGCCCCACTTTGTGGGACTATACTGGGTAGTTGTTGTTGTTGTTGTTGTTATTACATTATTGAGTTTATTCCTTCAATTTATTTGTGTTATTGTTGAAATTCTTGAATACATTATTGTTGAGCTGTGGTCTATGTGTAGCTTCAACTAGATTAGACCGTAGGCTATTAATATGTCTTTATGTGATGGTGAACTTTATATGAAACATATTGAGATCACTCTATGACTACTTTATCATACTCAATACAATTATGTAGCACTTGCAGATATGTTGAGCAGATTAATTGGGGGTATCAGGATGAGGTTTGTCGACGATTGTGTCTAGAGTTGTGCCCGTGGGGTGAAATAAGGGTGGCTTTATCTCGGGCTTCATATGTGGCAAAATAATTGTAGCTATATGCGCATGCGGCGAAATAAGGGCGACATATCATATTTATGTGAACATCAGCATAATAAGGGTGGTTATATGGGGATGTTATGTGATATTGGGAGGGGGTGTTGTTGATGAAAGAGTAGTATCCTAGTTGTATATTTTGACTTCTTTGTGCGTGTCATGCGTATTATGTAATTTATTGTATTTTTTCTAATGTGCTACTCGGTGTCTCTGATATTAGTTGATGATTTGAGTTGTGATAGTGCACTTGCACATGCATATATCGTAATGTATTATTTATACCAGTCCAATAATATGACACTTGATGTTCATTGATCATGTACATGGACTCTTGTATATCTTCTTTCTCTAAGATATAGATAGGTTGTTAGCAGGTGACCATACCGAGTGGATTGTGATATTAAGCATGTGACCATGTCGGGCAAGATATTGAGGTTGTGACAACACCAGATAGATTGTGATAGTGAGCCTGTAATCAGTCCGGGCATTTTGACATATTAGCACGTGAGTTATCTGTGTGGCACGTGTGTTGTCCATGCGGTTGTGAATTGACAATATAGGCGCAAGATGCCATGCGCTTATGATTTGGGATTTAAGACTCGTGACTTGTTGTTATGAGGGATGGTACCTCGGGGTGACTTGTTATAAACCTTCTGTTAGAACAACATGATTATTTGATTGTCTTTTGTTTTCCTAATTAGTTATACTGGTACTTTAATTGTGTTGTGATTAACTTATTATTTTATCACATTTTTATTCCTTGTTTCCATTTACTGATTCTTATTTTTATTATTAGATTTATGCCAATATTCTGCACAGGTTATTATGTCTAAGTAGGTGTCTTAACTTGTTGCTCGACACTGCTCCACCAAAGTTAGTTTTGATACTTACTAGCTACCGACCGTGGTGTACTCATGCTAGACTTCTGCATATTTTTGTATAAATCCAGGTATTGGAGATTGTGTACTCAGGTTGAGTCAGCTTCTTGATTGCGGGGAGGTAGAGCTCTTGGTTGTCGCGGTTTTTGGAGTCATTTTCCTTACATTATGCTGTCGAATTCTATTCGAATAATATTGTATTTTTAGATATTTGTCTGTATTAAGCTAGAGTGCGTGAGGAATTGTAGTGATTATCACCATGTTAGAATGTATCACCTTTAAATTTTTGTTTATATTAATTTTGCTTCAAAATATTATGTTTAATTGGTTGAACTATTATAACTGATCTGTTATGAAATAATATAAAGACAAGAACAATAATGCAAGAACAAGAGCAATAGAGAGAATAGAGAGAGAGAAGTATTCTTATTGATACTTAGAGATTGTTAGGGATGTCTTATAATGGTAGAAGACCCCTTTATTTATAGGGAGTGGGATGATCTAGCTACCAATAATAGGACTCTAGAATCTCTCTAATTAAAGACATTCACCTTAAATAGAAGTGTAAAATCTCTCTATTTATAACACTCCCCCTTGAATGTCTATTCAATGATGTGCCTCGTTAAAACCTTAAAACAAAACCCAATGGGAAAAATTAAAGTAAGGAAAAAGAGTACACATGTTTGAATATGCGCCTATTGGTTGCCTCGTTAAAAACCTCGCAAGGAAAACCCGGTGGGACAAAACCTTGTAAGGGAAAAAGAGTGCAACGCGCATTAACTCCACCTGATAAGAACATCAATTTATGTCCTTAAGTCTTCGCATCCCGATCTTGTGAGCTAGCTTCTTGAAGGTTGACTTTGGTAGAGATTTTGTGAACAAATCAGCCATATTGTCGCTTGAACGAATCTGTTGAACATTGATTTCACCATTCTTTTGAAGATCATGTGTGAAGAATAACTTTGGTGAAATATGCTTTGTTCTATCTCCTTTTATGAATCCTCCCTTCAATTGAGCTATACATGCTGCATTGTCTTCATACAAAGTTGTGGGTAGTTTATCACACTTCAAACCACATTTGTCTTGGATATGATGTATTATAGACCTCAACCACACACACTCCCGACTTGCTTCATGAATAGTAATTATCTCGGCATGATTAGATGAAGTAGTCACAATTGATTGCTTAGTCGATCGCCAAGATATGGCGGTTTCTCCACAGGTAAACACATAACCCGTTTGAGATCGAGCCTTGTGTGGGTCGGACAAATATCCAGCATCAGCATAACCAACAAGATCCGGGCTGCAATTCTTGCCATAAAATAGGCCCATATCGGTAGTTCCCTTTAGGTACCGCAATATGTGTGTGATCCCATTCCAATGTCTCCTCGTAGAAGCCGAGCTAAATCTTGCTAAGACATTAACTGAAAAGGATATGTCAGGCCTTGTAGTATTTGCAAGATACACTAGTGCGCCAATTGCGCTAAGATATGGTGTACTTCAGGACCAAGTAGCTCTTCATTCCTATCTTATGGTCGGAATAGATCTTTGTTCACATCAAGTGATCGAACAACCATCGGTGTACTTAAAGGATGTGCTTCATCCACGTAAAACCGTTTCAGTACCTTTTCTGTATAGGTAGATTGATGAACAAAAATTCCATTTGCCAAATATTCAATTTGCAAACCAAGACATAGTTTAGTCTTTCCGAGATCTTTCATCTCGAATTCATCCTTTAGATAATCAATTGCCTTTTGGAGTTCTATAGGGGTTCCAATAAGGTTTATGTCATCGACATATACGGCAAGTACAACAAATTCCGATGTTGTTTTCTTTATAAAAACACACGGGCAAATGGCGTCATTTATATAGCCTTCTTTTAACAAGTACTCACTAAGACGATTATACCACATTCGTCCAGATTGCTTTAGACCATACAAGGATCTTTGCAATTTAATTGAGAACATTTCCCGAGATTTTGAATTATGTGCGTTTGGCATCTTGAGTCCATCGGGAATTTTCATGTATATCTCATTATCAAGTGAGCCATAAAGATAGGCAGTAACCACATCCATTAAGTGCATGTCAAGCTTTTCATGGACAACAAAACTTATGAGATAACGAAAGGTTATCGCATCCATTACAGGCGAATATGTCTCTTCATAATCGACACCAGGCCTTTGAGAAAAACCTTGTGCAACAAGGCGTGCCTTATATCTTTGTACCTCGTTTTTCTCATTTCTTTTGCGTACAAAGACCCATTTATAGCCGACAGGCTTAACACCATTAGGTGTTTCAACTATAGGGCCAAAAACTTCGCGTTTTGCCAGCGAATTCAATTCTGATTGAATTGCTTCTTGCCACTTTGGCCAATCCTGTCTTTTTCGACATTCTTCAACAGATTGAGGTTCGAGATCCTCACATTCTTGCATAATGCTAGATGCTACATTATAAGCAAAGGCATTATCCACCACAATATCCACTCGATTAATATTTGCCTCAATATTAATTGGATTTAGGGATAGTCCCGTATTTTCCAGAGTCTCGGGCTCAATGGATTCTTCATGAATCTCAGAATTTGTTAAATCGTGAGATTCTTTCGTGGTGTCATTTTGATCATTCTTTTTCCTCTTTCTAGGATTTCGATCTTCGGAACCTAATGGTCTGCCACGCTTCAGGCGTGCATTTGACTCATTGGATATGACACTAGATAATTGTCCAACAGGGACATCAATACGGATTGGAACATTTTCCGCGGGAATGTGGGATTTCGTTATCCTCTTCAAGTCCGTAAACGCGTCAAGCATTTGATTTGCTATTCTTTGCAAATGGATAATCTTTTGTACCTCTCTTTCACAAATAGAGGTATGTGGATCAAGATGAGAAAATGATGCATTTTTCCACAAAATTTCCCGTTTGGTTTCACCAACTTCTCCCCCTGATTTTGGGAAAAGTGTCTCATCGAATCGACAGTCTGCAAATCATGCAGTAAATACGTCGCCTGTCAATGTTTCGAGGTAGCGAATGATGGAGGGCGATTCAAACCCAACATATATTCCTAACCTTCTTTGCGGACCCATTTTGGTGCGGGGTGGCGGTGCTATAGGCACATATACTGCGCATCCAAAAATTCTTAAATGGGATATATTGGGTTCATGACTCAAAACCAATTGCAACGGGGAATACTTGTGGTAATTCGTCGGTCTGAGACGAATTAGCATTGCTGCATGTAAGATGGCGTGACCCCATACCGAAGTGGGCAGCCTCGTTCTCATAAGTAATGGCCTTGCAATCAACTGCAGGCGTTTAATTAACGATTCTACAAGACCGTTTTGAGTGTGAACATGAGCTACAGAATGTTCAACTTTTATCCCGATTGATAAGCAATAATCATTAAATGCTTGGGATGTAAACTCAGCAGCATTATCCAGTCTAATGGACTTGATTGGATTATCTGGAAATTGTGCTCGTAGTCGAATTATTTGTGCCATTAATTTCGCAAACGCAAGGTTGTGTGATGACAACAGGCACACATGAGACCATCTACAGGATGCGTCTATCAAGACCATGAAATACCTAAACGACCCACTAGGTGGGTGAATAGGTCCACAAATGTCCCCTTGTATACGTTCCAGAAACATGGGTGACTCAGTCCCAACCTTTGTTGGTGATGGCCTGATAATCAACTTGCCTTGATAACACGAAGTGCAAGGATATTCATTATTCGAAAGAATTTTGAAATTCTTTAACGGATGCCCATATGAGCTTTCTATAATCCGTCTCATCATGACCGATCCTGGGTGTCCCAATCGATCATGCCAAAGTACAAAGGTATTGGAATCAGTAACCCTTTGGTTTACTGTTGAATGTGCCTCAATTGCACTAATTCTTGTCCAATGCAGGCCACAAGATAAAGACGGGAATTTCTCAATAACCCTCTTTTGGCCGGAGACATTCTTTGTGATGACGAGATATTCAAGATTATCTTAATCCATTGTCTCAATATGATAGCCATTCCGGCGTACATCTTAAAAACTCAACAAGTTTCTCTTAGACTTGGAGGAGAACATTGCATTCTCTATGATTAACGTCGTGCCTTTGGGCAGAGTTACAATTGCTCTTCCGGAGCCTTCCATCAATTTACTACTTCCAGAGATTGTAGTAACGTTTGCCTTACACATATTTAGTTGAGAGAAATATTTCTTTTCTTTGAGTATTGTATGTGTAGTACATGAATCAACTAGGCAAATACTTTTACAGTTGGACGTTGATCCAAGTTCGCTTTGTGAGATATCCATATTTGCTATCCCATAGTTTGACATACAAAAGAGATACACGAACATAAGAATAAACAAGTTCAATTCGTTTGTGTCACATAATATTTTCAAAATCTGCTGCTAACAGTTGACTAACAAAATCAGATATGTTATCCATAATTGATTACTTTGCAGTTTGAAAATTTCAGTTTAAGCATTTTCTTCAAACAATCGATTGTTAAACACAAACAATCGATTGTTGAACATTGACAATCGATTGTTAAACACACACAATCGATTATTTGTTATTTTGAAAAGCTTCATATCATACTGTCTTAGGACAATCGATTGTTAAACGTAGACAATCGATTGTCGGCTTATTTCGAAAAATTCCAGAGCACACTGTCTTAAGACAATCGATTGTTAAATATAGACAATCGATTGTTGGCTATTTTGAAAAATTCCAGAGCACTGTTTTAAGAAAATCGATTGTTAAGTATAGACAATCGATTGTTGGCTATTTTGAAAAATTCCAGAGCACACTGTTTTACGACAATCAATTGTTAAACATAGACAATCGATTGTTGACTATTTTGAAAAATTCCAGATCACACTGTTTTAAGACAATCGATTGTTAAACATAGACAATCGATTGTTGACTATTTTTGAAAAATTCCAGATTACACTGTCTAACGACAATCGGTTGTTAGACATAGACAATCGATTGTGGATGATTTTTGAAAAATTCCAGATAACACTGTCTAACGACAATCGATTGTTAGACATTGACAATCGATTGTCGATCAATTGTTTTTCAGCTTTAATGTGAAAATATTAGATAATCGACTAGTTTTTCAGGCTAGTCAATTACCCCTACTGGAAAATAAAAATATTATTGATATTTGAGCATATTGAAGACATTCTAAAGAACTACTGCTAATATTGCATCATGAACTAACTAATATGAGCTAATACTAATGACTATTAGTTTATTCACTAACTAATACAAATAGGTAGAACAAAATCAAATAACTCCATCTTCTTTCATCACGGACCCATCACCGATTAGGTGGTCTATTTTCCCTTCGGGTTGCTCAAAGAAGTCTGCCACATCCAGGTGGGTGATGTCCAAGTTGTCGTCATAGACAAAATTTGTTTCAGGGCCTTTTCTCTTCGAGATGCTTGATAAAGGTCAGCCAAGTGTCTTGGTATACGGCAAGTCTTTGACCAGTGCCCTTTCCCACCGCAACGATAACATATAGTTTCTGAACCATTTGCCTTAGGATCTTCATGACCCCGTTTCTGCTTTCGGCGGTTATCTCTCCTTGGGTGTTGACGGACTTCATTGGAATTTCTTCCTTGTCTACGTCCCTGGCTATGACCCCGTTTACGACCATGACCATGGCCCTTTTCATGTTTGGCATAATGAGAGTGCACCTTATCTGCTTCAGGCAGTGGTGTAGACCCAGTGGGTCGATTTTCGTGATTTCTCATGAGCAGGTCATTATTTCGCTCAGCCACTAGTAGAAGAGAAATCAGTTCAGAGTACTTTGTAAAGCGTTTCTCTCTGTACTGTTGTTGCAGTACCATATTGGAGGCATGAAACGTTGTAAACGTTTTCTCAAGCATATCATAATCGGAGATTTTATCTCCGCATAGCTTCAATTTAGAAGTAATTCTGAACATTGCAGAATTATATTCAGAAACGGACTTAAAGTCCTGGAGCCTCAGATGAGCCCAATCATATCGTGCTTGTGGCAGAGTGACCAACTTCAGGTTGTCATATCTCTCCTTTAAGCCGTTCCACAAGATGAGTGGATCCTTGACGGTGAGATATTCAATCTTCAAACCTTCATCAAGGTGATGGCGCAAGAAAATCAAGGCCTTCGCACAGTCTTGGGTGGATGCTTTTTCTCTATCTTTAATGGTGTCTCCGAGACCCATAGCATCTAAGTGGATTTCAGCATCCAACACCCATGTCATATAGTTCTTGCCCGAAATTTCAAGGGCAACGAACTTTCTTTTCGTAATGTCAGACATAATCGAAAATTAAATTAGGAAGAGGGAAATACCTTAGATTTTTCGAGAATGGTTCTTGAGACGGTAGAGTCTCGTGCTGATAACGTGTTATGAAATAATATAAAGACAAGAACAATAATGCAAGAACAAGAGCAATAGAGAGAATAGAGAGAGAGAAGTATTCTTATTGATACTTAGAGATTGTTAGGGATGTCTTACAATGGTAGAAGACCCCTTTATTTATAGGGAGTGGGATGATCTAGCTACCAATAATAGGACTCTAGAATCTCTCTAATTAAAGACATTCACCTTAAATAGAAGTGTAAAATCTCTCTATTTATAACATGATCCGCTTACTTATTTTTAGATATTAGGTACCATCATGATCTGTAAGGTGAAATTTTGCTTCGTGACATGTTGAAAAGTTGAGGATGAGTCTGATTAATAATGCAAAGTTGAAGCGATTTTCACCCATTACTTTTTGCCCCAATGCGTCATAATAAATGATAACCCTCATAAGTTGATTATATTATTGGAGGAAAATAGAAAGATTAGGATAATTTGAGAGACCTTCCAAATTTTGCTTCATCGCATCAATCTCTCCTGTTGTTTAAGATATTATATTTATCGCCCTTACTTTAATTTCTTATAATAATATTTTTAAACTATTTATTATTAAAATAAAATATTATAATAGGACTAATCTGCCCTCAACATCAAGCATTTTTTTAGGCAATCCACTACGCAAGCGTCTAGGGCTAGATTTCATTAATAATTGAAAAAGAAAATTACTAACAATTAGGAAAAGTAAAAATAAGGGGTTGCATCGGTATTGTTACCCATATAACACAACCGGGTTAAATCTTACCTTACTAATCATATTGAGGCAAATAAAAAGTCTTACCTACTAGCAAGCATATAAAAAGAAAGAACTAGCAAGAACTAAGAATTGTATGATCATCACAGAGTCTATAACATACTTCGTAATGATATTACATATTATAAGCTAATGTGATGATAAAATAAAAGGACGAAGAAACTACCATGGTGCTCTCTTTTCTTTAAATAAAATGATGAACATCAAGCTAGGTTTGTCACTGCCCGTAAGAAAAACCTCAAATCCATTGACGTCAACAGGTTGATACAAATAAGAGTCTTTACTCTATGAAATACAACTAACAAGGAACACCTACTTGCATAAATTTCAACAACAATAACAACCCAGTATAATCTCACTTAGTGGGGTCTGGAGAGGGTAGTATGTACGCAGACCTTACCCCTACCCTGGGTAGAGAGGTTGTTTCCAAATAGACCCCGACATCCTTCCCTCCAAAAACTTCCCACCTTGCTTTTGGGGAGACTCGAACTCACAACCTCTCAGTTGAAAGTGAGCGTTGCTTACCCTCAGATCAACCCCTCTTATCTTTACTTGCATAAATTTCGTTGGATTAGTAAAAGTAGATTTGGTAACCACTAGACCAAAAGAAATGTGCCCTCTTCCACAGCCTTCATACGAATGCTTTTGCTTCACTGCATGAATCTTATCATTGTGGTGAGCTACGGAA
This sequence comes from Nicotiana benthamiana, assembly GCA_034376525.1. Lineage (NCBI taxonomy): Eukaryota > Viridiplantae > Streptophyta > Magnoliopsida > Solanales > Solanaceae > Nicotiana > Nicotiana benthamiana. Next base: position 109,633,753 of record CM067332.1, on the reverse strand, counting down.
ATGCTCTCGTAATGGGCTTTCCGCATTTCTAGTTGCAGGTCTAAGTCCAGAAAAAGAGGAGGAGTGTGGTAGGTGAAAAGAATGGATCTTGGGCCTAACTAACCCCAAAAGCTAGCTTATGAGGTGAGGATTGCCCAAGCCATATAAAGAGATCAAGGACCTCAAATCCCTCCGATGTGGGACAACTTAACACCCCCACTCACGCCCAGATCTCTGGAGCGTGGACAACATAAATGGGGGCCCAACATCGATAACAATAATTGGGATGGGCCTGGCTCTGATACCATGAAAAGAATGGATGTTGGGCCTAACTCAACCCCAAAAGCTAGCTTATGAGGTGAGGATTGCCCAAGCCATATAAAGAGATCAAGGACCTCAAATCCCTCCGATGTGGGACAACTCAACAGTAGGTGACGACCAATGTAAAATTATAATGAATCCTCTGGATGTTAAAATGATTCATATTACTGACCTGAACTAGTTTGGAATTGAGCCACTGTTACTTGATTGATTCATGTCTTCAAATTAAAGCTACCAAGAGACAAAAACAAAACAAAAGGCCCTATTCCTAATGATACTGCCAATGCATGATAATGGAGCTAAAACTACCCATCTTATGCTTAATAATGAAGCTGAAGATAATTACCCTGTAAGCATTCTAAGAGCATTCCTAGTCCACATCATGTGTTAACCTCCTTTCTAATTTGTGTGTTCAACAACGTATCCAATAACAACCGACAAAACTCTCACTTGGAATGAACAAATCCAAAGATGAGGTCAGAGTTATAACATGTGACAAATATTTATTTTTCTTATTAAGGTACAAGATCATTACATTTTCACCCAAAAGCTAAACAAAGGTTACACCTGCCTATTCTTAAGGGACAGTCGACAACCTATTTTGCTGCAAAAGGTAAGTGTTAGCACTGGATTCCAGTTAAAATTCTAGTATAAATACGTATCGCTTAGCTTGATTTGAAACATAACAAAAAAGAAAAACATAAAATCTGGGAAAGACATGGAAAAACATTTTCTACTTTCTCCAATATTCATCATAGTTCTCTTCACAATACCATGTAATTCCCAGATTCATGCATGTTATAAGAGTGACCATAATACCGGCACTTATGGTTTTTGCAACACTTCTTTAGCTTATACAGACAGAGCAAAAGACTTAGTATCACGGTTAACTCTCCAAGAAAAAGTGAGACAGCTAGTTAACTCTGCATCAGGCATTCCCAGGCTTGGTGTGCCAGCTTATGAATAGTGGTCTGAGGCGCTACATGGGGTGTCTAACACGGGGACTGGAGTACGTTTCAATGCAACAGTACCTGGAGCAACCAGTCTCCCAGCTGTCATTCTTTCTGCTGCTAGTTTTAATGTTTCGTTATGGTATACTTTAGGAAAGGTTGTATCAACTGAGGCTCGGGCCATGCACAATGTTGGCTTGGCTGGATTGACCTATTGGAGCCCCAATGTCAATGTCCTTCGTGACCCCAGATGGGGAAGGCACAAGAAACACCAGGGGAGGACCCTCTAGTGGTCTCAAAGTATGCTGTTAACTATGTCCGAGGCTTGCAAGAAGTCGATGGACAAGATTATCTCAGCAGTCAAAACAAGCTTAAAGTCTCAAGCTGTTGTAAACATTACACTGCTTATGATCTCGATAACTGGGAGGGAATTGATCGGTATCATTTTGACGCCAATGTATATAACAAGGAAATTAAGCTGTCATTTGATTTGTTTGTTTACAACTCCGAAGTTATAATAAGCAGTGAAACGAAAATTTTGCAGGTGACAGCACAGGATATGGAGGATACATTCTAGCCAGCATTTAAAAGCTGTGTAGAGGAGGGTCATGTTAGCAGTGTGATTTGCTCATACAATCGCGTGAATGGAGTTCCAACTTGTGCCGTTCCAAATTTGCTCAAAGGAGTGATTAGGGATCAATGAGTCTAGACGGGTTAGTTCCTATTCTAACAACAACTACTACTACTACCCAGTTAGTTCCTATTCTCTGTAATGCAAAAAATGTAGAAGCCTCTATAACAGCTACACCTGATTTATAAACCCTTTAAATCGCTAACCAGCAGCAGCACTCAGAATATAAACAATATACTAAACATCTGATAAATTCATTCCTACTTAAGAAAATTATAATTTTCACTATCTTCTAACATACCATGTTGCAATATGGTTATTATCAGATACATTGTCTCTGATTGTGACTCAATTGAAGTTTACTATGATGCAGTACACTATACTGCCACACCTGAGGATGCAGTCATCCTTGCTCTGAAAGCAGGTCTTCTAAGTGCTTTTCTCTAGTTATTCTTGCATAGAGATACAATTTTCTATACAGGATTTCAATGATTGTCATAATTGTGTAGGTCTGAACATGATTTGTGGGGATTATCTAGGAAAGTATACAGAAAAAGCAGTGAATCTGAGCGAGGTGGATGTCTCTGTAATTGATCAGTCACTGATATATAACTACATTGTACTAATGAGGCTTGGATTTTTTGATGGCGATCCAAAAATGCAACCATTTGGAAATCTTGGGCCATCTGATGTGTGTCCCAACGATCATCAGTCCTTGGGAACTGAAGCTGCAAAACAAGGAATTGTTTTGCTAGACAACAATGGTGTGCTTCCTCTGTCACCAAGCAACGTCAAACACTTGGCTCTTATAGGTCCCAACGCTAATGCCACTGGGACAATGCTAAGTATCTACGCAGGGGTACCTTGCCGCTACACCACCCCTTTCCAGGCGATGCAGAAGTATTTAGCAAGCATAACATATGAGCCAGGATGTGCAAACGTTCAGTGCATTGATTCAAGCCAAATCAAGGCAGCAGCCAACGCTGCAGCTGCAGCTGACGTGGTAGTGCTTGTTATGGGGCTTGATCAATCCATCGAGAGAGAATCACTGGATAGAGTGAACTTGACATTGCCAGGTTATCAAGAAAAGCTTGTAAAAGACGCCACTAAGGCAGCAAATGGATCAGTCATTCTAGTGATTATGTCAGCCAGTCCTATTGATGTAACCTTTGCTAAGAATAATAAAAAGATTGGCGCAATTTTGTGGGTTGGCCACCCTAGTCAAGATGGCGGTGATGCCATTTCTCAAGTCCTCTTTGGAGATTATAATCCAGGTGCTCTCAAACTCTTTCCCAGAACATTCATATTCCCTCCCCCTCATACACCATAAAAAGACGCTTCTTTCATAATTAAGTAGGTTGGCGATTTCTGCAATTTCAGGCGGGAGGTCTCCTTTCACTTGGTATCCACAAGAATATGTTGACAATGTACCAATGAATGACATGAACATGAGAGCAAATACCAGTAGAAACTTTCCTGGAAGAACTTACATATTTTATAATGGAAAATCAATATATCCATTTGGCCATGGACTAAGCTACTCAAGCTTTTCTTCATTCATAATTTCGGCGCCTTCCACCATTGTCGTAAAGCAAAAGACAACCATTGACCCAGATACCGTGCTTTTATCTAACTTGACTACCAAAGCCAATGGCCAAGCCCATGATATTTCAAACCTGAATTGCCAGAGTTTAAGGTTTAACATCACAGTTGGGGTCAAGAATAATGGCAAAATGGATGGATCCTATGTGGTTCTAGTGTTATGGAAGCCAACAAATATGGAAGGAGGACTGACTGGAGCGCCTAATATACAGCTGGTGGGGTTTGAAAGAGTCAGGGTGGAGAAAGGGAGGACAGCAACAGTGACTACAAAATTGGATGTCTGCAAAGATTTTAGCTTAGCTGATGCATAGGGGAAGAGGAAGTTAGTCACAGGACTACAGACTATAGTTGTTGGTTCTTCAAGTGAGCGCCAAGTTAGGCATCCGTTTAACATTAGGCTGGCTACAAAACAAGAATATGGAGCTCTACTTTACGTCTAATTCTTAAGAAACATATGCAGCGTGCTTGAATTTGTGCTCTCCATTAATATTCTAGAATTTACTGCTAGAAAAGAGGAGCATCTACCTAGATCTAGAGTCTAGGCTATTGCCTATTGGTGGTGATACAGAAAGAATACAGGGTAAAAGATCCAGAAGATTGCTGACTTATATGAAACAACTAATTTAGTGTAATATGCAATCAATTTATAACTTGATTTCCATTCTTTATCTTCTTCGCACATTCACTTTTTCTGTGTCCGTTATAGTTTATAACCTTCAAAAGTATCCATCCCCTTAATAAATACACATAGTTATTTTATACTGAATAATAATCGCTTAAAATCTCTAGTGACGTTCGGCAGATTTTTCAACCAATTGAGGTGGCGCAACTAGCTAGCATTAATAGTCAAAAGATTGAGACTCAACCTCATAAGCCGATTCATGTGTTCTGCTCATTTTTTTCTATACTTCAATACCATACAAAGGGGATGATTCGTGTAGTATTTAATTTTTCGCTTAACTTGATTGTAGAAGAATTTGATTATTCGATGTGTTCCAACTACAATTGTTGCAGAATAATAAGCACAGAAATTAAAAAACACAGAGATTTTAAGTGAAAAACCCTAGCTCAAAGGATAAAACAACCACGACCTACTTTCTAGTAAGATTCTTTCAATCTCTCCACTAAAAATCACTGAGCCAAAAACTGCATTTACAAAAACTCTTTTGTAAACCTAAGATAAACTCTAATCCCATTGTAGCACACAGCCTCAATTGTTGTAACAACTTCAAGTTAAATCTAAGTACCTAATACAATTGCTTCTAGATAAGCTGAAAGGCACAATATGAAAATATCTATTACAATTGAACTAAAAATAAAAGATAGACACTTGGAATTGGTTCTTCTGTCCGGTTCAAGTAGTTTTAAGTTTGCACACTTGAATCACACATAAATTGCTCGCAAAATTGCCTTGTTATTTTGCTCTCAATTCACGTTTAACTTCTGCTTATGTGTGTAACCTGTAAAAGAGAACAACAATGATATTTATGGAGTTAGTAAACATATATTCACTAAAATTCTGATGCAACTCTTCCTTGGAAGAGTTCTAGTTGATCTGAGCCTTTAACTCTATCATTCTCTTAAACTGTGTTCTCTTTAGGTAAGGAGTCTTTCTCCTTATCCAATATGCAACATTTTCGATCAGGATTAGGAGATTTCACTTCTGGTAAGTTAACTTTATCGCCTTCACGTGTATCTCACATGCTTGAGTTGACCATATTTGTGCTTCACTAGGATGGACCCGGTCCATATCTGAGTTCCTTTTTCAATCTTAAGAACTCTCCTTTACGTGGGCCAAGAAATTCTCCCTTTTTGATGATGACAAACTCTGTAAGTTAGGTTTATAGCTTTCATGTGCATCTCACATGCTTGAGTTGACCATATCTGTGCTTCACTTGGATAGACCCGGTCCATATCTGAGTTCCTTTTTCAATCTTAAAAACCTTTTATTACGTGGGCCAAAATATTCTCCTTTTTTGATGATGACAAACTCGTTGCTTTTCACTCACTTAGACCATGTCAGAACTTAGCATATTCATCAATGCAAAGTTAGAAAATTTACACTTATCATCAAGGACCAGGTTTATTTGTTTATAAACATTACTTATTTAGAATATAAAGCACAATATCTCTTCCCCTTTTTGGCATCATAAAAAAGTTGCATAAACATAGTGTGGTTCCCAGAATTTTAAAAAATACTCATAGCCACTAGGACAACTACAAGTGCAATCATAGACTAATCATCAGTAATCAACCAAATATATTCAAACTATCAAAGAAAGATAAACAGTCAACAAGAGCAAAAACAGCAAACTTTATTGATAAAGAATATGATTCTAACACAATCCATAAATATAAACGAAAATAGTTAAAATATGAGCAAAACAAGAAAAATCCCTAATTTGGGCCATTGAGAGGCCTAGACAAGGTTCAGGAAATAAAGGCAAAAGAAACTAAGGCTTGAAGGAACTAGAGGGTTGGGTTTTGGCTTGGAGAAGGTCCAGCATGTCTTGAAGAATGCCATCCTTGTTCTCCTTATTCTTTGTGAGCTTAGTTCTGAGAGCATCTCTCTCATATTCAACCTCTGCCAAACGAGTCTTCGCCATAGCTATTTCAGCATCATTTTCCCTACTCTCCTACAGTAGAGCTCTGACCTTGATATTGATATGTGTCGTTTGGAACTAGTCTCATTAGGAATTTCATTGACCTCATAATCACAAGAAATCAGCGTATTGATTCCAAAACTGTCTTTGCTAGTGGCAATTTCCCACTTTTCAAGGGCACCTTACAACAAGCAACAACAGTACTGAGAATAAACCCATAAATAGTGGCATGGGCCTTGGAGCCATTGATAACCCTGTCAAGTAGCTTGATGATAAATGCAGGCCAGTTGATCTGCCTTCCACTTTCAAGACACTCCATCAAAACCAAATCCATGTAGTTAGCAATGTGTCTTCTTTCCTGCCTAGGCAGCAAAAACTTGTTGACAAATTCAAACAAGATTTTGTGGCATGGCTTCATTTCACTCTTATTCATAACCTTGGCCTCATTCACCTCTGTGACATCATAGAATTTCCTGGTTATGGAAAGTGCAGAGGAAGGGAGTCCAGACTAGGCCATCGTTACCTCATGTAGTCATCATACCATTCAGAAGGAATGTCAAGGATTTCATCCAGCTCTTTTGCATCAAACTTCACTTGAACCCCTTTCACCTGACTGGTAACTCTGCCATCCTTGACCTCTGCATTGGCCATGAACTGAATAATCTCAATTCTTGCCAGGCTGTCATCCAACTGAAGGACTATGTCCTTCCAACCCAGAACAGCTAGAGCATCAACCAGTCGAACCATCTCTGGTTCCTTTAAATCCTTCAAAAGTCTACCCTTCAAGATTTTTTGTTTGACAAACTTGGCCAGCTTATCTTGTTTATAGTTAGATTCACCCTCTTCTTCACCACTCCAATCTTCTTCCTCAGTAATCTAAAGTTTCTTGGCTTTCATAGCAAACCTTGTTCTTTTAGCCAAAAAAGAAGGTTCAGCAGCGTTGGAAACAGATGAAGACTTTTTTAAAGAAGACTTGGTTTTTATGCATATGGTCTGAACCTCCACATCCACAGTCACATGTTCATCTTGATGGACCGGGTCAATCACATCCACATCAACAACGTCAACAGGCTCTGCAACATTAGCTTTCCCTTTGTCCATTCGTTTCTTCTTGCTTTTTGCCATAGCCTTTTGTAACACATCCTCACTTTGCTTCAACTTACTCCTTGTTGCCCTTCCTTTTGGTAGAGGAATCTAAGTAGTTGTTGGAGAAGTAGCCTTCCTTTTCTTGGTAGATTTAGCAAGTGCTTGGAGCTTTTGGTGTTGGGGCTCTCCTTTTCTTGGATTTATAGCTTGCACCCACTTGCTTCAGAAGTTCTGCTAGGGTCTCCTCAATAGATAAATCAGGTTCATCTGCATGTGAACTGAGATTGACCATCCCTTCAGCATCCTCCCCTTAACCACTTCCCCTAACTTATTGCTACTCTATACCACCTTTTCTTGCTCAACTCCACAGATTGCCAGTTTAATTGCTTTAGAGGTAGGTGAGGAATCAACCACTCCTTTCCCTTTTCCCCTTATATCACTACTCACATCCTCATTCTCCTTTTCTTTTCTACTTTTATTTTTACCTTCTTTCCTTCTTGACTCAGGCATTTCCAAGTTCATAACAAACCCAACCAAAAACAAAATGATTGCCCAAATTTCAACTAGAACAAAACGTACCTTAGAAGAGGGATTTTATGCTTTCTCAGAATCAAAAGACCTAGTTCTTTCGCCCTCACTCGCAGAATTGAAGGAATCATCAGAATTTTCGGAATCTTGGGCTGGACGAGCCTTTAATTTGGTGTTTAGTTTCTTTGAAAGAGCACTTGTAGCCATAGTTTTGCGAGAAAACATCATCGCTCGCCTTCTCCTAGGGTGGGGGATTGTGCTGGGTTGAGGAGTAGTTAGGTATCAGAAGGTGTAGGTGGTGGAGGAGTGCCTGGGTTATCTTGGGAGTTAGTCATTTTCTCTGGATTCCATAAGAAAGGAGATGGGTGTGCTAAACTTTGGAAGCAAAAAGAAGAGAAAAGAGAAATATTTTTTGACAATTATGGAAATTTTGGGGGAGTAGCAGTGGTGACAATGATTAATTTAAAGGAGAAGGTGTAATTAAGGCATAACGACATATTTTAGTAGTCAAATGTGAGTCTAATCACCCTGAAATTTCAGTTTGAATAGGCGGTCAGACTTCCCTAGAATCTAGGCGTTTTAACACAGTGATAATTGTAGTTAAGACGGAACTAGTTCAAAATCAACTTGATAGGCTTTTGAGATTTCGGACTTGGGTCGGACTCTGCTCATGATTTGAATACTAATATTTTAAATTGTGCAGAGTGTAGAAATCATACCTCGCTATTCAAATGAACCAGCACTGATGAGCCAGACTCTTCACTAAGAATCCTCTTGATCATGCCTCGATTTTCCAAAATTGAGAAAATTTATTAAAGAACAGTGAGCCATATTAACGCATGGCACATGAGTATACTAGTTATAGTATGAGACAGGGCAAAGATTAATCAAGATATTTATATAGTTTCTAGATTTTCAAAACAAATATTCTTTTTTTTTTAAAAAAATTCAATTTTTTTTCATTATGCATTCTGAACTGGTCCCATTAGGTGATCTTAATCATCCCTGATTCTAACATGTTCCTTTCAAAGTGTTCTCTACTCAGTGCTTTTGTGAAGATGTCAGCAATCTTTCTATTAGTAGCAAAACATTCTATAATAATAAGTTATTTCTAATAGTTGTCTTTTAAAAAATGGTGTCTTACATTTATATGCTTAGTTCTCTTATGATTAATCGGGTTCTTAATCATACTAATATCACTAGTGTTATCACAGAAAATAGGGACCTCAAATTGCCCCTCGAATCTTCAATCAAAGCTATCCAATTACAAGCCCTAATTCTCTAATGGTAGCCCTTAAATACGCTAATTTTATGTTTAACTAACTCAAAATCACCATAGAATCGAGTATTGAGTTCACAAATCTTACCTCCAAGTGTTACCCCTTGAATCCTTATCCAAATTCTCTCAAAAAGCCTCCAAGCCTATCTCGAAATGGTTAAACAAGGCTGGAAATCACGAAGGGAAATTTATATAGTTTCTGCCCAGGGATTCCGCACATACGACTCCCCTTCTTGCATATGCGGTCAATATAGCCACACATGCGATTTCTCATTAAAGCTCCTAGGTCTGTATCTGTACCCAGGCACCGCATTTGCGGTCCCGCAGATGCGCTCAATATAGTGCACCTGTGGTTTTTCCTCTAATGACCAACTTTGGCATCTGCGGTCTTCTCCATGCACCTACAACCTCGCACATGCGGTCCCCAATCCGCAGGTGCGAAATGATAGAAGCAACAACTTCAACTGCTAAATTCCAAGTCCAATCTTTTCGACCACCTTCTGAAATCATTCCGATGCCTCTGTTACCTTAACCAAAATTAGGAACGAGCTTATTACAACCTTCAGAACACACAAAATAACCTCAAAACATCAAATAAACTTCGGATTCAAGTTTAAGAACATCTAAATTTCCAATTTCCAAAAACCACGCCGAAACCTATCAAACCTCGTCCGAATAACCTGAAAATTTGTACACACTTCAAAAATGACACTAAAACTCTACTCCAACTTTTGGAATTTCCATCCGAACCTGATATCAAAATTTTCACTACCAACCGAAAAATGCCAAAACTCTAATTTTGCAAATTCAAGTCTAAATCTACATAGACCTCCAAATCACATTCCAGATGCGCTCCCACTTCAAAATTCACCTAATGGAGCTAATCAAATCATAAAAATCCAAATCCGAGTTCGAATGTTAAAAATTCAAAACTTGGTCAAAACTTCTAAATTTAAAGTTTCAAGCTTATAATTGTTCTTCCAAATCTATTCTGATTATAAAAAGCAAAACCAACGATTTACAATAGCCATGTCATGCCTTAGAACTGGCGAGCAAAGTACAAATGTTGAAAACGATCGGTTGGGTTGTCATAACTGTCCACATGCAGTATTAACATTATGTAAACTTACGACAAATATGACAGTGATATCTCAGAAATCCGTAATCTACAAGTAAAGGTAAAAGAATTTAGAAATGCTTTCAGATTTCGCATGAAAATTTAACACAGAACATGATAGATCCATCCTAAGGTAAATCCAGCCCAAAATGCAAATAAAACAGGGCAGATCCAGCCGATAACTAAATAACTGTTAGCATTGCACCCAGTGTGGATGTGCATATTGCGAAGGGGTCGATCCATCCCAAGCGCTACAATAAGCAAAATTCTTGTATGAGTTAATAAATCTTGTTGTGGCGTGTAGCCCGATCCCATGTTTATCACTCAAAATAAAGCCTCAGTCTCATTCAGTTATTAATTTCTCCAGTCTCTTGGGCTCACCAAAGTCATGATAATCAGCCCAAACAATGAGGATAGGGTGTATCAGATAAAGAACAATAAAACTGAGACATATTATGCACATAATAGCTATGATTGAGTACAATTGGGCATTATGCAATTAATTCAACAGTAACCTAAATAGGATTTATAATACTACTGACAACTCAATTTTTCTAATACATGGTGAAATACTAGTAGCAACAAAATTATTTAATTATATAGTTCTATGAAATTCGACCAAGTCACAATTCTTACAGCACGCCCACATGCCTATAACCTAGCATGTGCACCTCAACACCAATCACATAACACGTAATTCAGGATTTCATACGCTCAGAACAAAATTTAGAAGTGTTATACCTAAAATGGTACAAATCCCTATTCTAACAAGCCCTTGCCTCGCGAAACGGCTTCCATATGCCTCAAATCTATCCACAAACGGCTCGATACAATCAACACGAGCTAAAGGAATAAATCACATAAGAAATTACTTAGTTCTTAATTAAAAACCAAAAGGTCAACAAGAAAGTCGGCTCCTAGGCCCACATCCCAGAATCCAATAAAAATCACAAAATTCGGAAGCCCATTTAACCATGAGTCCAACCATACAAGTTTACCAAAATCTAACACCAAATCAACACCCAGATGCCCAATTTAACTATCCAAATCCCTTGCTCTAACTCCCAAAATTACACCTCAAATCCACACAATCTAGGTGGGAAATTCAATGGGAAAATATAATTTTTGAATAAATGTAACTACAAGTGACTTACATCAAGATTCCCTTTGAAATCCCTCTAAAATATTTCCCAAATCCGAGTTTGCAAAGTCAATAAATGATAAAAACCCTCGAAACCCAATGTTTATATTTCTTCCATTCTTCCTCGCACCTGCAACACCTTACCCGCCTCTGCGCCTTCATGGAATGCGGCCAAAACATCGACTCATATGATGAGCTTTGCTCCTGCGGACAAAAATTCTGCACCTGCGGACTCGCTTCTGTCAGCACACTACCGCTTCTGCGGAGCCAGCTCTCTTTCCCATTTCCGTTTCTATACTCTTCACTTCTCACTCGCTACCTCGTAGGTGCGAGAAAACTCTTCGCGCCTATGAGCACTACCCAAGTATCTCAACTTAGTTGGGATACTTAATTTGTATAGTACTGATATGATGTTTTAACATGTTGAAGTTGGCAATCTCATTTGTTGTCCAGATTATTGATCTCACTTTTGGGAAATACCAGTAGTTATTATTTAGGTCCTAGTAGTGGAAGAATTCTTTTAAACTATCACTGTATACAAGTTAAACTCAACAATTTATATTTAACTTTATGTAATAATCATTGACTGGTTATCTCGAAAGAACGGTAAAAAGCTTGATATTAGCAGATTAAACTACACTAGTAGCTGTTTAAAAATCATCGCCAAATAGCAAGACGAACTCATGAGAATTGTTCGAAAAGAGAAGATCAAAGAAGTAAAGAGAGTCGTTTTCCGCTGCCAAGAAAAGAAGAAGGTTATGGTAAATTTGAATTTCTACTGCCAAAAGCAAGAGTAAACCATGTGAACTGCTCAAAGAAAACCGAGTTATTTTTTCATTGCTAAGAAAAGAAGAAGGTTATGGGAAATTATAATTATTACTGCCAAATAGCACCAAGTAAAGAAAAAGGTTTTTTGATATTTAATTTCTACTGACAATTAGGAAGAGCAACCCATGTGATTGTTTGAAGAAGATAAAAAATGTGAAGAGAGAAAAATTTTAACTGCCATGAAAAGAAGATGGTTATGGAAAATATTAATTTATACTGCCAAATAAGGCAAGAGAAAACCATGTGATTCGTTTGAGACGAGGAGAAAAGAAGTAAAGAAGTGATGGGATTGGCACATGCATGGAGCTATTCTCCCGACAGAGATATTTTATTTTCGTTACATTTAGAACTCTAGCCTGGAAGCAAGCAAAATAGTTACTGGCATTGGCATTATATATAGAGATGAACTATCAGACCAACTCATTCACCTCTAGTTACTCGCAATTTTTCTTTCTGTCCAAAGGGAAAATTTTTCTCATTTGCTTTCGCGGATCAGCCTTTTTAAGAAGAAAATGTATTCTTTCATGCATTCAATTCCTCTTTGCATCTCTTTCTCCTGATTTTGGCTTATACTCTTTCTCTTCTTCATTGTTTTAACTAGCTAAAACTTGGCAGTCCATTGTTTTAACAGAACGAATCTTTACACATGCAATATTATAAGCACGAACAAATAACTGCTTAATTATTTGAATATTTTGCAGGACGGCAAGCAGCTACTTGTTAGCTTTTCTAGCAATGTTAACAACTATAATGGCCCAAAAGGAACTGATGGTCAACATCACCATACTCCACAGCGCCACTGCTGAAGGAGCAGGTATATATTTACCGCAACGTACATTAAGTAACAGAGAAAAGAGAATCATATGCAGACTAGTATACCGATTAATAATATAGTTGACTGCACAATACATTAAGCAACAGAGAAAAGAGAATGGCATGCAGTCTTGTGTACTAAGTATTTACTTTGTTCTCGAGTCACTAACAGTGTGCCTTGACGGGAGTCCCCCGGCATATCATCTTGATCGGGGATATGGCACGGGACTTCGCAGCTGGATCATCGCCATTGATGTTAGTTATATGTACTTCTTTTTCATTTTCTATTATTCATCTTGTTTTCACCTTTATCGTAACCAAGTTGCCAAATCTTCAATTATTCTGCTTTTCGTTAACTCTTTTGAAAAAAAAAAATCTTATTGTAAGGGCGGTGGTTGGTGCTCTAGTGTCTGGGATTGCCATAATCGTTCAAATAGTATCTTAGGTTCTTCCACAAAGATGCTGCCACCACAAGTCAGATTTTCGGGGATTCTTCATAACAATCTCAGAATTAATCCAGGTGAAGCTATATACTATATCCGTTTCAATTCATATGAACCAATTTCCTTTTTAGTCGGTGCCGAAAAGAATAGCTATTTGGAAATAATTTACCTTTATACAAGGACTTATAGCAACACAAAATATATGTGCATTATTCTATACCACAAGTTCAAAAGTCTTCTCTCTATTCTTCAACTTTGTGTCCACTCAAACAAGTTCACCTTAATTGAAACAGAGGGAATAATATTTACTAGTTTCTTGCTTTTTCTTTTTTCTTCGTGTTTCGGCGGCTACTAATTTGTAAATATTTGAGTTGGCAGACTTTTACAACTGGAATAGAGTAAGGGTCAGATATTGTGATGGGTCATCGTTCACAAGTGATGTTGATGTTAAAGCTAGTTAATGATTAAAGCTAGCTAAGTTGGTGTGAATGAGAAATGGAGGGAAGAAGATAATAGAAGGAAAATGAAATTTCAAAGCAAAGTTCCTTTGAAAAGGAGCTTTGTACCACATTGGTGGTAGAAAGGGAAAGTTATGTGCTTATATTACAAAGCACTTCTTCTAGCTCTTAAAGGGTTAAGAAGAGGGACTCCCCTCGCGCCGTCGTCGTCGCTCGGCTCGGATTTGGATTTGGATTTGGATTTGGATTTGGTCAAATGATTTGATTGATAATCTTTTTGGACCAAATTTATTTAAAATTCAATCTTCATTTTCTGAAATTATTTTTAATTCCCGCGGGGAAAAAAAAATATTAATTTGTTAACTGTAAACTTCCCAACGTTCTTATTTTTCAGAAAAAGGCATGGCCTTTCCCGAACAGGCACCAAGCCTTTCCGAACAGTCACAATTCGAGGCTATATAAACTGAGGCAATGCCTCATTTTCGTGTACTGAAAAGAAAAAGAAAAAAAAATATTCGTGCATTAAAAATTCTGCATTCTTTTCTGCAAACTGAAACATATCGAGTCATAGTGTGATTTCGTTCCCGAATTTGAGTTCGTCGAAGTCGTAGGCGTTTGAGGTACCGCCACTCCTACGACAGGTATATCCGTTATATCCTGGGAGGAAATAATCCACAACCTCGGGTACAGTGAGGGGGTTAAATTCCTTAAGGACACACAGTGAATTCTGTGGTCTCGGATTTCTTCAGTTCTGTTTTTTTTTTTTTTTTTTTGTCTCTTCTTCTTACTGGTTTCCAGTTTCTCGTTGCTTTGAACACGGACAATCGATAACAAGCTTAAGGAATTTAATTTATTATTTCCGTAAATTGTGACTGTCCAGAAAATAAAAGAAACTTGTAATTTTGTTGTTTGCATGTAACGAACTTGTATGTTGTTTGGAGACTAAATCTTCGGATTTTCTACTCCGGTTGAGATTAAAGTTTTCAGAACTTTCTACTCATTTGGGTATTTGATTTGAAGATATAAAAACTTCATCAAGTATACTACATACAGTTTATTACATTCTATTTGAAGTTTGTTTTAATTCTGTTTGTGTAAATTTGATTCGGTTTGAAGAAATAAAATCTTCACCGATTATTAAAGTGTTCTGTTATTTCCTACGACAGAAATGGGAGACCAAACTCCAAATTTGAATGTTACTGCCACACCAGCCCCCGTGGTTGGTTCTACGAGCAATGCTGCGTCCTCCAGTCGTACTGCACCAGCACCGGCTCCGGCAGAGAAGCCCGGAAAATTCACCGGGATTGATTTCAAACGATGGCAACAAAAGATGTTCTTCTATCTAACTACTTTAAGCCTTCAAAAGTTTATTAAGGAGGATATTCCGGTTCCGCCGGAATCAACACCTGAAAATGAACGATTTGTTGTAATTGAGGCGTGGAAGCACTCAGATTTTTTGTGCAAGAATTACATTCTTAGCGGACTGGAGGATGATCTTTACAACGTCTATAGTAATGTGGGAACATCAAAAGAACTATGGGATGCGTTGGAAAAGAAATATAAAACAGAAGATGCTGGCTTAAAGAAGTTTATCGCTGCCAAGTTTTTGGACTACAAAATGGTAGATGGCAAGTCTGTTGTCACTCAAGTTCAAGAGTTGCAGGTTATCATCCATGATCTCCTCGCTGAAGGTATAAATTTAATTAATGCCTTTGTCAAAAGTATTCAGTGCCCCGTCACTTACATGTTGTTTGTTGTAGGTTTGGTGATTAGTGGGGCGTTTCAAGTTGCGGCAGTGATAGAGAAGTTGCCTCCTTCATGGAAGGACTTCAAAAATTACTTGAAACATAAGCGAAAGGAGATGACATTGGAAGATCTCATCGTCCGATTGAGAATCGAGGAAGATAACAAGGCAGCGGAGAAAAAGGCAAATGGGAGATCAACCATAGGGGGAGCACATATAGTTGAAACTGCCCCAACTAATATGAAAAAGAGGAAAAAGGCATCGGGACCAAGGAACTATCCCAACAAGAAGAAATTCAAGGGAAACTGCCATAATTGTGGAAAAATCAGACACAAAGCTGCAGACTGTCGTGCTCCGAAAAAGGAAAAGAAGAAGGGTCAGGCTAATATGGTTGAAACAAACGAGGAGGTTGATGACTTGTGCGCTATGTTGTCCGAGTGCAACCTAGTGGGAAGTCCGAAAGAGTGGTGGATTGACTCTGGCGCCACTCGCCACATTTGTGCTGTTAGAGAAGCCTTTGCTTCATATGCTCCCGCCGGGCCCGACGAAACAATATATATGGGAAATTCTGCAACGGCCAAGATTGAAGGTTATGGAAAGATACTGCTGAAGATGACCTCTGGCAAGGTGGTGACTCTCAACAACGTCTGTCATGTTCCTGAAATTAGGAAAAATCTTGTATCTACCGGACTTCTAGTGAAGAACGGTTTTAAATGTGTTTATGTTTCTGACAAGGTTGTAATAAGTAAGAACGAAATGTACATAGGAAAAGGCTACCTCACAGAGGGCCTTTTCAAACTGAATGTAATGGTTGTTGCTAATAATAATAAAGTTTCTGCTTCGTCTTACTTGCTTGAGTCAAATGATTTATGGCATTCACGTTTAGGACATGTCAATTATAGAACCTTGCGAAAAATTATTAGTTTGGAAGTATTGCCTAAGTTTGAATGCAATCAATCAAAATGTCAAATCTGTGTTGAATCTAAGTATGTTAAACATCCTTATAAGTCAGTTGAAAGGAATTCAAGTCCTTTAGACTTAATCCATACAGATATTTGTGACATGAAGTCAATTCCATCTCGCGGTGGAAAGAAGTATTTCATAACTTTTATTGACGATAGTATGCGGTATTGCTACGTTTATTTACTTAATAGTAAAGATGAAGCAATTGAAGCGTTCAGGCAATACAAAACTGAAGTTGAGACTCAACTTAACAAAAAGATTAAAATGATAAGGAGTGATAGGGGCGGTGAATATGAATCTCCTTTTGAACAAATATGTTTGGAATATGGCATTATTCATCAAACAACTGCTCCTTACTCGCCACAATCAAACGGAATTGCGGAAAGAAAAAATAGAACACTGAAAGAAATGATGAATGCTCTGTTAATAAGTTCTGGTTTACCCCAGAACTTGTGGGGGGAAGCCATTCTAACAGCTAGCCGAATACTCAATCGAGTGCCCCATAGCAAAACAAAATCTATTCCATACGAAAAGTGGAAAGGAAGGAAGCCCAATTTGGAATACTTCAAAGTGTGGGGGTGTTTGGCCAAGGTGCAAGTTCCTAAACCCAAAAGGGTAAAAATAGGACCTAAAACCGTTGATTGTGTTTTCATAGGATATGCCACAAATAGTAAGGCATATAGATTTCTGGTTCACAAATCAGAAAATCCCGACATTCAGGTGAATACGGTAATTGAATCAGATAATGCTGACTTCTTTGAAACCATATATCCGTATAAAAAGGAATGTGCGTCGTCTAGCAAAGAATCTAAACGACCTCGGGAAGAAATAAAGGAAAACATTCCTGATGAGGAAAATCCAAGACGTAGCAAACGTCAAAGGACGACTACTTCCTTTGGACCAGAATTTTTAACATTTTTGTTGGAAAATGAGCCTCGAACGTTCAACGAAGCTACGTCTTCATCGGAAGCTCAATTTTGGAAAGAGGCAATCAATAGTGAGATAGAATCCATATTGAACAACCATACTTGGGAATTGGTTGATCTTCCTCCAGGGAATAAACCTTTAGGTTCCAAATGGATTTTCAAGCGGAAAATGAAAGCTGATGGCACTATTGAAAAATATAAGGCAAGACTAGTTGTTAAAGGGTTTAGACAACGAGAAGGTCTTGATTACTTTGATACATACTCGCCGGTAACGAGGATTACATCTATTCGGGTGTTAGTAGCTTTAGCCGCCGTGTACGGTCTTGAAATCCATCAAATGGATGTGAAAACAGCCTTCTTAAATGGAGAGTTGGAGGAAGAAATTTACATGGAACAACCCGAAGGGTTTGTAGTTCCAGGGAAAGAGAAGAAGGTATGTAGACTTGTTAAGTCTCTTTATGGACTAAAACAAGCACCAAAACAGTGGCATGCAAAATTTGACCATACGATGCTGTCAAATGGATTCAAGATAAATGAATGTGATAAATGTGTCTACATTAAGAACACTCCGAACCACGTCGTCATTGTTTGTTTATACGTGGATGATATGTTAATAATGAGTAACAACATTGCTAACATAAATGCTACTAAGCGCATGCTTGCTAGTAAGTTTGATATGAAAGACTTAGGAGTTGCCGATTTAATTCTAGGAATTAAAATCCATAAGACTCCTCAAGGTCTAGCATTGTCTCAATCTCATTATATTGAAAAAGTACTTGAAAAGTTCAAGTATTTGGACTTTAAAGTTGCAAAGACGCCAATTGATATGAACCTTGCTCTTGCAAAGAATAAAGGTGAAAGTCATTCTCAATTGGATTATGCCAGAGTGTTGGGAAGTTTGATGTATATTATGACCTGTACGCGACCTGATATTGCGTGTGCTATAAGTAAACTAAGTCGCTACACGAGTAATCCCGACCAAAATCATTGGCTGGCAATGAAATGAGTTTTGGGGTATTTGAAACATACTCAAAACTTTGTTTTGCATTATAACAGGTATCCTGCAGTTATTGAAGGATACAGTGATGCAAATTGGATCACCGGTTCAACTGAAACTAAATCCACAAGTGGATACGTTTTTACTATAGGTGGAGGAGCAGTGTCTTGGAAGTCATCCAAACAGACATGTATCGCCCGCTCTACAATGGAATCTGAGTTCATAGCTCTAGACAAAGCCGGTGAAGAAGCTGTATGGCTCCGGAATTTCTTAGAAGATATTCCATTTTGGCCCAAACCGTTGGCTCCTATATGCATACATTGCGATAGCCAAGTGGCAATAGGAAGAGCCGGGAGCGTTATGTACAACGGAAAGTCTCGTCACATACGACGAAGACATAATACCGTTAGACAACTACTCTCTAGTGGAATTATCACAATTGACTATGTTAAGTCAAGAGATAATGTGTCGGATCCACTAACTAAAGGCCTAACTAGAGAAGTGGTTGAAAGATCATCGAGGGGAATGGGACTATGGCCGAGGACAAGTCATCGTGGCGGTAACTCTACCTAGAAGACATGAGATCCCAAGATCTAGGTTCAAAGAGATCAAACAAAGTCATTGATGACGGTTCAACATTGTCACAATAATTTTTTGGTCCATTCTCGTGATAAGACAATGTTCAGTACCAGGATAAAGCATTAAGGCTTTTTAATGGTTTCTAAGTTTGATACGGGGTATATCAAATAGTGTATCTACGGGATGACACATTTAGGAATCACCTATGTAAGTGTGAAGTGTAAGCCGCTTCAAGGAGAACTCTGTAAGGCCAGCTCTCTACGCACTTATGAACCAGGAAGTGTTCATGGCTGAAACGAACAAAACAATGAGAACCAAAAACGGTTAAAGGGTTAATTGTGTGACATGTGGTTGTCTAGGTATACACCAAAGCTCGACGGTTCAAAGATATCAAATCTACCGATTGACCGAGTATATCCGACATATGCTCACTACGGAAAGTTCAAAGAGAAATCTACTTATCCAGATGCAATTAATCCTTGCTTACGAATCACACAGTTTTTTTTTTTTCATGCATGTTTTTCATCATATAGCCATTCCCCATTCATGTGGGGGATTGTTAAAGCTAGTTAATGATTAAAGCTAGCTAAGTTGGTGTGAATGAGAAATGGAGGGAAGAAGACAATAGAAGGAAAATGAAATTTCAAAGCAAAGTTCCTTTGAAAAGGAGCTTTGTACCACATTGGTGGTAGAAAGGGAAAGTTATGTGCTTATATTAGAAAGCACTTCTTCTAGCTCTTAAAGGGTTAAGAAGAGGGACTCCCCTCGCGCCGTCGTCGTCGCTCGGCTCGGCTTCGGCTTTGGATTTGGATTTGGATTTGGTCAAATGATCTGATTGATTGATAATCTTTTTGGACCAAATTTATTTAAAATTCAATCTTCATTTTCTGAAATTATTTTTAATTCCCGCGGGAAAAAAAAAATTAATTTCTTAACTGTAAACTTCCCAACGTTCTTATTTTTCAGAAAAAGGCATGGCCTTTCCCGAACAGGCACCAAGCCTTTCCGAACAGTCACAATTCGAGGCTATATAAACTGAGGCAATGCCTCATTTTCGTGTACTGAAAAGAAAAAGAAAAAAAAAATATTCGTGCATTAAAAATTCTGCATTCTTTTCTGCAAACTGAAACATATCGAGTCATAGTGTGATTTCGTTCCCGAATTTGAGTTCGTCGAAGTCGTAGGCGTTTGAGGTACCGCCACTCGTACGACAGGTATATCCGTTATATCCTGGGAGGAAATAATCCACAACCTCGGGTACAGTGAGGGGGTTAAATTCCTTAAGGACACACAGTGAATTCTGTGGTCTCGGATTTCTTCAGTTCTGTTTTTTTTTTTTTTTTGTCTCTTCTTCTTACTGGTTTCCAGTTTCTCGTTGCTTTGAACATGGACAATCGATAACAGTTGAAGATGTTGATCCTGTAAGTAGTACTGCTTCCCAGTATTGAAAAATAAACTGCAGTAGTCTTTGTTCTACTTTACAACTTTTCTGATTTGAAATGTTTTCCAATATACATCAGGATACCAAACTTTACTATAGAGGAGCAAGAATCTTCAGAGCCATTATGAATGATTTATCCAGAAAAGGAATGCAAACGGCTGAAAATGTACGAATGAACTGATATTGTTCTCTAACCCTATATAATATAACACGTGTCACATATTAAATTACTATTGTAGTTCACAACTTTTTTCCCAATCAGCGTAATTTTGAAACCAAAATGCAATTTATATGCAGGCAATCCTAAGCGGAACTTCAGCTGGAGGATTGGCTACAATCTTGAATTGCGATAAGTTCAAGTCTCTTCTTCCAGATGATGCCAGAGTAAAGTGCGTTGTAGATGCAGGCTTCTTCATCGACGCGTGAGCTCTTCTTGCTACGATATAACTCAAGAACTTAAATGATGTTTTGATGTCTTATTGATTTATATATGTCTATTTCATTGGAACTCAAGCGTATCATAATTTATGCAGCAAGACAATATCTGGTACTTCAGATATTCAAGATGAGTATAATAGAGTGGTTACTTTACATGTGAGTCCCATTGTCTTGTTTGTTTTTGTAAGATATATATGGTTAATAAGGGGATCTAGCCTCTCTACCCAAGGGTAGGGGTAAGGTCTGCGTACACACTACCCTCCCCGACCCCACTAAGTGGGATTATATTGGGTTGTTGTTATGTATGGTTAATAAGTAATTGCAAGTTAAAATCACTTTTTTTTTAATATTTCTATTTCCTCTTGATAAGAGGGGTTGCTCTGATGGTAAGCAACCCCCACTTCCAACTGAGAGGTTGTGAGTTCGAGTCTCCCCAAGAGCAAGGTGGGAAGTTCTTGGAGGGAAGGGTAAGGTCTGCGTACATATTACCCTCCCCAGACCCCATTAAGTGGGATTATACTGGGTTGTTGTTGTTGTTGTAGTATTTCCTCTTGAAGGGATCGGCCAAGAATTTGCGTCCATCTTGCACCTCTATAATGTCACCAGGTCTGGTAAGAATTTAAATTTTAATTTGGAAACAAATCTTTTTTTTCCTTATGTTATATTTTTATTGCCCTCTAATAACATTAGTTTTCCTTAATGACGGTACAGTGTTTTTTCCCTCGAAACGTTGTTCCATATGTGCAGACTCCACTTTTCATAATCAATTCACACTATGACTTGTGGCAGGTCAAAGATTCAAATGCCACTTTCTTTCTTTTAAATAATTTTTTTTTTATTTTTTCTGTTTATTTTCTTTAAAATCTCTCTTTCCTTATGATAATTCACAATACTAATTCCAGGTTAGTAACATTTTAGTTCCTGGGTATCTCGATCCTCAACGTGCCTGGAAGGATTGCAAGGTTCATATAAGTAACTGCACATTAAGCCAGCGTATAATTATTCAAGGTTCGATTAATAATAAATACCTTCCAATTAGATAAGTAATGGCCTTCTTCATTCTTTTTGTTTCATTTTTTTTTGTTTTTGTTTCTGAACATAGATTTTGGATTGGAGTTCTTGAAGGCATTCTTGGGACTCACCCCTTCGTTTACGAGGGGTTATTTCATAACCTCTTGTTATTCCCATGGTCAAATTCAATCGGCGAGGTATTGGTTCAGTGCTAACTCTCCAAGATTACTTAATAAGGTAATTTTCTTTTACTTTACTTTATAAAGTTTGATCAATACATGCAACTATTGTTGTTTTTAAGTTTTATTATGTGCAGATTATTCTGAATTTTAATTTACGAGAAAATAACAGGTGTTGTTGTAATATTTTATCTGTGTAGACAATTGCAGAAGCTGTTGCGGGTTGGTACTTTGATAAAGCAAGGTTTCATCAATACATAGATCCATACCCTTGTGCTAGAGATTGTTGGTCAACTTCATGAAAGGAAATGCTCAACTGAGATGTGTCCAATTATATTGTTTTTTTCATTGACAATGACGTGCTTGCTAACCTTATATGTTCGAAAGATGAAGAATCATCTATTTGAGAGAAGCTACAGTTAATGTTCTTAACATAAATTAAGTAATCCTTAGAACTTTTCAGGATTCAAATTCATGAACTAAGGTGCAGCATCTTTACCATATTCCTCTACTAGAAGTCCGGACAAAATCGTCCGAAAAAATTAAACAAAGTTGGTTGGTAATGGTCAATAACTATCCAAAACACGACCATTTACGTGTGAACAGCATTTTAAAGGTCAGAAGGTACCAACAAATTTTGATCGGTCAATTAAATTAAAAAATATTGCAGAAAAAACCGATCAAAGTTGGTCCTTATTTTAATTATGTGATAAAAAATGCATTATCTAAGAATAGAATCGAGGTCTATACTATGACAGGACTCTATTCTATCACTAGAGCACTAGCGCATTTTATTTTAAGACTGTCTTTTATATTATCACTTGAAAATAACCGACCAAAGTTGGTCGATTTATTAAAAAAAATTACTGATCAAAGTTGGTCACTTTTTTAAAATGATCGGCCGAATTAACTGACCGATTTCAGTCAGTTTTTTTAATATTAATTTTAATTTATTTTTAACGAAAAACCGGCTAAAGTTAATCGATTTCTTGAAAATTAAATTTTGCGGGACTCAAAAATAATCTTCCGTATTTTGCGCGAAAGAAAACCAACCAAAGTTGTCGGTTTCCTTAAAAAAACTTTAAATCAAGTATTTTGAAAAATCGATCCGCTAACTTTGCTTGTTTTTAGGCCGATCAAAATTGTAGTCGGTTTCTCTAGTTCTGAATTAGCACAAAGGCTATAAGCTTTGACAATACAATTAATGAACTGTCAACAAATATTTTCTCAAATTAATTAATGAGACTTCATTAATGTCTCTACTGAACAATTAGGGTGAAAAGAGACCGCGCGATGCATCTGAATACATAAACTTTTCAGCCTTTAAAATGAATGACATGTATGTTCATCCATAACAAGCGTTACAGATCTAAATACTATTAATTAATATGTTTATTTATAGTCTACAGCCTTTTCTAAAAGGTAAAACGTAATTGTGCTAGCAAAAGAAGAGGGGTAAGCAAGAAATTTTTTATTCTCCTTTTAATTTAATTCTTTGTTTGTGTTTGCTTCTCAGACTTTGTCGTTCTATATTTGAAACAATCACCATCTGAGAGTATTTCTTGAATGCTTAATGCTTTACAAGTTTAGCGTAATAAGTACGTTGATTTGGTAAAATATGTACACGCTCGAAGGCACCTCTTTTGATACAATTAATATTATAGTTTATATAAATTCTAAAATTAAAGGGTGCTTATCAAACTTTTTAATGTTGAGGGTGTTTGGCTAAGCTTATAAGCTGATCAAACTGGCTTATAAGTATTTTTTGACTTATTTACGTGTTTGGTAAAATTAGAAGTGCAAGTTAAGTGTTTATAAGCCAAAAATAAGCCAAAAGTCATAAGTAGGTCTCCCCACCTTATCAAATTTCAGCTTATAGACCAAAATATTTACTATTCTATCTCTAAACTACTTCTTTTAAAACAAACTCTTTGTATACTCAATTCAGCTGCTTATTACTAATTTCAACACTTTTATCCAAACACGTAACTGCTTATTTTTTAAATCATAAACACTTAAAAGTGTTTTTCAACACCTAATGCTTATCGGCTAATCCAAATCAACTAAGCTAAACGGGCTCGTTATTGGTTAATTGTTTTTCTTTGTAGGAAATATAAACACATATGGTTTGTAAGCAGATGAGGGTATTAAAGCAGACTTGTGTATTTTTCTTCATAATGTGTATGGCTTTAGTAAATTGTAAAACATACCCTCCATCGGTAGAAGAAAATTGTGTTTGGGAATGTGTTGATTATTTAACAGTAGAAAGAGGCTTAGATCATACTCCTCAGCCGGAATTGGAAAGAAGATGCAGAGATGGAGTACCAGATTTTTGTTGTGAATCCAAGATGTTTTATGATGGATATTTTAGCGATGACTCTAATTCCAAATCCTTAGATGTATACTGTTCTCCTCCATAGTAAGGTAACTTTGGAAATGCTTTTTTTGCGTATCGGAATAACTTTATCTTTGTAATTTCAATTCGATAATATTATGATAAGACAAAGGCAAGGCATAAGAAAAGCTTTATTCAACATTCAAATTTTCTTTACAGCTTACGATCTATATTATTAGAGGATTCACTTTTTCTTTATCAGTTAAGTAAAGGTTTCCAAATGTATTTATATGTGTCATTCACTAATCCACTCAATATCTTAAGGTTTTGAGTAGAATTGTTAGATTATTGTTGTATTTGTAACGACTGGCCAATCGTTTTGAGAGTTAGAGAACTGCTTTTCTTATATCTATTTACGCTATTGTGACTTGCCGGTAGGTTTTATTTTTTGTTTTTGGAAGTGTTTGGGACAGTTAGTCCCTAAGCGGAGGCTTAAATCTTAGAATTTGAACGTAGTCAGAACTATGTGAAGACAACTCAAGAATAGAATTCCATCGATTATGTTAGCTCCGTTGGGTGATTTTGGGCTTAGGAGCGTATTCGGATTGTGTTTTGGAGGTCCATATCTCATTTAGGTTTAAAATGACGAAAGTCGAATTTTTTGAGTTTTGAACCAGCAGTGGAATTCTTTATATCGTATTCGAAATCCGATTACGGAAGTTGAAATAGGTCTATAATGTTGATTATGACTTATGTATCAATTGAGCGTGGTTTGGTTGGTTTCGGCATCAGTTGTCGAATTTGGAAGTTTCAAGTTCAATAAGTTTGTATTGGAGGGTGATTTGTATTTTAACATTGTTTGATGTAATTTGAGGGCCCAACTAAGTTCTTATGGTGTTTCAGGATTGGTTAGTATGATTGGTTGAGATCCTAAGGGCCTAAGGTGTATTTCGAATGCTCAACGGGTTGAAATTTAGACTTAGGCCATTGCCCAGTTTTGCTGGTTCTTGGTGTATTCCCTCATGCTGATGGGAGAGCGCAGGTGCGGGCTCGCATACGCATTTGTTAAATCGCAGATGCGGCCCTGGTTTGGGTAGACAGTGGTTGCTTGTGCGGTGAAAGGATCACAGAAGCAGACTCGCTCTTGTGGAGAAGGAATCGCATAAGAGGATTTGGGGAAGTAGTAAGGTTCCGTAGAAGCGGACAAGTTGGCGCAGATGTGCTTTCGCAGATGCGGATATGTAATAACCATGCCCGTCGTTTCGACAGTTATTGCCTCATTTCCCATTTCTACTTCTTTTTGTGTGCTTTAGCTATATTATGATATATTCACCAGTTGGTTCGGGTCTGTAAATGATTCGGAGAGTATTCGACACATTTAGTCTCTTTTGTGAAGTCTTAGGTTCGAAAAGTTGACCAGTTGTTGATTATTGTGTAAATGATCTCGGATGAAAATTCTAATGGTTCTGTTAGCTTCGTCAGGTGATTTTGGACTTAGGAGCGCATCTGGAATGTGATTTGGAGGTCCATGGTAGAATTAGGATTAATTTGGCGAAGGTTGGAAATTCGGCGATTTTGGTCGGCAGTGAAAAATTTGATATATGGTTCGGAATGGAATTCCAAAAGTTGGAGTAGGTCCGTAGTATCATTTGTTGGCGTGTGTGTAAAATTTCAAGTCATTCGGAGGTGATTTGGTTGGTTTTGGTGTCGTTTGCAGAATTTTGAAGTTTAGAATTTCTTAGGCTTGAATCCGAGGGTAACTTGGTGTTTTGATGTTGTTTTTAGTGTTTTGAAGGTTCAACTAAGTACATATGTTGATATTTGACTTATTGTTATGTTTGGTAAAGGTCTCGAGGGCCTCAGGTTGATTTCAGATGATTGGTGGAACAAGGTTGGAATTTCAAGAATAGCTAAAGTTTAACTCAGTTGTCATAACCGCACCTGTGGAGTGGGGACCTCAGGTGCGAGCCCATAGAAGCAGAGAAAGGGCCGCATATACGGCCAAGGTTGAGGTTGGATGGTAGCGCAGATGCGAGCTTTGGGATGCACCTCAAAGACCGTATGTGCGATAATTGGATCGTAGAAGCGGGTTCTGAGGGAGTAAATGAGAACCATAACTGTGATGGATTTTCTGCAAGTGCGGCGCCACAGAAGTGACTAATGGACTGCAGATGCGGAAGCTCTGGGTAGAATATATAAATTGTGGACTTTGCGAATTTTGGGTCATTTTCCACCATTTTTAGTCGGCGTTGGAGCTTTTGAGAGTGATTTTGAGGAGGAATTCAAGGGATTATCACTTAAGGTATGTGGCTTGAGCCCTAATACCTGCTAATGTGATGATTTCTTAGTGGTTAGTCATGTAATTAGTGAAGATTAGGTGTGAAAATAAGGGGTTAGGGCTTGGAAATTGAAGAGTTTGATTTGGGTATTTGAGAAACCATTTGATTTCATATTTTGATGCATTTGGTATGGGTAGACTCATGAGTGAATAGGCTTTCTAGTGTTATGATTTTTGTCGGATTCCGAGGCACGGTCCCGAGGGCCTGGTTTGGATGAATTTCGGGATTTTGGTCTAAATTGATAGTTTTTAGTGTGGAATTAGTTCCTTGGCCTATATTGACTGCATTGTATTGATTTTGGTTAGATTCGAAACATTTGGAGGCTGATTCGAAACATTTTGATTTTGATAGTTTTTAGAGGCAAAGTCATCACGAAGTAGGATTTGATCGGTTTGAGGTAACAGTCATAAGTCTAGTCTGAGGGTATGAAATCCAAGACACCGTAACGTATGACTATTTTGGAGTTGACACATGTGCTAGGTGATGGGCGTATGGGCGTGCACCATAGGGATTGTGGCTTGGTCCATTCCGTGAAGCCATGGAATCAATTGTCCTACTATTTAATACATGTTCCTTCTGTTATGGAAATTGATTGTACGTTATGTTAGAAATCATGTTTGGGCCTTATGTGACAACTATTGAGACCTGCGAGTCATGTACTTGCTAAATTAGTTGCTAATTGTTGTTTTGTACTCAATCATAGTTTTCTAGCTTATTATGCCTCCGTCTCATTGTTGATACATGATATTATTTCTGTTGGGCTGTTTATATGATTTCTGAGAGCCCGAAAGACTAGAGATATTGATGACTGAGTGAGGTCGATGGCCTAATTGTGAGAATATTGAGACTATAGCACATGGGTTGCCTGTGCAGCACGTGAGTTGCCCGTACAGATTCTAATATTGAGACTATAGCACGTGACTTGTCCGTGGAGCACGTGACTTGTCCATGATGATTTTGATATTGATACTATAGCGTGTGAGTTGTCTATGCAGCATGTGAGTTGTCTGTACGGGTTATAGGGATTGGGTTGAAGGAGCCCCTCCGCAGTCTGCATATCCCCAGTGAGCGCAGGTACCTATTGAGTGTGATTATTAAGGGCTGAGAGCCGAAGGATTGAGATGTTAAGATGAGTTGACTTACTGTGTCTTGAGAGACTCTACCCGCTTTCCATTATTTTTGCACTTATTGTTTCATGTACTTGTTATGTTACCATCTGAAGGTCTTGTTATCTGGTACATGAGCAATAACTAATTTGACTTAGGCTGTTGATTTGAACGTATGCCTATTTCTTGATAAAGTTTACATAAATAAACTGTATTTGTATAGCTCATCACCGCATCTCAGTTCCTTATTTATTTATATTACTTACTGAGTTGGAAGTACTCACATTACTCCCTGCACCTTGTGTACAGATCTAGCCGTATTTAGGCATGGTAGCGGATGTTGAATATTCCACCATGTGAATGGTGATGATCTTGGAGATAGCAAGGTAGCTTCCTAGCGATCACAACCCTGTTCGTCTCCTTCTTATCTTCCTTTAGTTGTATTTAGTAGTTTTTCTGACTATGTTAGTCTTTCAATCTTTTAGAATAGTTTGTAGTAGTTGCGTATGACTTAGTGACGCCCCGATGTTGGGCTTTATTTTCCGCACTTCTTTTTTTATTTGAATTCCTTATTTAAGGTCTTATATTATATAGCTTGGGATTTGTCTTTTAAACAACAATATCATTTTGTCTTGGACATGTGTCGGCTTGCCTAGTACTACAATAGGCACCATCACGACAGGTTAGTTTGGGCCGTGCCAGGATATAGGTGCGCAGGTGCAGACTCTTGAGAGTTAATGAATTTCCGCAGGTGCAGAGCTCTAGCCACAAAAGCGGTTAGTGGACCACAGGTGCGGTTTAGCTGGCAGAAATAGGGCAAAATCAAGTGTTTGAATTCATTCTTCTTTTTTGGACTTGGGAGCTTGGAAATTGGCGATTCTTTGAGGGGTTTTAAGAGTGAGCTTTAGGTTAATGATTCCTTTCTTGATTTTGGTTATAATTCATTAATCTATTATCTTCTTCATTTAAATAAGATATTTGAGTGAAAAAGTTTGGAAAAATATCCCCAACCAAATTTCTCAGTTTTGAGTGGGACTTAGGCATCGAATTTGGATAATTTTTGGTATGACTGAACTTTAAGTGAATAGGTGTTCATAATTAGTAACCTTTACCCGATTCTAATACGTGGGCCTAGGGAGGCTTTTTGGGCGTTTTTCTAGTTTCCTGCTTTAGCTAAATTATCTTCTTGTAAGTATATTTATGTTATGTAATTGGTTTTTGCTATATTTTAATCCGAGGGTTTGGTGTTTTGGTATTGTTTTGAGGGTTCTGAAGGTTGGAATAAGTTTGAATAGTGATATGTGACTTGTACGTATGTCTGGTTGAGGTCCCGAGGGCCTCAGATTGATTTAGGAAGGTTGACGGATCAAGAATGAGATTTGAGGAAGTGCTGAAGAGTTTTCTTCAGCTATCATAACCACACCTACGACATGAGGATTGCAGGTGCGAGGTCCATAGAAGCTCTAGAGCAACCGCCGAAGCGGTTAAGGCCAATGAAGCAAGGATCCACAGATGTGAGAGGGGGAGCATGTAGGTGCGAGTATTCGGCAGCAGATGCGATAGGAGAAACACACATGTGCAAGTATTAGGCCGCAGATGGGGCTAAGGCCTATAAGTGAAAACTGCAGATGTGGTTGGTTTGACCGCAGAAGCGTGTATTGGACCGCAAGTATGAGTCTTATGGGAAGAAAGTATATATGTTCCCCTTCGCGAATTTCTGCCATTTCTTCACGATTATTCAACGAGGTAGAGCTTGGGGACTGTGATTTCGGGAGGGAATCAAGTGTTTTCAGGGAGGTAAGCTACTTGGGCCTTGTATCTAGTGTTTATGGCGATTATTCCATTGTTTAGTCATGATATTAGAGAGAAAATTAGGGAAGAAATTTGGAGTTTAGGGATTGAAATTGGAGAGTTTAAATCGGGAATTTGAGGGGCCATTTGAGGTCAGATTTTAATGATTTTAGCATGTATAGACTCGGGAGCGAGAAGAATTCATAGTATTGTGATTTTTGTTGGATTTCGAGACGTGGGCTCAGGGGCCAGGTTTGAGAAAATTTGGGATTTTGGGTCTAATTTAATAATTTTTGTGTGGGTTTTATTCCTTTAGCATGTATTGATGGTAATATACTTATTTTGGTTAGATTCGGAGCATTTGGAGGCCGGAGCAAGAAGAAAGGGCATCACGGGTTAGTGTATTGGCTTGGTTTGAGTAAGTAACACGTCTAAACCTAGTTTTGAGGACTCGAAACCCCAAACTATGTGTTGTATGATTAATATTGAGGTGACACAAATGCCAAATGACCGGTGTGTGGGTGTGAACCATGAAAATAGTGGCTTGGATCATTCCATGGTGCCGTCCAGTGACTCTTTCTTGTTGATAATCAGTTATAAGTATGTGAATTAGTTAATGAGTTGTAAGTAATGATAAATACCATGTTAGGGCATCACGCTGATACTGTTGAGACCCAAGAGATCGTTTCTTGCTGTCATATCATTAACTTCATTGATATTCTGTACTCAGTCATGTTCATGCATATTATATCATGTATCTGTCTCAGTTATTATTATTTGGTACATCATATCATTGTTTTGGGATAGTTTCTTTGTATTATAAGTCGTGTGTATGATATTGGAGAGTTATTACTGAGCGAGGCCGAGAGCCTGATTATTAGTGACTGTATAAGATCGGGTTGCATGCCGTAGCGGAGTATTGATTGTGCCTTCATTGGCTTGTGATAACGCTTGGGCTAGAAAGAGCCCATCCGGAGTCTATACAACCATAGTGGTGGATTTTCCCTGGACATGGATCTTGTCCGAAGTACTTATACCTAGATATGGATTTTCTCCAAAGGGCTAGAATGGCCTTCCTCTGTATTGGGTGACTGTTTTCAATGATATGTATATATTCATGGATGGATCTTTTTCGGGCCGGATGTCATACACAATAACAAGTGTTTGAGCACTTGGGAGTGGTAGTACATGGTATATTTTTATGTGTGCATATCAAGGCATAACTGGGCATGGTAGCGGCTATTGACTATTCCAGTTGCTGATTATCTCGAAGATAGCAAGGTAGCTGCCTAGCGACTACAACGTTGTTCTTCTCCTTCTTATCTTCCTTTAGTTGTCTTTTGTAACTTTTCGGACTATGTTAGTCTTGCTATCTTTCAGAATAGTTTGTAGTAGTTGCTCATGACTTAGTGACACCCCGATGCCGGGCTTTCTTTTCTGCAGTTCTTTTTTTATTTGAATTACTTATTTAAGGTGATATATTATATAACTTGGGATTTGTCTTTTAAAAAAAATATCACTTTGGTTTGGAAATGTGTCGACTTGCCTAGTACTACAATAGGCGCCATCACGACAAGGTTAGTTTGGGTCGTGATAGGATATAGGTACACAGGTGCAGAATCTTGAGAGTTAATGAATTTCCACAGGTGTGGAGCTCCAGCCGAAGAAGCGATTAGTGGACCACATGTGTGGTTTAGCTGGCAGAAATAGGGCAAAATCGAGGGTTTGAATTCATTCTTCTTTTTTGGAATTGGGAACTAGAAAATTGGCGATTCTTTGAGGGGTTTTAAGAGTGAGCTTTGGTGTAACGATTCCTTACACGATTTTGGTTATAATTCATTATTCTATTGTTGATTTCTTCATTTTATTAAGAAATTTGAGTGAAGAAGTTGAGGAAAATGGGGGAATATATCCCCAACCGATTTTTTTTGAGTTTTGAGTCGGATTTAGACTTCGGATTTGGATAATTTTTGGTAGGACTAAACTCCTGAGTGAATGGTGTTCATAATTAGTAACTTTTACCCTATTCTAAGAAGTGGGCTTAGGGAGGCTTTTTGGGCGTTTTTCTAATTTCTTGCTTTAGCTTTGATTTCGTTAGCTAGACTAATCTTTTATAGCTATATTTTTGTAATGTAATTGGTTTTTGCTAGATTTGGTCCGTTCGGAGTCAGATATTCGTGGAAAGAGCATTTTTTCGGATTAATTTCAACTTTGTTCGAGGTAAGTGGCTTGCCCAATCTTGTGTGAGGGTTCTTCCCTTAAGATTTGATATTGTTTTGATATGTGATCACAGTGCGCGTGAGGTGGCGAGTACGTACATGGGCTAGTTGTTGTAAAACCCCGTTTTTCACCAAGTCATAACATGTTCCAACTTATTTGAAATACACTAGCATATGGGCCTACGTGTTTTAACTACCTATTTGAACTATGTGCAGAATGTTTAGTGAAATTACCTGCTGTCTTTGCCTTGAACCTAGTCTAGAATATATGTTTTCTTGCTGTAAGTGTTATTTCTATTAGTTGAGATGCATATTTCCTTTAGGACTACAGAACAGTATTCTCGGAGATCCCCCTTTACTGCATATTACTTTGGGATTATGGAACAGTATTTTGGGAGATCCCCCAGAACTGCATATTTTCTTTGGAACTATGGAATGGTATTCTGGGAGATCCCCTTACACATTTACGTTAGGGACTACGTGATAGTATACTGGGAGATCTCATATTGTTATCATTGTGATCTGAGCTATTGTCGTTCATTGATTCTATTCCTATTAGTTTTTTGTATTTACTTTTACTATGTTATTTCATTTCGCCTTATTTCATTATATTTATATCAGTAGGGCCTAACCTGATCTCGTCAGTACCCGATCGAGGTTAGACTTGATACTTACTGGGTACCGTTGTGGTATACTCATGCCCTTTCCTACACTTGTTTTTCGTGTGCAGATCCAGTTTCATTATACCAAAATCATTACTAGTCTCAATTGTTGCTGTTTATTGGAGACTTCAAGGTACATTTGCGTGCACCTGCAGATCCTTGGAGTCTTCCTCTACCCCCTATTTTCATTTTTCCCTCTTTCAGTAGAAATGACTTAGTGAACAGTCATGATATCTTCGTAGCTTGCAACTTGCGGGTTTCCAGGTTTTTGGGAATTTTTTCATACATTTCAGAAGTGATAATTGTATATGCTGAGTGGCATTCAGTTACTTACTAGGTATTTATTACTGTTAGTAGTTAATGTTCATGATCTTATTTTATTTTTGTGTAATTTCAGCTTACCTAATCGTACAGACTAGGTGTCATCACGACGGTTCACGGAAGGAGAAATTGGGCCGTGACAGTATTAGAGTAAAAACTTTTGTGGACCATTTTGCCAGTTGTTACTATAACATCTTCTATTGCTGTTTTTTTTCTTGTTTCATTAACTCAACTCATCTAGTCGCCCCGGATATTTTTATTGAAGTAGGCAATAACGAGGGTACATGATCAAACTGAGTAAACCATAGTACCCAAGGAATTAGGGGAAATTGGCACTGATCAAATTATGCAGTTGTAGCTCAATGTACCTTTGAAGTCACCATTGCAACTTCATATGATGTTGTCACATACAATGTGGTACCTGTGGATGTAGCTTTCCTGGATCAACAAAAATGAAAGAAGAGGGAGATGATGAATCAACTGTTGGAAATTTTAAACAAGTAGCAAGATAGGCAGATTTATCACCTAAAACCAGTGCAAAGAGAGGCAAGAAATCAAAGAATCAGACTCAAAATAAGGAACTTCTACAACCATCAAGAATCATGCCCACGAGAGTAGCCTCACAAAGTAAGTGATGATGATCAAGACACAGATTTGGAACATAAGGTTAGTGAATACACAACATGCTTTTCCTAGAGTAATCAACATGCAAATGGAGCACAATTTCACTGTCATTGCATAGATGGAGCCATTTCAGAAGAAAGGATTTATACAAAGATATAGGATAAAGGTTGAGTATGAAGATAGATTTTTCAAACATTAATGGAAAGATATGGTTGTTTTTTTTCTTAGGGTGGAATGGGAATTGGTTGTTGATACTGAGCAACAAGTGACTATCAAAGTAATTCACCATGACATCGGGCAGCACATCATGATAACTTTTGTTTATGCAAAGTGTTCTACTTAGAGAGACTGGAATATGGAGTACAGTGGTGTCCTTGTACAAGAACAAAGGGGACATCCAGTGGTGCAACAACAATAGGGGTATCAAATTAATAAGTCACACCATGAAGGTCTGGGAGCGGGTAACCGAGGCGAGGATAAGGGAGATGACATCTATATCTGGGAACCAGTTCTGTTTCATGCCGGGTCGCTCCACTACAGAAGCTATCCACCTTCTCAGGCGGCTGGTGGAGCAGTTCAGGGATAAGAAGAAGGGCCTGCACATGGTGCTTATCGACTTGGAGAAGGCGTATGACAAGGTCCCAAGGGAGGTGCTATGGAGGTGCTTGGAGGCGAAGAGCGTGCCGGAAGCCTACATCAGAGTAATAAAGGACATGTACGATGGAGCTAGGACTAGGGTTAGGACGGTGGGTGGCTACTTAGACCATTTTCCAGTGGTTATGGGGCTCCATCAAGGATCGGCGCTTAGCCCTCTCTTGTTTGCCTTGGTGATGGATGCTCTAACCCGACATATTCAAGGGGATGTGCCTTGGTGTATGCTATTTGCTGATGACATAGTCTTGATAGATGAGACGAGGGTCGGTGTTATTGAGAGGTTAGGGGTATGGAGACAAACTCTCGAGTCTAAAGGTTTCAAAATAAGTAGATTAAGACAGAATACCTGGAGCGAAAGTTTAGCGCCGAGCCGAGCGAAGTAGGCAGGGACATGATGATTGGATCTCAGTTCATCGCCAAGAGGGACAATGTCAGATATCTTGGATCGGTAATTCAAGGGGACGGAGAGATTAACGGGGACGTCACTCATCGTATAGGAGCGGGGTGGTCGAAGTGGAGGCTTGCATCAGGAGTCCTGTGTGACAAAAAAGTTCCACATAAGCTCTAGGGGAAATTTTATAGAGCTGTGGTTAGACCTGCAATGTTGTATGGGGCAGAGTGCTGGCCCGTGAAGAACTCTCATATTCAGAGAATGAAGGTTGCGGAGATGAGAATGCTTAGGTGGATGTGCGGGCTCACCAGGTTAGATAAGATTAAGAATGAAGTTATTCGAGAGAAGGTGGGGGTGGCCCCGGTGGATGAGAAGATGCGAGAAGCGAGGCTGAGGTGGTTCAGGCATGTGCGGAGGAGAAGTCCTGATGCCCCAGTGAGGAGTTGTGAGCGGCTAGCGATTGTCGGCGTTCGGCGAGGCAGAGGGAGGCCTAAGAAGTATTGGGGAGAGGTGATTAGGCATGACATGGCTAGAATGCGGGTTTCCGAGGGCATGACCCATGATAGGAATATCTGGAGGTCTAGTATAAGGATTGTAGGATAGGGGCTCCTAGAGTTTTTCGTACTCATCACCCAGGGTTGGGTGAGGCTTGGCAGGGCTATCCATAGATGATTTGTGTTTTGGCTTGTTTCTCCCTTGTGGTAGTTATTTACGGTAGTTACTGTATGATATTATTGCATGCTATTTTATTTATGTTTCTTATGTTTAGATAATTATTTACGCTATTTCTGCTGGAGTTACTAATGCTCTTTTGTTTTTGTTTTTGTTTTTGTTTATCCTTTCCTTCACTGAGCCGATGGTCGATTGGAAACAGCCTCTCTGCCCTTTCGGGTAGGGGTAAAGCTCGTCTACATATTACCCTCCCCAGACCCCACTTTGTGGGACTATACTGGGTAGTGGTTGTTATTGTTGTTGTTATATTACATGACGAGTGATACAGAACTGTCTTGGCTAGTAGGAGGGAATTTCAATGTGATATTACGTGAAGATGAGAAGATATGGGGATTTCTAGTACACCCTCCTGAATATGAAGATTTTGCTTTTTGTGTAAACTCATGTGGATTGTTTGGTCAAGGGTAAAAAGGCAATCCATTCACACGGTGGAATGGAAAACCCAATGCTAAGTGTATATTTAAGAGATTGGATAGGATATATGGGGACTTGCAATTTTAGAATAAGATGGACATTTGATAAGAATTGAATCAGATCGTGCCCCATTACTCATGACATGTGAAGAGCAGACAACAAATTTTATCAAGCCATTTGGATTCCTAAATTTCTAGACAAAGCATGCTACATTTATGGAGGCGGTGGGACAAAATTAGCCTGCTGATTTTATTGGAGATACATTCCATATGTTCAAGAAAAAACTCAAGAAGGTGAAGGCAACATTATCTAAATGGAGTACGGATACATATGGTGACATATTCAAACAGTTAGCTATATTAGAATATATTGTGAGGGTAAAGAAGACGTTATTTGAGGAGGAGCCTACTATAGAGAATAGGGTTGTCCTTCAGAAAGCTCAATCAAAATTAAAGAAGCACTTAAGTATATAAAAGCAATACTGGAAGCAAAAAGCTGGAATGACATGGTTTGCCGAGGGTTATAGGAACACTAGTTTCTTTCACAACCATTTTAATGGCAAGAGGAAGAAGCTGCAATTGAAAAGGAATCAATAAGGAGATGAAGCATGGCTTGAACATCAAGAGCAGGTGGCTAATGCAACAATTGATTCTATTAAAGACAGTTCAAATAGGAGGGAGATACTACTGATTTCTCTATGTTGGATAACGTTCCAACTATGGTGACCATGGAGCAGAATTTGGAGCGATGTAGATTTTTCTACATCAACATTAGTAGAGGTCAAGGCTACAGTTTTTTAATTTAGTGGAGATAGTGCCAGTGGTCCTAATAGATTCACTAGGCTTTTCATCAAACATGTTGGGAGGTGATATGCTATGATATTCACAATATGGTGCTTTATTTCTATAGAGGTGCAGCTTTGCCAAAGTTCATTACTCGCACTAATTTGTGCTACTGCCAAAGAAGCCAAGAGTCCAGACATTCTCAGACTTAAGACCAATAAGTTTGAGTAATTTCATCAACAAAGTGCTTTTCAGGGTTATTCATGACAGATTAGAGAAGTCCCTACATATCTATATATCCCTGAACTAGTCTGGATTTGTGAAAGGAAGGAGTATCTTTGAAGAAAAATCCTCCTTACACAGAAAATTATCACTTACATCAGGATGAGAGGCAAGCCTGCTAATGTGGTGATAAAGCTTGATATGAAAAAGGCATATGATAGAGTGTCATGGAAATATTTGATATATGTTCTAAGAAGAATGGAGTTTGCTGAACACTTTATCACTATGGTTTGGAACCTTCTGTATAATAATTGGTATTCACTGTTGGTTAACAGACAAGAATCATGTTTCATAAAGTCTACAAAAGGGGTGAAGCAAGGAGATCCATTTTCTCCTATCTTATTCATATATTCTGTTGAAGTTCTATCTAGGTCTTTGAACAAACTATATGAAAATAAGTCCTTTATTGGATTTGGCATGCCTAAATGGTCTGTTCCTTTGAATCATTTGGCATATGCTAATGATTCAATTATATTTTTCTCAGCTCATCCTCCCTCTTTGAGTAATATTATGGCAGTATTAGCAGGCTATGAGTAGATTTTAGGACAACTGATTAACAAGTCGAAGAGCTCTTATTAAATGCATAATAATATTGAACATGCTTTATTTCAAAAAGATGGTAATACTACAGGATTTACTAGAGGGTAGTTTCCATTCACACACCTAGGGTGCCCTATTTTCTATAATAGAAGAAAGAAGGAGTTCTATGCTGATCTTATCAAAAAAGTGAAGGTATAGTTACATGCTTGGAAAGGCAAACTACTATCATTTGGAGGAAAGGCAACTCTCATTACTAGTGACTAGTGTTCTTCAAAGCATATTAGTTTACCTATTGTTAGTCCTAGATCCTCCTAAAAATATACTGGAGCATTTGCAAAAATTCTTTGCAAGATTCTTTTGGAGCACCAAAGAGGAAGGTAGGAGTAGGCATTGGTCATCCTGGCAGAAACTATGCCTGCCTAAAGAAGAAAGGGGATTAAGTTCTAGATTATTACATGATGTTTCAAAAGCTCTATTTGCTAAACTTCGATGGAGATTTAGGACCACTAAATCATTATCATCCAACTTCATGTGGAACAAGTATTGTAAGAAGGAGCTGCCTACTGTTGTGCAATTTAGAGGAGGGTCTCATGTGTGGAGGAAAATCTTAAATCTAGGGAAGAAGTAGAGCATGAGATCATGTGGGAGATAAAGAGTGGAATAACCAACATATTGCATGAAAATTAGATTGGACTAGGTGCTCTCTATTATGTCCTACCTCCGGATTTTTAAATAAATGAGAAGTTACAAGAGGTGTTAGAATTGAGGCAAGGAGGATCATTGAATGTCCAATTGATTTATCAAAGCTTCCCTAAAGACATTGCTGATCATAAAAAGACATAATGTGCATTATGATGGCAGTGAGAAATACTGAGACAGACCATACTTGATGCCAACATCATTGGGCTAGTTCACTATTAGTAGTGCTTGGCAAATTCTGAGGCATAGAGTTGATCCTAATTAGAAATTCAAACAAATGTGGACAAAGGGTTGCCATTTAAGATATCTTTCTTTTTATGGAGGAAAAAACTAACTACTGATGATCTATGGATGAGACAAGGGCATATGGTTATGTCTAGATGTTGGTGTTGTCAGCATCCTCAAGAGGAAACGTTAGAACACATCTTCTTAACTAGCCCTACTGCATCAAATGCGTCGAAGATGTTTATTGGAGATGCATGGATTACTGTTCCATTAATACAAGTGATAAGGCATTGATGGAATGTATAATATTGTCTAAAGTTGAAACCACTATTTCAAGCAGCTCCAGTCGTCATTACATGGGTGTTATGGAAGAAGAAGAATCCATGCAAAGCGTGGGGGATTTGTGTCAACTAATAGGATTATTCATCAAGTCAATAAAATATTGCATCAACTGGCAAGGGTTAGGTATAGATGGTTATCTCATATAACTCTGTTATGGCTAGACATAATCCAGTTCTTGAAGCTTATAAACCAGTGTTGATCATTAGAAGATTTACTTGACAGCTCCCTCATCATGGATAGTATAAGTGTAACACTAATAGAGCATCAAAAGGTAACCCTAGCCCTAGTTTACTTGGCTTTTATGTGAGAGATGACGCATGTGATTTTGTTTATGGAAAGGCAGTGGACTTAGGAGTGAGCAAATGCTGTAGCCGAGTCAAAAACAACACTGCAAGGCTTGGAGTACTGCATGGAGCATGATCTTGACCCTCTCATATTAGAAACAGATTCTTTGGTGCTTAAGAAGGTGATTCAAGGGAAATGGGATCCACCATCGTCTTTAGTCCCTGATATGCATAAGATTAAGGAGATGAGGGATAACTTCATTGTTATCTTTCAGCATGTGTTCAGAGAAGGAAACTAAGTTGCAAATTTTATAGTTAAGATTGTTTTTTCTTTTGTAGGCACCACTGAATTTCAATAATTTTTTGAACGGCCTTGTGCAGGGAGAAGATTAATCAACCATGATAAGTCGCAAACTCCTAATCTTTGGGTTAGGATTGCCAAAACAAGAGCCCCGGATTGATGATGTTGACAGGTTTATTACTGCATTTACTTGCTTGTTTATGTATCATTATAGGAATATGTACAATATTAGAGTTCTTTCCAATGGTATGAGCATGTTATATTGCTCATTCTATCAGTGCTTTGATGGTGTATGATGATTTTTATACGAGCAGGAAAAGGATTGTTACTCTTAAAATGCTACTGGAAAGCCTAATGTCTAGTATTAAGTCTCAGCAGATATTGTGCATTGAGTTGAATTGCGAAGGATGGGATCCAATGTTATTAATAAGATTGATGCTTACTTATGTATATGTGTAAGGCTAGGATATTATTCAGTGGTATTGGTATGAATTCATACACAATCTGGAGATATAATGGCAATGTTCATAACATACTGAAAATCCAGTTTTGACCTAAATGGATAGGATTCTACTGGCTAGTTCTACTACTTGTCATAGTGGCCTGTACAAGATTCATGCGTATGGTACACTCTATTTAAGCTTTACAGGGTTATCTGATAGTCCACAGCTATTACTTATGGTTACCGGAAGGTGTAGTGTTTCAGAAGAGCATACTTTGTAATGCTATGACATTATTCTGTGGTATTTACATGGTTACATGTCCAATTAGAGGCGTTATAGTAGTGCAATCATATGGTATAAGTTCCATATTTCTACATCTTTAATTGTTTATTGTTGGATTTTTTCATTCTGCACAGTTTTCATTTGGACTGATATGCTGTCATAGTATACAAGGGAAGCAGTATTTACGCATACATTGATCATCTACGCGGATGTTTGGTCAATTTCAATTGGCGATGTTGGTTGGACATTCACATTTTCCTCGTCCTTTGAAACGCAAAACTTGGCGCCTGGTGAGAGCTTTAGAGGTGCTACATTGAGGTTTTGCACTTGCCTTGCGTGTACATACATCTCCATTTGTGGGTAGTTGGCTTTGACAAAAATTTGTAATACTTAGCCTCCCAGGGTTTATTAGTTTTAGCACTAGGTTATAACTTTTGAGATTTGCTTGGCCAAATTGTAAATATTGGATCTTTGTTTTTATTTATTTAAATATTAACCACTAGACAGCTTTTCTAGTGGTATATATGCTTAAAACAATGATACAAACAACGATTAATGGTCAAATATATCCTTGTACTATTAAAGATAGGCCATATTTATCCTCCGTTTGAATTCTTTATCAAATATATCTCCAGCGTTATACATTAGGGCCATATATATCCCTCAGCCGTTAAAACACTCTCCCATATATTTAAATTACAGTTAAGGGTATATTTATCCTCCATTTGAATTTTTTATCAAATATGTCCCCAACGTTATATTTTTATCAAAACACCCTCCCATATATTTTTAGTAGCACGTGGCATCTTATGATTGGACTAGACGACCCGGCCCACTCCTTTAGTTAAACCCGCCCCGACCCAGTGAAATTTAGTCTTCTTCTCCGTTCAATCCCTTCAATGCTAGGTAGTGATGGCCCATGTTAGCATGTACCCAATAATACAAAGGCTAAAACTCTATTTTTATATAAAATTATAGCTATATAAATTGGCTCATGAAAATGACCCTCAAAATCGGATAAGACGAAAATGTATGCTAATTGTTGGATATTAGTTACATGTATCAATGAATAAAATGTCCACTCTTGAATGTTGCGCGGTCACTCTTTAATGCCATAAGAGTACTCTTTCTATATTGAAAACACAATTATTATTCTTCTAATGATATCCGGTGAATCTCACTCCCAACCCATGAAGCTGCAGATGGAAGTGTGAAACTATATTTCTGTGCTAGCTTTCTTTTATTTTGTACTTTTCTTTTTCCAAATTGACATCTTCATGTAAAGTTGCGGTCTGTTAAGTTTTTGGCTTCTAGACTTACTAAATTTCTCGCATATCGTATAGCTGCAAGTACATGAATTATAAAGGAAAAAAATAGAATAGCAATAGTAGTACTAGTATCCGATAAGCATTCAAATGGATAATAGTTTAGAAATCAATATGGTGTTGTACTACTAAAGTTATGCAATGAACCAGACACAAAAACTACCCATTTAGTAAATAACATACTCAATTTCTTCTTTTTTTTTCGGTCCATCTCATATTTATGGCACAGGATTGTTATCACTCCCTACTTTTTAAGGCACCCTCAAATTTTTTTTTTCATCAAATAGCAAAGAAGCATGCATTTTGCAGAAGCATAAGCATATTGAAGGGATTAAACGGAGAAGAAGACTAAATTTCATTGGGTCGGGGCGGGTTTAATTAAAGGAGTGGGGCGGGTCGTCTAGTCCAATCATAAGATGCCACGTGCTACTAAAAATATATGGGAGGGTGTTTTGATAAAAATATAACGGTGGGGACATATTTGATAAAAAATTCAAACGGATGATAAATATGGTCTATTTTTAATAGTATAAGGATATATTTGACCCTTAACCGTAATTTAAATATATGGGAGAGTGTTTTAACGGCTGAGGGATATATATGGCCCTAATGTATAACGGTGGGGACATATTTGATAAACAATTCAAACGGAGGATAAATATGACCTATTTTTAATAGTATAAGGATATATTTGACCCTTAACCGTAGAAACAATGATGATTCATGAATAATAATAAAATCCGAGTTAAAAATAGTTATCCCAATCAAATCCTTGAAAATCCAATCTAAAATACCGAGCTCTCTAACTCAAAATATGAAAAAAATTCTAACCCTCGATCTAGCCCCTTTTCTGACCAAGTATTTTGCACATGTGGACAGCACCCGCTTCTAGGGCTCCGTATATGTGGAAAATCCAGCGCTGGTCCGGCTTCAACTAACCCAAGGACTTTTAGCTTCTGTGCACCCACTTTTGCAGAATCTAAACCGTGCATGCGGTCTCTCACTGCTCACCCAAAGTCCGCTACTTTGGACATGTAGTATCTTTTGCGAGTGCTCGCCTACGATCTTCCCTATGGACAACCTCCCTCGCTTCTGCGATCACCCAGCTGCACCTGCGGTTCAGCACCTGCAACCAAGCCCACCACAGGTGCGATTACACCAGAACATCAGCTGTAATGGCAGTTCTTCCTACATCCAAAAAATGGACCTGAATCAATCTGAATCATGCCCGGGACCCCGTCCAAACATACCATCAAATTCCAAAACACATACTTTAGGCCTCAATTCACATCAAACAACATCAAATCTATGAACTGCACCCCATTCAAGCCTATTGAATCAATGATCATTTAACTTCTAAAGTCAACACCGAAACTCATCAAGTCCGGTATCCGAACTCGATATCAATAAATAAAACTCTTGGTCAAACTTCTCAATCTTCCAGATCTTCAACTTTTCAAGTTTTGCCAATTTAAGCCAAAATGACTTACAGACCTCCAAATCAATATCTGGACATACTCCTAAATCCAAAATCATCATACTATGCTATAAGAATTATCAAAACTCCATTCTCGAGTCGTCTACATAAAAGTCAAAAACCGATCAACTCTTCCAACTTAAGCCTTGAATCTTGGGACTAAGTATCCCAATTCACTCTGAAACTCACCCAAAACCAAACTAATCACCTCGACAAGTCATATAGCCACAATTTAACATAGATGAGACAATAAAGAGGGAATAGGGCTATAATGTTCAGAATGATCGGCCGAGTCATTACAACAAATAAAGTAAAGACAATAAAGGCAAGTACGGGCATGAAACATTAAATATACACAATTAATGAATGTAAGAACAAATAGCAAGTAAGCAGATATTGATCGAATAATGAATAAATTGAAACAGGTAACCACTAAATGATATATATCAAATAAGGCATGAATAACAAGTAAGAACATGTAACAATCAAAGCAGGTAACGATATATAACATGAAATAAATGGTGGCATAAAGGTAGATAGCCTAACCCACATGCATTAACCCATGAGAATGCATATACACTCATCACCTTACATATACTTCATGCCTACACATAGTTTATGAAGTAAATAGACCAAATAAGTCTTAATTTCCTCAAGTCAAAGTTAAACACGATATTTACTTCTTTCTGCAACCAATTCAACAATTAATCACGATTTTCCTTTTGGACATTCCTCTAAACCAACCGAATTAAACTAATTATCCATCAAACAATCCAAAATAAGCTTTAAAAACTATCCACGAATGAAAAAGCTTCATTCTTTAGCTTAATTGAGAAAGTCAACAAAAGTCAAGTCCCAAGCCCTCTCGATAAAATTCGAGATTCGGATCAAATTTCGATTCACCATATACCTCCAAGCCCGGTATGTGATTTGTTTCAAAATTGAACCTTAGTTTGAGGCCCAAACCTTAATTTTATAGAATTCTTAAATTTTACTCAAACCCCTAATTCTACCTTATATTCATAGATTTGATATTAGAAATTCATAAAATGTAGTTGAATTTGATTGAAAACTAGTTAAAGATGCTTACCAATGAATTTGAGAAGAAAAATCTCTTCAAAAACAACATCTAGAGTGTTTAGCATTGCGAAGTGGTATAAAATGAGTTAAGTCCCGATTTCTCCCTTTTTTACTTAGCCGCAGACATCCCAATTGCGAACTTTTGTTTGCAATTATGATGCACACACATGCAAAATACTGATCGCAATT
This sequence comes from Nicotiana benthamiana, assembly GCA_034376525.1. NCBI lineage: Eukaryota > Viridiplantae > Streptophyta > Magnoliopsida > Solanales > Solanaceae > Nicotiana > Nicotiana benthamiana. Next base: position 109,589,857 of record CM067332.1, on the reverse strand, counting down.
ACTATGCACGCAAATGCAAAACACTAATTGCAAATGCGATGGTGCATGAGACCAATCAGATGTCAAAAATGCGACAAAAATCGGGAAATACGCCCCCTTCACCGTAGATGCGAGCTAAGCTTTGCATTTGTGATGCTGCCAGCCCCACCTCTAAGTTACAAAAGCGACTCCAAGGTCGCAAATGTGATCACCCACAGTCAGCAAATGCAACCATATCTTCGCATTAAAGAAGCCAACAACCCTCCCTAGATATTGCATTTGCGAGTTCGACTTCGCAAAAGCCAGACTCACAATTGCGAACAGATCATCGCAAATGCGAGACTTACAGACTTGAAACACCAACAGAATGGATCAGAAATCCCAAAACTATTTTGCAATGCACCGGAAACTCAAACAAGCCCTCGGGGCTCCAAACATGAACACAAGTGTAATAATATTACACAAACTCGCTCGCTAACTCAAATCATCAAAATAACATTAAATAATAAAAATCAATTATCAAAAGTCAAGATTTCAACTTGAAAACTCAATTTGCACAATCTTTCATATAATGCGCCGAAATGCGCTCCAGTTATTCGATAGCCCAATCGAACCTGCGTACAAGTCCAAAAATATCGTTTGAACCTACAAAAATCGTCAAAACACGGATCTTAGGTCGTTTACAAAAAAATTGACCATGGTCAACCCAAACCTTATTTTAAGTCAAAAATCACTTTTTCTCCAAACGTTTACCAAAAAATTTTGTGAAAAGCGATACGGATCCTGCAAATAATCAAGAAATATTAAATGAAAGGTCTCGGAATACATAAATTAAGGTAGTACTTAAATGACCTATCAGATCGTCACATTTGTTTTTGCACATTTTCCTAAAAATTTGCCAAATCAAATTTCGTTATTTGGGTACTACATTCGAAAACCCATGAATTGCTGGAATTTTGTTCTTGCTGGTAAAACGCAAATCTGGTGATTCCGCTAATTATCTCTAGAACTAGAGGGCAACTTGAACAATGATTTTGTACCCACGCTTCAAAAGGTTATAAACCATACAATTTTATATGTGCTAGTTGTCAAAATTACATATAATTTTAATACTAGGATTGTTTTCATTATATATAATAATCCAACAATCTAATCAGGTTTTTGCAAGAAGTTAGAACGATCATGTTAGGATTTCTTCTTCTTATAGATAAACAAAAAAATTATTGAAATAACTGTCCAGCACTACATACAGCGCAAACAAACCTGAGCTGCTACAGCGAAATGGAGACGGAGTGGTAAGACCGTGAATCGGAGTGGAACATACCACTTATTCCTCCATAAGGGACACGTGTAAGAAAAATCAAGGTCAGGAAATAAAGCTAATTGAGAGCTGAGTATACCACAAAGTGGGAGTAGTAATAAATAACGCAAGACCATATCTTTAGCATATTAGACTATCTAAAAGTCCATATTTTTAGCATTATATCCAACATCAAGCGGATGTATCAAAGTCAATATACTCGCTTTGTTCATTTTACTTGGTAACTATACTAAAAATATATTTTTACTTTTACTTGTTCACTATATTAATTCAAAAAAATTAATTTTGTTTTTCTGTTTTATCCTTATTATTAAATACTTATTCTCCCAAATTATTTCCCAAGACTTTTAAAAATACTTATGAGTAATATAGTATAATACATATTTTATTTAATATTTCTTAAGGGCGTGAAAAGTCTAAAATAGACAATTAAAACTGAATGGAGAAAATAATTAATTAATCATTATTTGCTCAATAATCTTTACTTTGTTTTCCACTTATTCCACGTGAAAATGATCTTTTATGACTACTTACAATTTGAAGAAAGAATAACCTTTTTCAGATCCTTGATTTATTATTTTCATATTTATTATGTATAAAAAAGCAGACCTTTTTGTTTAATCAAAAAATAGAATTTTGGTTGAAGTTTTATTTTTAGAAGAACTCGTGTCTGATAATCGGAAATAAATAAAAGAAATTGATTTTGTTAACAATAAGATGAATAGAAAGCAAAGTAAATCGATATATTCCGATAGTGTTTCCTATCCTTACAAATTACCAGTCTTCTTCTTTTTATAGCCGTCTCTAAGATATACGTTTTGTCTTTGTAATAATTGGCCATTATGGATAATTAAAGGCATTAAATGCTACGTTACATAATTATTATAATTTAAACAGATTCTCTAACGTTTTCAGCATTTAATATTCGTTAAATACTATACATGTACTCTCTTGTGTTGTCAGATTCATTCTCCTTGATTTTTGGATTTGAATAGGTATGAGTGTCGAGTCTTTTGAATATCTGCTCGTACCTTTGCTCGTGCCTTTGCTCGTATCTTTCGCCAACTCGTGCCTCTTTGCTAATCATCGTTCTTTGACCAGCCTTCGTGCCATGACATATTATCTTTCAATCACTTAAATATATATAAACTCAATTTTTCCCAATACAGATAGTCCCGCACATGTCATTTATTCATCAATTGAATATTTGGGAAGTGAAATTTATTAAAGCACGATTTTTGATGCCATTAATGCTATTATAGAATCGACGCTTCAATTGTCACTTCTATTTAATGCTAATTAGACGTAGTATCTTTTTATTGGTTCTGCAACTTTGTAGCACTTCTAAGGCTTTTTTACGGTTTCACCAATTACAAAGCAACAGTTTTCAATATGACATTTCTATCATTGCACATTTTTCTTTGACGGTTGCTTCCTAGTATAAACATAGTTTTCATTTTTGTCAAGGTTTTTAGTATATTCAATCCTTGTTCTCACCTTCCTCGTAAGACTTTTAGAATATTCAATTCTCGTTCTTTTTCTTTCTCGTACTGCCATGTGTTCATCAAACCCTAGCCCTAGGAGGGTCCCTATAGTTGATAATCTTCCTCTTCTCCCTAGTAGGAGCAGAAAAGGAGGTAGACTACACAATTTAAGGTCTTCATCAGTATGGTGTTCTTCTAGTTCTAGTCCTTCTTCTAGAACCAGAGGTTATCTTTCTCAAAGGTCTTCTTCTAGAGGTAAATAACCCTATGAACCTCTTCGTGAACCCTCTGTGGAAGAAATAGTTGTAGCGAAACAATCTTTCTATAATGATAGAGAGTCTCTTAGAAATCAAATGTCCTCTTTGGATCGTGTTGATATCTACCTAACTCACATCATTGAAGGTCTGACTTGTTTAATTCGTAGAGACTGCCACTGGAGTCATGACTTCCCTACTATAATTGTTAATGCAAACCAGAGAATCACCTCATATTTAATGGGTTTTTCTTTTGTTTATACATACCCCTTTACATTAGGTTTCAAACCTGCTATTGAACCTGTTATCCTTGAATTCTTTCGATTTTTCAACGTATATTTAGGTCAAATTAGTCCCATAATGCGGAGGGTTGTTGCCTGTCTAAGGCATTTGACTAACATGGCCAGCGTGCCTTTCACTTTTGCCCATTTAATTCATCTCCACTCTCCCAAACTCTTTTGTCAAGGTGTTTTTACTTTAGTATCAAGGAGCAAAAAAGTTCTGGTTAGTCAAGAAGATGACACAGACTGTGGCTGGTACGCCCGGTTTGTTGCTGCCCCCATTATTGGTTTAGTGGGTAATGAAAATATTCCCTTCCCTGATAAGTAAAATTTTACACATGAGTTTTCAATTTAATAACTTTCTCGTACCGTTTTCCTCGATTTTGATGACCGTCCTAGTTTTCCATTTCTTTTGCAACGATCGTGGAAATTGTTGATGAAATTTTTAATTTTCGTGATTGGGTAGTAAAGCTGTTTAATACTGCCCAATGGAGGGTAGATCTTGGAAGACTCTTTTCCAATGATTTAGTGGTGGTATGCGGTTGTAACCCTTGGTCTTTCTAAGGTTTTGTTGAAAACGTTAAGTCCCCACACCTTTTATGGGGAACTTTGTATAAACAACTTTTGATTTATAACTAAGTTCATACTTAGATTAAACTTTAATATTAAGAAGTTTTAGTTGTTGCTTGAACTTCTGTTTTATTTATTCTTGCCTTCATTTTTAAGGACTTACTAAATAACTTGCATTGTTATTTTTCAAAAATGTTTTTTTAGCTTCATGAATACTTGAATTAATCATGAATTTTATAAAACAGGGCCCTTTTATATTTGACACTTAATAAATAACACGTCTCAATTTCATAATGGTTTTAATGTACGATAAAAGAAATAGGAATGCACACATTTTTGCAATAACTTCGACAAGTTTTTATTTCAAATTTATCAAGTTTTAGATAATACATTACATGTATTTAAATTACTTCTATAACTTTCTCATAACTGTTTTTCTTATAATAGATATCAAAGAGAAAATGCACACAAGGTTTTTACTTATAACCCGTTTCATTACATTTAAAAAAAGAATATGAACACAAAGTTTTTATTTATAACTCATTTTAGTACATTGCCTTTACCCTAACTATGATAAGGTTTTTCTTTGGTCTTAGCTCATGACTTTGCTCTGCACTTGACTCATTCAATGAGTGAACTTTTCAGGCTTGAGCTTTGATTATTTCCCAATCTTCTCTGCCTCTTTTATACACATGTCTATGTCTATTATATAGTCCCCCAAATGCTCGAGATTTGAAGTATGAAAGTCTAGAGCATTTGATTGTTCCTCTCATTTGGTCCTTTTCCTGAAAAAGAAAAACACACGGGACTCGGAGGTGCGATTATAGATGAAGACTCCTTAACCCGTTTCAATTTCTATCATAATAATTGTAACCCTAGACCTCGAATATTAATTAATTCCACGTGTCTTGCAGGTTGTGACTTATCATTTTGTACGGGTTAGCTTTTAGCCTATCATCTAAAATCGTTAGCAAAATTTTAACAATTTAAAAAGTAAAATTTTAAAGTATGGATACCTGATTGTGGGTATTCCTTAGAAATAGTATCTATTCAAGTGAACGACACTCCCATGTAAGGGTAGTATCTTGCCATCCATCGTTTCTAGCTCGTTTGCTCCTTTTCCCGCGATACCATGAGTAGGGTCCTTCCTAGTTTGGACTCAATTTTCCCGAATTAGCTGCCTTCGTAGATTGAAAAACTTTTTTGAGCATGAAGTTCCCAATCTTGAGGTATCTTAGGCGCGCTTTTCGATTGTAGTATCATTCCAAGACCTACTTTTGTGTTGCCATTCTTAATAATGTTGCTTCCTTTTTTTCCTTCAAGTTAATCAAGGTTTATGCTCATTTCCCCGTCATTAGATTCTTTTGATGTTTGTGTAAACCTCATTTTTGGCTCTTTTATCTTAACTGGAATTAAGGCGTCAGCTCCATAAACCAATGAGAATGGTATTTCTCCCATACTTGTTTTTGATGTTATGTGGTATGCCTATAAAACACCAAGTAGCAATTCTGGCCAATTACCTTTGAATTCCTCTAAATGCTTCTTTAAATTACTGATAATGAGTTTGTTTGTTGACTCAGCTTGACCATTACCCACTAGATGGTAAGGTGTAGACGTAATCCCTTTGATCTGCCAACTTTGAAAAAAACTCTATGATTTGTGCGCCTATAAATTGAGGGCTATTATCACACATGATTTCCTTTGGCACACCAAATCGACAAATGATATTTCACCAAATAAAATCTCTAACTTCCTTTTCCTGCACCTGTTTGAATGCTCCTGCTTCCACCCATTTGGTGAAATAGTCGGTGAGTAAAAGTAAAACTTTTACTTGTCCTTTTGCTTATAGTAGTGGACCCATGATATCCAACCCCCATTTCATAAAAGTCCACAGTGCAATGACAGGATGTAACAACTCCGCAGGTCTATGCATGTTGCCACGAAATATTTCGCTTCTTCTTCCATTTTAGGCCAATAATAACATGCTCTAATCATGGTTCTTACCAGTGATCCGCCTCCTGCGTGATTTCAACAATTTCCTTCGTGTATTTCTCTCATTACATATTATGTTTGAGAAGCCCCTAGACACCTTGCTAAAGGGCCACCGAATATTTTTCGGTAAAGATTATCTTGCTTTAAACAATATCGAGTAGCCTTATTTAGAAGCGGGTGAGCTTTTTTCTTGTCTTCGAGGATGGTATCATGCTGCAAAAAAGTGACAATCTCATTTCTCCAATCCAAGGTTAAGTTATTGAAATTTACCTCATTTTTGTCCAGATCGAGCACCAAATAAAACAAATGAATTACAGAAGCATTTTCATTGCTCTTCACGTCTACCGCAGATGCGAGATTGGCTAAGGCATCTGCTTCTACATTTTCATCTCTTGGTATCTGCGTGACTTTCCGGGTTTGAAATTGTCTAGTCAAATCCCATACCTTTTCTAAGTATTGCTGCATCCGTGCTTTCCTGGATGTATAAGTCCCCAACAATTGGTTAACTATGAGTTGCGAATCGCTTTTGATTACAACTTGATTAATTCAAAGTTCTTCTGCCAGTTTCAAGCCTGCAATCCTAGTTTCATACTCTATCTCATTGTTAGTTATAGAATGACATTTTATGGCTTGATGAATGGTTTCACTCGTAGGCAGTGTGAGCACATGATTTTTGCCTCACTTGAAATGTTCCTATAAATTCATTAAATTAGGATTTTCCTGTTATTATTTTTATTTTTAGGAATAAATTGTGTGACTTTGTATTTATTTGCATATTTCTTTTATTATTTGAATTTTTAGAATTTATTTGCGCAATTTTGTGTTTGTTTGAATTTTAGGAATTAATTTCATAATTTTGTGATAATTTGCACGTTGCATGTTTTAATGAATATAATTCATAAAAAATATAAGAATGACATGTTTGCATTTAGAATTTAATTTTTATATTTTTTAGGTTGTTAATTAGTTAATATTGAAAATAAGAAGAAAAAAACAAACAACAACAAAATTAGTTAATCTCCTTTGAAATTTAGAATTTTTGATTATTGTAGGAGTTTATTTAGTCTATTTCATGTTAAATATGTTTCTAGCCATTTTTATTTTTTGTTATTAAATATCTAGAAAAAAAATAATAAAACAAAATATAAAGTAATAAATAAATGCATAGAGTATGGATCTTTCATAAGACCATGGTTTGGGCCATTAAACCTTGGCCCAAAGACCATCAGTCTCACCAAATTGACCCAACCCAACATCCACGCATGGTCCAAAACATTAGAGGCGAAAACGACACCGTTTCACGCCCAAGAAATCTGGGCCCTTGATCATGCCTGATCGGACAGCCAAGATGAAAAGGTGTCACACTATTTAAATGTCGGATATAACACCCCTCCCATATAAGAGACGTCGTACCACGTCTAAACATACCCTAAAATTCACAGGCATAACACCACCCCACCACTATCGTATCCCCACCACCTGTCGCCCGCCGGAAATTTTCGCCACAGGCGGCACAACCCCAAACTCACCCAACATTATACTTTGTAATCCCCATGCTCCCCTCTTTCCAATCTCCCCCTAAAATCACCCCTCAAAACCCCATCAAACATTCCTTCAAAGGAGCGGCTGCTCCATCGTCTACGGCGGCGCCGGCTCCAATGGTGTTCAAATTAACACCATACACTACCCTTGGCCTCCCTACCCAAAAACAAGTTTAGAGTTGTTCGAATAACTCCCAGGCTCTACAAATTTCAAATCAGAGTGTTGACCTAGTTTTAAGGATGATTTTTTTAAAAGCCATTTGAGTTTCAAAATGGAGTTGCATGTTTGTTTTGGCCAAAAACAAACTTGTAACTCCGTTTGGAGACTCAAATCGAATCCAGTCGATGTAATTGAAGACCAATCAGTAAGTTATTTTTTTTCTTTCTTTTCTTCTGTTTGTTTTTGTTTATTATTGTATGGACAACCTTCCTTGTTCTAGTTTAACTGTTAGTTTTAGGAGTCCTAATAGTTCTGTTATTTTGATTATGGATTTTGGTCCAGTTGCATTTTAAAAATTAGGTTCTCCACTATTTTTCCAAGACCAATCTTTGTATTTGTTGCATTAGCTTCAACTTGTTTTCTTTAGTTTTTAGTTTTTTAGTATAAGTTCAGCTTAGTCTAATGATTGATTAATATTGGGATAATAATGTTCAGTTCCGAATTGTTTCAAGTAGTAATGGCATAGAAATTACAAGCTTTATAATTTCGGTTTTGTTCGATTTTATAGTCCAGTAGTTTTCTCTTGAATTTTGAGTTAGATTTATGGTTATCTTTGATTAATGGTTCTGGTTTAATGATGGATTGGTTATAGGTGTTAGCTAGTAATAGTTAATTGCAAGATTTAGCTTGGTAAAATAGTAATTCTGATACACTAAGAGGGTAATATAAGGTTTTAATTGGGTTCTGGTAGTTTAGGACTAAAATAAGGGTAGTATAGGTATCCTATAAGTAAGAAACAATGCTAGAACCTTTTAGACCCTTCTAGAAGGGGATTTTAAGCTAAAAACAATAGTTTTGTGCAACAACTTGGGAAACAAGGCAGAAAATAAAGGACTAAGTAAGTAAAATCTGAAAACTGAAAGAGGGACTACTAGTTAAAATGGAATAAAGAGTTGCCCTGGCCTTTGGCTATAAAAAGGCACCCCAATTCATTCAAAAATGGGCTTACATAGTCTGAAAATCCATTAGAAAATTCCAGATGTTTTAATGCCCTAAAATTCTCCAAAAATTCCTGAAAGTGTCCAGAAATCCTAAGCTTATAAGAGTTGTCAAATTTTCTAAAGTTCAGGGGCTTTTCACTGTTCTATTAGATTGCTTTTCCTAAAAATAACTTTAATTTCAACTGTCCAGTCGGAATTTAGTTGTATAAAAATAGAAAATTGGCCGGAAAAACGCACATTTAAAGAGCTGAGTTTCCAGCAATGGTCCTGGGTTCAATTTGAGTTTATTTGGTCTTGCTTTCTGGAGTTTTGCATTACTTAATTTGGGTTGGTCATTTCTGGAGCTCCTGGGTGCATTTTCAAGTGATTTGAGGTTATTTTAAGGTTGTGTGTGACCTATTCTGTTTCGATCTGGATATTATTGCTGTGATTGCTTGCAATTTTACTGTTGTTATCTAAGAACTGCTGTTTATACCTTATCCTCTTTTGTATTTTGATAACAAGGTACTTCTCCTTCCCAAGAGTGAAATAATGAATCTATGAATGGTGCAATTTAAGTGATTTGATGTAAAAGCTGTTTTTGTCACCTGTAATTTCAGCCTGGCGGAATGATTTTCTTTTGTAATTTTTTAAACTTCTTGTTAGAATAGGATTATATGGATTGTTGTATGTTATGGGCTGTTGTTACCATTTAACTTACCAATTTGGGATTAGATTCAAGTATTATTAAGTTTGTCATGGTTAAGACAATAGTTTGTATAACATGACATTTGGACTGATAAGTTAAGCTGCAACACTATTGTTAAATTTGTCATTTCGTTTGGGTCCTTACATGAGGGTAAGTAGCGGTATATTTGGTTGATGAACACTTATTTAGGGTGGCTTAATCGAATCTTGTGGTCAATTGGTTCCTAGACTGAATAGTACAAACTGTCGCATTTATGGTCTACCAATTTAGAAGTGACTCATTATTTGCCTTTGCTTTCTTTCAAATGTGAAGTCTAGGAAATAATTACGTGAAGTATCAGCTTCTTATATTATGTTAGCATGAGATACATTTAATTGTTGTCAGTATCATCAAATCATAGAGCAAAATGAAATCTCGTTTTTGAAATCTGAATAATCTTACCTACTTCTTTGTTGCAAATAAATCATTAGTTCAGTAATCGCAGTTGGCATTATGGAATATAATCTTGGGCTCAATTGGGAGACAGTCCCTCAGGATCTTACTCGATAGCTTGTCCAGGCCATTAAAACAGGTTGGGGCACTTGGTGAAGGTTGGTCCTGCTCTATTATTTGGGCCGAACAGGCCAATTTGTTGCACGTCCCTCTTGTAGATTTATTTTCACAATATAAGTTTGATTTGTTAGTATGGCAGCAGGACTAAATGAAAATTAATTAAGTTTAGAGACAAGACCAATAGAAAAATGGTAGCTCGCTTTAGGAATGGCCTTTCAAATAATAAACGAGGCACGTCGTGCCAAACAGAAACTGTAAATTGCGCGACTGTCGTTAAATGTTTATATTAAAATATTTAAAATCTTGGGACACGCTGTTTAGCAAATTTCACGACTTCCCACAAAGATAATAACGTGATAGTCTCTTTTAGGCGCATTTTTAATAATTTTATCTTCTTAAGTACGGGTGTGCATTTATGTGACCCAAATACAAATCTCAACGAAGTTGAAATGTGTCAAAATCCATGGGTGCATTTATGTGACGTGGTTCGAGGCATGTTTTAACTGCGTTGCAACTTTTCTGTAAAAATAGTAATAAAAGTGGTTAAAAGATTGAAAATGAACATAGGTTCATAATTGTATAAAATCATATAGTTTAAGCCAAATATAACAGTTGAGCGACCGTGCTAGAACCATGAAACTCGGGAAGGCCTAACACCTTCTCCTGGATTAACAGAATTCCTTACTCGGATTTTGGTCCGCGGACTGTTAAACAACGTCATTCTTTCCTCGATTTGGGATTCTAAACTGTGACTTGGGACACCATAAATCTCCTAAGTGGTGACTCTGAAATTCTCATAAATAATTGAATCCTATTTCAATTGTCCTTTAATTTGAAAAACCCCTTATCTACGCCCTTCATCGGGTTGTAGTAGCCAAAAGGAGATGTGACAGCTCCGGTGAGTCTGCTGGGGAAGGAACACAGAATCTCTCGTTCAGGGTTCAAGAATTTGAGCTTAGAATAATTATTGTATTTGGCTTTATTTTTATCTAATTTTACATGTTGGCTTAGTGTGCAAAATAATGCTTTTACCGCTTTGATATTATCTGAACTGTACGTATAAACTATTGCGAAACCCTTCTTTTCTCACCTACGGGGATGTGCTTAATGGTCGAGACTCCTTATTCTGTTAGTGTCATACCCTGAAATAAGAAAGAGGCCGGACTAGTTAATAAGCCGAATGGCCTTTTGGTTCCTGGTACGTAGCCCCCTCCTCGGCTCGAGTTATCCGCTCGGGTACACTGTCTAGAACACATACTCAGGTTTTTGAACCTAGAATAACTTGACTCATGCTGGATCCCTAGTAGGAACACTTATTAGCATCATGCATTTGACTTAGGGGACTCAACATAGGGTTGGGTCTGTCTAGGACAGGTGACCTGTAATGAAAAGACCATCGTGATGCAGTTTACGTGCTACTCGTGCATTTAGTTACTTTGGATTTGCATGTTGGCCGGCTTGTGAATAAGGAAAGAATATTGAGAAAATATGTGGTACTAGGGTTGGCTAAGATCAATCGTTTTTCTTGTAAAACCAATTCTCAAATAGCGCCGAAATGCTGCCGGATTTTTGAAAAAAGGTAAAAAGGAAAAAGGAAAAACAAAAGAAAAAAAGGGGTTTTCAACAAAATTTGTGGTTTTGACAAATTCTTTTGCCCGAACTACATTGGATCATTGTCTATGCTTGGCATTGTTTGTACTTGGCATGTTTTATAGATTGGAATGATGAAGACATTTTATTCATCTATCAAAAAAATTTACCCTTTGTTAACCCCCTTGGGCTTCCGTTATTTTTTTTCTAATATCCCCTCTTTCGAAATCCATAACGAGAGTCAAACTCGCAATTATAAAAGGCAACAAACACACAATAAAGGAAAAAAGCAAGAAAGGAAAAATAAAAAGAGAAGAAAAAAAAACAGCAAAACAAAAGAGAAAAGAGAAAAAGAAAAAAAAAGAAAGAAAAAAGAAGAAAAAAAGAAAAGAAAAGAGAAACAAAGAAAAAAAAAGAATAAAAAGGGAAGGAAAAAGAGAAAAATGAAAAAGAAATAGCGGAAAAGAGGAGGAAAAGGAAAACAAACAATAATGAAAGGAAGGAATCAGCAGGAAATACATTTGACCTGATTCCTTTTAAGGAAACGTAGGCAGCCTCACAGCTCAGTCATATTGAAATAAATCCAAATGACCCAAGAAAGAAACTGGGGCAGAAATTTCATTGGTTTGGATTCTGAAGGTTGTAAATTTCAAACCCATAAAAGTGATTTTGAGCCTTTCACACCCTTTCCTTATAACTTTGTCCAAAAGCCTACATTACAGTCCAAAAAAAGACCTTCTGATCAATATGTGAGAAATTCTGGGCAACCAAGAAGAAATGGACCATACCTCAGGGCGGTACTCTAGTTCTTGCAGAAAATAATAAAATGAGAGAGTGTTATTGGTGAAAACCCGCACGGGAACCCTATGGCGATGAGAGTTGAGAGAAATAAAATGAGAGGGCCTCATTGGTGAAAACCTTCACGGGCACGATGAGGCAAAGGTAAGGAAAGAACCAACACTCAGAAAGGGGCTGTTGGTGGAAATCTGTTCATGAACACTTTAAGGCAAGAAAACCTAGGGTTTGGTTGAAGGAATCGGGTTAGAAATGGTCACAACAACAATAGCGGGGAAACAGAAGGTCGGTCATCAGGACAGACTGAGTCAAGTAGGCCGAAGTGCATGTCGTGATCATGAAAAATCGGCTGCTCTACCTCAGATAAGTTTTCTTTCTCTTCCTTTCAACAGTTAGTGAACTTGGGATTCTTTACCCTAAATACCGTTCAGAGTCATTGCATTTGATTTTTTCTTTTGAGTTTCTAAAGTCTTTTGTTTAAGCAAACAGGTGGAATTACAAAGCCTATAATCAGCTCCCAAAGGGACAAAGTGCATGACATCCAAAAGAATAACAAAGATAACGTGCGGAACAGCAAGGGGAAGGATTCATAAAAACTGCAATTGATGGAAGAGACAAGAGTCGGCAAAGTTAAGGAGTACCACACAGAGACGGGCATGCAAAGTAAAACCACAAAGGTTCTGGAGTCACCCGAGCATAATACACAGATCGGAAAATCTTAGAAGCGATGCATGGTTGGCACAACACAAAGATAGGAAAAGTCATAAGGTTTGACCAAGCATAATAGTCGCCGGGGAAAGACATAGAGAATTCTGGAAAAAAAGAAAAAAGCGCAACACAAAGATGGAAATGGTCATAGGGGTTGACCCAGCATTATATGTCAACTCATCAATCTTCAGAAAGGGGCGTAAAGACCTTCTGACAAGGGGTCGGAAATGCAATACAAAGTGGGGAGCAAAATAAGGACAAGAAGGGCAAGGCCACCCAAACATTATAGACAGATCGGGTGATCTCAAGAAAGGGTGCAAGGATTTTCGCAAAGGAGAAGAAATGTAACACATAGATGAAGAAAAAAGTGAATCCACAAGGTTCATAGGGTTAGCATAATACATTAATCAATCGTCGAGGAAAGACATAAAGAATTCCGGCCAAGGGTTAGGAATATAATACAATGATTGGGAGCAAAGTAAAGCATAAAGGTTTTGAGGGGTCAGCTGAGCAGTTCAAGCAACGAATCATCAACATGGACAATGGAACACAACAGAACACGATAGTGAGGAGGCCGCTCCCTACAAGAATACTGCAAGCCAACCGCCATTTTTCAAACTGACAAGTTTTCTTTGATTGACAAAGGGGCAGAAAAATTCCAGAAGAGCCTTAAGGAGGCCGTCCACAGGGGAAAACAGGCACAGGGCAGGTATGATCAAAACCTCAGGTCTCACCTGAAAATGGGGCTCAGCTCGAACTCAAAAGAGGCGCATGCCGCCATAAATATCCTCCCCAACAAAGAGTGCAAGAGGATAAACTTTAACTAGCAAGCCACAATAGGAAAAATTCAGGGTAAAAGGGGCACGAAATTTGAGATGGAACGCAGTTAAAACTCAAACAGGCGCAGGTAACAGGGGCAAGTACCAACACCTTCCCAAGTAAGAGTCGCAGAAACCCTCCTAAACAATGATCACCAGAAGAAACAACCGGAAGTTAGAATTGGCATTTACGCTGGAATCCTCAGGACCTTCCTGGAAAATAAGACTTATTTAAAGGTTAGAGGTAATCATGGATAGGAAAGAGCATAAAATGACTTGTATGTTGAAGTAGGATTCATTTAAGAGTTGTCAGGACCTTCCTGAAAAATAGAACGTAGCCTAAAACACAAATAAGCACGGGTAACATGGGCAGACACAAATATTTCCCCATAAAGAGTTGTCAGGATCCTCCTAAAAAATGGGACTTAGCGTCGAACACAAATAGTCGGGTGGCATTGTTAAACCCAAATACTTCCCCAATAAGAGTCATCAGAACCGGCCTGGACATTGGGAGCTAATCGTAGGTGTTGTTAGGACCTCCTGGATAATGGGACGTAGCTCTAAGTACTAACCCCCAGCAGACACATTTGTTTACCTAATTAAGAGTTGTCAGGACCCACCAGGATAATGGGAAGTAGTTTTAATCACCAGTAGACCCCTAGCAAATATAACTCATAGAAAGACATAGTGAAAAACAATACCTGTTGAAACATAACATAATCTTAAAGTTGTAATCACGACCCTCCTGGATAATGGGATTTAGCTTTAGAGATATTTGGTAAGGAGATTTGATTAACATTCACATATTTGCCCCACACCAAACTGGGGCAGAAAGAATTTTTTATGTTTTGTTTGTTTTGTTTGACCAGGTACACAGACAATAGTCTCAGGGAATGTTTTTCAAAATTTTATGTTTCGGGACTCAGGCGCCCACCTGCAGAACAAGGGAATAATTTCAAATTTCAAAGTTTTTGATAATCAGGCGCCAACCTGTAAAAAAAGGAATATTTTTCAAATTTTTAAGTTTTTTATAATCAGGCACCCACCTGTAGAATAAGGGAATATTTTTCAAAATTTCAAGTTTTTTATAATTAGGCACCCACATGTAGAACAAGGGAATATTTTTCAAAAGGGCAAGTCTTGTCAATCATGCGCCAAGTTTTTGATAATCAGGAGCCCACCTATAGAACAAGAGAATATTTTTCAAAATATCAAGTTTTTGATTATCAGGCGCCCACCTCTAGAACAAGGGAATATTTTTCAAAATTTCAAGTCTTGGCGATCAGGCACCCACCTCTAGAATAAGGGAATATTTTTCAAAATTTCAAGTATTGGCGATCAGACGCCCACCTGTAGAACAAGGGAATGTTTTTCAAAAATTTTCAAGTTTTTTATAATCAGGCAGCCACCTGTACAACCAGAGAATATTTTTCAAAATTTCATGTTTTGGCAATTAGGCACCCACTTGTAGAACAAGGGAATATTTTTTAAAATTTCAAGTTTTGATAATCAGGCGCCCACACAAAGGAATATTTTTCAAAGATGCAAGTCTTGGCGATCAGGTGCCCACCTGTAGAACAAGGGAATGTTTTCAAGCTTCAAGTTTGGTAATAAAGCGCCCACCTGTCAGAACAAGGGAATGGTTTTCAAGTTGCAAAGTTTGTAATCAGGCACCCTCCTGCAAAATAAGGGAATACATGTCAAGTCCGGCAATTCGGCAACAAACATAGAAGAAGAGAAGACAAGAAGTCAATAAGGCAACAATGAGTTTACAGGAAGGAATGCCAGTCAGCAAGACAACAAGGAGTTCACAGGAATAAATACAAGGGAACAAAGCAACAAAGATCAAGAGCAAGATTGAAGACATAGATAGGCTCTTTTGTAATCCGTAGTTCATAGCTTAGTCTAGTCTTTTATTTTTCACAAGGTGTAATAGGGAAGTAAGCAAGCAGTAACAGCAACATCATCAGTGAAATCACATCTCTTGGTAGTCCCAGCTACTAAACACTCCAGAACTACACTGACCTGATTCCTTTATAGCCAAGGATATGTAGGCAACCTTTGAAGAAGAGTTCGGTCAGACAGATTTCAAAATACTTCTCATGGAATGCAAAGCATGCAAAAATCTCTCAGTTTCTCATTTATCTTTGCATTGAAACCCTTCATGTCTCCAAGAAAAGAGGGGCAGCTATGCGCACGTAATTTTTTCCTCACATAAAATGTTCCTATAAATTCATTAAATTAGGATTTTTCTGCTATTATTTGAAATTTAAGGAATTAATTGTGTGACTTTGTGTTTATTTGCATCTTTCTTTTATTATTTGAATTTTTAGGATTTATTTACGTGATTTTGTATTTGTTTGAATTTTAGGAATTAATTGCATAATTTTGTGATTATTTACATGTTGCAAATTTTAATTATATATAATTCATAAAAAATATAAGAATAGCGTGTTTGCATTTAGGATTTAATTTTTATATTTTTAGGTTATTAATTAGTTAATATTGAAAATAAGAAAAAAAAACAAACAACAACAACATTGGTTAATTTCCTTTGAAATTTAGAATTTAGGATTTTTGTAGGAGTTTATTTAGTTTATTTCATGTTAAATATGTTTTTGACCATTTTTATTTTTGTTATTAAAAATCTAAAAAACAATAATAATAAAACAAAATATAAGAGGAATAAATAAATGCATAGAATATGGTTCTTTCATAAGACCATGGTTTGGGTCATTATGCCCCAAAAACCACCAGGCTCACCAAATTGACCCAACCCAGCATTCCCGCCCGGCCCAAAACATTAGAGGCCAAAACGACACCGTTTCACGCCCAAGAAATTGGGGGCCTTGATCAAACCTGATTGGACGGCCAAGATAAAAAGGTGTCACACTATTTAAATGTCAGATATAACACCCTCCCAAACAAATACGTCGTACCATGTCTAAACATGCCCTAGAATTTGCCGGTGTAATATCACCCCACCAACACCGTATCTCCACCGCTCGCCGCCGGACAGAAATCGCTGCCGGCGGCAGTGCAACCCCAAATCCACCAAAAATTATACCTTGTAATCCCCATGCTCCCCTCTTTCCAACCCCCCTAAAATCACCCCCTCAAAACCCCGTCGGACTCGTCGAATATCCCTTCAAAGGAGCGGTTGCTCCGCCCTCCACGGCGGCGCCAGCTCCAATGGTATCCAAATTAACACCACACATTCCATTTGGCCTCCCCTACCCAAAAACAAGTTCAGCTTCGTTCGAATAACTCCCAGGCTCTTTAAATTTCAAATCTGAGTCTTGACCTAGTTTTGAGGATGATTTTCTAAAAAGTCGTTTGAGTTTCAAAACGGAGTTGCATGTTTGTTTTGGCCAAAAACAAAACAGTAACTCCGTTTGGAGACTCAAATAGAATCCAGTCGATGGCTAATTGAAGACCAATCAGAAAGTTCCATTTTTCTTTTTTTTCCTTTCTTTTCTTCTGTTTGTTTTTGTTTATTATTGTGTGGACAACCTGCCTTGTTCTAGTTTAACTGTTAGTTTTAGGAGTCCTGAATAGTTCTGTTATTTTGATTGTGGATTTTGGTCCAGTTGCATTTTAAAATTTAGGTTCTCCACCATGTTTCCAAGACCAATCTTTGTATTTGTTGCATTAGCTTCGACTTGTTTTTTTTTAGTTTTTAGTTTTTGCTTATAGTTTAGCTTAGTCTAATGATTGATTAATATTTGGATAATAGTTTTCAGTTTCTAACTTGTTTCAAGTAGTAATGGCATAGTAAATACAAGCTTTATAATTTCAGTTTTGCTCGATTTTATAGTTCAGTAGTTTTCTCTTGAATTTTGAGTTAGATTTTTGGTTATCTTTAATTAATGGTTCAGGTTTAATGATGAATTATTTATAGCTATTAGTTAGTTATAGTTAATTGCAAGATTTTGCTTAGAAACTAGTAATTCTGATACACTAAGTTAGTAATAGTTAATTGCAAGATTTAGCTTGGTAAAATAGTAATTCTGATACACTAAGAGGGTAATATAAGGTTTTAATTGGGTTCTTGTAGTTTAGGACTAAAACAAGGGTAGTATTGATATCCTAAAAGTAAGAAACAATGCTAGAATCTTTGAGACACTTCTAGAAGGGAACTTTCGGCTAAAAACAATAGTTTAGTGCAGTAACTTGGGAAACAAGGCAGAAAATAAAGGACTAAATAAGTAAATTCTGAAAATTGAAAGAGGGACTACTAGTTAAAAAAGAATAAAAGGGTTACCCTAGACTTTGGCTATAAAAAGGCACCCCAATTCATTCAAAAAGTGGGTTACATAGTCTAAAAATTCATATGAAAATTCCAGATATTTTAAAGCCCAAAAAATCTCCAAAAATTCCTGAAAGTGTCCAGAAATCTTAAGTTTATAAGAATTGTCAAATTTTCTGAAGTTTATGGGCTTTTCACTGTTCTATTAGATTGATTTTCTTAAAAATAACTCTAATTTCAACTGTCCAGCAGGAATTTAGCTGTATAAAAATAGAAAAAACGGCCTGAAAAACACACATTTATAGAGCTGAAGTTCCAGCATTGGTCTTGGGTTCAATTTGAGTTTGATTGGTCTTGTTTTCTGGGGTTTTGCATTACTTAATTTTGGTTGGTCATTTCTGGAGCTCCTGGGTGCATTTTCAAGTGATTTGGGGTCATTTTAAAGGCTGTGTATGACCTATTCTGATTGGATCTGGATATTATTGTTGTGATTGCTTGCAATTTTGCTGTTGATCTCTAAGAAATGCTGTTGATTCCTTACCCTCTTTTGTAATTTGATTATCAGGTGCTTCTCCTTCCCAAGAATGAAATATGGAATCTATGAATGGTGCAATTTAAGTGATTTGAAGCAAACGTTGTTTTAGTCAACTGTAATTTCATCCTGGCGGATTGATTTTCTTTTGTAGTTGTTTAAACTTCTTGTTAGAATAGGATTACATGGACTGTTGTATGTTATGGGCCGTTGTCATGATTAAACATACCAATTTGGGATTAGCTTCAAGTATTATTAAGTTTGTCATGGTTAAGACAATAGTTTGCATAACATGACATTTGGACTGATAAGTTAAGCTGCAGCACTATAGTTAATTTTTTCGTTTCGTTTGGGTCCTTACATGAAGAAAATTAGCGGTATATTTGGTTGATGAACATTGATTTAGGGTGGCTTAATCGAAACTTGTGATCAATTGGTTACAAGACTGAATTGTACAAACTGTCGCATTTATGGTCTACCAATTTAGAAGAGACTCAATATTTGCCTTTGCTTTATTTCAAATGTGAAGTCCAGGAAATAATTACGTGCAGTATCAGCTTCTCATATTATTTTAGCATGAGATACATTTCATTGTTGTCAGTATAATCATAACATAGAGCACAATGAAATCTCGTTTTGGAAATCTGAATAATCTTACCTGCTTCTTTGTTGCAAATATATCATTAGTTCAGTAATCACAATTGGCGTTATGGAATATAATCTTGGGCTCAATTGGGAGACAGCCCGTTAGGATCTCACTTTATATCTTGTCCAGGCCATTAAACTGGTTGGGGAACTTGGTGAAGGTTGGACCTGCTCTATTATTTGGGCCCAATAGCCCAATATGCTGCACCTCCCTCTTATCGATTTATTATCACAATATACATTTGATATGTGAGTACAGTAGCAGGACTAAATGAAAATTAATTAAGTTTAGAGACAAGACCAATAGAAAATGGTAGCTGGCTTTAGGAATGGCCTTTTAAATAATAAATGAGGCACGCCGCACCAACGGAACTTGTAATTTGCGCGGCCCCTGTGAATTATTTATATTAAAATATTAAAAATTTGGGACACGCCGTTTGACGAACTTATCAGCTTCCCACAAAGATAATAACGCGATAGTCGCATTTTGGTGCGTTTTTAATAATTTTATCTTCTTAAGTACGAGTGCACATTTATGTGACCCAAATCCAAATCTCAACAAAGTTGAAATGTGTCAAAATCCACGGGTACATTTATGTGACGTGGTTCGAGGCATGTTTAACGACGTTGCAATTTTCTTTAAAAATAATAATAAAAGTGGTTAAAAGATTCAAAATGCACTTAGGTTCATAATTGTATAAAATCAGATAGTTTAAGCCAAATATAACAGTTGAGCGACTGTGCTAGAACCACGGAACTCGGGAATGCCTAACACCTTCTCCCGGGTTAGCAGACTCGGATTTTTGGTTCACGGACTGTTAAATAGAGTCATTCTTTTCCCGAATCGGGATTCTAAACGGTGACTTGGGACAACATATATCTCCCAAATGGCGACTCTGAAATTCTCTTAAATAATTGAATCCCATTTCGATTGTCCTTTAATTGGAAAAACTCCCTTATCTACGCCCTTTCCCGGGTTGTAGTAGCTAAAAGGAGGTGTGACAGGTAGCACCAAAACAACTTCTCAACCTTCTCCCTTCACGTTTGATGTGCAATTAGTAAATAAGGTCCAAATCCTATATTAGACCCGTTAAACGCTTGGAATTCTTTTTGTGCTTCTAATTGCATTCTTTGGCTAAATCAGCTACAAAATCTACTAATACTTGAGATTTTATTGCGGTTCTGGGCTAGTATGTGATATCATATTCACTTAACTCTATAGCCCATTTAGCTAACCTACTTGACAACTCATCCTTGTGCACTATATTACGTAGTGGATAATAAGTTACTACGACAATATGATGATATTGAAAACAAGGCCTTAGCTTTCTAGATGCCATGATTAGTGCAAGTGCAAGATTTTCTAATTGAGAATAGCACGTCTCTGCATCCAATAACGATTTGCTAACATAATAAATTGGAGATTGCTTACCGTGTTCTTCTCGAACTAAAACAGCACTCACCGTTATTTCTGATACAGTTAGATAGATAAATAATTTCTCTCCAACCTTTTTTTTCCTAGCAACGATGGATTTGACAGGTATATCTTCAAATTTTTTAGTGCTTGTTGACAATCCTCAGTTCATTCGAACTGATCTTGCTTTTTAAGCGCTGAAAAGAATTTAAAGCACTTTTCTGATGATTTGGAAATGAAACTTCCCAAAGCTGCTTTTCTCCGTGTTAGTCCTTGCACTTCTTTTTTATTGGTAAGTATGTCTTCAATGGATTTAATATGCACAGGATTCACTTCAATTTCACGGTTAGAAACAAGAAAATCCAAAAACTTAGCTGATGAACCACCAAATGCACATTTCTCGGGATTTAGTTTCATATTGAATTTTCACAAGATCTGAAACATATCTGACAAGTGCAATATATAATCCCCTGAATGTTGAGTTTTAACAAGAATATCAACTATATAGACCTCCATAGCTTTTCCCAAATGTTCTTGGAACATTTTGGTTACCAATCTTTGATATGTTGCACTAGCATTTTTAGACCAAAAGGCATTACTTTATAACAGTAAGTCCCTTTGTCTGTTATAAATGAAGTTTTTTCTCCATCTATGGGATCCATTTTGATTTGATTTCACTCTGAATACGCATCTAAAAAGCTTAACAATTCATATCCTACAATAACATTAATTAGTTGATTATATGTGGTAATGGAAAAGAATCTTTAGGACAAGCTTTGTTAAGGTATGTGTAGTCTACACAAAATCGCCATTTACCATTCTTTTTCGGTAACACAATAGTATTGGCTAACCAATTAGGATACTTTACCTTACAGATAGACCCAATCATTAATAATTTTTGGACCTCATCTTGAATTACCTAATTTTTGAAAGTTCCTTTCTTTCTTTTCTTTTGTTGACAGGTGGATATGATGGATCTTCATTTAACTTGTGAGTCATTACCTCCGGTGGTATTCCTGTCATATCAGCGTAGGAACAAGAAAAATAGTCCATATTAGTTTTCAAAAATTTAATCAACTTACCTTTGATGTTTGGGCTTAGATTGGACCCTATGTAAACTTTCCTTTCAATAACATTACAGCCCCCATTTCTTCAATCGTTGTTTTTATATTCTCTTTTTTATTTGGTTCTTGAATGACATCGAGCCTTGAGTCCACATTATTCCCCCTTGTTCAGTTGAGGTTGTGTTGTGATATCCTCAACTGGATTGTGTAACTTCTATTTTTCTTCGTTTCTCATACTTGAATCTCCTATAGAGTTGATACTCCTTGATGTCGTTTGATCTCCACAGATTCGACATATTTCCCAAGGTGATGGAAATTTGACAACTTAATGTAAGGTCGATGGAACAACATCCATCTCATGGATCCATGATCTCCCGAGAATCATATTGTAAGCCATCTCCATATCTACTACCTGAAACTTTGAATCTTTGACCAATCCTTCTGCAAATGTAGTAAGTATTACCTCCTCTTTCGTCACGATGCTGGAAATGTCGAACCCAGGCAAAGCATGCTCCTTTGGCACTAATTGATCTTCAGCTTGCATCTCATATAGTACTCTTAGAAGAATAATGTTCACGAAACTATCTGGATCAATCAAAACTCGTTTCACATTAGTATCATGTACAAGTAGACATATTACCAGTGCATCGTTATGTTGAACTATTACGCCATCCGTATTTTCATTATCAAATGTAATACTTTCTTTTTCTAAGACATGTCGCACCTCCTTCCTCGGTGTGATTGTGACTTCCGACACTTTATTAGCTGCTCTGTACGCCGCACCATTGATTTCTTCACCTCCGCTTATACCCTTGCTTCAATAGATGATCAACTTCACCTTGTAATAACCTGCAATCTGGCTTTATATTGCCATGATCGTTATGAAATCCGCACCAGTGATAAGGATTACGTCTGTTTGGCTTTGATCTCATTTTTTTACCACCGCACCTTGTCTCCCATGCTTTTTAAAACAACTATGAGCTTAGAAGTGCTTGTATTAATATTATAACTTCCAAATCTTGCCTTCAAACGTCTATCATCATCTCGTGTCTCTCGAATGTTTCGATCGTTCCCAAACCTTGATGATGAACTCTACTCTCTATTCCTTGATCTATGATCGTACCTTGAATTGTCATGTTTTGATCGTGAATCGTTCCCTGTTGGGCCCATATATGGTTCGTACCTATTTTTACCAGACCTTTTTTCTGTTTCCGCCAGCCTCGAACTCACCTTTCTTCTTTTTGAGACCGTGAGATAATATCCTCTTCTATCCTTAACTTCGTGATATACCTCTTGTAATCGTCATTCCATGTTGTCGGTAGGAATTCACGAAAACTTTCCTTAAGTCACCTCGTGGGTTTTGAGCTTTTTTCATTCAGATTATTTGTGAAGGCTATAGCTATCCAATTGTCTGGTACTCGTGGTAACTTCATTCTTTCACGCTGGAATCTATCCACGAACTCTCAAAGAAACTCTGAGTCCCCTTGCTTGATTTTGAAAATATCCTCCATTCTCTTTTCAACTTTTTGAGCTCCCGAAAGTTCTTTGATAACTGAATCTGCAAGCTTAGCAAATGAATTTATGGAATTTTTGGGTAAAAGAGAATACCATGTTAATACTCCCTTAGTGAGTGTTTCACCGAATATTTTTGACCAACACTGATTTGATTTCTTGTTCGGTCAGGTCGTTGACTTTTATGCAAATTGTGAATGCAGTCACGTGGTCTCATGGATCACTTCTTCCCTCGTATTTGGAATATCATTCATTTTGAATTTCTTTAGAATTGAGAGGGGAGCAGCACTTGACTTCCAAGGTTGTTGTGAATATTTGTCGATATCTATCCTTTTGATTATAGGCCATACTGTAGGTATTTGCTCTATGCGGCCACTTTTCCCCTTGAGCTGTTTTTGCAATGTTAATACTAGATTTTATAAATCAGAATTAACTAAGTTACCTAGTTCTCCATCTCGTGATTCTCTAGGGATTCACCACTGCCTGAACTAGCAAGCCCAAAATGAGGGTTCTCCAAAGTATTGTTATTTTGAGTTGGTGTTCGTGGTGCAACAGATAACTGGCTGAGGAAGGCCTCAAGAGCATTTTTGACCTGTTGAGCGATTAGCTTTTGCAAAGCTTCATTGTAGCTTCTTCGTTTTCCAATTGAGCATTTGCATTTGAATAAGATCCATCAGGAGTTCTTTCTCGAGATCGCTGAGGGTAGCTTCGTAGAGAAGGAATCGGGGTGCAATCATCTTGTGAATTCCCCTGGAGTTGAGTGTTTCCTTGGTTTTTATCATTAACGTCTGACATGATTGTTGATACAACCAAAAAAGGGTTAATAGATTATCAGCTTCCCCGCAACGGAACCAATTTGTTTAACCAAACAAAGCTTTATTTTAGAAGAACTCGGGTTACTGATAATCGAAAATGAATAAAAGAAATTAATTTTGCTAATAATAAGATGAATAGAAAGCAACGTAAATTGGTATATTTCAATAGTATTTCCTGTCCTTACAAATTACCAGTCTCTTTCTTTTTATAGATGTCTCTAAGATATACGTTTTGCCTTTGTCACAATTGGGCCATTACGTACAATTAAAGGCATTAAATGCTACGTTACATAATTATTATGGTTTAATACGAATTCTCTCACGTTTTCAGTATTTAATATTCGTTAAATACTGTATCTGTACTCTCTTGTATTGTCAGATTCATTCTCCTTGATTTTTGGATTTGAAGATAAGATTAAGAATGAAGTTATTCGAGAGAGGGTGGGGGTGGCCCCGGTGGATGAGAAGATGCGAGAAGCGAGGCTGAGGTGGTTCGGGCATGTGCGGAGGAGAAGTCCTGATGTCCCGGTGAGGAGTTGTGAGCGGCTGGCGATGGTCGGCGTACGGCGAGGCAGAGGGAGGCCTAAGAGGTATTGGAGAGAGGTGATTAGGCAAGACATGGCTAGAATGCGGGTTCTGAGGACATGACCCTTGATAGGAAAGTCTGGAGGTCTAGTATCAGGGTTGTAGGATAAGGGCCTCTAGAGTTTTTCGTACTCCTCACCCGGGGTTGGGTGAGGCTTGGCAGGGATATCCATAGATGATTTGTGTATTGGATTGTGTCCCCCTTGTGGTAGTTATTTATGGTAGTTACTGTCTGATATTATTGCAGGCTATTTTATCTATGATTCTTAAGTTTAGATAATTATTTACGCTATGTCTGCTGAAGTTACTAATGCTCCTTTGTTTTTGTTGTTCCTTTCCTTCACTGAGCCGAGGGTCGATTGGAAACAGCCTCTCTGCCCTTTCGGGTAGGGGTAAGGCCCGTCTACATATTACCCTCCCCAGACCCCACTTTGTGGGACTATACTGGGTAGTTGTTTTAATAGGTACGAGTGTCGAGTCTTTTGAATATCTGCTCATACCTCTGCTCGTGCTTTTACTCGTATCTGTTGCATTCGTATCTCTTTGCTAATCATCATTCTTTGGCTAGTCTTCGTGTCATAACACGTTATCTTTCGATCACTTTAATATATATAAACTTGATTTTTCCCAATACACTCTTGTAAAAAGGACAAAAACTAAAAATAAATTTGCAAAATGACTACAAGACCATTTGACCGGCATGTTTAAATGGTCTTTTATGTCTACTTCAACTAGAATAATATAATTAAGCTTTTCTTTCTATAAGCCAACAATACAAAAACATCATCTGAAATAGATGTATCATCCGTAAATAGATGTAGTATAAATGTGACATTTATTTTGGCATTATCAACTAGAAGAATATAGTAAGGATTCGGTGCTATTTATAGTTGAGGTGGTCCAAAATTTGGTACTTAAGTTGCTGTCCAGTTCTATTTCAGTTACCCTTCCCCAGTGGATGAGGACCACTTTTTATTGAATTTACATTTGAAAGCCTTAGGCGTTGGCTTAAAATAGGATCACAGACAATCATTTGTTCCTAATGTTATGATGATCTTTTTGGTTATTTTAATTATCACATGTCCCCGAAAGAAATTTACTTTCTCTTAAGCAGGTTTATCTAGTAGCATCCATAAGTACATGTTCATCATATTGTATTAAAGATATATATAACAAAGCAGCATTTTGCAGCATATTTAAGGTTTTGACAAAACGATCATGTACATTTATATATCCAAAGATATAGCAGTTGACTTTCCAGATCGTTTACCTTTTCAAAAACCATTCTCGAGCAAGTTTAGAAATTTAAATTTTATGTTTTGTAAAAATATAACTTCCTCAACTCTATGGATCTTGACATTATGTAGTGGTGGGTGGTGACTGGTGATGGAAAAAGAAAGGATATTGTGTGCATGAAAGCATTAAGGGATAAGGCATGCATGGGTGGAAAAATAGGCATGATAACGGGTGGCATTATATTGGGTCTTTTAAAAAAGATGATGATGCACGAATAAAATATCCAATGAATTTTTTGAAAGAAGGCACCGTACCTAACAATTAGAAAATAAAAAATATGCAAGAGATGCATAAAGATCATAAAAAGGGAAGATTCATAAATCATTTATAAATATGAAAAGGAAATCAACATTATCTCTTATCATGCCGGATCACCTATTATCACCATAACCGTTACAAGTAGATTTAATAATAGGTAATTAATGCAGTTAATATCACATTAGTAAGAGGTAAGAATTAAGCAAGGGAATTCTTACAACTGTGTATCCTTATAAAAAAGTCGCTACCTTATTTTGTATGATCATCTGAATATTCTCAAATATATGCAATCGGCCTTTTATTTTAATTTCTACTTGATTGAAGATTCCGATATATATTCTGGGGAGAAAACAGCGATCATCAATAAGATTTCTTTCCTTCAATTATCATTTGAATTGCTTGCTTTATTCTCGCACTTTTGGAAATGTGAAGTAAATTTGGTTATTAGAAACTCGATTTTCATTAATATTGACTTTGACCACTAAAACTATTTTTTGATTAAATAAATTTGATTCGTTGCAGGGAGTATGATAATCTGTTCTCTTTTTAGATAATATTTTAGCAAAAAAGCATGTCTACTACAAACAAAATTGATCAGGTGGGTAAGAGAGGACAACAAGGTGGAACTCCACCATACCACACACTCACAACGACTCCACAACGCTCATGAAAAAGTTCTGAAAGGTCTGAAACAGGAATTTTAACCTATTTGCTCTCTTTTACTTGTATTTTGGGCAAGAAATGCGTGAAAGCATTCCCGGAAACTAATGTAATATGCTTGCTTGCAGAAATTTTTAAAAATGAGCCAAAGGAGTCATAATCAACTCATAAATGAGTCAAAACTTGAACAAAAACCATGACTGGGCCAAAAGATCTAAAACATGGATCACACAAATATTGTGTGGCCACGAACGCCACAACCCAGCCAGGATAAAAAATACGTGGTCCACGAAAGGGAGGTTTAGAGAGTTACATTTTCAGGCTAAATGATAAGTGTGGGCCGCACCAGAAATTTGCAGCCCCAAAAGTCTCTCTGCGTCTGCAAAGCGAATTACGCGGACCGCGATGCATGAAGTTCATAGAGCTCACAGCTTGAGAAAAGAAAGAAGTGCGTTCCGCATCAAAATTGTGCACCCGCAGAAGTCGCTTACGCGGCCATGATTGAAGGTCCGTGAAACTTAGCTCAACCCAAATCCAGATTTTACGAATGCGGACTGTGATCAAAACTACGTGGCCTCGAAAGAAAGAATGTGTCGCACTTAAAGTTACGCGATCGCACAACCTCTACAAGGGTATTTTTGTCTAATTATTTCACCTAGTATAAATAGAACTTTTTGTTGTTTTTAGGTCATATTATGTATTAGATGAGCACCTGAGATGACTGAATTTATTGATTTTAATATTTTTGTAATAGATTCATGTTTTAACATTAAATTTTCATCCTTTAATCTAGTATTATTAATTTTATCTTCATTTCATCTTTAAATTCTGTTATTTCCTCGAGTAGTTAAACCCAAAGTTACGGTTATGACCCAACCCTAGTGTGGATATATAAAGGGCATTTGATTTTAGGGCTGGAATGTGAATGGGTTAATGATATTTAGCCTAGTTATTGCTAGAACTATAGAAACAATGGTTACAAATATTGATTCATGTATTTATGACTTAGTCTCTACTTGAGAAAGAAGGAATAAGTCTAGGTAAACTAGGATAACAAGGAATTGGGTGAATTCAAAAACTTGATGGCCCCAATTAAAGGGTTAAACCTAGAGATAGTAATACCCGACTTAAGCTAATATCAATTGAATTGCATGAATAACCATTTGGACTTGAGAAAGTCAAATTGGGCAAAATTACTCAAACTACCGAGATGTATAGAGTGAGTACCCGTGTGGAAAGCTATATTTCGATCCCAACTAATCACGAGCTTTCCATAGATTTTATTATCCGTTAGATATCCACCTAGGTAGAAGTCACGACCCTAGTCTTTTTAAACATCTGAAAAATAACAACAAAATATTATCCTTAGTTTCAGTTATTGCAATCTTTAGAGTAAAGTTAGAAGTAGAAATCAACCCAAAAACTTATGGACGAGTAATTGGA
Organism: Nicotiana benthamiana; assembly: GCA_034376525.1. Taxonomy (NCBI): domain Eukaryota; kingdom Viridiplantae; phylum Streptophyta; class Magnoliopsida; order Solanales; family Solanaceae; genus Nicotiana; species Nicotiana benthamiana. The sequence goes on along the minus strand of CM067332.1, from coordinate 109,561,650 downwards.
CTCAAAGCCTATATTTAGTTTATATATAAACCTAATCCCAATTATTAACTCCTTGTGGATTTGATCCCGACCTAGTTGGGTTAAAACTGCATTGTCACCCTCTCTACTCAATAGTAATGTAGGCTTGGACCCGATCAATTTTGGCTCTGTTGCCGGGTAGTTAGACGGTCTTAGTTATATATGTGAGTATTTTTGTGTTTTGTTTTTCTTTCCTTTCATTTTTCTTATTTTGTGTGTGAATTGCTTTTAGGTACCAAATGGTTCTTACAACGAAGCCCTCGAGAATATACCATTGAGGGAAGATGTAGATGACGAACATGCGGATGAGGTTCATCTTGAACCTCAAGTACAAAGGAGAGGCTTCCCGCCTGATGACAACATCCTAAATCCTCCCCCACCTTCTCTAAGTGAAGCACACAGGATGTTACAATGAAGGCTATGCGAGTGTAATAGTCCCGCCTCAAATTAGGGAGGGTAACTTTCAAATAACCAATTTCATGCTTACACTGTAGTAACAGAGGGGTTTCTTCAGCGGAGCTCCACACCAAAATTCTTATAAGCATCTCAAAGGTTTTGTTGACACGTATTGGGGGAGCAAGCAATCTAATGTCTCCAAGGGCGCATTAAGGTTAAGGCTGTTCCCATTTTCTCTAAGAGGGAACGATTTGGACTAGTTAGACAGGTTGTCGAACCATTCTATCACCACTTGCGATGAGTTTGAAGTTCATCGCAAATTTTTTTTGGGGCATATGGCAATGATAAGAGATGATATCCTTGCTTTTAAACAAAAGCCAAATAAATCGTTACATGAGATTTGAGAGAGGTACCAAACTATAGTAAAAGAGTTCCCAAATAATGATATGACTGAGGCCATGATCTAATAGACCTTCTACAGGGGGATTAACACAACAAAGCAATGTGTGGTTAACCAACTCGCTGAGGGAAACTTCATGAACACGCCATATGCCGAAGCTTCTGACATACTTGATGAGATGGCAGGAACCTTATGGAAAATTAGAGATACTGTGCCACAACGTGACCCTAATGTTATTCAAATACACTAAGAGCTACATGACAACAACAAATCTATAGCCAAGCTGAAAACTACCATGAACCAATTGTCCAAAGCTCAACTTAAACAAGTTCAAGGGCCAAAACAAGTGAATGACGTAGAAGGAGTGAACATGATGGTCAACAAGATAAGTCAACGAGGTCAACAAGTTAAAAATAATCCGGATCACTTTGAGAAAAGTGGTGGTGGGTACAATCAAGATGACTCATATGATGATCAAAGAGAAACAGTTCAATATGCCAACAATTATCAAGGTCAACGAGGCAGTGCTCTGAATCAACAACAGTGGAGATCACAAGGAAACCAAGGAAATTGGGCAATCAAGGTCAACCAGGAAACTGGAATAGTGGCAACAACAACAACCAATGTAATTAGGGGAACAACAACAATCAAAAAATTGGGTTAATCAAGGAAATCAAGCGAAGTTTGGCAACAATAATAGCAATTGGGGAGGCAATAACAATCAAGGGGGTTGGAACATCAATAACCAAGGGAAACAGGGTCGGGCTATCAAAGACCCCCGATGTATCAATGACTGAAAAAACCCGCCGCATATCCGTTACAAGGTCCTAGTTCTTCCAACAATGAGATGGGATAGATTGAAACCATGTTCGAGCAAATGATGACAAAAAATGCTGACTCTGATGCCAAATTAGCTTCCCATACTACTTCTATCTGCATTTTGAAAGTCCAACTTGGACAAATTTCTCAAGTTTAGAATACTCGCCCTAATGGGGCACTACCGAGTGATATGGTAGTCAACCCGAAAGGTGGGAACAACACAGGGCATGCTATGGCGATGACTATTATAAGTGGGAATGGTGGAGTTGTTAGTACCTCAAACTTAAGAAAGATTGTGAATGATGATGTGGTGATGCAAGATGATGATGAGCCAGGAAATGATGTTCAAGTGCATAATGAAGTGAGAATAGACATTTATGAAAAAATAGAGGAGACACAAGATATGTGAACCCATCTAGGGAACATATGATAGACATATCGGATCCGGTAGTGCCTAAAGCCAAGGCTCTTTTGCCAAGGCCTCCCCCACCATATCCTTAAAGGCTTGCAAAGCAAAATAATAAGAATCAATTCAAGAAATTCATTGATATGATGAAAAGTTTGTCCATTAAATGTGTATTGGTTGAAGCCCTAGAACAAATGCTGGGATATGCCAAGTTCATGAAGGATTTGGGAACAAAGAAGAGATCAATGAACTATGAAACGATCAAAATAACACATCAAGTGAGTTCCATTGTGAACTAAATGGCTCCAAAGTTAGAAGATGCTACATTCCCATGCACTATTGGTAGTGGCGATTTTGCCAAAGCTTTGTGTGACTTGGGGCAAGCATCAATTTGATGCCCTATTATGTGTTCAGGACATTGTAGATTGGGAAACCAAGACCCACATCCATGAGGTTGCAAATGGCGGACCAGACAACGAAGAGGCTACTAGGGATAGTTGATGAAGTGCTAGTTTGGGTCGACAAGTTCATACATCCCGCAGATTTTGTGATACTTGATAGTGAGGTTGACTACAAGGTGCCAATCATATTGGGGAGACCTTTCCTAGCTACAGAGATGACCTTAGTTGATGTGGAAGAAGGGTAGATCACCTTCTGGTGGGCGATGAAAAAGTTGTGTATCATGTTTGTAAGTCAATAAGGCAACCTATTAGCAACAAAGTGTGTGCGTTTGTGGATCTTGTGTCCGAAGTAATTGTTGATCACACAAGTGTTATGATTAATGTTGAAGAGCCATTGGAAGTTGTGTTATTAAATCATGATGTCTGAGAAGGAAGGCTTGTGGAATATGTCAATGCTTTGCAAGGAATGGGATAATACGCATATGAACCCCAAAAACATTCCTTGGGTCTTGATAACCGAAAGAATCCACCAGCAAAGCCCTCAATTTAGGAGCCTCCCACATTGGAGTTGAAGCCATTTCCTTCACACCTCAGTATATGTTCTTAGGCCCTTGTTCCGCTTTACTTGTTATTCATTCCTCATGTTTAACTAACATGCAGGTAGCTTCCACCTTTGCGGTGGTCCAATGAGGAAGAAGGCAATAGATTGGACATTAGCGGATATTTGGGGTATACGCCCCGCATTTTTCATGCACAAAATCAAATTGGAGGAGGATGCAAAACCCTTCGTGGAACATCAAAGATGGTTGAATGAGGACATGCAAGAGGTCGTGAAGAAAGAGGTCATCAAGTGGTTGGATTCTTGGGTGGTTTACTCAGTTTCTAATAGTTCATGGACTTCACTGGTACAGTGTGTCCTAAAGAAGGGGGGAATGACTGTGATTATAAATGAAATCAATGAGTTGATCCCCGCAAGAACTTTCACCGGTTGGAGAGTATGCATGGATTATAGGAAGCTCAACAAAGCTACTCAGAAAGACCATTTTGCGCTTCCATTTCTTGATCAGATGTTGGATAGGCTAGCCTGACGTGCTTAATATTGCTTTTTGGATGTGTATTTAGGATATAACTAGATTCTTATTGCACCTGAAGATCAATAGAAGACCACTTTCACTTGTCTGTGTGGCACATTTGCATTATCAAGGATGTTGTTTGGTCTATATAATGAACCGACTAGTTTTCAGTGGTGTATGATGACAATTTTCACGAATATGGTAGAGGACTTCCTCATGGTTTCATGGATGATTTATTTTTGTGGAGTATTCTTTTGATGCATGTTTAGATAATCTTGATAAGGTATTTCCACATTGTAAAGAGACAAACTTGGTGCTTAATTGGGAGAAGTGTCACTTTATTGTCGAGGAGGGCATTGTCCTTGGCCACAAGGTCTCCAAGAATGATATTGAAGTGGATACATCAAAAATTGAAGTGATGTCAAAACTCCCTCCTCCTACTTCCGTCAAAGGAGTGAGGAGTTTTCTAGATCACGCGGTATTTTACCGTCGGTTCATCAAGGATTTCTCAAAAGCGGTGAACCCCTTGTTCAAGTTGTTGGAAAAAGATGCAAAATTTGTGTTCAATTATGATTGTATGAACGAGTTTGAGGTAGTCAAGTATAGGTTGACTACCTCTCTCATCATTACTGCACCAAATTGAAACTTAGCAATTAAGCTCATGTTGGATGCTAGCAACATGGATAGAAGCGGTATTGGGGCAAAAAATCAACAAGATATTCCATTCGGTATACTATGCTAGTAAGACCATGAACGACACCCAAGTCAACTATATGGTGACCGAGAAATAACTCTTAGCCATTGCCTTTGCTATGGAAACATCCGCTCGTACCTCATGAGTACTAAAGTGATTGTTCGCACTGATCACGCGACGCTTTGTTATTTTATGAGTAAAAAGGACTTAAAGGCTAGATTGATGTAGCGGGTACTTCTTCTACAATAATTTGACCTTGAAATCATAGACCAAAAAGGGAGTGAGAATCAAGTGGCAGACCACTTGTCCCTTTTGCAAAAGGAGGGGAGGCCCCATGATGGCCTTGAGATCAATGATTCGTTGCTGGATGAACAACTCATTTTCATGTCTTTGACCAGGATGACATGGTTCGCCAATGTGGATAGCTATCTTGTGAGTGGACTTATCCCAAATAAATTCTCTTCAAACCAAATATAGAAGCTCAAACAGTACTGCTTGGATTTTTATTGGGATGAGCCATATTTTTCAAAATTTGCACTGATGGTGTTATCCGAAGATATATTCTAGAAGAAGAGAAATTGGGTATTCTTGAAGCTTGCCATTCTTTTCCCCATGGTGGTCACTATGGTGGGGCGAGAACTGCTACAAAGGTCCTAAGCTATGGATTCTATCGGCCTGCCTTGTACAAAGACACTAGAGAGCTTGTTAAGCGGTGTGATGATTACCAAAAGGCCAGTGGGATTTCCAAGAATAATGAGATGCCTCTCACCACCATCCTTGAGATTGATATTTTCGATGTGTGGGAATCGACTTCATGGCTAGATTTGTGAGTATATGTAGGAACACCTATATTCTTGTTGTTTTGGATTATGGCTCCAAATGCGTTGAAGCTATGCCTTTTCCAAACAATGAAGCGTGGAGTGTGGTGGCTTTCTTGAAGAAAAACATATTCACAAGGTTCGGCACCCCAAGGTCCATCATTAGTGATGGTGGTTCTCATTTTTGCAACAAAGCCTGTGACACTTTATACTCCATGTATGGTGTCACTCATGAGGTGTAAACCCCTTATCTATCAAAAAATGGCAATGCAAACCTGACTGATTGGTCAAGGAAACTTGACGATGCTTTATGGGCCTATAAAAGAGCTTACAAGATTCCAATTGTTATGTCTCCTTATCAGTTGGTATTTGGGAGAGGATTTCACCTCCCGGTGGAATTAGAGTATAAGGCCATGTGGGCATTGAAGAAATTAAACCTTGAGTGGGAAGTAGCTACCAATCTTTTAGGTGGAGCAATTGAATAAAGTTGATGAGTTCTGGTTTTATGCTTACTCTAGTTCTTCCTTGTATAAGGACAAGATGAAGTACCTATATGATAAGTATATCTGGAACAAAGAATTCAATGAAGGTGACCTTGTTGTCGTATTCAACTCTCACTTACGGATGTTTCGGGAAAGGTAAAGTCAAAGTGGAGTAGTCCTTTTGAAGTGGTGCATGTGACTCCTTTTGGTTCTCTAGATTTGGAAAAAAAGAATCATGAGATATTTAGAGTCAATGGGAACCGGGTGAAGTAGTACCTTGGTAAGGTTGATGATGGACATGTTGTGACATAATCCACTTCAAGTGAATGATGGTAACATGTGTCATGCCTCGACGTCAAATCAGGCACTTCTTGGAAGGCAACCCATGCATTTTTCTTTTTTTTTCTATTTTCTTCTTAGATTAGGCATTATTTAGGACTAACTGGTTGTGATGTGCATGTATGAATTAGTTGTGCAGTGTAGGAAATTAACAAGGAAAAATTGGATAAGTAGTGACATTTCGCGGACCGCACCCTAAATTATGCGGACCATGGAAGCACTTCACGACTGCACAAATTTGTGCACACCGTGCAGCTAGATGATGGAAATTTCCAACTCTATGAAGTTGGTTTGTCATAATTTCTTAAGATTTCATGGCCACGTTTAATATTCCGCGGATTGCACAATTGGTTCGGTTGCAGCCAATGTTTTGCAGACCGCGCCTAAGAGTCTGATGCTGAGCTACAAAAAGGTAAAGAGTGCGGACCGCAAAAAAATTCTATGACCTCACTCAGGTAGGTCGGAGGGGGTCATTGGGTTCAGAGTATAAATATACCTTTTTTAGAACTATTCACACTTTACGAACCTTGACCTCTCAAACATGCCTAAATCATTATGCATTTGTTCTTGGTTTCAATCTCATCCAATTTTCATAAAGTGTTCATTTTTATTACTTTTCAGAACTGGTATGTTCATTTCAATGATTAAATTTCATCTTTTTCTTTTCTTTTCTCTTTATTTTAATTTTCCTTTTTAGGGTTAGATTCATGCTATAATGTCAAAATGATGCTTAATCTTTGCATAAAAAATATTTGGGTAGTGTTTGTATGCATAACGGGGGCTGGCGTTTGTAGGTTTGCATGCTTAATTACCATAAATCTTGTACAATTATTGAACACCCTAATAGCAACTGTTCATTAGTGCTAAACTAATTTGAACTTCATCGCCGCGCACATTTTTGTGCAGTCCGCGTTAGGGTATGCGGCCATGTAAAGAATTGTGCGATACACGATACCCTAGTTCCAAGGCATTGATATTTCTTAGATTTCTCGGTTACGGTCGCTTTTGCGGGGTCCGCAATTGATATTTCATGATCACACTCAATTTTGTGTTGTCGCGCATTTGAACTTTAGAGACCCAACAAAGATTTTATGTGGCAACACTCAAAATTGGGCGGTCCGCGATTGCTATTACGCAGCCGCGCTCAATTATATGCTATTTACGGTTGGGTAACTTCAAAAGATCCAATAGTCTAAACCAGGTATCTCCACATCCGCATTCAATTTGATGCGGTCCGGGATGAGCAATCCGCGACCACACTCACTTTTGTGCGTTCCGTACTGCCTATTCTGAGAGGCAATACCTTTCTTTTCAACTCTAATTCATTAACACATGTTGAACTCTAACTTTAACCTACTTCCACTACTTGTGTGTTGCAAACAATGGTGTGTTCATGAGGTCAAGGTGATACTACCAAATGGAAGCCAGAACCTTCCCTAGGCCAGGGTCGAGGCAAACCTAATATACCTCTGTAAGTTCAAAAGGTAATTAGCACGAAAGCAACCACCAATAGATCCCGAAACACTTCTAAGACTAGTGAGTATGTCTCCACTAGGGAAGATTCTGAAGGAAACTCCAGGAAAGCACAACTGGAAGTTCAATCCCAACATTGCATTTGGTTGATGAGTCCTCCTCTTATGAGGGTTCATCTGGGGGCTGGAGAGGGTAGTGAAGATTCTGGATTCTCTTCCGTACATACTCCCTCAGCTCCAGTCAATTTAGATGATGATGATGATAAAGTCCTGAATGACGGAAGATGGGCTTATACAGTTGTGGGATGCCTGGCTAGATCAAGGAACCCGGAGATGTGGTATGATAGGTTTGTTAGTGAGAAAGCTTATGTCAGATATCAGGAATGGTGGACCCAAAGGGTGAGCGACATTTCATAGCCAAATACCTAAGCCAACACAATCTAAACGTCCTAAAGCACTTTACGGAGAGAAAAGGATGGAAGTGGTTCACCAACCATCCGCAAGATTCCGATGAATACCTCGCCAAGGAATATTATACCAATGTTGTCCACATCAAAAAGAGTACAAAGTGAAGAAGGTCCAGAACTTTAAAATCCGGTTTGATGGCCATGCTTTGAACACATATGTAAGCTTTGAGGAGGTTGAAGCTATGCAACACCTGGAGAGATAGCCTTAGGTGAGGAATTTTGACCATGGCTAGCAGAGAGACTTGCTATTCCAGGGACAATACCTATATATCTCACAGCAGGAGCACCAATTGTGAGAGCCACCTTTAACTTTGAAGCAAAAGGGTGGAAAACTTTCCTGTGCAGTTTTTCTTGACCGTTTCCAGCATGAGAATGTCCTTCCAATTTCCTTAGCAGTTTTGGTATCTTCCATTATGATAGGGAATCCTATTAATATAAGGAACTTGATGTCCTACAATATCTCCAACGTAGTCCAAAAAGAAGAAAGATCTTGTCCTTACCCCAATTTCCTCACTGAGCATTTCAAAGATCAAGGAGTAGAGCCGAGACATTTTGACGTGGAGGTGAAGGCTAAAACATTTCTCATGGTATCACCTCTAAGGAGCGAACAACCCTAAATTCAAGGGTAAAGACACTACCTCTACTGGCAAATCTAGAGAGCTAGGGTAGTGGCCAGTGTGTCAGTTGCCGAGCCCTCCATAGTAGGTTGTACTTCTACCAGAGCATTAGCCATATCTCTTCCATCTTCTGGACCATCTATCTTAGTGCCACTATCAGTGCATTTATCTTCCACTTACCTTCAGACTACACTAAGGGTTTCCCAGACACTATCCAGTCTCAACAACTGGATGCAGGCAGCTACCACAAAGTTGTCTGCCATATCCAGTGCATAGGCAGCACAGTCTTCAGTCCCAACAGAGCTCCAGTTACTTTCATCAGTGGATGACTCATTGACAAAGATTCTGGACAAACAGAAAAAGATTCGGGCAACACTTTATGCAAACGGGAAGATACGCAAGGATATGGTGAAGCAGGTAAAGAAGCTACGAGAGACACAAACGGAGCCGGTCGGGAAGTTGGCTAAGGAGGTTGAGAAGATTGCACATGTAGGAGATCTTCCAATGGACCTTCTATCACGACCAAAACTGACCTGGTACCTTACTCAACAGAGTACTGACATAACATATCTTTCTTATTACATCATCACAGATAGTTAGGACAGAAGGTGTGTCATGATATAACCAGAGGAAACATGAGGGAATACCTGATAAAGAACATCCCAACCTAATATAGAAACTTATACCTGTGACATAGGGGCATATAAGGCATACTTTAAATGTAGGCCGACAAGGCCATACAAATATCCATACACGCGACATATGTCTAAAAGCCTATAACAGTACACACTTATCATAAAGATTGGGATTGACCCCGTCATAACAAATACATGTACAAATTATACTGACCAAATAAACAACTCGGGAGCAATGGCGTGCATAAACATCTTCTATTGAGCTAATAGCCCACTTGGAGGACTCTCGACCTGTCTAATAGAACATGCGAGCATAAAATGCAGCGTCCCCTGGTAAAAGTGATATTAGTACAAATAATGCACTGAGTATGTAAGGAATGAAACTAAGTAAATAATAGACATGAGAGAAACATGGAGTAAAAGACTCAACATGTAATTCTGAATAACTCTGTAAATAATGAAATACGCATAGTGTCATGCATATACGTATGTATGTCGTGTCGTGCATAGTTACATATATTCATAACATCATCAAGCCTCCGAGGTCATCCCATCATATTATCTCGGGCACTGTAGGCAAATCATCAATGTGTACCAGCTGATCAGGTGGTGGTGCGTATATAATGCCATAACTTCATCTCCCATATACATGTGTGTGTGTGTGTGTGTATATACATATATGCATATATAACACCATCTGGACATGGGCCAATGTGCATGTATAAGTGCATGAAATGCATATGATGTACGTTAATAAAAACTCTCGGTACGTCATAAGACCATTATGCCTATAATTAATATAATGAAATAAACTTTACCAACATGCGTATTTTTTAGACCCATGAACAGATGATAGAATAATATAACACATAGAGAAAAATAAGCATCTCTAGAATTTCTACGAATAGAGTCATAGAAGTTGTGTATTTGCTCGTTTTTATTTGTATTATATGGATCATGCCAAAAAGAAAGAAATAATAGTCTTTACATACTTAAACTGATTCTCTTAAGAAAGATTATACCGGGCTTCTTTAGAGGCACGTTGCTAAGATGCTTAAGTAATTTTCGTGCTATAATCCTTGAATTCTTGAATTCTTACGTGATATCCATTAATTAACAAAAAGATTCTAAGATAGGCACATTTTGAAGGCATAACCTATTAAGAGGTAAATGCAATAATCTGATTTTGCTCGTTTTTATTTTTAGATGTCCAATATAATTTGATGAAATAAAACAAATGAACGACTCAGAAGTTTGGAGTAGACACTCTATGCTTAAGCATTTGGAGAGGAAGACTCTTGATTGTTTTAGCAATCAATTGTGAAACCATGTGAAAGTAGTTACTTTAGTAGAAGTTATTTTCTACGGGAAAGCTTTCTTCCTTGTTATATTTCAAAGGGAAATGCTTGTGTAATAGTGGAGCAATGAAGCCATGTTGTTAACTAGGATTTATTTCTCATAGCAGATCGTGTATCAAACACTTAGTAGGCTAACATCACAATCCAAAAGACTAAAGTGGCGTATTGTATAGCAAAACCACCTGGCTTAACGTTACAAAGATTTGCCACCTTTCTATTTAATTGGAAGAGTCATGAATATGGACAAGACCTTCCTACCACGTGAGGTAGGGTGGGGATTTAAACTTTATTCAATAATCAATTAATTAATTAAGTAATATTCTCTTATCCGGTAATTAATCAATTACTTGCATAATTAAGAATTATCTTAATTACTTAAAATATTACTCATGTTTAACACATCTTATATACCTTACTATTATGGTAAGGTGATACCTTGTATGATACTGGTCCATAAATATCGGGTATTATAGCTCGAACCGTATTTTATCCTGAAGTGCCAAACTTGGATGAAAATTTTTTGACTCGCTTCCCCTCTCACCTTCACAAATTTATTCATCACTTGTAAAATAGCATAATTCTTATAATCTCCAAATAATCGTTTCCTTAGACTGATATCAATTACCTTACAATAAATTCAACGTACAACACTACATGGTTCAACATCATAGTAATTTAATACTATGAAGTGTAATATCATTGTAATATAATACAGTGAGAAAAAATATCGACATAATATTATGGGGCCTAACATCATTCATCCCTTTGGAACATTTGTTCTCGAATGTTGCTCATAACGTATAGCTCTTGTGAACTCCTTAATACTCTCTTTGCCATTTAGGTAGTTGTTCTGTAAATAAATCCAAAGGCCAGGGCATTCCTCCCTTTAGGCCCCTTTCTTACACCATGACTTGTGATCGAATTCCTTCCAATCTCGTACTCGTTGCTTCCTTCTATCATGCAGTTTCTACTATACTGACCTTGTAAGTGTTCCGGTACGACTCTTCTCTCCTTTTTCCTCTAGCTTTTAGATAATCTCTAGCCTTACTTTGTAAATATATACAAGGATTAATAGGATGCCTCTTTGGGCATTTATAGGTGTACTGAAGTTCTTCTCTCTTTACTTTGTAGAACAAGCGACTATGGCTATATATTATTTTATAGACTTGGATATCCCATTGTATGACTTTACTGCATCTATGTAGGTTATACTATACCATAATTCTTACTTTTATTTATGTTTGCGGAGATAAGCTACCAAATGCCAACTCTTGTTGCTTATCACATATGTATAAATCGAAGTCCTTTAATACTTTTTCATTACTGTTCATTAAATGACATTTAATCTCAGCTCATACTTTGTGATTTTTGCCCATCCATTATGATTTGCGTCAGTATTAATCTACAATATACCAGTGATAACTTGAAACTTCTTACGTAAAACCTTGCTGCTAGGGCTTATGTTGCATCAAGAAATATTTGAAGTGATTTCCATATTTGTATTTCATAATATCTCAATATGATTCACCTTATTGGGGTATTCTGATCACGTGTCGTTCGTGAAATCCTTTTTCCTTCTCCCTTTTTTTCTATCAAATCCTTATTTAATTGAAGGCCCAAATGTTATCTTTATTTGTCATAATTACACCTTCATATCACTATCAGGGTAACATTCCTTCTCTTCTAAAAGCTACTAGTCTTAGACTCCTTTGAGTTCATTCAGGCTATAATGAGTCTTTTATAACTTTGAGAACCCATCAGCTCTCTTGTTTTCATGGGCTTACTCCTGAGAGCTTATTCGTTCTTGTAACTTTCTACTCACCCTTTTTTGTTCTTACTCTTGTCTTCCTAAAACGTTGTCGGTCTATCGTGCTTTAGCTTGCGACCTACATATATTCATTTATACTACTCGCAATCTTGCTTCAGTGAAGATTTCCTTGTATTATTCTGGAACATCAAGAAATACATCTCATCATTTCTAACTATTCCTTACTCTCTTGGATAGATTTCTTGATACCTAGAAATCATAGGCTGGAAAATATGCTTAAGTAATTTTCTTCCGAGAATCCTTGAATTCTTGATTTCTTACGTGATATCTATTGATTAACAAAAAAAATCCAATATACCCACATTTTGAAGGCATAAACTATCAAGAGGTGAATGCAAATAATCTGACTTTGATCTTTTTTCATATGTCCAATATAATCTGATGAAATAAAACAAATGAACGACTCAGAAGTTTGGAGAAAGTACTCTATGCTTAAGCATTTGGAGAGGAAAACTCATGATTGTTTTTGCAATTAATTGTGAAACCGTACGAAAGTAGTTACTTTTGGAGAAGTTATTTTCTATAAGAAAGCTTTCCTCCTTGTTATATTGCCAAGTGAAATCTTGTGTAATAGTGGAGCAATAAAGTCATGTTGTTAAATAGGATTCAATTCACAAAGCAGATCGTGTATCAAACACTAAGTAGGCTAACGACACAATCCAAATGACTAAAGTGGCATGTCGAATAGAAAAACCACTTGGCTGAATGTTATAAACGATTTGCCACCTTTCAATTTATCAATATGGACAAGACCTTGCTGTCACGTTGGGTGGGGAGGGGAATTAAACTTTATTCAATAATCAATTAATTAATTAGGTAATATTTTGTTATCTGGTAACTAATCAATTACTCGCATTATTAAGAATTACCTCAAATTACTAAAAATATTTATCACTTTTAACACACCTTATACACCTCATATCATGGTAATGTGATAGTTTTTGTGGTACTAGTCCATAAATATCGGGTATTATAGCTGGATTGTATTTTATCCCAAAGTACCAAACTTGGACGAAAATTCATTTTCTTTGACTTGTTTCCCCCCTCACCTTCACGAATTTATTTATCACTTCAAAAATAACGTAATCTTTATAATCTCCAAATAATCTTTTCCTTGTACTGATATCAATTAACTTACGACAAATTCAACGTACAATACTACAAGGTACAACATCGTAGTAGTTTAATATTGTAAAGCGTAACATCATCGTAATATAATACTGCGGGACAAAATATTGGCGTAATATTGCGGGATATAACATCTTGTCATGGAGGAGACAGTCTCAGCAACACATGCAGTAGAGATCAAGCACTAGGGTCAATATCCGACCAGTCTCTGGAGCCAGCTACAACATCGCACACTACTAAGGAGCTGATTCCTATACTCAGCAACCCAGTATTCCCCCAGTCAGAGGATGTGGAGATACAGTTAGAGAATGTTGACGACCTTGTTTAGGTTGAGGACCCAATGTAGACAGAGACCACGAAGGGAGTTTTCTTTACTCTCTACCCCCCTTTTCCCTGTTCTTATTTGTTATTAGCATTGATGACAATGCTATCTTTCATTTGGGGGAGTGCTAACCAATGCACTATTTTTCTTTATCTTTATTCTCATTTTTCGTATGTATATATTTATTATTTTTACTATTTGTATATATTTTTATCATTTGATGTATATATGAAAATCTTCGCTTTACCTCAAGTTTGTATATATTCAATTTAATTTCTTTACTTTACTTCATAACTTCTTTTGTTAGTTTTCCTTAGTAGCATAGCTTCTTAATTCCTTTAGTAGCTTCTTTTTTACATTTTATGTGAACAATAAGCCTTTGTCTTTTTAATGAGACGGTTCCTTCCAAAGGTGGATGCAGTATGAATCGGGTGGCTCTTTCCAATGATGAATAGCATAACATCCTTCTTAAGGGATTGAGTGTGTTTTATTTATGTTTTGGTGTAAATAGTAGTAATGAACAAAAGTGTCTCAAGCAGGCTTCACTTGGTACTAACACACTTACCTTCGAACTTATGGTTAGAAACGAGTGATTGGCAAAGAATATCTCTAGTTGTGATCTTTAGACTATTGTGTTGACGAAAATAATCATCGAGTGGTTTCTTTGAGCCATTGGTGAGGTTAAATATTAGCTAGGGTTGTTTTGGGCCCTCGACTCTATCTCTTTAACAATCTAGAAGATTGAGAGGTGAGGTATTGAATTGCAAGTCCAAGTTTCATGCCAATAATTCTAGAACTTTCCATGAATGTGTGTCTAGGAAAAATTCTAAGAGTAGCTCGACTTGAGAAATGATTGTAGGATCTCATTGGTCCAATTTCAAACTTGAAAGCTTTTGTAGCCTACCAATATGATATCCTTAGTCAACTTCTTGAGCTGAAGCCTTTTTTTTTCGATAACCATGTTACAAGCCTATATCCATTCTGTAATGACCTCTCTTGGTACCCGATCTTTTCTTAGCATTCTTGATATACAATTGGCAAAAGAATAAGTTTGGGATAAAGACGAGGAATGTGAAAGTGATAAAAGGTACAAAGAACAAAAATAAATGAAGAAAAGGGAAGGCAAAGAAAAGGAAGAAAAGCCAAAAATAAATATGTCAAAAAGAAAGTGAAAATTTAGGGGATTCAAAGAAAGCAGTGATGAAAGACATGGAATGATTAGAAAAGGAGAAAAATGATTGTCGTGAGCAAAAAAGAGTGACAGTCTGTCTCTCTAGTTCCCCTAAGGAAGAATAAATGACTCAAAGAGTCAAGAAAGTATGAGCCAAAATATGAAAATGGAGTATTTAAGGAAAGATGAAATCATCATATGCCTATAAGTCCTACTTTGATCCAAAAGACTTTATTACATTCCGGCAAAAACCCTATATGATTCGAGTTGAATGAGCTTACATTAGTGGTGATTTTCATAAGGGGCAAGATTATGGTACTTAGAGCCGGATTTGTGACATTCTTTTGAGAGAGGTGAGCATACTTTTTCACAATCCTTGTTTTGAGTGTTACATCTAAAGTGAGATACGCTTATGGACAGTCGAGGGGGAGGAGTTCGGGTTCCATAGAGACCTATGTAGTAGAGAAACCATCTATGGTGAATTAAGTCATCACGTGATGCTCTGATGTCATAATAGAACCATGGTACTCAAAAGGTCATAGCATAGTGTTGTTGATAATTCATTTATGTTGAGGGTAATTGTTAGTCCCAATTGATGTATGCATCTTAAGGAAGCTGAAATATCCTTTTGTTTTAGTGGAGGTGGGAGTTACCTTAATTGCTTGAGGACAAGCAAAAGCCTAAGTTTGGTAGAGTTAATAAGTATGAATTTAAACCTATTATTTGCTCTCTTTTACTTGTGTTTTGGGCCAGAAATGCGTGAAGGTATTCCCCGAAACTATTGTAATATGCTTGCTTGAAGGAATTGTTCAAAATGAGCCAAAAGAGTCATAATCAATTCATAAAGGAGTCAAAACTTAATAAAAACCATGACTAGGCTACGAGACAGAAACGTAGAGCGTACCACGAAAGCCACAACGCGGACATGATCGAAAATATGTGATCTGCGAAGGGGAGATTGTCACGCCCCAAACTAGGGGAGGCATGACTAGCCCTTGATACGGTATTGGACCAAGTTAGACACTAAACATACTAGCTAACTAAACTGGGGGCCCAACAGATCGGTCAGCACAACATCCGAAATACTAAGCCTGGACCATTAAGGTCATGACCTGAATAACAATAATCTATATAACCAAAAGTAGATGAGACAAAATAATAAAGTACTAGCTGGACAACGAGGCCGCGATTGGAGACATACATTCCTACACACATATATATACATGCCAAGCCTATGGGCTGGAGACTGGAAGCTGCAAAAAGAAAAATAGAATACTATGTCCACAATAGCCTCTAAGAGTGTCATAAGCACTGTCGAGACAAGGCCCCAACTATACACAAACTGTACAACAAATGTAACCATCCTATGAAATCTCTAGGGAGAGGTAGAGCTTACCAACTCACAGCTAAACCTCAAAATCCTAGTGGAGGGGTCGATCACAGTCTCTACCTAGACATGTAAGCACGAAACAAAAATATAATGTCCCCACGCAATGGGACATCAGTACGAATAAAAATGTACTGGTATGTAGGGAAAAAAGTAGAATCATACATAGCTGATGTAAAAAAAATAATAGAAATACCACCTGACATTGAAACTCTGATAGGCTCCATTGACGACATCCAACCTCATAGTAATCAAATATGCATGGTATGCTCCTGTAATTGTATGTCATGAATACATATATATATTGATACAAATTCATGACATACCTAACCAAATTCTAGCAGTGGCAGTCTCTTTCGATAGCTAACCGGTACCATATTTCCAACCTGTGGCCATCTGTACAATATATAGTTTTTTGGGCAAATAGGCCCCTTACCATTTGATTATAGCTCGAAGTCCATGCATAATATGACATGCATGATATGAACTTTGAATGCACATAATAGGCCACAACAAGAACTTAGCCAATCTATGCTCATAGGTATTCTTATTCTCATGATCTTATAATCACCTTCGTATTGCATACAATTGTTCTCGTGGAACCTCATATGTTTTTTTTTTTTGAATAAGCTTGAAAACTTAACTCAACTATTAGAAAGATAATTTAACTCTTAAGATGTTCATAAAAAGCTTAAGGTGCTTCACTAAGTTCTCATACGTGATTTCTTGATATTTTATAAAAGAAAGTATTTCAAAAAAATCAAGTGATTTAGTAGTTTAAATAAAAATTTATATTTGAGATTACAGAAAATCGGCGTGTCACTTCAGAGATTTTAAAATTCACTTTAACATGGAAGAAGGACTGATCGCAAATACTAAATGCCTTTATTTTTTTTTAGTCACACAACCCAAAGACGAATACGAATTCATATATATAGAAATATTGTTAAAAAACCGACAAAATGACATATATAGATGTCAAATACCCTATTTAACCAAATGAGTGGAACATCAACCTAATAGCGTCATGAAAATAATTCAGCTATGATCCCAATGCCTTTCACATAAGGTCTTTCTAACAATAGAATAGTAAAATATCACATTTGACGCCTTAGGAATTTCCTAGAATTCGTGCTAAAAGGAAGGACAGAACTTAGCCTTAACAAACCTTTGCAAGGAACGTTTGAATTCATGTAGTTCCTTCACGAAAGTTGTTTCTTATGTCCTAAGATTGACAAATACTATATATATGCAGAATATATGCACCTATAAACAATTCATAATTGAGTTTAAATCGGCATATTTTCCATATGACCCTAACTTGACGAAACGTCCGTAGAACTTTGTAAAAATAATCATAAAAGAGTCCCCAGATGATTACCTTGGCAAAACCAAGTATAAGGCCTGAAGAAAAATAGATTCCTATATTCCAAGATAGCTCCAAACACAGCTAATAGAAGGGGAATATGATTGCAAAGCATAGAGATTGCGTTACTAGGCACTGGAGAAAATTTTAACGGTAGAAATCATTAAAGATGAACCTTAATCACTCAAGATCACCATGGAACCCTATCTTCAACTTTCTCACTGTTTTGGGACTGAAATGAAATGTTTTGAGGGATTCAAAGTCGAGTTTACCGACTTATACCACTTATTTGACCCGACCCGGTTCGCGACCCAGTTTCAGCCTGGAGAGGCCGAGGTAAAACAGTCATAACTTTTTACTCCGATGTCTGTTTGATGTGAGCTTTTTTGGTTGAAAACTAGACTCATAGACCTTCGATTAGATAGGTTTTGGGTGTCATAACTATTCAAATATTAGGATAAATGATCTGATACATTTGACCAAAAATTTAAAAAATTTATTAGAGAAATTTACGATAACTTTTGCGGACCTTTATTTCGCAACTTGCTTGACTCCAAAACATAAAATGTGACCAGTGTGATGTTATAACCAATAATATATACCTAATATAACCATGTCACATTACGTATAATACGTAATAGAAGAGGAAAAAAACATGGGGTCTCACAGAGATTCAGAGAGTTGCATTTTCAGGCTAAATGATAAGCGCGGACCACACCAGATATGTGCAACCGCAAAAGTCTCTCAGTGGCCACAATGGAAATTATGCGTACCACGATGCATGAAGTTCATAGAGGTCACAACTTGAGCAAAAGAAAGAAGAGCGGTCTGCGTCAAAATTGTGCATCCGCAAAAGACCCTTACACAACCATGATTGAAATTATGCGGTCCGCAAAACACAACTTAACCTAGATCCAGATTTTAAGAATGTGGACTGGGATCAGAATTACACGACTGCGAAAGTAAGAATGCAATCGCGCTTAGAATTACGTGGCCTCACAACCTCCGCATGGGTATTTTTGTTCGAATATTTCAGCGTAGTATAAATAGAACTTTTTGTCATTTTTAGGTCATGTTATATATTAGATGAGCACTCGAGATGATTGAGTTTATTGATTTTGAAAATTTTGTAATAGATTCATCTTTGCACATTAGATTTTCATCCTTTAATCTAGTATTATGAATTTTATCTCCATTTTTATCTTTAGTTTTTGTTACTTTCATGAGTAGCTAAACTCATGGCTAGGGTTGTGACCCAACCCTAGTATGGGTATTTGTTGGGTATTTGATTTTAGGGCTTGAATGTGAATGAGTTAGTAATATTTAGCCTAGTTATTGCTAGAACTGTAGAATTAATGGTTACAAACATTGATTCATGCCTTTATGACTTAGTGTCTACTTGTGAAAGAAGGACTAAGTCTAGGAAAACTAGGCTAACAAGGAATTGGGGTGAACTCAAAAAAATGATGGCTCTAATTAAAGGGTTAAACATAGAGATAGTAATACCAAACTTAAGCTAATGTCACTTGAATTGCATGAATAACCATTAGGACGTGAGAAATCACTCAAACTATAGAGATGTATAGAGTGAGTACCCGGGAATGATAGCTATATTACGATCCCAACTAATCACGAGCTTTCCATAGATTTTACTATCAGTAGATATCCACCTAGCTAGAAGTCACGACCCTATTCTCTGTAAACATCTTAAAACAACTACAAAAATATTGTCTTTAGTTTCAGTTATTGATCTTTAGAGTAAAGTTAGAAGTAGAAATCAACCCTAATACTTGTGGGAGAGTAATTAGACTCAAATCCCATATTTATCTTAGATATAACCCTAATTCCTATTATTAAATCCATGTGAATTCGATCTCGACCTAGTTAGGTTAAAACTGCATCGACCACCCTCTCTACTCAATAGTAGTGTAGGCTTGGACCCGATCAAGGTCTCCTACTCGTACTGATGGGCAACAAGTAGGCGAACAAGCCAAGGGGCAAGATAATTTGTAGCAGAAGATTACATAATACATTAGTTAAGCTTCGCGTGTGTGTTGCCCAATGTTTTGCAGACTCCTCCACTAGTAACTATAACTCTACAAAATCCGCATTCAGGACTTGACAACTCAGGTTGTGGAGAAATACCAAACGAATTCATAAACGGAGGATCATGTACACTAAATAATTCTAATTTACAAGTTTGGTACTAACCTTGCAGAAACAGTTCAAACAATAAAAAGAGCGGATAGAACAGACACCCGGAGTACCATCGGTGATTAAAGGAGTAGATATTGACAAATATTCACAAGCCCTGAAAGGTAAGTGCGGCACCTTTGCCAATTTCCAAAAAGTTCAAAAATCCTGGTATTCCTAAATATGATGGGACCATTGACCTACGAAACCACGTCGCCGCATTTACCACATGAGTAAAAGGTAATGACCTGCCCAAGCAAGAAACCGAAGCAGTTTTTGTGAAAACATTTGGCGAAACCCTTACGAAAGGGGCATTAACATGGTACTCACTCTTACCTAAAAATTCTATTGACTCTTTAAGCTTGCATATTCATTTATAATAGAACATTCAAGATCCCAAAAAATAGAAAAGAGGATGGAAGATAACTTCTAAATAAAACAAAAAAACATAGAATTCCTCAGGGAATTTGTGGATAGATTCCAATAGGAAAGGATGACATTATCATGAGTACCTAATAACTAGGCGGCTTTATAATTTACAAGTAATTTCAATGAAAAATGTTTAGAGGCCACGAGAATATTGATAACAAGTCTGTGGTATTTTCCGGCAACTACTTGGAATGACATGTACAACATATACAATACGAAGTTACGAATAAAAAAAGATACGGTTACCCAGCCAAAGGTAGAAGAAAGGCATGGATCTAATCATTCAGAAATGTAAAAGAGGTCTGGTAAGAATAGGTACAAGCCTTATACGGGACCTGTAGGAGAAGATTCCCAATCTAAACAAGAACGTGCACAGTTTGATTCAAGATAGAAACCAACGGAGACAAGTTATTTCTCCCAATATATAAAGGAGCGGGATACAACTAGAAGAAATGACTAAAACTCTCGAGAATGAATAGGAGATTATAATTTCAATGTCACTACATTAGAATTGGTAGTTGTTCTAATAGGAGTGGGTGATTAGGTGTGATAGACAAATTAGATGGGGTTAGATCCCATCAAAAGGAGCAGGAAATTGGTGTGAGTTTCACAACGATCATGGCCATAGACCATCACATTGTAGGCTCCTACAGGGAGAAGATAAGTATCTATTGAAGCAAGGCTATCTCACCGATCTTTCCAGTGAAAAGGAAAATAATCTTACATGAAAAATAGGAAAGAACCACCAGAGCCCCTATCAACAAAGAGAATAGTAAATGTTATAATCGGGGTTGAAGAACTTAATGGGGTAACATACAAGGAAGCAACAAAGACATCCGAGGTTTCCATTACCCACAGAAAATAGGTTCGTCAGGTTTTGGAATCAAATAACATAATGGTTGATGATGAAACACGGATTGCTTGATCATTCCTCACAATAATGCACTGGTAATATCTCTGCTTGTCCATGATACTAATGTTAAACGAGTTTTGATTGACCCAGGTAGCTTAGTAAATATATTTCTAATAAGAGTAGTGAATGAGATGCAAGAAAATGATCGAATCACAGCGAAGCCACGATCATTTTCGGGGTTCAATAATTCAAATGTCCTCACAAAAGGAGAAATCGTATTAGATATATTTGAAGAAGGTGTCATGGAAGACACTAAATTCTAAGTGGTAGATGCAGACATGGCCAATAACATAATCTTAGGAAGGTCGTGGATTCGTGACATGGATGTTTTCCCGTTAATATTGCATGAGGTCATTAAGTTCCCATCACAATAGGAAATCCATCAAATCAGGGGAAATCAACAGGAATCACGAGATATTAACTCAGTGCAATTGCCGGTGCAACATCCGAGGATAGAGGTATGAAATAGCAATTAAAGAACTTAGTTGAGGATAATTTAGTGCATGCCTTAATTAGAAGTCCAAGAAGTCAAGTTGGTATAGTTCGAGGCCTTATTTGATTCATTAGCCGGAGAAAAATGAGAATATCAGAAAAAACACAGAGGAGTCAAAGTTATATTATTCGTCCACTAGCCTGACATAAAAGTTTACATCGGAACAAACTTGAACTTGGAAATGAAAGATAAGTTAATTGAAATTTTATATACTAACACCAATTGATTTGCTTGGTTGAATTCAGACATGACAGCTATAGCATTGGAGGTAATGACTGATAAGCTAAATAAGAACCCGTCACCTGTCAAAAAAAGAAAAGGATGCAAGGAGTATTTAAAATCAAGTAATCCAGGATGAGGTACAAAAACTTCTAAAAATTGGTTCAATTCGAGAGGTAATGTACCCTGACTGGTTAGCTAATAATGTCATAGATCCAAACAAGAATGGGAAGTGGTGAGTTTGTGTAGATTATATCGAATTAAACAAAGTTTGCCCTAAATATTTGTATCATTTACCGCATATATATCAATTAATTGATTCTACTACAAGTCATGAAATTTTAAGTTTTTTTATGCATATCTGGTTATAATCAAATAAAGATGATCCTCTAGATGAGGAAAAGACTTTGTTTATTACATATAGGGTGACTTATTACTACAAAGGCATGCCGTTCAGTTTAAAAAATACTGAAGCAACGTAGCTAAGGTTGGTGACCCAAATGTTTTGAAGAATACTTGGGAAAAATAATGTAGGTTTACATTACAAATATCTTAGTCAAGTCAGGAAACGCAGGGGACCATTTCCATCACTTGGTTGAAACCATCGAAATTCTCCAAAAGTATAACGAGAAGCTAAACACAGGAAAGTGTGGCTTTTGTATCGCTTCAGGTAAATTTTTGGGATTTCTTATTTTTAACATGGGAGTTGAAGTGAATCCCGCTCATATCAAATCACTTGAGGAAATACCAAATGTACTTACAAGCAAAAAAGAGATCAACGATTAACAGGTAGAGTAGCAGCTTTAGGAAGGTTTATATCCAAATTTTCAGAAAAATGTATTTTATTATTTTCAATATTGAAAAAGCAAAATCAATTTGAATGGACTGGCGAATGTCAACAAGCTTTGAAGGATTTGAAGTCATATTTATCGAGACCGCCCCTGTTAGAAAAATCTAAGGATAAAAAAGATCCTTTAGTTGTGTCAGAAGTGGTAGTAAGCACGATGCTGATACGTGAAGACAAGGGTATGCAATCTCCAATCTAATAATGAGTCACAGTATGAAGATGTGCTTCTAGGTTTAGAACTCACGAGGGAGCTTGATTGAAAGTTACTTCAGGATAAAAAGAAATCTCAATTGCTATGATTGAAAGTTGCTCCGTATTGGCTAATAGAAGGGAATTTCTATTGAAAGATGCTTGGAGGACCCTTAGCACGTTTCTTTTGGACCATCGTAAATTGAATATATGATGAGAGAAGTGCACGAGGGACAATGTAAAAATTATGCCGGGGGAATATGGTTGGTGAAAACATTAATAAGAGCAGGGTACTACTGGCTAAAAATGGAAGGAAATGGAAAAATTTTTAACAAGGTGGGACAAGTGCCAGCGATATGAAAATATCATGCATCGACCAACAGAATTTATCCATTCAACCATATCACCATGGCCATTTCTGAAGTGGGGATGGATATCGTAGGTCATTTATCTCAAGCCAAAGGAAAGGTACAATTTTTGTTAATTCTAATAGATTATTTTTCACTGTGGGTAGAAGTAGGTGCCTTTAAATACGTACGAAAAAAAAAGTTATGGATTTCATTTGGAGAAATAAAATATGTCAAATTGGAGTCCCAATGGAAATTGTGTGCGATAATGGGCCGTGGTTCATAAGTGAAAAAGTTACTGTTTTTTCCAAAAGTTTGAAGATTAAATGAATTACTTTAGCGCCATATCATTCCTTAGCTAACGGAAAATATGACTCAACAAATAAGATCATTGTCAACAATATAAAGAAGGGATTGGAAGAATCAAAATGCAAGTGGACAGAAGTGTTATCATGGGTATTATGGGATTATCTAATAATGACAAAAATAAGCACAAGAGAAACAACACTCTCACTCCTTATCTGACTAACACCTTAATTCCATTTGATATGGGAGAAACAAGTACAAGGTAAACACATGCAAATTAAGCATCAAATGAGGAAGTACTTCGTATAAATTTAGATCTGACAGAAAAGAGAAGGGAAGCGGCTTTGATTTGGATGGTAGAACAAAAGCAGAGGATCTAACGATATTACAACAAGAATGTAAACCTAAGATATTTTACAATTGGGGACTTTATCCTCAAGAAAATATTTCAATCAACACAGGGAGCAAATGCAAGAAATCTAAGTGCGAATTGGGAAGGCCCGTATCGAGTAAAAAGCATTGTTGGAAAAAGAGCGTATGAATTGGAAACTATAGATGCCAAGATGTTACCATCCCATTGGAATGTTGTCCATTTGAAGAAGTATTACTTGAGAAGGAGCTAATACCCATGGTCATGTATCATAAAAGTTTATTTTTTTGACTTTGTTCATTTAAGATTTACAAACCATTTTAGATGATAGACAAAAAGTTAGCCCATACCTGATTATACTATTAGAACCTAAAGACACGTGGAATACTTAATTATTCCCGATCTAGGTTACAACAATTTTGATGTAAAACGTTAAGCATTCATCATCTAAAAAGTTACCTTGAGTCTCATGTGTATATCTTTTTTTAGGGAAAGGACCATAGTAAGGAGTTGATTTAATGTTCGCGATTTCATGCTTCAATGCTCAAACACTAGGGGACTATGCATATGGAGAAGTACGCAAAGGAATAAGATGTACACCACAAAAGCATAGCTTAGTCATTAGAAAACCTTGAAGAAAATATCAAATTTTCAAGCTCTAAGAAATATTGGGAAATAAAGAGTTGAAGAACCTGCAGAAAACTCCCACGAGCTTTTAGGTTAAAGCCATAAATTTTGTCACGGGGTAAATATAGTCGTACTTGTAAACCTGCTATAAAGAAAGTAGTTATGAAATTTTTTTACATAAATATTTGTTTGGAAGTTCAAATGAAACTTCTTCAAATTATCTCATGTTTCGTATCTTTGCACCAACATAAAGATGAGACGTCATTTTAATTAGTGTTGTTAATATAAAAGGTTCCTCTTTTATAAAACAAAAATACGTGCATATTAAGATGTGATATATTAGTGCATCTTGAAATGCAAGTAGAAACTAGAAAACTTAAAGATGCAAAAAATCATAATACAAAGTATGCAATGAAACAATATTAGCATTGACATCCCAAAAACAAAAAAGGAAAAGCTTCCTACAATCAACTTCAAACAAAAACAAAATATTGCATAACCCAGCAAAATCTCTAAAGTAAAGGTTGAAAAACTAAGAAGCATTATCAACATAGGTGGAAGGATCAACTTGAGAAGACAAAGGTTAGGCATCTGCTTGGTCAGCTAGGGACTGTCTCCGTTACCTTTGGAACTTTCGTCCTCAGGTGTTGAAAAAATTTGATGTTAGTGAGACTTTTAAATTATTTCTTTAGCTTTGACAATCTCAACCTCGAGGTTAAAACACTCATGGTTAGCCTCGATCAAAATCTCTAGATGTGTATTTAGAAAAATACAGCTAATATCAAGTGTTAGTTTGTCTTTGAGAGCTTAATAGCCTTTCTCAAGTTGTTCAATCTCAGCCCTCAGTTCTTATTTTTCGGCTTATGAAGATTCATAGGATGCCTTCAATAGTTCATACTAACTTACTAGTTTTTATCTTTAATTGTTGCTCAAGAGTCCCTTTGTTTTCAGTAAAGATGTACTTTTCAAGTTGAAGGCTTTCAAATTGTTCCTTCCAGTTGTCAGCTTGAGTATGCAACTCAACCACTTGCTCATTATTCAAGGATATCCTTCTCAGTAGCTCTATACCTGTTAGACTGATCTACAAAAAATCATGGTAGAAAAGTTATAAACTTAGAAGAAAATGAGGAAATGTAAGTGAATAAGGATTTACCTTAAGGGAAGAGTGAATAACACCATTCATTAAGGTTAAAGAGCTGTGAGACTCAAGCTTCTCCCTTTCCATAGGGACGATCAACGATTTTAACCATACTATAGCTCAGATAGATTTATTAAATAAATTTACACCATAGAGGACTTCAATCAACACCTTATTCATGTTTTGTCTCCTACTAGAAGATCCATCTTCTTCACGAGAGGTAGCAATAGGTGTGGTAAAATAAACGGATGCAGGTATGGTAGCAGAAGAAATGGGGGGATTAAGGGTAGGAGAAACAGAGGTCATTGGAAGGGCCGCAAGTGGTGGCTCTTTAGAAATAGGGCTAAAATCTTCTTCACCCTCAAATCCTTAAGTGAAGAGTCTATCAACATGACTTGAGGGGGGGGGGGGGGGGGGGGTTACCAAAATAGTCAACATCGTCATCTTTAGATATGTCTAAATGGACACTCTCTGGTTCAATCATCAGGATTGAAAGGCACAGAGCCTGAAGGTGGAATGGTGGCTTCATCATCTAGAACCACGCATCTTCTAACTGGTGTCTTTTGCACTAGAAAGACATCTTCATCATTCTCTTCTTTTTCGAAGTGGTAGGCTTCACCATTCTTCCTCTTTGAAGAGGAAATGCTCAGCATTTGTTCCTGCACGTTACTGATAGAAATCCTAGCATTAGGAACAAAAGCGGGACTGATGCCACAAATAGCAAACCATAGAAACAACAAAAAAAGGTTAGAGTAAAAGAAGAAACAATAAGGGAAAATCATGGTAATTAAAAATACTGTGGGTTTTCACTTTCCACCCAAAATTTTGCGGCAAAAATGTCCATGATCTTTGTTCTATAGAGCTGGCAGACAATATTATTTCTACCCAATCACGAAATTTAGGAAGTTCACCAAGAACTTCATGATTTCTGAAGATTTGAAAAACATATGAGAAAATGAAAATCCTAAGGGAAGTAGAAAAAAAGTGAAGAAAAGTACTCATGTGAAAAGTTCCATTTCTCATGGAAAGGCATGTTTTTCATCTTCCATTAAGTCATGAGTGGGGACAACCATGAACCTGGCCTACCAGTGTCACGATCCAAAATCTTACTAGCCGTGATGGCACCTAACACAACCCACTAGGTAAGACAATTAACAACAATCTAATTCAAATGAGATTTACTGAGAAAATAAATGATGAAATAACTAAACTTTTACAAAACTTCCCAAGGACTGATAGTACAAATTATGAGCTGCTAAAATTTATAGTTTACAAAGCTAGTATGAAATAAATAAATTATTTGTTCGAAATACATATGAACAGATAAATAATCTAAAGCTACTAAGAACAAAAATAGATATGACCGAAATGCAGGTACATCTCCAATGCCATCTCCCGTCATAAACAACAACATCAGCTCCAAAATTTATCACGCATGTAAAGAAGTATAGTATAAGTATAACCAACCCCACATACTCAATAAGTAATAAACCTAACCTTAGGTTGAAAGAAGTGACGAGCTTGGACAATAGTCAGAATCTAACACCAACAGCTAAGAACAACTTGTAACAATATAATGAAAACAATACAAGTAATACTCAAAGATATGATGCTCAGATAGTTTACAGTTATGGAAAATAGGCATGCTTCTCAGATATAACAATAAAATCCAATTCTTTCACCGAAATCACCAAAATATGAGTAAATCAGAAAAACTGTGATCTTTTCCAAAACTTTCAAAAACAGATAGGATATTTTATTCTCAGATAGCATGAGGAACGTACATATCTATGCCTATATGTCATTGTGCATGTGAAGTCATGAATGTCACAAAATCTTATAGCATGAGGAAATGAATCTATATGCATGTATGTCAAGTATGCATGTCAATGTAATGTATCACAATGATGAACGCATGTACTCACACTCTCGGAGTACTCAAACTCACTATCTCGCATACCCACTCATCACGTTCAATCACTCAGTAGACTGAGTCACTCAGCACACTGAGTCACTCAGCACTATACGGTATATGATGCGGCACATAGCCCGACCCTGTCATGAGTCAATAAGACCTGTGCTCACTACTAATATGTCAGACTCTAGAGGGACGGATCCTGCCAAAGTGCTAATACAAGCTATCATGGCCTGATGCAGCGTGCATCCCAATCCCATCAATAATATATCTAAAGCCCATAGGGCCTGCTATGTTATGCATCCCGATTCACATAATACATACATACATATATATACATACATACATATACATACATATATATACATACATACATATACATACATATATATACATACATACATATACATACATATATATACATGAGGTGGTCCAAGATTTGGTACTAATTAATTTGCTGCACAATTCTATTTCAGTTCCCCTTCTCCGGTGGATACTTGCTAAGGTGTTATAATTGTATGAACATTAATTTAGAGTTTTGAAGAACACTTTTTATATAATTGACATTTGACAGCCTCAGGTGTTTGCCTATATCCTTACTTAAAACACTTTCAGCATGTGTATTTGTGCCCAGTGAGCCTCAAAATAATCAAATTGCACTTTTTTCCCGTAGTCTCCTTCAAATTTAACGATCATCGCGAATGTGACTTCAGAAAGTCTTGACCACTACCAATTATTCTCTGTAGACAACTCATTGTATTTTCAAGCAAGAAATTATTTACCCAAAACCCAACTACTTATGAATGATATTTTTCATATAGAAAATCAACATCGGAATAGAACTTTTCTAACACCACAATTTTACGTTCTCCCAAAACAAATCGCCAAAACTATTGCCAACATTGGCCACCCAATGAAAATGAAAGCATAAGCCCTGTTACGTTCACGTGAAGATGTACCTAGTTCCCATGAAATAAGTTGTAATAAATCATCTTAAAGTCATTCCTTCCTATAAAAACCACCATGAAGTTTAGAACATATTAATCATATCTGAGTCCTCAGTATTCCAACATCACAATTCATTTTATTATCAATCAACTTATATTACAGACCATTGTTCTTTTATTGTCAGCCAATCAATATGGAGTTAATGAATCAGTTATTGAAACAAAGAAAAGGGTCAAAGCGCAAGAAGCAGGAAGCTGAAAGCAGCTCATCATTGTGGATGGTGACAGCTTGTTCTTCAATCTCATACATGGCCAAAGCAATTTACGAGTGGTTTTGCAATGGCAACCAAGAGTTGTGGCTACAGAATGAGGCGACGGCGGTGGATCCTTACTTCTCACTCCCTGTCCATCCTGCTGGATAGCCTGTCCTGTGTTATCCGCCAGGTTACATGTTTCTGGTGTTATTTCACCAAGTTACTAGTTTCACTTATCGAACAACAAAAACAACTACCCAGTATAGTCCCACAAAGTGAGATCTGGGGAGGGTAATATGTAGACGAGCCTTACCCCTACCCGAAAGGGCAGAGAGGTTGTTTCCAATCGACCCTCGGCTCAGTAAAGGAAAGGAAAAACAAAAACAAAAACAAAAGAGCATTAGTAAGTCCAGCAGAAATAGCGTAACTAATTATCTAAACATAAGAACCATAAATAAAATAGCATGCAATAATATCAAACAGTAACTACCATAAATAACTACCATAAGGGAGACACAATCCAAAACACAAATCATGTATGGATGGCCCTGCCAAGCCTCACCCAACCCCCGGAGAGTAGTACGAAAAACTCTAGGGGCCCCTATCCTACAACCCTGATACTAGACCTCCAGACTTTCCTATGAAGGGTCATGTCCTCGGAAACCCGCATTCTAGCCATGTCATGCCTAATCACCTCTCCCCAATACCTCTTAGGCCTCCATCTGCCTTGCCGAACGCCGACCATCGCCAGCCGTTCACAACTCCTCACTGGGGCATCAGGACTTCTCCTCCGCACATGCCCGAACCACCTCAGCCTCGCTTCTCGCATCTTCTCATCCACCGGGGTCACCCCCACCTTCTCTCGAATAACTTCATTCTTAAGCTTATCTAACCTGGTGAGCCCGCACATCCACCTGAGCATCCTCATCTCCGCAACCTTCATTCTCTGAACATGAGAATTTTTCACTGGCCAGCACTCCGCCCCATACAACATTGCAGGTCTAACCAACCACAACTCCGCCCCATAACTGTTCACTTATTATGAACAGTTATTTGTATTTACTGTGTCACAATAGCGTAAGATTTTTCTAAACAATCCTAGAAGTTAAACTCTAAATATTTATATTAGGAGTATTGGTTTGTTATGTACGTAAACTGCAGAGTACCTTGTACAAGTTCTTCTCGAGTACTTTTAGTATTTCATGTGAACATTCGTGCTAATAATGTGGAAACTGCAAAGTACGGTGTCAAACTTGAATAAAGTGGAAGAATTGCAATTGGTTACCTAGAATTCAAAAATAATCAAACTTCTTTGAATAAATAGAGAGAATCCACCGACAAGCTCAGAATCGAAACGTAAGAGATCCACTGATTTATTTTAAGATCTGAATTACCATTAAATAAGGAGCTACGTTCTTTTCTAATCAATAATCAAAAGAGCCACATCACGTAATATTCCGTGAAAAAGACATAAATACGCATGCACAAAAGCAGGTCTACTGTGTGGTACAACAGTTAGAGTGACTTCTACAAATAGCACTTTATACTTCAATGCAACCAGGTTAAAAGTGAAATAAAACATTAACGTCAGCTAATTAAAAAGTAAATTTACAAAAGGATAATTTATGACGAGTTGTTAAAAATAAGGAAAAAATTCGAACACGCCAGTCCTGTAAGAACGCAGCAATAAACAAACGTACTTGATTCTCATTTTAGTCACTTCCAAAATGTTATTTTCAACGTACTAATGAAGAGCGATTCCAACCTCAGCTCATTTAAGATAGTTGATAAGATCCGACCCAAAAAACAGAAAATCTTACAAATCAATTGCACGTTAAGATAGCTGTTTATCCACCCCAATCTTGACTGCAAGATAGAGAGACCTAACAATCCATAAAATAATGATAACAATAAATAAAAAATCAGTAGACGGCTACAGAGGACTATAAACACAAATCTATTGAACTATTTCAAATTCAGCACCAATTGGGAGATGATCACTAGGATGATAGTAATTTGGTAGACCACCTTGTACATCTGAAGCTTCAGGTTCTGGAAGTTCGAGGTAGCTGACTGGTTTGATATCCCCCGAAGGAGAAAATAGTATGTAATCCAGAGTTCCAGTAAATCCAGGAGTGCAATTCGTGAAGTGTGGTTCTCCCTTAGTACTTGCATATACACTGCACAACGGAATCGGCATATCATCTGAGCTCTCTGGAAGAGTCCCCACTAGTGAGGAACCTGAAATAAGGTACTGATATACCTGAAACAGCAAGAACCCAAACCAATTTACATGAGACACCAATTGCTTTCACTTTCGGCAACAAAGGTATGGAATATGGAAAACAACTCAGAACAATATTTTTCATCAAGAAAACCCAGGTACACCTTGAATAATCGAAAATGAAATTAACAAATATTGTATCCAAAAGTTGAAGTGACTCTACTTGGATACCATACGTCAAAGTAAACCAAAAATGAGACTCCTCGCAACTATCAAGACGACAAGAGAAAGTAGTTTGGGTGTATGTCACAATTTGACAAGACTACTGACTAATAGTCTAGCGTAGACAAGTTAGACAAACTAGGTACCCTCCTTTGAAAGTTGGATAAGTTAGGACGTCACAATCGCCTATGAATTAGCCTGGAGAGCCAGAAACTAGACAAACTGTAATATGAATTCTCACATTGGTTGAGTGGGGGTTGTTGTCTCCTTATATGGTCTTGGAATCATCAGCTCATGATTTAGTTTTTGGAGTCGACTTTGGCCCAAGATCTGATATGGTAGCACAGCCAGATCCATCGAACATATTTTGTTTCTTAATGTTGGGCTCCTATGGTAGTTATCCACTCTCCAGTATCTCCATCCCTAGCACAACGAGGATGTTAGAGTGTCTCAAATTGATTGAGGAAATTCGTCGTTGTCTCCATACCGACTTTGGAGAATCCTCATCTTTAGAGTTAGCTTTTGAGATTGAGTTAGACTCAAGGTACAATTTTCTTAACATGAAAAATGATCCCTACTAAAAGAATATGAGGAAATCAAATAAAACCAATGCAACATAGATAGAGTCAGTGTTGTTCAATAGCTTGGCCACTAACAATGCGAAAGGACCAGATGTTTCGAAAGGAAAAAAACGGCTAGCTGACCTGATCCCCAGGAGTGGAGTTGAAATCACCGGCAACAACCACAGGAGGCGAGCAATCAAATTTGTCTGATACCAGTAACTTGAATTGAGCCAAGCGTGAGAGCAAGTATCTAGCTTGCGCAAGTTTGACATCGGCCAATTCGGGATCCCTGTAGTATCATCCATATACGTCAACAGTGTATAAAGTTAACAAATTAAAAACCAGTTTCCACAAATCCAAGTAAACGTGCTGCAATACCAAAACAATGGACAATGAGAATACCAGTAAATGTGAGTGTTGGCGACAATGATAAGCTGACAAGGATCCTTCAGCCTGAAGGCAGCCATAATACCAACACAGTCACGTTTTAATCTAATACGAGGATCATTTAGGTCTCCACGATCTGCCTGACTATTTTTCGAACTGACATCTGAAATTGGAATGAGATATATCACAGTTACAAAGGTGATAGATTATGAAAAGCACGAATTCCTTCCCTATCACCTCACAACACCTTATTCACCTCCCAAAAATGAGATGTGTAAAAAACTTCCCCTTTTAAGTTTCAAATTTCAAGTCGTTTAATTTTTGAAAGAGATAATTCTGTTTGACTGAAGTTTCATTCAGAGCCTATCCAAAAATGCACTGTTGCTAGATCTCCATGCTACGTAATGCACCAGAATTTGCCCATTCCAAAAACCAAATCACACACTATTGGTGCTGGTTTTACCCATGGATGTTTCTTTTACCAAGGGCATCTTTCCTCACAAAACCCTCAAATCAAAAATAAATATGAATCTTCCATCACATATTGGCTGTTGCTACTAAACATACTCTAACATATGACCCAACACAAGAGGTTTAAACTATTTCAGTCATTATAAAAGAAGATTAAATGAATGCAATGCCAATCAAGGTTTCTGAATAGGATATGAAAGCGTCACTAATATTGCTCTGATAAAAAGTTACATGATACAACAGAGCTTGCTATGGAAGTTTCTATTAGTTGATACAGATTGAGCCGCTACATTAGATTAGTGGCTAACAATGACAGGTCAACTTAGAAGTTCCAATGGTATTCCATTATTGAGTTTCAGAAGGTATTAAGTATACTATTTCAGCTTTTCAAGACCAGTTCCATAAATAGAAAACTTCTAATTCTAATTGTACAAGAATATTTGGATCTTATCGCAACTAGGCAATTCAAATTCTTTCCCCCTCTTTATTATGATATAAAGCCTTAGACATGAAATTAAACATACATCAACTGTTTGAAGGGAAATAGCTAGCAGAACTAAACCACACCACATTCACCCCCAAAAGAAAAAGGACAAAAAGAGATAGCAAGAAGAGGAATCACTTCAATTTGCAATTTCATTCGAGTACGTTGGACAGAGTTTATTTTAGCAGTTTACACTATAAAGACATTGAGTTGGCGAAGGTTCTTCAGCAGAAGAGGGTTAACATAGCGTGCGTCCAGGAGACTAGGTGGAAAGAGACAAACGCGCGGAATGTTGATGGGTTTAAGCTGTGGTACTCTGGGCTCGTGAGGGGTAAGAATGGAGTGGGTATCTTGGTTGATAGGGACCTAAGGGAGTCCGTGGTCGAGGTTAGGCGAGTGAATGATAGGTTAATGTCTATTAAGCTGGTTATTGGGGGTGGCGTCCTCAACGTCATCAGCGCTTACGCGCCGCAAGCAGGCTTAGACGAGGAGGCTAAAAGGCGCTTTTGGGAGGACTTGGATGATCTGGTGAGGAGTATTCCCCAATCTGAGAAGTTAGTTATTGGAGGGGACTTTAATGGTCATATTGGGGCTGAGGCTGGTGGCTATGATGAGGTGCATGGTGGCTTTGACTTTGGGGCCAGAAACGGAGGAGGCACTTCGCTGCTTGATTTCGCCAGGGCGTACGAGCTCCTGATTGCGAACTCGTCATTCCGGAAGAGGGAGGAGCATTTGGTCACCTTCAAGAGTTCGGCGGCGAGGACTCAGATTGATTACATCCTCATCAGAAGGAGCGATAGGGGTTTGTGCAAGGACTGCAAGGTTATTCCGGGAGTCTCTTTCAACTCTTCATAGACTACTTGTAATGGATGTCGATCTCTGGGTGAAGAAGAACAGGAGGGGCGCCCGGGGTCAACCGCGGATTAGATGGGGAGCTTTGTCTAAGGAGAAAGCCCAGGAGTTGGGAAGGAGGTTATTGGAGAGCGGAGCTTGGAGAAGTTATGGGGAAGCGGACGCTATGTAGACAGTGACGGCGAACTTGGTTAGGGGGGCAGCACGGGACGTGCTCGGGGTAGCAAAGGAATATTCAGGCAGACATCAGGGTGATTGGTGGTGGAACGAGGTAGTCAAAGGAAAAGTGGAGGTGAAGAAGGCGATGTTCGCTAGGTTGGCAGGGAGCACAAGCGAGGAGGAGCGGAGAGCGAACAGGTTGATCTACAGGGAGGCGAGAAGAGAAGCTAAGATGGCAGTCACGGAAGCTAAAAACGTGGCGTTCGGTCGCATGTATGAGGAACTAGGGGAGAGAGGTGGGTATAAGAAGCTATTCCAGTTGGCAAAAGTAAGGGAAAGGAAGGCTCGTGATCTAGACCAAGTCAGGTGTATCAAGGACGAGGATGGTAGAGTTCTGATGGGGGAATCGCAAATCAAACAGAGGTGGAAGGCGTACTTCCGGGACCTTCTTAACGAGGAGGGGGATCGGAACATAGAGCTAGGGGAGCTGGGGCATTCAGAGCGACATAGAGACCTTGGGTACTGCAGGCGCATTAGGGTGGATGAGGTCTTAGGGGCGTTGCGTAGGATGAGTAGGGGTCGAGCGACCGGGCCTGACGAGATCCCGGTGGAGTTCTGGAAGTGCATGGGTAAATCTGGAGGGGAGTGGCTCTCTAGGCTGTTCAATGCGATCTTCAAGACTAAAAGGATGCCAGATGAGTGGAGGTGGAGTACAGTGGTGCTCTTGTACAAGAACAAAGGGGACATCCAGTGCTGCAACAACTATAAGGGCATCAAATTAATAAGCCACACGATGAAGGTTTGGGAGAGGGTGATTGAGGCGCGGGTGAGGGAGGCGACAACTATATCTGGGAACCAGTTCGGTTTCATGCCGGGCCGCTCCACCCCAGAGGCTATTCACCTAGTCAGGCGGCTGGCGGAACAATTCAGGGATAAGAAGAAGGACCTTCATATGGTGCTTATCGACTTGGAGAAGGCGTATGACAAGGTCCCGAGAGAGGTGCTATGGAGGTGCTTGGAGGCGAAGAGTGTGCCAGAAGCCTATATCAGAGTAATCAAGGACATGTACAATGGAGCTAAGACTAGGGTTAGGACGGTAGGTGGCGAATCAGACCATTTTCCTGTGGTAATGGGGCTCCATCAAGGATCGGCGCTGAGCCCCCTGTTGTTCGCTTTAGTGATAGTTGCTCTAACCCGACATATCCAAGGGGATGTGCCTTGGTGTATGCTCTTTGCTGATGATATAATATTGATAGACGAGACGAGGGCCGGTGTTAGTGAAAGGTTAGAGGTATGGAGACAGACCCTCGAGTCTAAGGGTTTCAAAATAAGCAGATCTAAGACAGAATATCTGGAGTGCAAGTTTGGCGACGAGCCGAGTGGGGTAGGCAGGGAAGTGATGCTTGGTTCTCAGGCCATCGCCAAGAGGGACAGTGTCCGATATCTTGGGTCTGTGATTCAGGGGGACGGAGAGATTGACGGGGACGTCACCCATCGGATAGGAGCGGGGTGGTCAAAGTGGAGGCTTGCTTCAGGGGTCCTGTGTGAGAAGAAAATTCCACACAAACTCAAGGGGAAATTCTACAGAGCCGTGGTTAGACCTGCGATGTTGTATGGGGCGAAGTGCTGGCCCGTGAAGAACCCTCATGTTCAGAGAATGAAGGTTGCGGAGATGAGGATGCTTAGGTGGATGTGTGGGCACACCAGGCTAGATAAGATCAAGAATGAAGTTATTCGACAGAAGGTAGGGGTGGCCCCGGTGGACGAGAAGATGCGGGAAGCGAGGCTGAGGTGGTTCGGGCATGTACGGAGGAGGGGTCCCGATGCCCCGGTGAGGAGCTGCGAGCGGCTGGAGATTGTTGGTGGTCGGCGAGGGAGAGGGAGGCATAAGAAGCATTGGGGAGAGGTGATTAGGCAGGACATGACTAGAATGCAAGTTACCGAGGACATGACCCTTGATAGGGGAGTCTGGAGGTCTAGAATCAGGGTTGTAGGCTAGGGGCTCATAGAGTTCTTCGTACGCCTCTTCCGGGGTTGGGTGTGGGATAGTAGGGTCACTCATAGATGATTAGTGTTTTAGCTTATGTCCCCTTGTTGCTGTTAGTATGGTAGTTTCTGCTTGTTATTATTGCATGCGACTGTATTTATGTTTCTTATGTTTACATAATTATATACGTTATTTCTGCGGGATTACTTATGCTTTATTATTTTGTTTTGTCTTGCCTTTGTTTCTAATTTTGTCTTTATTTTAATGCAGCTTTTCATTTTATCCTATGCGCCGAGGGTCGATTGGAAACCGCCTCTCTGCCCTTTCGGGCAGGGGTAAGGCTCGTCTACATATTACCCTCCCCAGACCCCACCTGGTGGGAATATACTGGGTAGTTGTTGTTGTTGTTGTACACTACAAAAGACATGTTTCCCTGGTCGGTATGTGACAAATTGATACCAGAGCATGCTCCAAATCTGTAATAAAGACAAACACGAGATGGGCAAAAGCAAAAGCATACCACCATTTGACTCTAATTTTTTATTTCCACCAGCAGGTAAATTTGCCTCTTTATCCGTGGAAGCAGTATCATCTTGAATTGAGGGTACCAGATCATTGTAGTCTATTGTCTCTTCAATGACCAGCTCTGCACTATTAGAATAGCATAGAATTTCAGGTCAAATGAGCTTTACAAAAATATTTCATTCTACCTGAAGAAGTTACAGAAACATATCCATCCAAACCATAAGAACTTCTGAGATAGAACTTCCTCAGTCCTTGACTGATGCTACAATATAACTTTAGTATGACAGGGAGTAACTGAAGCTACTGGGGTGGTGGGGGTAAGAGGAAATGACGTGACATAAAATGTAGTTATATGCAGTATTACCCATATTTTGGCTTCCTTGAAGTTGCCAGGATATAAGATCAAAGCTTTATTTAAGTGAACATATAACTAATCAGCTTATTATAGCTAGAAACCAGTGCATGATCATGTCATAGCACTCTCAAAAACAATGCATCTATAAGATGACCAGAAAGTCTCCTCAAATAATACAAATCATATCATTGCTTAGCTTAGCATCTCTTTCAATAATAGAGGTTGAGGGAAAAAGAGAGCTTAGATCACCAATCCTGCTTATAAAAGATCCCGCATCCGTCACGCTTCTGCCCACTTCTTTGGACATAGATGCTTGAATAACCAAAACTCTCTATATTTCTTTTATAGAAGCTATCATATTCATCCAACTCCTAGCACATAAAACAATTGATCAAAAGATAACCTAGAAAAAGTTAGAAGTTGTTGTTAGAAGGACAATGGATGGATGAATGTTACTAAATCTTAATTATCAAACAATTCAAACCTGTAAGCAAAGGAAATCGGTCCCAAGGCTCTTGAGAACTGTCAGGATTGCCTGTGAACGAGCTTTCCACCTGACACGCACATAAGATATGTTGATTCCGAAATTTGAGTAAAAGAAAGAAGTTTAAAACTTTGTCTCGACCGAAGCTTATTGAATCATGATCAACATGATTTCAAGTTACAATGCTTTTAAAGTAAATTTTTACATTAGATGCTCTTCGAAGAGAAAACAAGAAAAATTGACTTAAACAACTATGTATCTTGCAATTGACACTAGCTTAGATAATTACTGAAATCCAATAGAAGTCATATGCCCCTGGCTCCAAGTCTCGAAGCGTTTTCTGGATAGTCTTGAAGGCAGAGGCAAATCAAGGTTTAAGCGAATGGGTTCAACCTTTAAAGTTTATAGCGTTGAACTCATTGTATTGTTAAAATTATGAGTTCAAATCCACTACTTATTGCAATTTAGTGAGTTTTTATGCATAAATTTATTCTCCACATAAAGTACTAGATTCAAATAAACTCGGTGCAACAACGTTGCATCTGCCTCTGCTTGAAGGCCAAGAATATAATAATTTAATGCAACATAGAAAATCATTTTGGAGTATCAGCTACTTCCATATTCACTATAAACAAGTCAATTTGGGTCCACTCAAACATGTCATCAATAACATTGCAGTTTCTAAGGGTGAAGAGAAACAACATCCAATAGCCTGTGAATAGAAATTGCAGAAAACGAAAACTTGGATATAGATGACATACTTCAGAGAAGGCGCTGGGGAGTGTGGAAACAGAGCACTCTTTACATATGCCTACAATCAAAATATCTCAAAAGCATGAAACATTGGGAAATGGAATCCATACAAGCCAACAGGTTAAATGATTTTAATCTGTAAGAACAACTAAAATTAACTAGCATTTCAGTATACAACTGTCGAGGTATGAGATAACATCACTTGAATTTTGCATTATAGTTTGAAAAGACAAATCAAAGCACATAACATCAATTGTGTCCATCAATAAAAGTTTTCCCTGCCAGATATGTATGCTCTACACTTTGGTTCAACCACAGGCAAAAGAGGAAGAGGCCTCATATTCTTTTTCTGAAAAAAGAAGGCCTTAAATTCTGTTTGTTTGGATCAGATTTCTCTCTTGTTCGTTTTTCCAAGTTGTGCTACCTTCACAAAGTTCGGAAGAATAACTCACAAGACTAATTTTTTTGATGAATAAATACTCTGTTCACTTGGTTTTCAACATCAAGATAAGCATTTTACAAGTGCATTAGTTATAAGGATGCTAAATAATTTAATAAAGCAGCACTTGACTTCCATGACTGAAATATTACTTGCATGTATTTTATAAAAAGAATAAAAGTAAAATGAATTGCTTCTAGTAATTACCTGAGCCAAAATGTTATAGGATACAAAACTGAACTTAAAACCTGCAACAAAAGACAAACAGTACAACACCAAATCAGATGTATATACAAAAGCATACAAAAACGAAAAAGAATGTTAAAGTAATTTACTTACCATCTGATTTACTTACTGAAGTAATTTCACTCGTTTCAACAGGAATAAATTTTGGAGACAAAGGTCCAGGTGCTGTGCTCATTTTGGTAAAAGAAATTGTTCTGCAGATAGCAGAAACAAAGAAAAGAAAACAAAAATGAAGTCTTGAATCTAACTTAAAAGGAGATAATACATAAGAACCCACTATATTGGTTCCTCTTACAACTTACACACCGAAACTATGGATTGTTTCTATTACCCCATGAACTTCCTTTTCCTGCAACCATTACCATCCTGGAGTGCCCAGTGACATAAAAGTGGTGTCAACTCCTGTGCTGAGCGTGGGAACAAAAAAAGGAGAAAAGCAGCTTATATGTGGCTTTTTCCTCCAACAACTAGTTCCCACATGGTTCTATACAATGATATTGGTTCTAGCTGTGTATTATTTTCTTCTTCTTTGTTTCTCACCTTTTTTTGGGGTTTAAAATGCTGGTCTGACCGAAAAGAAATAAACTTAATACAGCCCTAAGCAGAAAAAATAGATTCCCAAAATTCCATGAGCTAAACAGAATAAGTTCTTTAATTTAAAACAAAAAACTGTGTGTTTAACATTTAAACTGTAGTTACACTGGAAAAAATGAAATTCCATCAAGCTTGTTATAGATCTGGCAGGAAAAATATAGGTTCAAAATAGTGCCTGAGTGTAAACAGAAAAGTTATTTAATTTGAAATAAAATGTCACGTGTTTAAATTTTAGAACTTCAGCAATGCTGAGAAGAATAGAGCATTTTACATACCTGGCCGGAAAAAAAAAGTGGTTTTAAAAATGCAGAAGTTTAAAAAGAAAAATATTTAGTTTTTAAAAAATGCCATGTGCTTAAAAAATCAACATGGCTTGTGTGATTATCGCTTCCCACCAGATTCATATTCAGAGTGGTAATAGATATGAAAAAGGGAAGATCAGACAAGTACTAAAAGTATAAAAACCCTTATAGTTTTAGGTGTGTAGCTTGCAAAAGGAGCCAAGTTTAGAGGATTTAAAATGTCAAATACTTTTGAGAAATGCAATATGATTTTTATTTTTTGGTTAGTAAGAAATGCTACGTGATGATTGGTTCTCAGGCCATCGCCAAGAGGGACACTGTCCGATATCTTGGGTCTGTGATTCAGGGGGACGGAGAGATTGACGGGGACGTCACCCATTGTATAGGAGCGGGGTGGTCAAAGTGGAGGCTTGCATCAGGGGTCATGTGTGACAAGAAAATTCCACACAAACTCAAGGGGAAATTCTATAGAGCCGTGATTAGACCTGCGATGTTGTATGGGGCGGAGTGCTGGCCCGTGAAGAACTCTCATGTTCAGAGAATGAAGGTTGCGGAGATGAGGATGCTTAGGTGGATGTGCGGGCACACCAGGCTAGATAAGATTAAGAATGAAGTTATTCGAGAGAAGGTAGGGGTGGCCACGATGGATGAGAAGATGCGAGAAGCGAGGCTGAGGTGGTTCGGGCATGTACGGAGGAGGGGTCCCGATGCCCCGGTGAGGAGCTGCGAGCGGCTGGAGATTATTGGCGGTCGGCGAGGCAGAGGGAGGCCTAAGAAACATTGGGGAGAGGTGATTAGGCAGGACATGACTAGGATGCAGGTTTCCGAGGACATGACCCGTGATAGGAGAGTCTGGAGGTCTAGAACCAGGGTTGTAGGTTAGGGGCTCCTAGAGTTCTTCGTACGCCTCATCCGGGGTTGGGTGTGGGTCAGCAGGGTTACCCATAGATGATTTGTGTTTTAGCTTATGTCCCCCCTATGGTTGTTAGTTATGGTAGTTACTGTATGATATTATTGCATGCGATTGTATTTATGTTTCTTATGTTTAAATAATTATTTACGCTATTTCTGAGGGAGTTACTAATGCTCTATTGTTTTTGTTTTTGTCTTTGTTTTTGTTTTACTGTTGTTTTTCCTTTTATCCTATGCGCCGAGGGTCGATTGGAAACAGCCTCTCTGCCTTTCGGGTAAGGTAAGGCTCGTCTACATATTACCCTCCCCAGACCCCACCTGGTGGGAGTATACTGGGTAGTTGTTGTTGTTGTTGTTGTTGCTCCATAACAATATGAACTTGTTTTTAGAACTTGCCCTACCATTTGTTTCTTTCTATCATGGTGCCAACGGGTGGATAGGATTAAATTTGCACGTCTCAAAATAGATTGAGCCAATATATGGGTCTTACGCAACTCGCCCAAAGTTTAGAAGTGCCAAAATGGATTGTGTCAATTTGGATTAAAAATTACATGATAACCCGCCCAACTCATACCTATTGAAAAAGTGTGTGAAGATC
The DNA here is from genome assembly GCA_034376525.1 of Nicotiana benthamiana. Classification (NCBI taxonomy): domain Eukaryota; kingdom Viridiplantae; phylum Streptophyta; class Magnoliopsida; order Solanales; family Solanaceae; genus Nicotiana; species Nicotiana benthamiana. Next base: position 109,520,309 of record CM067332.1, on the reverse strand, counting down.
CAGGTAGAGAAATATGCACAAAGTTTTCTTACGGATCAATTTGGGGTACAATTTGGCCGGTTTAGAATGAGCTACACCTAAATTGACCTGTCAATGAATATAGTCTGCAACCAACACTGTTACTTTCTATCTCGTCGATAATAATTAAGAGTACTAAAGGAACAAATATAAATTATGTTTTCCTTTTCTTATTCTTTTAATTTCCCTCCTTAGCAAATAAAATGGGCATTTTATCCCCGTCAACACAAGCAAGGAATCTACTTTTGAAAGCATAAGCAAAATTATTGATGTAGCCGAAACAAAATATCATCTTGAATTGTTAGCCCACATAGCTTTTGTTCAGTGTGCCAAATCATCAATCAGGTGACACCCAATAATGTAATCCAATCATTTGTATATATTTATCTTGAACTTCAATCAAACTTCATATGAAAGAACAAGGAAGTGAGATGTGAAAAGCTTCAGGGGTGACGCTAAGCACTTATAGTTTAGGAAGCTAACTTGCAAAAGGAGCACAGTTTAGGGGGATTCAAAATGGTAAAATACTATTGAGAAATGCAATAAGATTTTTTTTATTTTATTTTTTGTTAGTAAGAAATGCACTAAAATATATGATTTTTGCTCCATAACAATATGAACCTGCTATGTTATTTTTAGAACTCGCCCTACCATTTGTTTCTTTCTATCAAGGTGTCAGCGGGTGGGTAGGACTAAATTTGCGCGTGTCAAAAAAGATTTAGTGGATATATGGGTCTTACGCAACTCATCCAAAGTTTAGTAGAGCCAAAATAGATTATGTCAATTTAGTAGTGCCATTATAGATTATGTCAATGTGGATTAATATGCATCATAAATCAACCCGCCTAAAACATACCCATTGAAAAGTGTGTGAAAATGCAGGTAGAGAAATATACACAAAGTTCTCTTATGGATTAATTTGGGCTACAATTTGGCCGGTTTAAAATGAGCTTCACCTAAATTGACCTATCATCGAATATAGTCTGAAACCAACGCTATTACTTTCTATCTCGTGGATAATCACTAAGAGTACTAAAGGAAGAGATATAATTTTTGTTTTCCTTTTCTTATTCGCTTCGTTTCCCTCCTTAGCAAATAAAATGGACACTTCATCCCCATCAGCAATCTGCTTTTGAAAGCATAAGCAAATTATCGATGTAGCCGAAACAAAATTAGCCCACAGTTTTGTTCAGTGTGGCAAACCATCAAACAGGTGACACGCAATAATATATTCAATCATTTGGGCTACGTAAGAACAAGGAAGAAAGATGTGTAAAATTCAGGGGTGACAGATATAACATACCTGTGAGATGGAGAAGATAATGGAAAACGAGGAAGCAAGAAGATTGAGCTTTTCAACATTGGTTTTGTTTTGAAGAGTTTAAGATTTTTAGGAGCCGTTATGGTTTCTTATTTTTCAGTTTAGGTTTCAATGAAGCCCAAATACCGATCCATATTTATCGGACTCCATATCCGGTTTTAAGTGTTTTGGGCTTTTGGGTTCAGAATTTCATATTGGGCTTTTTGCCGCGGCCCAATAATATTTACACAAATGTTCCATTTTGTCGATTGTTTAAATTTTTAGTAGTGCAAAATATAGCCCTTGGTATAACCTTTTTGGACAATATTAGACTCCGATCAAATGTTTGCTCATATAATTTTTTGTTTATACATAAATTATATATATATATTATAAACTCAAGAGTTGGTCTGATGAGGGAGAGGTTCGAATTGTCATGCCAAACTCCAGTTTCTATAATTTACTTTTAAAAGGATCCTAACATCCATTTTGGAAATTGAATAAACATAAGCGGAACCTCCAGGCTATCCAATGCAAACATCATTTGGGTTCCACTCTTTAACTTTGGGCCTGCTTGGTTGGTATAACTTCAATTTTCTTTCTGGTAAAAATAATACGGACTAACCAGTTTTTGAACTAATCATTTAAAAATAGTGAGTGTTTGTCAAGTCATTAAAAATAACTATAACTTTGCTGCAACAAGACCGGTCCAGCATAATATACTGAAATTCGGTGCATATGTGTATAAATTTCCAACATATTATGCTGGAGATTCGAGCACATGTATATGAACTTCCAGGTTATTATACTGGATCGGTATACTTTGATGGAATTCTAGTATATTATGCGAAAGTTCTATTATACTTATGCTGGAACTCCAATATATTATGTTGGAGTTCCAGTATACTTATGCTGGAACTCCAATATAACATTCTGGAGTATTTGATTTGAATAGTGTTTTCGTTTAGATTTATTTCATATGAAAAGTGGCTAAATTTTGATTACTTTTGAAAATGTGGCTATTTTTGAATGTCCACTTATAAATCTGGCTATTTTTGAATTTCTTTCTGATTGGTTTTTTAATAAGAAAATTAAATTTTAGAGGTAATAAACAGATGAACTTCAAAAGAATTGGTTGTTGAATCAAATTTTCTTTAAAAAGCACATCATAAATGATTCCAAACAAAACAGGTTCCGAAAACGCTTCTTTATTTCTCCTATTTGAATTTACTTAACTTTCTTGTTTTCCTTTTTATGCAGACCTAATTATAACCTAACTATCCTTAGTCTGTTATGAAATAATATAAGAACAAGAACAATAATACAAGAACAAGAACAATAGAGAGAAAAGTAGAGAGAGAAGTATTCTTATTGATACTTTGGGATGGTTTACAATGGAATAGAACCCCTTTATTTATAGGAAGGTGGTGATTTAGCCACCAAGTAGTAAACCCTAGAATCTCTCTAAATATAGACATTCACCTTAAATAGGATTCTATTTATAACAGTCCCCCTTGAATGTCTATTCAATAATGTGCCTCGTTAAAACCTGTGCCTCGTTAAAACCTTAACTAAATAAAACCCAATGGGAAAAAACTATAGAAAAGGAAAAAGAGTACACATGTTTGAATATGCGCCTATTGGTTGCCTCGTTAAAAACCTTGCAAGGAAAACCCATTGGGACAAAATCTTGTAAGGGAAAAAGAGTGCAACGCGCATTAGCTCCCCCTAAAAAGAGCATCAATTCATATCCTTGTGTATTTGCATTCCAATCTTGTGCACCATCTTCAAAATGATCTTTTGTAGAGATTTGATAAATAAATCAGCCATATTGATTGGAATAAATATTCCGCACCTTGAAATTATCATTCTTGATAGATATGAACATCTTCATATAATATCGTGGAATGACTCTTCAATATCTCCATAGAGGTATTCTCGATGCCATCATGCTTATAGTTATAGCAAGATACATATGTACATAAGTTGCACTTAGGATGTGGTACTTCAGGACCAAGAATTGTATATGCTTCAAGCAACTTCAATCATTAACGTTATACTTTCAAGTATTTGAACTACATGTCCAAAACTACATGTCTTTCATATGGAATCAATTCTGCTTGAATTGTATCTCTTCCATTTAGCCAATATTTTTGTTTGTATTCGACAAACATAAGATCATCATCGATATTTAGCGCTATCATAGATGTCGTCGACGAACATTTTATATCGGTTCCAGTAAATTTTCATAAAGACATAACATGGAGATCTTTTTATTCATATATTCAGGTACCTGAATCTCTCATGAGATTTATGAAGTGTTATGTCATGTGATCTCCTAGATCACTTGCCTCCCCATTATGACCACTTTGATCATTTGCTCATCTTCTTTATTAAGAAGTTATTTTGAAATCGATTTGTCCATACGCTTTAAGCGTATCAAAGACTTTGTCCTTCTGGGACTTAATATGAGCATTTGCAGTGAGAATATAGTTACTTTCTTTGGGTCAGCAAATGCGTATAGTATGCTTTGCAATATGTTGCAATTGAATTATTCTTTTGTGAACTTCAGGTTCATATTATGATATTCGATGATCTATATGTACAAATGATAATTCATCCCATGTAACCTTTTCTCAAGTGTTTATCATGTCTCCCCCTCATGTTAGAAAAGCTAACTTGTTTCCTCAACTTTGAGAGTCCATCTTTGTGCATTATGGTGTTAATGAAAATATACACCGCACATCAATAATAATAAGATAAAATTATTTGGTTCCTGACCCTGAACCACTTGTGAAGGGAGAATATAATATACTCTCGTATACAACGTATATCAAACTGATATATATAACTTTGTTCTCATAAGAAACAGTTTAGCTATTAAGTGGAGGCACTCAATAATTATCTTGCTAAACCAACTATGATATAAACCAACTTATCAAGATGAACTATCTTGAATAGAAAATCTGGAAATTATGCTCGAAGTTATATTACTGAGCAATTTACCTCGCAAGCACCGGCCAGGCTGCGGGTTAATAACAATCGCACATGTAACCATATCATAGATGCATCATATGTGGTATACATGGCAGGTGAATGGGCCCATATTCACCTTTGATATTTCCAGAATTTATGGGATTCAACCCGAACTCTTTAGTTGGTCAATTAATTAATGAGAACAAGTAATACAAGAGAATTCATAAAGAACTTTCTAGTTCTTTAATATTTACCCATGTGAATTCTCTATTACTGCACATCATACTTAAAATGATATGGCTAACCCGAGTGCCAACTGAATAAATTATCAATATTGATAAACTTCAAATTTACACCATGACATGTGCAATTATCAATAAACTTCAAGTTTATTATGATATGGGTTTTTATATCAATAAACGTCCACTTTATTGTGGTATTCTTGTGTAGTACAAACTGGAGAATAAAGCGGGTAGTTTTTCACATACAGATTATCCCGCTACAAGTTGTAGTAATAGAAGATATCAAATCTTTCCTTTATTTATAGTCTCAATATAATCAATCGCTTTCGCATATACTTTGGAAACTGAATAAGTTTCTTTGAGACTTACTGCAACACAATACCTTATTGGTAATCAATTGTGTTTCTCCAACATAGTAATAATTGGCTCTTCTAGAGCTCTCAATTAATTTTGTACTACCACAAATTCATCAACATCCATGTGGTGAATATCTCTTTTAAAGAGAAAGTTATACCATTTTGGTCATGTCAAAATTATATGCAAGATATGTTTCTTGCATTATTATTGTCCTTTGATAATCACATTGACAAATTATTTTGGCGTACAATAGGTACGTGACCAATGACTATTCATGCCATAACAATGACATTATTTTCATATATCATCTCAAACCTCCTTCTAGGTTGAGTGTGGTATATTCAATACCAATTTCATGTTCATATTCTTCCAATAATGAATATGTATTCGTGAATCAGATGTTGCCACATTCACTGCGGGGATATGTGATTTTGTTATCCTTTTCAAATCTGTAAATGCGTCTGGCATTCGATTTGCTATTCTTTGCAAATGGATAATATTTTGCACCTCTTTTTCACAAATAGAGGTATGTGGATCAAGATGAGATAATGATGCATTTTCCACAAAATTTCCCGTTTGGTTTCACCAACTTCTCCCCCTAATTTTGGAAAAAGTGTCTCATCGAATTGACAGTCTGCAAATCGTGCAGTGAACAAATCCCCTATCAATGTTTCGAGGTAGCGAATAATGGAGGGCGATTCAAACTCAACATATATTCCTAACGTTCTTTGCAGACCCATTTTGGTGCAATATGGCGGTGCTACAGGCACATATACTGCACATCCAAAAATTCTTAAGTGGGAAATATTAGGTTCATGACCCAAAACTCATTGCAACGGGGAATATTTGTGATAATTCGTCGTTCTAAGACGAACTAGCATTGCTGCATGCAAAATGGCGTGACCCCAAACCGAAGTGGGCAGCCTCGTTTTCATGAGTAAATGAGGAATTCAAGATTATTCTCATCTATTGTCTCAATATGATATCCATTTTGAATGATATCTTTAAAACTCAACAAGTTCCTTTTAGACTTGGAGGAGAACATTGCATTCTCTAATATGTTGTTCCTTTAGGCAGAGTTATAGTTGCTCTTCCGGAGCCTTTAATCAATTTACTACTACCAGAAATTGTAGTAACATCTGCCTTACACATACTTAAATGAGAGTAATATTTCTTCTCTTTGAATATCGTATGCGTGGTACATGAATCGATTAATCAAAAGAGATATACGAACATGAGAATAAACAAATTTAATCCGTTGCTTCATAATTAAACAATATTTTCAAAATCTGCTGAGGTTAGTCGATTAACTTAGTTAATAGTCGACTAACTTGGGAAGCAGTCATTAGGTTAGTCGACTATCTAAATCAGATAGTCGACTATCTTGCCTTGCGGAAAAGCCCAGTTTTAATGCGAAATATTAGTTAGTCGACTAAGTAAATTGATAGTCGACTAACTTAGTAAACAGTCATCAGGTTAGTCGACTATCTAAATCAGATAGTCGACTATCTTGCCTTGCGGAAAAATCCAGTTTTAACGCGAAATATTAGATAATCGACTAACTGTTAGGTTAGTCGATTAACTCTACTGGAAAATAAAAATATCTTTGAAATTTAAGCATATTGAAACATTCTAAAGAACTAGTACTAACGTTATATCATAAACTAATTAATACGAGCTGATACTAATGACTATTAGTTTATTCACTAACTAATACAAATAAGTAAAATAAAATCAAACAATTCCATCTTCCTTCATCACAGATCCATCACCAATTAAGTGGTCTATTTTCCCCTCAGGGTGCTCAAAGAAGTCTGCCACATCCAAGTGGGTGATGTCAAAATTGTCGTCAGAGACAGAATTGGTTTCAGGGCATTTACCTTTTAGAGATGCTTGATAAAGCTCAACCAAATGTCTTGGTACACTGCAAATTTTCGCCCAGTGCCCTTTTCCACCGCAACGACAATATATAGTTTATGAACTATTTGCTTTTGGATTCTCATCGCATCGTGCTTGTGGCAGAGTGACCAACTTCAGGTTGTCATATCTCTCCTTTAAGCCATTCCACAAGATAGGTGGATCTTTGACTGTGATATATTCAATTTTCAAACCTTCATCAAGGTGATGGCGCAAGAAAATCAAGGCCTTAGCACAGTTTCAAACCTTTATCAAGGTGATGGCGCAAGAAAATCAAGGCCTTAGCACAGTTTCAAACCTTCATCAAGGTGATGGCACAAGAAAATCAAGGCCTTAGTATAGTCTTGGGGGGATGCATTATTTCTGTCTTTAATGGCGTCTCCAAGACCCATTGCATCCAAATGGATTTCAGCATCCAACACCCATGTCATATAGTTCTTGCTCGAAATTTCAAGGGCAACGAACTTTCTTTTCATAATGTCAGACATAAAACAAAATTACATCAAGAGCGTGTCCATACTTACGGGCTTTATTACAATTATCACATTCACTTCAGGGAATGGATCATAATCATCTGTATGTGCTATATACAATCTCATGTCAAATATTACTTTCATAAAGTGAAAGATTATTTTGAGAATCTTTATTATTCTCATTATCACAATGATGACGATTATAATTCCGTCTATTGCCACGTCCACATCCATTGATAACTTCACGGTAATAATTTTGTCTTCTTTCAGACTTATCACATACTGCTATCACATTCTCTAAAGGGAATGAGAATGAAGCAAATTCAATGGGACGGATTTTCAATTCTTTGCCCACAATCATACATGAATTTAATCATGGCAAGACATAGAACTTTTACCACTTCACGTGGTTATAATTTCTTACAAACTCCATTAGAGTTATAATCAAACGTTGTTGTCTATGTTTGTATATGAAATCAAATCGTAGAATTTCAAGAATTTGAAAGGGAAAAGTAAATTACTTACCTTTAAGGTATACCAATAAATGTTGTGATACCAAATATACCTCTTGAGTTTCCATCCCGTTGCATTACTTTATGATGATACCATCTCTTCTATTTTTCCGTATAGAAATTCTCATATGGAGCAGTAGCAATCGTTATTACACTCTTTTGCTTGGAAATTCACCTTCAAAAAGAAAACAAAAGTAAACAACGAGAAAGAAAAAAAATTGAAGAATTTCAGAAACCAAAATATCACAAATCTCGTTTCACTCGAATAGAAAAACCCAAACGACGGAACACGAACTAGAGTGGGTGAATCTGATCAATTGGTTAGAGACTCGTGCTGATAACGTGTTATGAAATAATATAAGAACAAGAACAATAATACAAGAACAAGAACAATAGAGAGAAAAGTAGAGAGAGGAGTATTCTTATTGATACTTTGGGATGGTTTACAATGGAATAGAACCCCTTTATTTATAGAGAGGTGGTGATTTAGCCACCAAATAGTAAACCCTAGAATCTCTCTAAATATAAACATTCACCTTAAATAGAATTCTATTTATAACATAGTTAAAGATCTCGAATGCAAGCTTTGTGTATATAGAAACAGAAGGGAGAGCCTTTATTCTTTAATAAGTCTTTCAGTACAGCCGGATCCGTGCGATTTAAATGCAGAATGTTTAAAGAATATATTAATGTCTGGCAGGCAGTTAGGCGAGCACCTTTACAAGGAATATTAATCAATTTATTCAATCTTATCAAATTTTCCGAATAACCATATCTTATCATATGGTATATACTAGGAAAAAGATTAAGATGACACTTGGAATAATTACTTTTTGTTATAAATTGCATCATATAATCATGTATATATGAAAGTTATAACTGAAAAGGAATAACTTTTAATTTAGAAATTATACTATATTTATAGCGTTTTCTCCTCTTTCCTTCAGCCAAAAAGAAACAAAAAAACAAATTAGTAAGTAAACAAAATAGGTGAGAATAAAATTGAATAAATATCTTTTCCAGAAATATAAGTTCTACTTATCCACTACTACTACTTGATAATGGGCCAATAAATCGAAACTATGTATGGCGTCTCATCTAGATTTAACTATAGTGAATGGATGTTTTAGTTTATATTATGTTAGTAACGTAGACGAAACTATGACCAAAATTATTAGCATTTCTCAGTGTAGTTTACTTGACAGGAAGATATCCCTATTAGTATACATGTTAAGACTTCTAGCTACTACATCCATCATATGATGCCCACAAGTGTCTTATGCCAATGCAAACATAATACTCACTACTCCCTTCATTATATTTTGTTATGTTGCCCCTAAGATTACACGTCTAAGATACAAATAGTAAATCGAGATATCCCTTCTATGATAAATTTGAATATTCTATCTATTTTTATGTTATTAGTAGGTCTAGTCTTTCTGACAATAATAATGGCTTCTTTATTTCTATATGTTCAAAAAAATAAAATTATTTACATCTACCTGGGATGCAGAACCTTTGCTTACATATTGAATCCTAATAAATCTAACAAGTAAAACCCACTTATATACCCTTGTTATTAATTATACACCACTTATACGCTAGAGGGGGTGAATAGTATATTGATTGATTAAAATTTTCTACCATAATTTTATGTTTTCCTAATAATCTGGTCCTTAAACAGTTCTTGTAATTCTTGCAACTAATAAATGCAAAAAGAAAACATAAATTTTACGTGAAAAATCTCCTTTCTGGATAGTAACTTTGGGATTTTCCTTACAAAATTTTACTAACAACAACGAGCAGTTTCAATTACAAAACACTTGTATAACCTAAGAGTCTAAGTCTAGTCATTCAACACCCAACAATCAAGAACGATGTCTCAGATGTGTTTGTCGGTGCATAACCTCTGCAAAAATAAAGTCGTACTATATATATGAATGCATAATAGACAGCTATAAATAGAAGAATGTTCACCAAGTTGCATCAAATCTCCTAACCCTAATAAATAAAAGAAGTAAAAAGATTTTTCTTCGATCATCCAAAAACGTAAAATATACTTTCACAAGTACTTCCTTAAATCATGGCCTAAACTCAACGCATAAAGCTCTACCGAAAATTTTTGGTATTATCTGTGACTGCCAAGTCAGTATAGTATAAATAGATCTTTGTCGGGCACAGAAGTAAATCCCATTCTTGTTTGGAATCTGAGTTGTATAAGAACTACCAGTAGACCTAAGGTCTGAGATTCAGCAGGTGACATGTTTGTTGATCATCAAAACTAGATTTCTAATAAATTTCTCCCTTTTAATGATGAGAAACTAATGACACGAAATACCCTTTCAGCAGATCAAAATTTGTAATTCATTTGCATTCACTTTGATGCACACATTTCCTTTTTGGCATCATTAAAAAGATAAAAATAAGGTTAATTGTCAGTTAATAGTTGGCCTTGTTCGGGTCCTTTTGAATTACTTTATTTCGTTCAACTTGCTGGTGTATATTTATTTTAACTTGTTTTCAAGGGACTCTTGAATATGATCTCATCTTTTCCTTTAAATGGTTCTTCCTTTAGTTTCTCATTTTCAAATTTGAATGCTTCAATTTCAGATTTTAAAATAAAATCTTGTTTCTTAAGATCTTGTTTTTCTTTTTTTAGTTCAAATGTGTTGAACTCAAGATTATGGCGTTCAAACTTAACGGTTGAAAAATCATTGAATAATTCTTCTTTGTTAGAACTCAATCTTTCAATATGATTAATTAAAGAGAGTACCATGACAGATAGTCATTTGTTAGGAAAATACGAAGATTGCTGTTACGACCCCAGTTTTTCACTTTCCGGTATTGTGATGGCACCTAATATCTATGACTAGGTAAGCCTAACATATAATAATAACTTAGCAGAACTAATCAAACAGAAATATTTAAGCAAGACTGATAAACTCATATAAACTCCCAAACTCATATATACAAAAAAGAATCACAATCGAGATATCACCTCGTATTCACATTTCTCTATTTCAATCACAATCTTTCCTTATATTACGGCAGGAGCCTTACATTTATTATTAAAAATTATTTTTACTGAAATAGCTACCCGCATTTTAGCCCACTTTATCATACCGCGTGGCTTCAAGTAGTTCCCCTACTAGAAACACGTATATCAAGCCCACCTTATCCCGCCACATGCGTATCAATCCCAAGCCTTATACCACTGCATGTGTATCAATATCACAACATAATCAAAACTCGCACCACAAGTGCCCATATGCCATAACTTGTTGAAGAATAAAAAATAACAGCATTTATACAACAAATATCTCATGGCTTAACCATAATGTGTACAAGAATCTAAACAATAACAATCTAAAAGTGGATAGCTCAACAAGAAAGATATCTCAATAATTGACAAATTTGCCTCAATGTGATAACGGCTTTCTCAACTTCAATATCAATAACTCAACAATAATTAACAACTTCAAGTACAAGTTATTCAACAATTTAAATATGTAACAAAATACAAGGAAGACAATAACTTTAACTAAAGCATATAAGAGAAAATTAGCAAGTAAGACGTGAAACAAGTGTTAACAATATCAAATAAAGCATGTAAGGGTAGATTAGCACATGAAACAGTGGATTAACAATGAAAGATATAACATGTTAAGACAATTTAATTAAAATCATGATAAGAGTCTAAATAGCATAAATCGGTAAAATACGAAACATAACCCATGTACCCACTTGTCACATTACGTACACGACTTTCAAATCACAATCAGCACAAACAAACCAATTCCTAAGGAGTAGTTCTCCTATATAAAGTTACGCAAGATACTTACCTCAATTAGGCCAACTCAACCTTCAAAAATAACTTTTCCCCTAAAGTTTACCTCCACGCGACTCAAATCTAACCAAAATTGACTTAATATCATCAAACAATACGAGGGGAAAAAATTACAATAAATAAATTTATGATCTTTACACTTATCCCAAAAAAGACAACAAAAGTCAACACGGGGCTCACCCAGTCAAAACCCGGGTCCAAGGGTAAATCCCAACTACCCATGACCTCACGAATCCATATATGTGATTAATTTCAAAATTCGAGTTCAAATCGACCTTTAAAACTCAAATTCTTTTTTTTCAAAAACTTGTCGAAGTTTTCCAATTTTTACTCTTTGATTCACATAAATTTAATATTAAATTAAGATATACATTAATAAAATATAGTATAAAATTGATTAGAATCACTTACGCAAAGTTTGTAGATGAAAATCCTCTTTTCAAATTTCCTCCTACCAAGTTGAGGGTTCTAAACTGAGAGAATATATTAAAAAATTTGACTCCCAGCCCTTTTGATCAGTTGAAGAAGTCGCAATTGAGACATGGGTTTGCAATTGCGAACCCTTAAAATTGTAAAGGAATCCTCGCAAATGCGACAATTGACAGCCTAAGATGAGGTCAAATGCGATATTGGCTTCGTATCTGCGAAGCCTGCCCTCCTCACAAGTGTGATTTTTTATCGCAAATGCGAAATACCTAATGTAACGACCCCGCCGGTCGTTTCATGTGTTACTTCTCCATTTTTCCTATTTCTGCTTCTTATTGTCTTGTTCAGCTGTATTATATAATACCGGGTCGGTTGGCTTGGGTTCGAAGAGATTTGAGTAAGGTTTGAGACACTTAGTCTCTTTTGAGTAAGCTTAAGTTGGAAAAGTCAACCGGATATTGACTTGTGTAAAAAAGAATTGAATGTCAATTCGGATGGTTCGGATAGCTTCAGGAAATGATTAAGTACTTAGGAGTGTGATCGGAATGTCTTTTGGAGGTCCGTAATAGTTTTAGGCTTGGATTGGCGAAATTGAAATTTTGATCTTTTCCGGTTGGTAGGTGAGATTTTGATATAGGGATCGGAATGGAATTCCAGGAGTTGAAGTAGGTCCGTTGTGTCATTTGGGATATATGTGCAATATTTTAGGTCATTCGAATGTAGTTTGTTAGACTTTTTGATCAAAAGCGGAATTCAGAAGATTTTTGGAACCTTAGGCTTGAATCCGACGTGATTTTATTGATTCGATATTGTTTGAGGTGTTTTGAAGATTTGTATAAGTTTGGATAATGGTTTGTGACTTGTTTATGCTTTTGGTTGAGGTCCGGGGGCTTCTGGGTGATTTTTGATGGTTGATGGAAGGTTTTGGAGTTGAGTTTGGTAGCTGAAGTTTTATGGTTGATGTGGGAGTTTTGGAATTGAGTTTGGCAGCTGATTTTATGGTTGGTGTCATAACCGCATCTGCAGTTGGGAGGCCGCAGGTATGACTCCTGAAGATGCGGAAGCAAGCCGCAGAAGCGGCCAAGAGGGAATTAGTTGGAACCGCAGAAAAGGCTAAGGGAGCGCACCTGCAATAGCACAGGTGCTGGCATTGCATTGCACATGCGGAAATGGGCTTATAAGTGAAAATCGTAGATGCGGTGCGTTGAACCGCAGGAGTGGGTAATGACCGCAGGTGCGGAATCCCTGGGCCAGAAGGTATATATTTCGCCCTTCACCATTTTTGACCATTTTTCTCAATATTTCACTCGGGGTGAGCTTTTGGGAGTAATTTCAAGAGAGATTTTCAGCTGGATTCATTGAGGTATGGTCCTTGGTTCTTAAGCTCATTATTGTGGTGATTTTTATCGTTATTAGCATGAAATTTAATGGAAAATCAGTGGTAAAATGGGAGTTAGGGCTTGGTTAATTGGAGAGCTTTGAGGGGTGATTTGATGGACCATTTGATGCCCAATTTTGGTACTTTTGGTATGAATGAACTCGTGGCGGAATAAAGATTCTATTAATGTAAACTTTGTTGAATTCCGTGACATGAGCCCAAGGGTCAGGTTTAGTCAAATTTGGATTTTGTGTTTTAATTTGATTGTTTTCGAGTGGGCTTGTTCCGTAGCATATTTTGATAGTTATGAACTGGTTTTGGTTAGGTTCGAGGCATTCGGAGGCCGATTCGAGAGGAAAAGGTATTGCAGGCTAGAGTTTTGGCTTGGCTTGAGGTAAGTAACGTTTCCAACCTTTGTTCTGCGGTTATAAAACCCCAAACAATGTGTTCTATAACTATTATGAAGGTGATGTTATGTCAAGTGACGGGCATGCGGTCGTGAACCATGAGAAATACGGCTTTGATCATTCCATGGCACCCGCTAGCTATTCTTTTATGTTGATATATGTGTCGTAATCATATGATCAAGTTTATAAGCTGCAAATCATGTTAATTTATCATATTAAGGCTTCACGCCAACGCAGTTGAGACCCGATAGGTCCTTTCTTGCTATCATGTCATTAGATTCATGTATATTTTGTACTCACTCTGTTCATGCATATTATATCATGTCTCAGTCTCGATTAATGCTAGTTGACATATCATTTCAATGTTCGAGTTTGTATGATGACATCTTATCCCTTGTGTGTGAGACTGGAGAGTATTGACTAACTGAGGCCGGGAGCAGAATATTGATTAATAGTATGGGATCGGGCCACGCGCCGTAGAAATGATATTGGTCATGCCTTTTCTGGCATTGATATAGTGGTTGGGCTCAGAGAATCCCCTACGGAGTCTTTATACCCCTAGTGAGCGTAGTAGATGATTATATTGAGGGATGGATTTTCCCTGGGCATGGATCTTGTCCGAAGTACTATACCGGGAGATGGATCTTCTCTGAAAGGCTGGATCGACCTGTGTCCTCGGTAATTAATGACTTTGGTCAGTGATATATATTTTGGGATGGACCTTTCCTGGGCTGGATGGCCATATAGAGTGCCGAGTGGTTGAATACTTGTGAGTGATGGTTGTGGAACATTGATCATGCTAGTGTGCGTTGGCACATATATGAAATCTTTGAGTTTTGAACTCTTTTTACTGATCAGTTGCATCTTTTACTGTTGGGTTTTACTTGAACTGTAAGCATGTCTATATTTATATTCTGTTAATTGCTCTTTGCATGTTGAGGTTTTGTCTGTCACTGCCTGTCAGTCCATAGGTTAGATTTGTTACTTACTGAGTTGGTGTACTCACGTTTTTCCGTGCACCTTGTGTGCAAATCCAGGTGTATCCGGTCACGGTAGCGGTTGATGATATTCTTTGTGCAGACTTCCACCAGAGATTGCAAGGCGGTTGTTTGGCGACCGCAGTTCCGCCTTGTTCTCCCATATCTTCCTCTAACTTTACTTATTGGATGTATTCAGACTATTCTAGATTTGTATTTTAGATAGTTCTATTAGTTTGCTCATGACTAGTGACACCCGAGGTCGGGATTGTACTTCTTTCCGCTAGTTTGATACTTCTATATTTTATTCTTGGATTTCTATTTAAAATTGATGTTTCTCTAAGTAAATAAATTGGGTAAAAATGGAAAATTGGAATAGGTGGCTGGTCTAGTTCCATGATTGGTGCCATCGCGATCGGGGCAGATTTTGGGTCGTGACACCTAATTCCTAAGCTACTTTGCAATTGTGAGCGAGGTATCGCAATTGTGATACCTGACGCCCCCTTCTATGCTCGCAATTGCGAACTCTATGTTCACAAATGCGATACTAGAGGCATCAGCATACCATATTCCTGTTTTCAGTCCAAAACATTCTAAAATTCATCCGCGATCCTTGAGGCTCCAAACCAAACATCCGCACAAGTATAAAAATATCATACAAACTCGCTCGCGCGATTAATGTACAAAAATAACATCATTAAATAGAAATCGCACACCAAAATGCAAGAATTTCAAAGTAAATTTCAAGAACTTCTAGAATTACAACGAAGCATATGAATCATATCAAATCAAGTCCAATTTATATCAAATTTTATAGACAAGTTCTAAATAGCATAACGGACTCATTACAAGTCCCAAAACTAAATTACTAACCCAATAGCCAAAAGTCTACCTATGGTCAAACTTCTAAACCTCAAATTGCTAATTTTTGGCAAAACAACACAAATCAACCTACGGACTTCCGAATTCGATTCCGAGTATACACCCAAGTCCAAAATCACGATATGAAGCTATCGGAGCCATTAAAATACCATTACAAGCTCGTTTCCACAATCGGTCAAGATAAACAACTTCGGATTCAAAGCTATGAACCAAAGGGTCTAATTCAACCCAAAATCTTTGCGGAACAAAACCAATCAAATCGGTCAGATCGTTACAATTACCATCAAGGATATTTATCTCCGTGTTTCCAGCATCATAATCAATGTCACTCATGGCCATCATCGACATAGCATCTTTAGTGTTATCCTTTTCAGAATCAATGTTTATCCAGACCATTAGTGCCATATTTGAGTGAGTTTCTTCCTGCATTGCAAGCAGTCTTTTTCGGATTTCATTAGCAGTGTTGCATGTAGAAATCCTATATATCTCACCAAGACTAAGAACATTATATAGAATCAACTCAGCCTCAATATTGTTCTCCAACATCATCTTGTCATCAGCATTTAATTCATCTTTTACTTTGGCAACTTTCTTTTCTTTGTTATCAATCTTTGCTTGCATAAAAGGTCTCTGAGTCATAATCATCCATAGGACAAAGTCCTCAACTTGTAGAAAGGTTTCTATTCTATCTGTCGACCAACCAAAGTGTTGTTCAGTGAAGGGGTGGATTATTTATTAGATCTTCCTCTGGCCATGTTTGTCGGTCATCTTCTTCAGTCATAGCAAATAAGGACAATGGTTCATATTTATCTTCATCTTTATCTTGATTGTCATCATTGTCGTCTTCATATACGGCCAGGAATGCTTAATTCATGTCTTCCTCTATAGCCGTTATTTTAGTGACTTGATCTTTAATAATTAGAGCCATGATCACGATCCTCTTTTAGGTGTTTCTTCTGTTTCTTGACATTCTCCTTTTCCTATTCAAATTTTCACTATGGATAATCAATAACCATGTAGCCAAGCTTCCCACATTTATAGTAGTCATTGAAGTTTGTAGGTCTAAGGCCTTTGGGTTGCTAGGAGCCTCTCTTTTTCCAATTTTTTCGTATTTCTCAAAAGCCTCTTGAATAGTCTGGCCAGTAGACTTATATTAATTTATTCTTTTTCATCAGAACCAACGTCTTCATATGCCTTGAGTACTAGTCCTTTGTCCCTCATAGAGTCATCTTTCTTCAGCTCCATTTTCCACATCTCATATGTTCTCAAAATTCTAACTAGTTCATCTAGGGTGATTGTACTCAATTCATTTGCTTTTTGGAGTGCAGGACTTTGCTTTCCCATGAGGTAGGAAGAATTCTAAGAACTTTTCTCACCAATTCCTCAGAAGTAAATATCTTCCTTAGTGATCTCAACTCATTTGTGATGATTGAGAACAACAATCATATTGTAGATTAGTTCAAAGTATTTCATAGTGAACAACTTAGAGTTCCTCAAAAGCATCTCAATTATGTAAGGATGTTCCTTCATGTGTAGTTTGCAAGGTGTCCTAAATTTTCTTTGTATTAGTACATGCAGAAACTCGGTTGTACTCATCAGGACCCAAGCCACAAATAAGTATCTTTTTGGCTTGGAATTTTTATCCAATAGTTTGTGATCGATATCATTAAACTCACTGCTTTACTTGGGAACTTCTCTTCCTCCAACATCAAGATTTAAATGAATGTTTGGTCCGTCTAGAATATATTTTATAACTTATAATTTTCAGTAGTTAAGAAGGCCTCTCATATATTCAACCAGCTGAAGTACTTTCCATCGAACAAACGTAGACGTGTGGTGGACTAACCCTCATTCATCACATGTGATGCACTCATCTTGTGAATCTCTAAATGTGCTAGCCTTGTAATTAGGAGCCTGCTTTATTACCGGTCATTATAATTATGCCCTGCTTATACACTTGAGGGGGTTGAATATTATATCAACCGATTAGAATTTTACGTTTTCCTCATAACCTAGTTCTTACACTAGTTCTTGTAATTCCTGCAACTAAATGTGAAAAATAAAAAAAGACAAGAATTTTACATCGAAAACCTCCTTGCTCAAGAGAGTAAAAAATACGACCCAACTAAGGATTTTTTTTCACAAATTTCACTATCAGTAACAAGCAATTTTAGGTTATAAAACTCTTTTATAACCTAAGAGGCTAAATCTAGCCACTCAACAGTCAACAATCAAACTGATTGTAGCTACTTACTCCAAACTAATTTCTTAGTCTAGATAAAAAATTATCACTTGAGACCTCTTACAATTAGCTTCTAATACAAGCAGAGTAAGATTAAAACCCAATACACCTATTACAAGATCAAGACAAATGAACTAAACTTGAATCAATCTCTGGAATCATGTTCTTCAATTTGTCTTGCTCTTAGTTCTCGTAAAATTATCCTTCCATAAAGATGTTTCAGATGTGTGTGTAGATGCACAACTTCTATAAAAACTAGACTTGTAATATATATATATATATATATATATATATATATAAATAAAATAGACGGCTAAGAATTTAAGAGTGTTCACCAAGTTGCACCCAATCTCCTAATCCTAGCAAATAAAGGAAGTAAAAAGATTTTTCTTCAATCTTCCAAAAATGTAAATTTACTTCCTTAAAACTTAGCCTAAACTATGGGTGTTAAACGGTTCCACCGGTCCGGTCCGGGTCGATTTTTTTTCGACCTGTCCGGTTACCGGTCCGGGCCTGGCCGGTTACAAACAGTACCGGTTTTCACCGGGCTGGGTTGAGACAGGCTTAGATTGAACCGTACGGGTTACGGGTTGTAATGGTCCGGGCCGGGCCGGGTTTCGTTATTTTTTTTTTTTTAGAATTACGTATAAATATTAAGTTATATTAATACTTTGTAATAATTGAATGAACACAACAAAAGTTGGGAAAAAATTGCACTTATTGCAAGTGCTACTTTATTTCTTAAATTCAAATAAAGAAAAACTAAAATGTATCTTAAGTAGTAAAAAGTTTACATCTTTTGTAACAAGTAGTATACTAGTAGTAATCCGAATCATCAAATTCTTTGCATTGCCCTAGCAAGTTCATCGTAATCAATATGAACCGATTGACCTTCTTCTGGCGTGTTAAATTCGGATGGGTTTCCATGCGTTAATATATCTCCAAGTTCTTCGTCTTCTGGGCTATCAAGATCTTCCTTTCCTTGATTTCTTCGTTCCGATCTAATCCAATCTCTTAAACATACTAAAACTTCCAAAGCATTGCTTCCCAATGAGTGGCGTGTGTCTCCAAGTTGTTGTCTTGCTTGGCTAAATGCACTCTCGGATGCAACAGTGGGAATTGGCACATTCAGGATATCCCGAGCCATAGCGAAAAGAACGGGAAATTGCTTTGCATTTTCATGCCACCAGCCTAACGGTGAGAATTCCTTGGTGCGAGGCTCCTTTTGCTTCTGCAAGTAAAATTGAAGTTCATCAATATTCCTGCTACTACTTTGAGTGTTAGAAAAAGTTGAAAAAATATTAAAACTATCAATGCCTTCTTCATCATCTACATTAGAACTGCTACATTGCATAGCGGGATTTACATCTGTTGAAGCACGAGAATTATCACATTGAGTTGCATAATAATATATAGATGTTGTAAATGTTCATTTAGCTGGTTCATAGAATCATACAAATTTGGGCTTTCAGTGGGCCCAATCTCCATATAAGTATATAAAGCATTCATTAATTGGTGACAATCAGACATTTTAATAGACGGATTTAAAACTGCACCAATTAAGTAAACTGGAGGAATTGGAAAGAAATATTTTTTGAATTTCGCTTGCATATTTACGACAACATCCGTATATCTATCTTTCTTCTTAAATTCATGTAGTAGCAAAGAAATTTCAGCTATATGTACTAAAGCCATAGTAACAGTTGGGTAATATGCGCCAGAAAACACAACAGTAGCAGTATAAAATTTATGCAAAAATTTAACAACATCACTAATGACCTCCCAAGTATTAGTTGTTAACATACGCCTAGGATCAGTACAATGTGCATTAGCAACTTCAGTTATTGGAAATCTATATTTGTAGCAACATTTTAAAAATATATACGTATAATTCCATCTAGTAACTATTTCGTCTGGCATGAATCTAGGTGAAAGGTTATACTGCATACACTTATTCTTAAATTCTCTTATTCTAGATTGTCTATTATTTCCCTGAATAACTCCAACTGCTCTTCTAACTTGAGTAATCTCAACTGAAAATAAATCGAGCCCACTTTTAACAATTAAATTGTAAACATGACATGCACACCTAACATGAAAAATATCATCAAGAGGTGGTTGCAAATTCAATTTTAAAATTGAAACTGCAGCATTATTGTTTGAAGCATTATCAAAAGACATACACAAAACTTTTTGGTATAGATTATAAAATTCAACAACTTCAATAATTGTACTACTAATAAATGCAGCAGTATGACTCTGATTTTCATCATATTTAAAAGCAATAATACGTTTTTGCATACAAGTATTATCATCTATCCAATGACATGTAATTGTTAAATAATCATTTCCATTAACAGCATGGCCAATATCAGAAGTTAGACATACTCTAGAAGGAAGGTGAGTAGACAAAAAACGTATGTATGTTTGATATTGGCCGTGAAGTCTAAAGATGTCTGCTCTACAAGTACTTCTAGGGATACCTTTAAACAAAGGATTGTATATCCTTTGAATATATATAATAAGATAAGAGGAAGAAGCAAAAGAAAAAGGTAGACAACCCAAAGCAATCATTTTCGCTAATTCCTCTCGATCCCTCATTTTATCATATTTTAGGAGACCTCCGGTAGTAGGGTTAATTGTTGTTTGACTTCCATCCCCATTAGCTCCCCATTCTATAGGATGGTTAGTCGACAGATGTCTAATAAGTGTCCCAGTCCCCCCTAAATTACCTCCGGTCAAATGTTTAAACGTTTCGTTACAAAGTTTGCACTTAACTCTATCAGTACCTTCTACTATATCAAAAATTTTCCAAACAGGACTTCTTTTTTTACGAGTAGAAGTTGGAGCCACTGGTGGTTTTTTACCGCTTGTTGCACTAGCAACTCCAACTCCAATACTACCAACATTTCCACTACTAGGTGTAGGTGGTATCTCATCTGCTATTCCAATTTCATTATCTTCTATTCCGTAATCTTCTTGTAATTGTTCATAATCAATATCTACATCTTGCAAATTAGGCGATGATTCAGAAACATGTGTTATTGGGTCATTACTATTATTACTACCAGAAGCTACAAGACTACCTCTTTTTTTACTTCCACCCCTACCCGTAACTTTTCTACACGCTCTTTTAGCAGCATTAAACATATTGTAAAAATGAAAATTTAAGCTAAACTCAAATATGCAAATAAAATATTAAATAAGAGAAAGAGTTGGAGAGAGTGCACCGAATTCGACAATAAATTGAGCACTTGATTACGCAAATCCGGTGTTACCACGAACAAACGTCAAGCAAGTATTTCAATGTTGGACACTTGAACTTCAAGCTTAGAATTCCGATTTCCGAATGAGATATTACGATAAATTAAATTCGGGAAAACAAAGACAATAAAATTATAAAATTAGAATATGAATTCTTGAAAATTGAAGAGAAGAGAGTGATTAATAATTTGAGAATTGAGAGAGAGATTGATAATTTTGAGTGAGGAAATGAAGAAGAGGGGAGGGTATTTATAGATTTTAAGAAGGGTTAATAATGTAATTTAATAAATACAAAAAAAAAACAAAAAAGTGGCCATTTCTGAAAATACTCCCGTTGGCCAACGGTTCTGGACCGTTGCCAACAGTCCTGTGGGGCCCACATGTTCAGAAAATTTTTTTTTTAAAAAAAAAAATTTTGACCGTTGTACCGGTCCGGTCCTGGTCCGTGTCGACCGGTTCAAGCACTGTTTTGCTTACCGGGCCGGTCCGGCCACGGGTCTTAATCCTAAAATCCTAACCGTTCTAACCCCTCCCCCCCCAACCCAGCCCTGCCCACCCCTTAAGAACCGGTCCGGTCCGGTCCCGGTTTATACCGGGCCGGTCCGGTTCGGTCCCGGGTCAACCCGGACCGGTTGACAGGTCTAGCCTAAACTCAACCATAAAGCTCTGCAAAGATTTTCTGACATCATCACGTGGATATCAGGTTAGCATAGTATAAATAGATTATTATAAGGCGCAAAGGTGAATCCCTTTCTTGCTAGGACTTTTGAGTTGTACAAAAACCACCAGTAGACTCAAGGTCTAAGTCTCAGTAGGGTATAGGGTAAAATCATTTCATATTAAATGATTGAATGATAGCATGATACGTCGAACCGGATACGGGCGGAAGACAAATAAAGTAAGAACCAAGACTGGAAATAACAGTTGTAGTTGACATCAGATAGGTCTCGAATGGAGCATAATCAACGTGAGCGGGCCAAATGTTTTCATGAGATGTCATCTCTAGCATTAAATAGGCAGCCGTCACAAAGAATATTTGCATTCATGAACTGCCATTACATATTCATCAATGGCTCTCTTTATTGTCATTTGATAGGGGCTTGATCCTAGGATCTTGTTTCTCTAGGCATAGCTATAAATAATAGACTCAACAACCATTGTAAGGGCACAAAATTCTTGGCATAACTTTTGCATTCTATTCTAAAGCTCGATAAGATAACTTTACTAGTTATTACATATTGCTCATATTTTTGTCCTTGGAGACACTGCTCCAGGAGTCGAGCCTGCCATTTTCTTTGATTTTAACACAAAGTGTTATTTTTAATCTAGTTTATTTATCCTTTTTAAATCAAATCAGTTTGCTTGTCGATAAAGCACGTAACAAATTCAACTGTACCATTTATGGGTAAATAGTTAGGTGCCCACTATAGAGATTAGACAGTTTCATAATTGAGCTGATCCCTTCGTTTATTACTAAATCATTTGATTCTCTATTTTTAGCAAGAAATCAAAAATGGCAGCTACGGATGTTAACACATAACGTTGAGGCACATGAAGATCTGCCTCAGCACGAGGATTCAATTAGCGACACACATAATGAGGGGAACAAAGCAACCCCGGTCTATGAAAGACAATATCCCCGACATGTACGGAAGCCAACTCCTAATGATGTGGAAGATAAATATGCTGTGGAAATAATGAAGATCTTGAGAGAGCAATAGAAAGCCATCATGGAAATCTCTCTAGGAAGGACCAGGCCATAACAGAATTAATGCAGGCATTGTCAGGCTCTTCCAACAATGCAAATCAAAGAGGGCCAGTTCCCCCAGTGTTCCTATCAATCAGGCGGCCCAAAGAGTTGATAACAACACCCATAAGGGTGAGGTCGGTTTCGACAGTGCCGGTGGAAGATGCAACGGATGTGGTAATGACAACGTTAATGATTCCTTCAAATCTGAACTCATGTGATTCATGAGGAATATAAACGAGCAGGTGGATCAGAACGTGAAGGAGTTTAACGCCCGAATGGACCATATTCTAGGTGCACTAGTAGTTTTGACGGACGCTGATTCAAAAAAGTATACTCATTTACCATTCAAACCAAGTCCAGCACCTGAGTTAATTCTGAAGTAGTTCAACATGCTGGACATACCAAAATATGATGGGACTTTAGATCCTCAAGAGCACATCACAATTTATAAAACGACGCTGAAAGAGAACGACTTAGATCAACATGAGATTGAGTCCGCTCTACTAAAAATATTTGGAGAAACCCTCGAGAAAGAGGCCTTGACATGGTATTCACTTTTACCCGAGCACTCGATTGACTCTTTTGAAACGCTTGCAAATTCATTGATTAAGGCCTATGTCGGGGCTAGAAAGGTCCAAACCAGGAAGGTAGACATATTCAGGATCGTACATGGTGAGGCCAAACTATTGCAGGAGTTCGTTATTAGATTACAGAAAGAAAGGATGTTGCTGCCGGCCATACTAGATGAATTGGCAGCTGAGACACTCACTAAGAGTTTGAACCCGGGGAGCTCCAACTCTTCCTGAAAGTTAAAAAAAAGCCTGCTTGAATTCCAAGCGACCACAAGGGAAAATATACATAACCGTTATGAATCAAAGATAAGGATAGAAGATGATCAGCTTGGGTTCCCGACATCAACCAAAGGATAGGATAAAGACAAGTATCGAGATAAGTTCAAGGATACAATCCTATTAATGCAAATTTTTGCACTACGAGATAGCCAGCGGACACGGCAGTAAATGGTTTTGGTACTCAGATAGGTTCGCTCCCAGAAGAAGAACTAACAGTGGCCAGAACAGCAGATTGTTAAAAGAAAAAGAGGTATCGGAAATCTGGGATTCCACTTATCCCAGGTTATCAGATTATAATTTCAACATCAGCATAGTAGAGTTGGTATTCGCGATGAGGAATATCAAAGAAGAAAAATTTCTGAAACCAATTAGATCTGATTCCAGCCAGAGGGATCCCAACTTATGGTGTGAATATCATGGGACTCATGGTTACAGAACTGGGTACTGCCGGCATCTACCCAAGAGGTGGCAACAGTGTTTGCTATCTCAGGGAGTTTTTGAGAGATCAAGCCATGAACAATTACAACTGTAGTTGGGACAATACAGAACCCTAGAAGATAGGGAAAGACCTTCCTCGGCTGACTATCAACATGATTTTTGAAGGGAATTAAATCAATTGTGTAAACTTCTCGGCTGCAAAGAAGACAAAAGTATCGGTGACCCACAGCAAGAGTCGTAGGGAAGTCGCTGAAGAAGACATCACATTCAATTAGGAAGACGCCGAGGGACTTCTCCTGACATATAATGATGCTATGATAATTTCTCTTAATGTTCTGGATTTCAAAATTAAAAAAAATTTCATAGACCTAGGAAGCTCAGCCAACGTCATTGAATGGAGAGTGCTGGAATAAGCCAAATTAACCGGAAGTAACATTCTAGCAACAAAACTCCTTTCTAGGTTCCACTTGCGAGTGTGACAACCCGAGTAAAGATCTTATTGCCCACGAACGCCAAAAAGGATACAAAGAAAAACTTATTTGAAGTGTTATCACCAACTGTTGAAATTCCCAACCTAAAAAGGAATCAAACATATAAGAGGAGATCAACCAGCAATAAGAGAAATGAACATAGTGTCAACTTCCAGCAGTAAAGTTAAGGAACCTAGCAAATAGTACATGAACTGATGCCTGCTCTCGTGCCGGGTGAAGATGATGAAGACAAGAGGTCGTCAGAATCCCATCAGGTACTGAGATACTTTTAGGTACCGGAAGAGGCAAACATGACCAAATCAACGGCAGAAGAACTCAAGCAAGTGGCTTCGTTCGAGGAATTCTTGGAGAGGAAGTTTCACTTGGGAACAGGAGTCAATCCTGAACTCAGTTCAGGGTTTATTAATTTTCTTAAATCTAACATTGATTATTTTTCATGGTCACGCTCGGATATTACAAGTATCCCACTAGAGTTGGTCATGCACAAGCTAAGTTTGGACCCGAACTTCCCCCGGTAAGGAAAAATGATTCCCAATAACTGAAGTTTGGAACAAGTTGCTTATGGAAGAGGTAACTCGACTACTTGACATCGATTAATCTGAGAGGTAAAGTATCTCGAGTGGTTAGCTACTGTAGTTGTGGTTCCGAAAAATAATATTAAGTTTTCATATGTGTAGATTATAAAGACTTGAATATGGCGTGCCCTAAAGACTCGTTCAAATTGCAAAACTTTGATCAAATGATTGATGCAATGGTCAGGCATGAGTTAATGGGTTTTCTTGATGCCTATTTCAGAGACAACCAAATCAAGATGAACCTAGAGGATCAGACAAAAATTTGTTCATAACGAACTTTAGCACATATTGTTATAATGTGATGCCCTTCGGACTTGGAAATGCCAGTGCCACTTATCAGAGGCTCGTGAACAGGATGTTCAAAAAACAAATAGTTAAAACAATGGAAGTAAACATAGATGACGTGCTGGTCAAGTCCTTGAATGTAGGTGGTCATTTAAAAGATCTCCAAGAGACCTTTGATATCTTGATGAAGCATAACATGAAGCTAAATCCAAAAATAATGTATATTTGGTGTTGGCTCTAGCAAGTTCTTGGGTTTCCTAGTCTCAAAGAGAGGGATCAAGGTGAATCCAGATAAAATCAAAGACATTCTGGGCAAACTTACAAGCATAAAAGAAGTACAAAGATTAACCAGGAGATTTGCCGCTTTGAGTAGGTTCTCTTAATTCTTGGAAAAATATCATCACTTCTTTCCAGTCTTGAAGAAGAAGAACAATTTTGAATGAACTCTAGAATGTCAACAAGCCTTGAAAGACCTGAAACATTATCTATCAAGCCTCCCGATACTATTAAAATCGAGGGAAGGTAAATCATTTCTAATACACCTAGCAGTTTTGGAGTTAGTGGTAAGTGTCGTTCTAGTCTGGGAGGATGAAGGTATGCAGTTTCCTATCTATTATGTTAGTAAAATTTTGTCGGGAGCGGAGACTCATTATATGCACCTCACAACGTTGGACTTATCTCTCGTAGTCACCTCTCGAAATCTTAGGCCCTACTTTCAGTGCTACCAGATAGTTGTTGTGACAACCTTTTCCTTCCAGAATGTTCTTCACAAGCCTAAGTTGTCATGCCAGTAAGCCAAATATGAAGTTGAAATTAGTGAACTTGATATTGAATAAAGGCCTGGGATGCGATCAAATCACAAATTTGTCCAACTTTATAGCTTATTTCAATCCTGATTTATTACCCTTAGATGCTAAAGAAGCAGTGATGGTGTCGGACACGACATCAAGAGTTTGGACCTTGTTCACAGATAGAGCTTACAATGTGAAAAGGGTCCAGGCTTGGGGTAGTCCTAATCAAGCCTTTGGGAGAAACCCTGAGGTGGGCCATAAAAAGTGTTCCATTAACAAACAATAAAGCCGAGTATGAGGCGTTGGTTGTAGGACTCGAACTGGTCTGGGGACTTGGCTCTGAGGTCGTAGGAATCATATGTGATTTCCAACTGTTAGTAAACCAAGTGTATGCGATTTTTTTACGCGAAGGAGGAACACATGCAATAGTACGTGATTAAATTTCAAACTTTGCTTGCACAACTGAGCGAATGGTCGATCACACACATCCCGAGTGAGGAAAACATAAAAGCAGATGCATTGACCAATTTGGGGTCGTCCAAGGAAATGAAAGGAATTGACTATGATATTGTAGTCTAATTCATGTTTCTGGTACTAGATGTGGACTACAATTGTGAAGTAAATATGACCAACCTGCTATAGGACTGGAAGAATGAGTTTATAGATTATCTTCATCATGGCAAGTTGCCCCTAGGCGTCCCGAGCATTATGCACCAAAGTATCTCGCTATTCCTCTTGGATGGACAATTATATAGAAGATCGTTCTAAGCCCCATTGACCCGATGTTTAGGAGCCTCGGAGGCGGGCTACATAATAAGAGAGGTCCATGAAGGGATTTGCAGGAACTATTCCGGTGCAGATTCGTTGGTGCTAAAGCTTGCTAGGGAAGGATACTACTTGCTCGGTATGGAGCAAGATGCAAAGGCATTCGTTCAGAAATGCAATAAATGTTAGCTCCAAGCACAGTTGGTGCACCAATCGTCGGAACTCTTATATTCGGTATTGTCCTCTTGCATGTTCATAAAATGGGGGATGGATATAGTCGGTCAATTACCACTTGGTCCCAGAAAGGTAAGGTTTCTTTTAATTTAAACTGATTATTTCATTAAATGGGTTGAAGCAAGTCCTTACCACAATATTGGTGAGCACGAAGTGATCAACTTCCTATGGAAACACATAATTTGCCGGTTTTGAATATCAAAGTAGATTGCCCACAATAACATACCATAATTTATAGGCTCTAAAGTCACAAAATTTTTGGAAGATTTCAAAATAAAAAGAATTACCTCCTCACTATACCATCAAACCACTAATGGTCAAGAAGAGTCAACAAATAAAGAAATTATCCAAAACATCAAAAATAGGTTAGGAGTTGCTAAGGCCAAGTGGTCTGAAGAGTTACTGGGCGTGCTATGGGCGTACCGGATGATGGAAAAATCAAACACGAGAGAGACACATTTCTCTCTCATATATGGCACGCAAGCCTTGATGCCGATGGAAGTGGGAGAACCAACTATACGGTTCTCCCAAACAGATGAAGAAGTATATAATGAGGGATTGTTGGTGAAGCTAAAACTGCTCGATGCACACAAGGACTTGGTACACGTGAGGATGTTAGCTTAGAAGGAGAGGATGTAAAGATACTACATTCAGAGGACCAATCTCGGCTACTTTATAGTAGGGTACATGGATTTAAGGAAAGTGTTTCTGAGCAATGGGAAAATCAATGCTGGAAAGCTAGATCCGAGATAGGAAGGCCCCTATCGGGTTTCAACTGTCATCGGTAAGGGATCATATGAGCTGGAGAATCAAGATGGAGTCAAATTGCCCAGAAATTAGAACGTGAATCACTTCAAATAGTATTACTACTAATTGAGCAAGACTTCAAGTGTTCCAATTCGCATACTTCTCATTTTAACACTGAAAGGGGGGATAATATGAGAATACGGCAATGTGATTTCTACAAAAATTAGAAAAATGAGACCCGATAACAATATTGCATCAACAGGACCGCGAATTACATGACCAACCCCGTAGAAAATAGTTGTACTAGTTAGCCACATGTATTGGCAGTTTTTCTTTTTTTGCAAACTAATGATTATGTACTTTTGAAGATAGAAGGAATAAAATAAAGTCCATTTATTTTATTCTTATTTCTTGTCCAAAAGATGAGTTGATTTTATCATTTGAAAGTTAACAAAAAACATCAAATGCTTGTGCCAGAATGAACAAAAGACGTCCTTTTCAAGAGTACCGTAAACATAAGAGGGCCCTCTCTTATGAAACCCTCATAGCAAAAGGTTGATTCCGGAAGGGTTTATGCCTAGAACGAAAAGCTATTGGATAAAAATACACCCGAAGCCATATTCAATTGACGCAAAAAGAATAAAACTTTAAGCAATACTGAAGCAAAAGTCTTATTTATTTATCAAATTGTCAAACAACATATGTACAAAGATACAAAAGAAAACAATAAAAGAAAAGAAGAAAACTCTAAACATTATCGCCACCAAAGGTGGAGAGAGGCATCTATGTCCCAACCCCATGTTGATACCCAATTTTTTCTTGTATATTTTTATGTACAAAATACTTTCAAAATAGTATATATATGTGCATATATAAACAAGTCCAAGTATTTTATTATTTTTCTAATTTTTAAAAAAGATTCTTAAATCGATTTATTTCCCTATTTTAGCTATACAAAAGCCAATAACTATTCTTCAAATTATTATTTTGGTGATTAATCTATTTTATTCTTATATTATGTCAATATATAGCTAAGATAATTGTTACACATATTTTTAATTTAACGATTATATACTATTAATTAATTTAGTGCCTTCAATTCATTTTAATTTTTTTTTACTATTATTTATAAATTAAAAAAGTAAAAGTGGCTATTTAACTAATACCCCTATTTTTATTTCAATTACGGCCAATATAACCACCCCAATAACCCAATTCTAATTTCAAACTAACCAGCCCAAATCCTAATATATAACCCGATCCCAAACCCGTTAATAAAAACCACCAGGTTTTCTTTTGATCTAGGCTGTTGATTATTTTGATCAACGGTCATATTTTCCCGTTAGGATTTTAATTGACCCTAACCCAAATCCTAATTTATTTCCCTCTAGAGATGCCGCCGTGAAACTCTTCGTCTCGCAAACCATCTCGATCCTTCCTCAACCCTAATCGTCTCCTATCTTCTTCAACCTCAAAACCCATCGGAAACCATGGCTTCTCTAGCCATGGTAACCTTATACTCACCCCATGTTACCCCTCTGTGCTTGATATTTGAAGAATCGAGGCCGGACCTCAAAGGTCTTCATCCAAACATGTGCCTGCTCGAGGTTTCATGGCCATCACCGGCCTTGCTCCAGCGTATCCTGGTCCTATGAGCCTATCTCTGACTCTTCCGACTAAGATCGGACCTTTTCAAAGTCTTTATAATTCTAGGATTATTCTGAAACCCTAACTATTTGATGTTTTCTCCGCTTTTTCTTAAATATGTTATATATTTGTTCTCTACTTGAGTTTTTGAACGATTTCCTCAACTTTGCTTTCAAAAATTACTTTCAAAAATTACTTCTTTCTGGTTTAGGGTTTCCCTAAAATGCTCAAATGTTTCTCTGACTTTTCTTTCCTTTTTTTTTGTGTGTATTTGTCTCTGCTATATTCTTTTGTTTTCTTTTCTACCATGCATGTTCTTCTACTGTGTTCTTTTGTTTTTCCTTTTTATCACGCATGTTCTTCTACCGTGTTTTGTATATTTTGTTTTTTCTTCTACTGTGTTTCTATGCTATGTTTTCACATGCTTTCTCACTATGTTCTACTATTTTCCTTCCACTATGGCTTGATATGCTTCGCCTACTGTATCCTTCTACCATGTTCTTAAGTGTTTACTATTTCACTTCTAGTTTACCTTGTTTTAAGAGACCCGTTTAAGCATGTTTTTCTCTACTATCTCTTATACTCTCATTGTGTTTCCAATTAGTTTCTTCACTCTGTTTGCTTTGAACTTTCAATTGTGTTTGCTTGTTTTCTCATGAGTTTTTGAAAGAAATCTCTGAGCCTGTTTTGATTACATACTTCCTTATCTCTGTACTTGACTCGAGGTGGAAACCCTAGAATTCGGGGGTTCTGCCGAGGTTTGATCATATGATTGATCTAGGGTCCTATTTGAGAACCCTTGACTCTTTCAGACTAATCTCTGAGTCTATGAACTAAGTTTGAACCTCTTTGTTTGCATACAATTCTGAACATTTTAAATTCTTATACGCTAGATTCTTCTACCGATTTTAAGCTTGTCTGTAAGCTTTTATATTTGTGATGAATCTTTCTCCAAAAAGGTTTTCCAACTTATGATTGATTCAGAATCTTTTTTTAGGTCCGATTGATTGATACAAATTTTCCTTAGTAATACCTTTCTTCACCTTTTCTGACTAGATTCATTCATTCCAAATTCCGACCTTGCGGTTTATTGGCTGTTAATTCATTCTCTTTCCTTAAGTTACACAAGCCGTGTACTGTCCAGACCTTGTCTTTAATTAAACCTTAACGTATTTACCTCTATTATACTGCTTTACACAAAGTGTTTGATTAATTTAGTTTTTAATTAGTTTTACTGTTTGAAATCTGAATCATTAAAAGGATAACTTGTGTAATTGATTGAAAATTGATTCTCAAACTATTCTCTTACCTTATTTCTGCTTGCCTTATGCACTATAAATATATGACCTTATTTAACACAAAGCACACACGGTCAATTCAACACTTTCATTCTTCAGACTTCACACTTACCATCTCACAATTCTCTTCTAAACTCATTGTATTCTGACTTATTGTTTGCACTGTGGTTTTACGAGACTACTGCCTTCTTCTTACTTAATTCTTTAATACTGGAATGTTCTAGTTTTAGTTTCAGCATCATCCTAATATGTTTACTTACAACCTTTGCATCCATGTCTACTTTATTGTTTTTACGGAGTTAAATGTTTAAGTGGCATATTAATTTTTTCTATCTGTTTCTGGTGTGAATTTTTGTACCTCAGTTTCCCTTTATGTGCTTTAAGTTGTAGTTTAGGACATGGAAATATGCAAGTTATTGTTTATGTTTGGACTTGATCCCTTAGGGGATCCTGACTCCCAAAACAATGTGTTTTAACAGGCTTGTGGGGTGTGCCAGCATTTCTCATTGCTAGGTATGCCCACTAGCATGTCTTTGCTTCTTTATCACTTCCCCTTTTCCCTTTTCAAAACTCCGCACTTACACTCTATGCTAGCTCCTTGGTTCTGCCCCCCCTCATGTGAGCCTTGCCTTGGGACCTTGAATTCTCTCTTAACTTGGATACTTGAGGGCTGGCCTCTTCCACACTACTCTGTGTCTTAACCCTGTAATGCATTTGGGTGTGAGCACTGCCCGGAGTCCCTGTAAGGCTCTTTGGAACTCTGACACATATAAATGAGATAAAGTCTTTGGAACATTGATCTTTGGAGATGGTTTACTTCATAAATCAGACAAGAGTCTGAATTGAGCTTTCCTTTATTGTAACTTTTAGCTTCTGATAGTATTTTTGTACTTTACTTTCTTTTCTGGGTTGTGATAACTATGCAATAAAAACTCTTAGGGATGGCTAGTGGAAAGGGAAGGGAGTAGCTGTATGCAAAAAGTGGTGGATAATTTGCATATTGGTTTATTAATTTCTGCATTCATGTAGATATCCTGCTTAAAGGTTCTTCTTACAAAATTCTACACTTGCATATAGACACCATGACTGTAAGAACTCCTGCATTCATATAAATACCATGTCTGTAAGGTTTTCTGTACTTCTGCATTACATAGATACCATGTCTATAGGTCTATGCATTCATATAAATACCATGTTTATAAGAAAGTTCTACATCTCCAATATAGATACCATGCTCACAGCTAACTAGAAATTCAAATCCTACATATGCACTCCTCACTAGGCAAACATGTTATAGGATTTAAATAACTAATAGCACTTAGATGCCATGCCCATAGGATTTCTCATTTCTATAATCTCATATAGCTACCATGTCTATAGGATGTCTGCATCCCCCTGTAGATAAACTGCCTATAGGATTTCTAATTTCTGCACTCTCATATATAGATACCATGTCTATATGATGCACATGCAGGTAGAAAATAAGTATGTAGGTCAATTTTAATTCTTTCATATCCATTTCTCACTAGGAAAACACATTTATAGGTCTTAATAGCCAAAATGCAATTAGAGGTCATATTCATATAAAACCTAGCATGTAGATGTCATGCCCATAGGATTTTGTGAATTTTACTATGTTTATGAATATGTTATGAAGTTAACAAACATCTAGAAAGTATGCCTATATGGGTCCTAATTCAAATATGAATAGCCTCGCTCGTTTGTAAGTTAAAACTAGCAGTACTAATGCATTGTCAATTGTAGAACTTGTATTCTTTCTATTGAAACTGGCAACCTTTTCTCAAATAAACATGAAATCAGTCCACGCTCTTATTCCTGAAATCTATAGATATCATGCCTATTGGTTTCGTCAATAATTTAGGCAAGCCTTAGGGTAACTTATAACTGAATCAGTTCCTTCTTTTAAACTACAACCAGCAGGCATGCGCGACTCAGGCTTCCTATATGAATTATGTAGCAAATCAGTCTGCCTCAAATCCATAAGTTTAATTAGACCATAAACAGTACGTGTAAGACTGCTAAACTGTATGTTTTCTTTGATTTTAAAAGAGGTTTGTCTGAGCCTTATCATCTGTCTATATGCTCCCCCTCTAAATTTGATATATATTTTGTTTGTCGCCTTAGTATTTTTACCTTTTGAAACCACAAATAAGCCCATGTCTCCTCCCTTTAGTATTAGTGATCCCAAATACCTCCGGGATTGATAGGATTGGGACGGGTGACAGCATGCAATAGGTAAATAAGACCATTTCGCGCTTTAATACCTTAACATGGTGTGAATGGGTAGATATGGATATGATGAGCGGTGCGCTAATACCACATGTAGCCCCTCTCTGAGGAGTGGTTACAGTGTATTGCATTGACGTGATCCATATTATTATTAAACCTAGGACCCCTTCCTTTGCTTTTTGTTTCAAATCTTTTAAAATGTTTCTTTTAAATCAACTCTCTACTATGCTTTCCAACTTCATTTATTTCAACTTTTTATATGCAAATCCCCTCTTATGTAATACTTTTATTTTCTTACGTGTTTTGTATTTAAGTCACAACAATAGCTTGGCTGGGAACCACACTAGTGGATCCCGAGGGGTGCCTACAACCTTCTCCTTGGGATAATTTCAAGCTCTTACCCAATCTCTGGTTATCCAAACTGAACGATCCTTAGTGTCTTAATACACTATAGTTATTAGGTGGCGGCTATTAAATTCCCTTAACCCAATTCTCAAAAGGGAACGAGTTGTGTTCCCAAATGTCAAAAACCTGATTTCACAAGAAAACAGGGGGCGCGACAGCATGGCCACTCTGCTGGGAAATGCTTTTAGGCTTTTACCATTTCAAGCTATTACTGTGACTTACATTTTTTTATATGCCTTTATTTTTCTAATCTTCTAAGCTTTTAATTCCTTCCCCTACTATGGAACTGACTTGTTATTTGTTTCATTCCCTTATTTCTTTTACTGCTTTTCTTTACTATATTCCTTCATTACTATTTCTGAATTATTGTAATTATTACTCTTATGAACGTGTTATACGTGGAAACTTATTTTTATTATTGCAACTACAAGTCTCCAGCATCATATTCCACTCGTGCCAAACAAAATACCATAGAAATTCTTATAATGGGAGGTTGAGTTATTCCAATATTATCACCCCCTAAATCCGACAATGTTATATTTGTGGTAAAACCAGTCGATCAACGGTGTGGTCGACGATTCTGCGCCTTTTCCTCTTGAGTTGTCTGCTCAAGGGTACCAGTCTAGTACTCCATAGAAACCTTACTTTGTGTGATTATGCATGCATCATGGTCAAATCTAGCCAAGTCAGTTATGTTTTCCGCATAATGACTTTTTAAGATAGCCTTGTCCAAAGTCCACTTGGTTTCCCCAAAATCCAAATGGACACTACCGCATTTGTGCATTTATTTGGAGAACTGAATGCTTCTATGACAATTATTGATATTTTGTAGTCAAGTCCGGTGGGGGTAAAGGCCTAAACCTTTATTTTGAAGAAACATAAGGCACAAGGTCCCCAGATTCGGCATGGTCACCAATATCCACCCCAAACTACTAAGCTGGTGGAAGGATCTGTACTCCAGTGATCAGATGCACGTCCAAAAATATTGAGGGAACCTACCCTATCTCTTGGAAGTTCAACCTAACAAAGAAATCATAGAAGCGGCCGCCGTATTTTGGGATTGTGATAGGTTGTGTTCCGCTTCAAAGACATTGATATGGCACCCCTTCTCGAGGAAATAAGAGGACTAGCGGGTATACCATGGGAAACTCCAGGTTTGTCAATGTCGGAAAATTCCAAAGGTAGAGATTTTTTCAAAAAAATTGGTCTAAAGAAGAATCCAGACTTGACATGCTTGAAGGAGTCGTACATACCCATTAACTAATTGTACGAGAGGTACGACCATAGCAAATATTATCTTACCTATCCTGAGGAGTCCGCCCTTACATCATAGGGACATATCCACTGAATGGCATTTGTCTTCATGTTCTATTTCTTGGGGATGATAGTGTTTCCAATAAAGAAAGCGAGGATCTATACCAGACTAGCCATGGTCACCAAAACCCTAATGGAAGAATTGACAGACAGTCGTTCAGTCTCGTACCAATGATTATTGCAGAAATATACCGAGCCTTGGAAAAATATCAACGGTGAGCCAGACACTGCGAAGGTTGTAGTCTGCTACTTCAACTTTGGCTCGTGGAACATCTCCAAAAGGGTGAGTACCGACAGGAAATTCATCGATAGGACTAGGATGATCATATCGCTTTCCATCACCCAAAGCAAATGAATTACATGCCCAACATGTTTGCCTAACCGGAGAATTCTAGAGAATGGGTCGAACTCTTCGAAAGTCTGACTGAGGATCGAGTACAATAGATGTTCGAGTGGTTCCCAACCGAGGAGTTCATCGTTCGATCCAGGGACACACTTTTCCTAATACTGATCGGCTTAAGAGTAACGTACCCATACACACCTCTTCGTGTCATGAGAAAAGCGGGAAGGAAGAAGGTTATACAAATGGGTCGACAAGATGAGTCACTTTCTGGCTGACTTCCAGAATCACGATAGCCCTTACAGATCTCAGGCTCAACACATATGGCATTGCAAAATCGTCATGGGAAGGGATACCATTGAACTATACAGATACCATGCAGGTTGTGATCCTTATTATTCAGGTCGGTTGGAGGATAATCATAATGGTCTGGGTCAAGCCGGGTTTGTTCAAGGCAACCAGATCATAGATGAAAAGGCTGAGACACAGGCCAAGTACATCCATCTGCACAAGAGATTCTGAGAATGCAAAAGCGAGCACCGTGAGATACAAGAAGCCAATCATAAATTAATTGAAGAATGGAAGGATATGGCCGTCAGCGCCAACAAACGTTAGGTCTATTTGGAGCGAGGTATAGTAAAGTTGGAAAATAAGTTTTTGAAGAGGGTTGAAGACTGCCAGACTGCTGAAGGAAAGAAAGGTGGCCACGTAGCCAGAGCCTACTTGCTGCCAGTACTACATGAGATAGGAAAACTATTCGATGGAGCCGATAATGACGAATCTAGGGAAGGCACCTCTCAGACCAAGTAGATAGAAATTTCCATTTCCACTTTATAAAATGTAATAAGGCCAATGGCCATTAGTGATTTTACTATTTAGTGTCATTTTGGGATTCGTCTACTTTTATCAATAAAATGAGGCATTTAGCATTCAAAGTTCTCCAAATCAACTTATTGCTAGGCCTACCTCGGGCACAACAAGGCCCTAAAATTAGGATACACTTTATATTTCAGCACTACATGTGTAAATATTGCAACATTTTTCTTATGAACCTCACTAACTTGTTACCTTTTTTGTTTTTATTTTTGTTTATTCCCTCCGCAAAGGTTAGTTCTTGAATTCTGGAAACATCATCATATTATACGAGATCTAGGGGACCTCCACCTACTCCTCGTCCCGGTCCTATCAAACACAAAAACAAAAGGAAGATGGAAGATTTGAGCAACTCAACTGAATGGGTAGAGGTCACTCATGGTGCTCTGGTTCCCACGGAGAATG
The DNA here is from genome assembly GCA_034376525.1 of Nicotiana benthamiana. NCBI lineage: Eukaryota > Viridiplantae > Streptophyta > Magnoliopsida > Solanales > Solanaceae > Nicotiana > Nicotiana benthamiana. Next base: position 109,483,632 of record CM067332.1, on the reverse strand, counting down.
CGTCCCAGTTGGAACAAAAGTTGTCGAAGTTTCAGGAAGAACTCGATCAAGTTCAGAATTTGGCAAGTTTGTCATTTTCCCTCGCCACACCAGAGGTTACCTTCCCACTACTCTGAATCCTGTATCTTCACAAAATATCCTAAAGCAACAAAACTACCCCGCTCCTCACCACCACTGTAATACTTTCTATGCCTCCAAGAACACCCTACCGATCATCCTAGATCTCTAGAACTCCACAAACGACCACTTCCACATCCAACACAATACCCTCGTTTATGTGGAAGCTATGACACACTCTATCCAACCCATCTCAAGCACATCCGAGTCTGAGGATAAAGACTCACTCATCAGGAGCCTAGCTGCAGAACTCAAGAAACTAACTAGCCGAGTTCAGGGTGTCGAAGGAAGTAAAGGGATTGAATGATTTAACTACGAAGATCTTTGCATACAACCAGATGTCGAATTGCCCGAGCGATACAAACCTCTTAAGTTCAAGATGTTTGATGGTACAGAGGATCTGAGAGTTCACCTAAGAACATACAACGACAAGCTGGTCGGAGTAGGGAGGGACGAAATGATTCGCATGAAGCTTTTCATGAGAAGTCTGAAAGGAGATGCTCTGTCTTGGTACATAAACTAAGACCCCAATAAATGGTCTAACTGGGTGGGTATAGCATCAGATTTCATGGACAGGTTCAGGTTTAATACAGAAAATGTACCAGATGTGTGCTACATTCAGAACCTAAACATTCCGCAAGTATGCCACTCATTGGAGGTCAGAAGCTGCTAAAGTCAGTACTTCTCTAGAGGAAGAACAAATGAAAAAGTTTTCATCCGAGCTCAGGATCCCCAATACTATGAAAGACTGATGATGATTGAAGGTTTCCAACATCATCAAGCTAGGTGAGAGGATTGAGAAAGGCATTAAAAGTGGTACGGTCATAAATTTTGAAGCTTTGCAAACCACCAACAACGCTCTACAGTCTTAAGGTACGTCCAAGAAAAGGGACGTGAGCGTCATAATGGTTGCACAGAGAACCAAATCCCCTGTCAAGTACCAAACTTACCCAATGCCTCCACTCATATATTACCAAGCAACCCCACCTCCCACATACCATCCCACTTCACCTAAATACTCTCAACTAGCACATGTTTACCAAGCCTACAATTTACAATCGCCTCACTATCAGTCACCTCCACCACATCAAACTTTCCTAGGCCTCGACCAAATTTCGACCACAAACCTCCTAAACAGTATACCGCCATTGCTGAACCAATTGACCAGTTGTACGAAAGACTCAATGCTGCTGGTTATGTCATCCCTATCCCTTCCATAACCCCAGAATCCCCTCTCAGTGGGTCAATCCAAATAAATCATATGCATACATTTTCGGCGTGAAAGGACATACCATTGATGAATGCCGCTCACTAAAGGATGAGATTCGGACTTTGATTGACAATAAGTTCATTATAGCAAAGGAACCTGCTCCGAACGTATGCAATAACCCTCTGCCAGACTACAAGGGCGGAGGTGTTCACATGATCGAGATAGAGGATGACTGGAACCCAAGGGATCGATCAGTTTGATCATAGAAGGCAATGATCAAAGAAGCCAGTAGTCACCCTCAATCCGATTGTATTCCAGATTCAATATTCTGGAGACGCCGAAGTAAGCATGCCCATGCCACTCGAGTTTGAAGCACCATCCTCCGCAAAGATGCCATCACCAGTTGGGGTTGAGTTTATGTCATTATCAAACACACTTACACCTTTTGAAGTTGCAGTTTTACCGCTTAAAGGGCCTACTCTACTCGAAGTAGAGATAGATGCGCCAATCTCAGTGGCAATGTCAACAGTGATTCCATTACACACAAAGCCCATACCATGGGACAACATAGCCGAAGCCAGAAGAAATGGAAAAGTCAATTTTGGCGAAGTCGTTGCGGCACAGGGTATGACAAGAACCGGTAGGGTATATACCCCGGAGCATTTGGCTGAGTCGAGCAATCAGACTTCTAATTGGCTGACTATCACTGAAGCAGGGCCCCTTGATCTCTAGATAAATATACAAGCCAAAGAATACTTAGTCATTGATAAGCTGAACGAAACACCAGCACAGATCTGTATCCTAGCTTTGCTACAAAGTTTCAATGCACATAAGAATGCTTTGTTAAAGATGTTGAGTGAGGCATATGTACAGAGCAACATCACCGGAGGAGAAATGGCTAACATGGTAGGCCACGTATTAGAAATTCACAAGATCACTTTCCATGAAGATGAGCTACCACCAGAAGGTTAGAGTCACAACAAGGCATTGCACAGCATCATGCAATGCGAAGATTATTTTATCACCAGGATCTTGATTTACAGAGGGTCCAGCCTCAATATTTGTCCATTGGAAACACTCAAGACATTAGGAAAGGGGATACACAAGATAACGGACAGGTCCATTAACGTCAAAGCTTTCGACGAATCCCGAAGGTCCACTATTCGGGAAATCATCTTGTGTTTGCAAATGGAGCCTACTTAGTTCAATATTGACTTTTACATAATAGACATGCCGGCATCTTACAATATGTTGTTGGGACGGCCATGGATTCATGCCGCTGGGGCCGTAGCATCAACACTACATCAGGTGGTGAAGTTTGAGTGAAACTACCAAGAGGTGATCATTCACGGCGATGGTAGCAATCTCATATACATTCGCTAGACAATTCCAGCAATTGGAGGAAGGAGAAGGATAAGTGGAGTAACTTACCACCACATCGAACTAGTCAATACCGTTGATAAAGACAAATGGTGGGACAACAAGATTGAAGGCATACTGAACTGAAGCTGCTATGAGCCTGGCAAGAGACTTGGCAAGAACCTCCAAGGAATCATTAAGCCCATCAAGCTCAAGAAACATGGCACCACTTTCGGATTGGGATTTACGTATACCTAGGAGGAATTCAACCACTGGTCACCATCTATGGCGTGGTCCTTACTATCATTTGGAATAGACAATAACCCATTTAGAGCAGACTTTCCAGCTGTCGGAGGTTGTCTACGGGTCAGAAGAAGAGCAAGCACTAGAAGTGATGAGGAATTTGTTACTAGAAGACAACGTCATGGGTTGTTATGTCATTTTCGAGGAGGAGGGGGAGGAAAGCCCTTCCATACAAGTTGTAAGCAAAGGAGCATGCCTCAAAAACTAGACTATCAGAACCACCAAAGCCCAGTGAGCCTCGGGCAATACTATTACTTATCTTGATGAACCAATGACTGTGACGTGCAATGAGACAACACAAAAAACGGACATAGAATCAGAGGAGGATGATATAATGGAAGAGATTATTAAGGAAGTATAGAATTTTGAGAATAGACCTAAGTCCAACTTGGATGAGACTGAGACTGTTGACTTGGGAAATGCAGAAAATATCAAAGAAACACGAGTCAGCATTCATAAGGCTACCATTCTGCCTTACGAGGTTAAGCTCTACCTTCATCTGCATTTCCTACATTACATAAGGCTACTATTCTGCCTTCCGAGGTTTAGCTCTACCTCCATCTGCATGGCTAAAATATCGCTGCCTCATTGCATGGCTGAAATATCGCCACCTTTATTTACATCTTGCATCAGCTGAAAGATTGTCACCTCATTTACTTTTTACATTGGCTAAAATATCGCCACCTTATTTACTTTTTGTATTGGCTGAAATATCTCCACCTCATTACATTGGTTGAAAGTTAACCACCTCATTTACTTTTTGTATTGGCTGAAATATTATCGCCTTATTGCATCGACTGAAAGATCGCCATCTCATTTACTTTTTGCATTAGCTGAAATATCATTGCCTTATTGCATTGGCTGAAAGATCACCACCTCATTTACTTTTGCATTGGCTGAAAAAGCACTGCCTCATTGCATCGTCTGAAAGATTGCCACCTCATTGCATTGGCTAAAAGATCACCACCTCATTTACATCTTGCGTCGGCTGAAATATCACCACTTGTTGCTTCTCATAGGCTGAAAAATCTCCAAACTGTCCAAAGGCGTCATTATTTGGAGGCACCATCTTCATAGCCCGAAAATGCCATGCTTAGCTTGAGGATCCCTTTTATCTCTTGCATATCATTATTCAAAGGAATCATCGCTTGGATGCATCATCCTCATAGCCCGAGGGCATCATTTCATGACCCGGGAATCCTTTATTATACGCTTCATGGACCAGGACATTATAGTCTGAGGACGTCATCATAACTGTCCAAAGACAGCATTCATAGTCAAACAGGTACTTGCATCACGTTTAAATATATGCACAATATATGCTTTTATTGTTTATTTGTAGGTAATCCAACGAGCAACGGTTGTCTCAGCAGGAGATATCCCGCTCTAGCTCCTGCAACCCTATTAGACTTTAATCATCCACCCCAACCTAAACATTGTGTCCATTCTTGGAAAACCGCCATCGACATACTCTACCAACGGATCCTGAACTATGTACGACCTGATTCCTGTAAGATCGAATATATGTAGGCAGCTCAAAAACTAGAGCATGGTCAACCTTTTCAAACCGCTACACCCGGCAAAATTGGCAATCATATCTTTACCCAACAACTCTTTCATCCTTTCCGGGTAAAAAAGGGCAGCTGTTAATACCCAATTTTTCTCTGTATATTATTTCTGTGCAAAATACTTTTGAAATAGTATATATGTGCATATATAAGCATGTATAATTATTTTGATATTTTTCTAATTTTTAAAAAATATTTTTAAAACCGATTTATTGCCTTATTTTAGCAATATAAAATCCAATAAGTGTTCTTCAAATTATTATTTTGGTGATTAATCTATATTATTTTTATATTTATGCCAATATATAGCTAAGGTAATTGTTACACATTTTTATAAACCGATTTGGTATTATTAAGTTAAATTTGCACTAAAATTAAAATTCTAGCCTGTTTTAAGATTTAAATAGTGTTTATAATTATAAAAATTATTACAGTATTTTTAATTTAGTGATTATATAATATTAATTAATTTAGTGCCTCCAATTCATTTCAAAAATCATTTTACTATTCTTTATAAATTAAAAAGGAAAAAGTAGCTATTTAACTCATAGCGCAATTTTTATTTCAATTATAGCCAAAATCATCAACCCCAATAACCCAATTCCAATATCAAACGGACCAGCCCAAATCCTAATATATAACTCGACCCCAAACCCATTAATAAAACTCGTTAGATTTTTTTTATCGTGGCCGTTGATAATTTTTTATCAACGACCACGATTTTCCCTTGCCATTTTAATTCTCCGAAACCCCAACTCTAATTCATTTCCCTCCAAAGATGCCGCCTTGAAACCCCTTCGTCTCTAAAAACCTCTTGAACCTTCCTCAACCCTAATCATCTCCTATCGTCTTCAACCTCAAAACCCACCGGAAATCATGGCTTCTCCGGCCATGGTAACCTTATACTCACCCTCCTGCTACCCATGTGTGCACGATATTTGAAGAATAACGGCTACACCTCAAAGGTCTTCATCCAGACCTGTGCCGGCTCGAGGTTTCACGGCCATCGCCGGCCTTGCTCCGGTGTATCCTGGTCCTATGAGCCTATCTCTGATCCTTCCGACCAAGATCAGACCTTTTCAAAGCCTTTTCATTCTAGGGTTCTTCTGAAACCCTAACTATTCGAGTTTTTCTCCAATTTTTCTTAAATCTATTATATATCTATGCTCTACTTGAGTTTTTGAATGATTTCCTCAACTTTTCTTTCAAAAATTACTTTAAAAATTACTTCTTTCCGATTTAGGGTTTTCTGAAAATGTTCAAATGTTTCTTTGGCTTTTTTTTCCCTTTTCTGTATGCATTTGTCTCTGTTAAGTTCTTATGTTTTCTTTTCTACCATGCATGTTCTTCTAATGTGTTCTTATGTTTTTCATTTTTATCATGTATGTTCTTCTACTGTGTTTTCTATATTCTGTTCTTTCTTCTACCGTGTTTCTATGCTATGTTTTCACATGCTTTCTCACTATGTTCTACTATTTTCCTTCCACTATGACCTGATATGCTTCACCTACTATATCCTTCTACCATGTTCTTAAATGTTTACTGTTTCACTTCTACTTTACCTTATTTTAAGAGACCCATTTAAGCATGTTTTTCTCTATTATCTCTTCTACTCTCATTGTGTTTCCAATTAGTTTCATCACTCTATTTGCTTTGAACTTTCAACTGTGTTTGCTTGTTTTCTCATGAGTTTTTGAAAGAAATCTTTGAGCCTGTTTTGACTACTTACTTCCTCATATTTGTACTTGACTCGAGGTGGAAACCCTAGAATTTGGGGGTTCTGCCGAGGTTTGATTATGTGATTGAACTAGGGTCCTGCTTGAGAACCCTCGACTCTTTCAGACTAATCTCTAAGTATATGAACTAATTTTGAACTTCTTTGTTTGCATACAATTCTGAACTTTTTAAATTCTTATACGCTAGACTCTTTTACTGATTAGCATGATAGTTCTTCCTGTTTAAGCGTGTCTGTATTCTTTTATATGTGTGATGAATTTTTCTCCAAAAAGTTTTTCCAACTTATGATTGATTCAGAATCCTTTTTTTAGGTCTGATTGATTGATACAAATTTTCCTTAAGTAAAACCTTTCTTCACCTTTTCTGACTAGGTTAATTCATACTAAATATAGGCCTTGTGATTCATTGGCTGTTAATTGATTCTTGTTCCTTAAATTACACAAGCCATGTACTGTCCAGACCTTGTCCTTAAGTAAACCTTTATGTATTTACCTCTATTATACTACTATATACAAAGTGTTTGATTAATTTAGTTCTTTAATTAGTTTTACTATTTGAAATCTAAATCCCTTTATTAAAGGGAAAACATGTGTAATTGATTGATAATTGATTCTCAAACTATTCTCTTACCTTATTTCTGCTTTCCTTCTACAATATAAATACATGACCTTCTTTAACACAAAGAACACATGGTCAATTCAACACTTTCATGCTTGAGACTTCACACTTTCTATCTCAAAATTCTCTTCTAAACTCATAGTATTCTGACTGCTTGTTTGCACTGTAGTTTTACGAGACTACTTACTTGTTTCATTAAGACTGGTATGTTCTAAATTTAGTTTCAGCATCATCCCAATGTGTTTACTTATAACCTTTACATCCATGACTACTTTATTGTATATGTGGAGTTAGTTGATTAACTAGCATGTTAATTTCTTCTACATGTTTCTGGTCTGAATCCCTATACCCTTGTTTCCCGATATGTGCTTTGATTTGTAGTTCAGCACATGGCAATATGCAAGTTATTGCTCATGTTTGGACTTGATCCCTTAGTGGATCCTGACCCAAAAAATGTGTATTAACAGGATTGTGGGGTGTCCCAGCATTTCGCTTTTCTAGATATGACCACTAGCATATCCTTGCTTCTTTATCACTTCCCTTTTCCCTTTTCAAAACTCTGCACTTACACTCTCTCCTAGCTCCTAGGTTCTGGCCCCCTCTTGTGAGCCTTGCCTTGGGACCTTGAGTTCCTTCTGAACTTGAACACTTGAGGGTTGGCCTCTTCCACACCACACTATGTCTTAACCCTGTAATGCATCTCGGTGTGAGAACTACCTGAAGTCCCTGTAAGGCTATTAGGGAACTCTAAGACATCCAAAATGAGAGAAAGGCTTTGGAATATTGATCTTTGGAGTTGGTTTACTTCATAAATCAGACAGGAAATCTGAATCACGCTTTTCTTTGTTGTAACTTTTATCTTCTGATTGTATTTTTGTACTTTACTTTCTTTTCTGGGTTGTAAAAAATATGTAATAGAAACTCTCGAGGATGGCTAGTGGAAAGGGAAGGAGTAGCTGTATGCAAAAAGGGGTAGATAATTTGCATATAGGTTTATTAATTTCTGCATTCACATAGATATCCTTCTTATAGGTTTACTTACAGAATTCTGCACTTGCATATAGACACCATGACTATAAGAACTCCTGCACTCATATAATACCATGTTTGTAAGGTTTTCTATACTTCTGCATTACATAGATACCATGTCAATAGGTCTATGCATTCATATAAATACCATGTCTATAAGAAAGTTCTGCATCTCCCATATAGATGTCATGCTCATAGTTAACTAGAAATACAAATCATGCATACACACCCATCACTAGGCAAACCTGTTTATAGGATTTAAATAACTAATAGCATTTAGATGCCATGCCCATAGGGTTTCTGATTTCTGCACTCTCATATAGCTACCATGTTTATCTGATGTCTGCATTCTTGTGTAGATAACCTGCCTATAGGATTTCTAATATTCTGCACACTTCTAAATAGATACCATGTCTACAGGATGCACATGCAGGTAGAAAATATGACTGTAGGTCCTTTCTGATTCTTCCATATCCATGTTTCACTAGGCAAACATGTTTATAGGTCTTAATAGCCAAACTACAATCAGAGGTCATCTTCATATGAAACCCAGCATGTAGATGTCATGCTTATAGGATTTTCTGCATTTTACTATGTTTATGAATGTGTTCTGAAGTTAACAAACATCTAGAAAGCATGCCTATAAGGGTCCTAATTCCAATCTGAATAGCCTCGCTCGTTTGTAAGTTAAAACTAGCAGTACTAATGCATTGTCAATTGTAGAACTTGAATTCTTTCTGTTGAAACTGGCAACCTTTTCTTAAATTAACATGCAATCAGTCCATGCTCTTATTCCTGAAATCTGTAGATATCATTGCCTATTGGTTTTGTCTAATAGGGTAACTTATTACTGAATCGGTTCCTTCTTTTAAACTACAACCAGCAGGTAGGCCTGACTCAGCCTTCCTATCTGAATTATGTAGCAGATATGTCTTCCTCAAATCCATAAGTTTAATTAGACCTTAAACAGTACGTGTATGACATGCTAAACTATGTGTTATGGTTGGGTTTAAAAGAGGTTTGTCTGAGCCTTATCATATGTCTATATGATCCCCCTCTAAATTTGCTATATGTTTTGTTTGCCGACATAGTATTTTAACCTTTTGAAACCACAAATAAGCCTATGTCTCCTCCCTTAAGGATTGGATGTGTTAGTTCCTTTGTCTTCATATGAATGCGAAGAATCTAGGCCATTTGTAGAACATCTAGCTAATTAGAGATTATTTCAATTTTTAATAGGGTTGAATGAAAGATATAGTAATGTGAGAAGTAATGTGCTGCTAAGATGATCTGTAGGTATTGTGAATGAAGCATATGTTACAGTAACACATGAAGAAAGGTAAAGGTCCTTAGGTGTTGATGATGCAAATAGAGATCCTCTAACTATGTTAGCAGGAAGAACTCAAGGCTTCTAGCCTATGAAAGCAGGGCTAATATGTAAGCACTGTGGGTACAAAGGACACCTAAAGGAAACTGTTACAAAAGTAAAACGAAACCAAAAGAAGAAGGAGGAAGAACTTATGTCAACAATGTTGTTGTGGAAGAAACCAATAGTACTGGAAACCTTCCACAAAGACAAGGACACTTCCCGATAAAAGAACAATAGAAACAACTGGTGGCATTGCTGAACAAGCCATCTGGTGGTGATAGTTCAATCAATATGGCAAATATTGTAGCTTTATTATCCAACGCTTCTCTAAGTGAGTGGATAGTAGATTCTGGAGCAACACATCACATTAATTGCAATAAGGAAGTTTTAAACAATACAAAAGGATTATAGGCAAATGAAGGATGTGGAGTGCAATTGCCAACAAGAAGTAGAGCTATGATAACACACACATGGAATGTAGTGATTCTAGGAGAACAGTGCATTAGAGATGTCCTATATGTGCCAGACTTTGAGTCTAATCTATTGTCTTTAACAAAGCTAACAGAGGACATTAAATGCTTTTTTGGTTTTTATCCTGACTTCTTTTTATTATGGGAGCTCTACAATGACAAGGTATTGGGGATTGATAAGAAGTTTGGATGTTTCTATATACCGAAGGAAAGAGGTGGAGTGGCAGCAGTTGCATCAGTATAAAAAAAACACACAGACTCTACATTGGCATTTCAGGCTAGGTCATTCTTCATTGAAAGCTATGAAACACATTTCATCCATATAAGGCAAAATAAATACTAGACAACTGGAATCTTTCTCTATATGTCCCTTATCTAAACAATGTAGATTACCATTTCATGTCAGCAATTCTAAGTCCTCAACCATTTTTGAACTTGGTTATCTAGATGTTTGGGGGCCCTATATGGTACCCACTTATGCTATAAAAGTATTTTGTTACAGTTGTTGATGATTTCAGCAGATACACTGGGCTTGTTTGATTCAGCCAAAAGGTGAAGTTTGTGTTGTGTTGAAGAATTTTCTGTCTTTAATTCAGAATCAATTAGGTGTGTATGTTTAGATTTAAAGACATGATAATGGGACTGAGTTTTTCAATACAGTGTAATTAATTGTTGTCATCTCTTGGTATTTTATACCAAAGTAGTTGTCCTTACACACCTGATATAATAGGGTGGTCGAAAGGAAGCACAGACATATCTTGGAAGTAGCCAGGGCCTGAAGTTTCAGAGTGGTATGCCTATCAAATTTTGGGGTGACTGTATAAAGACTGTTATATATTTGATCAATCGGGTATTTTCAATTTTGGGAGGAAAACACCTTTTGAAGTATTGTATGGGAAGGTTAGCAGGTTGGATCATCTAAGGGTATTTGGCTACCTATGTTATGCAAGCAATCTGCCTAAGGGAGACAAGTTTACACCTAGAGCAAGGAAGGAAATTTTCACAGGATATGATGTAACTCAGAAAGGATATAGGTTATATGATATGGAGACACAGTCCTTTTTTGTTAGTAGAGATATTCAGTTTAGGGAAGACTGCTTCCCTTTCAAAATGGCAACTGTTGAACAAGGTGAAGGTGACCCATTTCTTGAGCAACCAACTCAGCTTATAATGCCTGATCCCTATGATAATGTTGGTACTCATGAGCATCTCACATCTCCAACACTTCCTGCAGATGCTTCTCTACCTGAAGACAATGTTGAAACTGACATTGAGAATGCTTCATTACAGGACCATCATAGACCAGCTATTGCTGAATTAACTGATAAAGCTAATGCGCAGCCTGAGCTAGTAATAACTGAAACCAATGAGCAACCTGTATCAATAGTTATACCACAAGATGATGTTCCCTAGTGCACTACTAACAGACCTCAAAGGAAAACAGGGCCTCCCATCTAGATGAAGGATTATGTGAATCATACAAAAGGATCATTAGGTTATAAGTATCCCGTATCCAACCATGTTAATTATTCAAATTTGTCTACCCCATATCAGGCTTATCAACAAGCTTTCTCAATTTTCACTGAACCTAGAAGCATCAAGGAAGCTGCAACTGTTAAGAATTGAATTGAGACAATAAAGTAAGAGGTTAAAGCTCTTGAGGATAATCAAACTTGGGAGATGGTACCCTTACCACCAGGAAAGAATACAATAGGGTCAAAATGGGTGTACATGATTAAGTACAAGGCAAATGGAGAGGTTGATAGATTCAAATCATGGTTAGTAGCCAAGGGCTCTCTCAACAAGAAGCGCTTGACTACCATGAAACTTTTTCATCTGTGGCAAAAATGGTCACAGTTAGGACAGTCATTGCAGTTGTAGCATCAAATGACTAGTCATTATTTCAAATGGATGTTTATAATGATTTTCTCCAAAGTGACTTAGAATAAGAAGTTTATATGAAGATGCCTTAGGGTTTCCAACAATAGGGGAGTACATGGTATGCAGGTTATTGAGATTCTTGTATAAACTCAAACAAGCTTCTAGATAATGGAACATAAAGCTAACCACTGCCCTTGTGCAAGCTGATATATACAAAGACCATATGATTATTCTTTTTTTACTAAAAAATAGAGGAGCTGATATTGTAGTCATTCTAGTGTATGTAGATGACTTACTAAACACAAAAAGTAATGTTGACTTGATACATGAAACAAATATTCCTTGTATGGTAACTGCAAGATGAAGGACCTGGGAAGGGGGATTGAGGTATTTTTTGGGCATAGAGGTGATGGGGTCAAAGGAAGGAATAGTTCTCAATCAAAGAAAATATGTTTTGGAGTTGATCTCTAAAGTAGGGCTTAGTACTTTTAAACCTGCTTCCACACCAATGGAACTCAATCACAAGCTAAAAACAATAGATTATGATAAACATATGGGAATCACTAAAGATACAGAACTAGGAGATATAACAGCATATCAGAAACTGATAGGGAAGCTATTACACTTGACAATCACAAGACCAAACCTAAGCTTTGTTGTGCAGGTTCTGAATCAATTTAAAGGCCAAAGCAGTCTCATTTGAATGCAGCAATGAGGATCATCAGGTACATCAAAGGTTCACATACTTTAGTATATTCTTGACGAAATGAGAAACTCATACACCCACAGCTTAGACTCTGATTGGGCTACTTGCCCCAATACTGAGAGATCAATCACAAGCTATGTTGTGAAGTTAGGATACCCATTGTTATCTTGGAAGTTGAAGACACAACAAATAGTCAGTAAAAGCTTCGCAAAAGTAGAATATAGGAGATGCAGCTGTAATTGCAGAAATCGTTTGGGTAATATGATTATTAGGAGAATTGGGAGTGAAAGTACAAAATCAAGTACATCTACGTTGTGATAGCAAAGTTACGATACAAATAGCAGCAAATCCTATCTTTTATGAGAGGACAAAAATATATAGACATCGATTGTCATTTTATGACAGAAAGAATCAAGGCAGGCCTGATCACTACAAACTACATTCCTTCCAAGAAACAACTAGTTGACCTGATGACAAAGGGATTAGGAACAGTACAACACCAGCTGCTACTCTCCAAGCTTAGAGTGTTTGATGTCTTTAACTCTCCAGCTTAAGAAGGAGTATTGCGAGTCAGTGGTTAAAATGTAATAATTGAAAGTTTGGGGTAATTAGTTGTATAAGAAAAATAGGTTGTTATATAGTACAGAAAATCTGGAAATCAGATCCACTTGTACTGTTGTACATAACCTACCTTCTTCCTAATTGAAGCTCAATCTTTCTCTCTCTAGATTCTTCCCGTTCAATCAATGGAATTATTCCTGTATGTGCTATGTCGTGTTTCAATTGCTCAATCTACCTCAAATTAACAATAATACACAAGGAAATTATGGCATATATTGATGTAATAGAAGGATTTAAATTTGGGGCCCAGCCTGGTGATTTCTTCTAGATGTAAACAGATTCTTTGTTTCTTTATTCATCCTAGCCTCTGTCATTGTAGTATTACTAAATCGGCATAGAATATTATTCATCCTAGCCTCCGTCATTGTAGTATTACTCAACCAGCATAGAATATTATACTTTTCTGTCATATACTATACAAAACCTTTCTTTTAATTGAAACTAATATACAAGTACAAATCTGGGAATTGAAACGTGTCTCGTACCCATGAAGAGAATCTAAGCTAGAACTAGGGGTGTTCAAAATCGATCCGAAACTGAAAATCAATTCAAATCGAAGCTTAACATTTTACTGGTAACGGCTTAACGGCTTAACGGATGGGGAACGAATTGAATTTTTTTATAAACGGCTTATCGGTTCTGGGGTGGATTATTCAATTTTCTTAACGGCTAATCCGTTAACCCGTTAAGAATATAAATATATATTATATATATATATATATATATATAAAATTTATTTTTATTTATATATATTAAATATAAAAAAAACTAAAACCCTTGAAAATGATTAACAAAAGTTTATTTCTACTTCTAAGCATTTTTATTCTCGGGATCTAGAAATTTTTTGATTCTATTTTAAATTTATTTTTGGTTGTAATCCTCCTGTTTGGCAACATGCCGGAGATGGTAAAGCTAATTTCCTAATCACGAAAATAAAATTGAGTGGCTCTGGCAAAGAAAATTGAATGCATCATATTGCCTCTAAAATATTATTTTTTATGGCAATTCATTATTTCTAAGACGAGGAGAATAAGAGATATTTAGTGAACATGTATGTTAGGCCGATAAATCGCCCATTAACCGTCCTATAAGAGCTAACCCGATACCAATCCGCCCGATATCTTATCGGGTGGCTAACGGATTAAATCATTTAAAAGCTGATAACCGTTAAGCCAACCCATTAAGAATAAAAGTCGCTCAATCCGCCCGATAAGCACCCTTAGGTAGAACCTTTTCACATACATGAATATTTTATTAAGGCAAGATCAAAAGGTCGCTTTCATGATATATTATTAAATCTCTGATAAAAGGTCGCCATGATAATTAACAACTGTTCACTAGGACGTGACTTAATTTTCTGGCAGTTGTCATGCTCATGGATCTCTAATATGTATGAAATTGCTAACCAACGAAAAGCACCACTAATATAAAAGTGAGCAAATTGTCTCCTTTTTCTTTCGCCGCATCAAATGGATTATTATATATTAAAATTGAGAAGAATTGAGATGATGGCTTTCTTCTTATAGAAGGCTCTACATAGTGTAAAGCTAGAAAACTTTTGTCTCCAAAGAATAGTAAAAGACTACTAGTTGTTTGACTCAAAAGATATTAAAATCTTTAAGATCAAATCATTAAAAAGGATGAATGGGTAAATTCTAGTTAAGAATAATAAATTCCAGATCAATAATCTAATAAGAGAAATAATACATAAGATGAAATACGAGCGGTCAATCTTATTAAAATTTTCCTTTGTCGCTGCTATCAATCAATGGAGGAAAACATTTTACATATTTTGTTGGAGATTAATCAATTCTTCTTTTTACTTGTGAAGTCTATAGAGGAGAGAACAAAATAAAGAGCTGGAGAGGTTCCTCTTCCCAAAATCTGCCGCTCCCCCTCCCCTCCCGAAAGGTTTTCACCATGTTATATATAGTCGTGGACCCTTGCAATGTACTTGATCCGACACTTTTCCATACCTCGCCTGCCTCGGTCATTCTCAGAATATCGTTCCTTCTAGCTTCGACGGAAGTTATGAGGGCAGGATATGGGATAAACCATGTCGTCTTTCGTTGCCTTGCCGTTTGAATGGAGTGTTGGTCAGCTTAACCGGGGTGGTCAGATTTTGACCAATATAGTTAGTCCCTCCATCTACCGGGGTCGTCCTTTGTCGGGCTCAGCAGATGAATTATGATTGCTATCAATCCGAGAGAAATCTGACTACTCCTTCTTTGGTTATGCTTCTTATGTTCAAATGAGACGACGACAGTCTTTTGATATTCCCGGACCATTGCGACTATTTCTGAACCGTACATCATTTGCACGGAAATATTGTTTCATGGTTGCCTCCATTATGATACACGTTCCTAGAGAGTCGAAGTGTTTCGTGTGCCATAAGATTCAATTGGCGACTCTTAGGTTTCGTGCTTGGGAGATTCATATCTCTTATAAATAGAGGGAATACATCATTCGATCGACATATTTCCTTTCCTTTTTCTTGAAAGAATTTTTCCGGATATACTTTCTTCCTGGTACTTTAAATTTCACTTGTTCCCCGTTAATCGGAAACTTTCACCCATCCTTTTTATTGCCTTTTTCTTCACCAAATTAATATAACGGCTGATAATTCTTCTCACTCTGGCCTCCCTATCCAAATTTTGACACCGAAAAATGACGCTCTGGCCATCAGAGGAGCAGAAATGGTGGAAGATAAAGAGGTCCCATCGGAAGCTAAGATCTTGCCTCGTCATAGAAAAGAATAGGCTGACTTTAATAGTCGTGCGCAGGAGGAGACGGAACCTAACCACTCGGTTTCATAGGAGGAGGAAATCGTAGATTTGAAAGCTAGGAGGGGAATTCCCTGCTATGTCGAAATGCAGTCGATGGTAGGGGATGACATCATCCATTTTGACCGCCCCAGGTACCGCGTGTTCTATGCCTACTCCTTCTTTATTGGGTACACGCTTCCTCTCCCTCTCTTGGTGGTGGGCGTATGTCGCTTTATGATGTATGCCCCGCTCAATCTCACCATACTTGTACAAGTTATTATTTATGTTGCTTAAGTTCACAGAGCTTGCTGGTTGTGAGGTCAATTTGGGGCATATGCTCAACATCTTCACCCCTCAGCTTATTTGCAGCACAATAATCCACATGGGCCATCGGGGGTCGAAGAGCTTGGTGGTGAAGATATATGACTGGGCCAACCGTCATTTCTATGAGATTACTTCTATATGCGAACCGAGCACCTTATGGAGGATCCAACGGGGTTCCTTGAGAAGTGGAACTTTACGAGTAAGTTTCTATGTTATTTTATTTAGTCGAAGGGGTACCAGACCGCTTCACGTTATATTAAAATTGCCCCTTTTAGCTATCGAAGGTATCCGCGAGTGAGTGAGTGCTATCCTTCCTTATATGCCAGGGGTCCGCTGGTGGTCAGCCTTTTATGAAAAATACGGACGCAAGCCTCTTACTGGTGAGATGTCGTTTCTGGTTGCTATTTCCCCTTTCTTTTTACTTAGTTTCTTATCTGATCCTTGTTGATGTTAGGGAGAGTGCGGAGAGTGAGGGCTCCTCTATTAGCTTTTTGGCAGCCGGAATCGACTACTCACCCTACTACAGTGCCTACTACTTGACCTTCATCGAGGGCTACCTTAGTCGAAGCTGCGGCCGTGGTTATACCTACGGAGGTCATACCTTAGACTGAGTCTCCGTCTCGTGCCGCTCGTTTGATGGGTGAATCTCCCCTTACTAAGGAAGAAGAGGGGCAGTCCAAGAGGCGCCGAGTGGAGTTCAAGACAATTCTTCTAGCTGTGATTTATCTGGACGACTCTCCTTCGATGGGATATGGGGCAGGGGTTGATACCCCCTCCCCCCCACGAGATGGAGCAGCCGGTGCATCTTTTCAATCGAATATTCTTGCCACTATCATTGATCAACACTCTATCATGACGGGGGCAGATTTCTAGGGCGACCATAGTTGTTTCGGACGTGCCCTCATCTTCCGCACCTGGTCGCGCCTCCTTCTTGGCTACTGAAAGGGGAAAGGGCATCGTGGTTGATGACTATGAATTCAAGTTAGACCTTGATCATGATGAAGTCAGGATGTTTGAATAGAGTCTTACCCACTTAGTAGTTCATATGGGAGGCCCGTCCCGTATTCTGGAAATCCCGTTGGATATTAATCTTCTGGAGGACATCGGGGATTTGGTGCACGGTTTGACATTTTGTGTTCTGCTACCGAGAATGCGGCTCTTCGGAATGTGATGTTGACTTGATAGATGAGTTGGCCGCTACGGGCTTAAGGGTACGTTATATTTTTCCTTTTGTTTTTATCTCATTTTTCTTGATGATGGGGTTTTAACTCGTTTTCTTATTTTTTAGACGTATACGGTTGAGGTGGAGAGTATTCGTAGGGCCAACACTCAGGCCAAGATTTTCTTGAAGATGTTGGAGAAGTATCGATGCTATCGCAATAAGTGTCGCGAGATGCATGAGCGGCTGAAGGTGAACCCTGGTGATCGATCTCTCCATGATGAGTTTAGAAGAGGGATCGGGAATTAATGCAGGCTATATGCAGAAAGAGTGTGCTCGAGGAGGAGCTTTGTGCAAAGGATGAAGAACTCGAGTTGGGAAAAGGGGGTGTTGCAGAGTGTGAGTATCTTCAAGAGAAGTTGAGGTCAATGCAGTCGGAGATGGATCTGATCAAGGTCGAGGCATTGAGCGCGGAATGGATGTGAAAATTGGCCGAATTGGAAAACAAGGTTGCGGGGTTGGAGAGCATCGAGAGTGCTTCGTCCGCAGCTTCGGCAAGGGCGGCAAACCTTGAGAACACCATCTGCATCCTCCAGTCTGAGCAAGAGTCGGAAAGGGTGATGATCACACTAATGGGCCAAGCCTTGATGAGTGCATCAATGAAATCAACCAGGAAGCATCGGTTTTGGGTTACGAGTCGAAGCTCTGAAGGTCGAAAATGAGTGACTATTGGCTCAAATTGAGTCTTCCTATGCCGTTGTTCCCCACCACTTGCACAAGCTTTGGGTTCATCTCGAAGCCCAGCGGGATATATACAAGAGTTTGTGGGAGGCAGACAATGTGGTTGAGGCTGCCTACAAAGAAGCGCGGGAGGCTCGTGTCACTTTTGGATATGACTCGGCGACACCAGAAGCTGATGAGGGTGCAGATAATGAGGGAAGGCTTCATGCGGATGATGGCAATGATAGTGGTGGTGATGACGCCGAGTGAAAGAATGTTGTCTTTGTCTATTTTATGGTTGTTTTTTTTATATTCATTGTCGCTTGTCATTGTTCTCTTCCTCTTCCTTTCTTTTTTATTGTTGACTTAGGCCATGTATAATCTGCGACCATTTTTGCAGTGACTTTGTATAAAGATAAATTTTTCGTTGCTATTTGCTTTGTACATTTATCGTTGTTTTTTGATTCTTATGACTTTGGTATGAGATAGACTCCCGTATGGAGAGTCCCAGTATTTCTTTCCCTTTATATTTTCTTACGGCTCTTGGCCTTAGGAACATTTCGAATTTTCTCTTTAGCGATGGCTCGTGGCCTTCGTGGAGTGATTTTGAACTTTTGTTGAAATATCAGCCCATCGTTGTTCGATCAAGGTTGAATTCTTCTTTTTGACGAAGGTCCTTGGCCTTAAAGGGTGTTATTTCAAAATTATTAAAATGTTAACCCATCATTGTTCTATCAAGGTCAAACTCTTCTTTCTGGCGAAGGCCCTTGGCCTTAAAAGGTGTTATTTCGAACGTATCAAAATGTTAACCCGTCATCATTCAATCAAGGTCTAACTCTTCTTTTTGGCGAAGGCCCTTAGCCTTAAAGTTTGTTATTTAGAACTTATCGAAATATTAGCTCGTCGTCGTTCGATCAAGGTCGAACTCTTCTTTTTGACGAAGGCCCTTGGACTTAAAGGGTGTTATTTCGAACGTATCGAAATGTTAACCCGTTATCATTCGGTCAAGGTCGACTCTTCTTTTTGGCGAAGTCCCTTGGCCTTAAAGGGTGTTATTTTGAATGTACCGAAATGTTAACCCGTCATCATTCGATCAAAATCGAACTCTTATTTTTGGCGAGGGACCTTGGCCTAGAAGGGTGTTATTTCGAATGTATCGAAATGTTCCTCCATCGTCGTTCGATCAAGGTCGAACTCTTCTTTTGGCAAAAGCCCTTGACCTTAAAGGTGTTATTTCGAATGTATCAAAATATTAACTCGTCGTCGTTCGATTAAGGTCGAACTCTTCTTTTTGGCAAAGGCCCTTGGCTTTAAAGGGTGTATTTCGAACTTATCAAAATATTAGCCCGTCGTCGTTCGATCAAGGTCGAACTCTTCTTTTTGGCGAAGGCCCTTGGATTTAAAGGGTGTTATTTCGAATGTATCACAATGTAAACCCGTTGTCAGTCCCAGTTTTTGGAGAATCAGACATCCTCTGGGGGAGCCCTAGTTCGCT
Organism: Nicotiana benthamiana; assembly: GCA_034376525.1. Classification (NCBI taxonomy): domain Eukaryota; kingdom Viridiplantae; phylum Streptophyta; class Magnoliopsida; order Solanales; family Solanaceae; genus Nicotiana; species Nicotiana benthamiana. Next base: position 109,464,181 of record CM067332.1, on the reverse strand, counting down.
AGATATTATTTGTGTCGGAGAGTGTAATATAAGAGAGTACGAAATGTTGTTGTTTCACTTATGTTCATTTTGTGCACACATGGGATTTTCCTTGCCTGATTCCTGCCTTTTGGCCCGGAAATATCATCGGCGGGCGATGTTTCGGTTGCCTTGTAGTAGTTTCCCATTCTCTGATTGAGATGTTTCTTTGCTCGCTCGCTCGCACGACACTTGTGTTCTTTCTTGATCAAAGAGTAGAAGGTGAGTTGAAATGATACTTTCCTTACCCCCATCCGATGGATCGGTGGATGAGAGTAGGTTTGAAACGTTGATCATTTTGTCTAGCATTTCAACGGCTGATAGGGCGATGATTCCTAAATTTGGTGACTGGATTCAGTTCTCTTCCCCCTGCTATGCTGTGCCTTTGCGGGGCGAGGGTTAGGCTTTGCCTTACCGCTCTTGTTGATGGGTAATCACGTTCCCTATCTTTGGTCTAGAAGTGATTAGGAAATTTCACTAAGAAATCCCCATAGACGGCGCCAAATTGTTTGACTCAAAAGATATTGGAACCTTTATGAACAAATCAATTAAAAAGGATAAAAGGGTAAATCTTAGTAAAACATAATAAATTCCAGATCAATAATCTAATAGGAAAAGCAATGCATAAGATGAAATAGGAGTGGTCAATCTTATTGAAAATTTTCCTTGTCGCTCCTATCAATCAATGGAGGAGAACATTTTACATATTTTGTTGGAGATTGCTCAATTCTTCTTTTCACTTGTGAAGTATACAGAGAAGAGAAAAAAATGGAGAGCTGGAGAGGTTCCTCTTTCCAAAATTCTTGTGGAAGGTTTTTACCTTGTTTCATTCCTTCTGACTTCGATGGAAGTCATAAGGATAGACCATGTAGTTTTTTGTTGCCTCACCTTTTGAACGAAATGTTGGTCAACTTGACGGGGTGATCGGATATTGACTAATACACTAGTAGTAAAGCACAATCACACGTGGAACCCAAAATGAGTAAACTTTCCAGTTAGTCTCAAACGATAATTTAGAATTTTCATTGACTGAGAATTGTATGCTTCGTAAGGAAATGAAACGGAAAAGAAGCGAAAAGGATAGAGGAAAAACTGATGAAAAGAAAAATTAATTAACTTTCGAAGGAAATAACTGCTAGCAAGAATTCATTCCATTGGTTTAACTCAATTGCTTGTGGTCCCATTATACAAATTTAATTGACTTATCTAAAACTCAGATTATAATTTAGGTTAAACATTCATAATCAACTAGAGGTGTGATTGGAGGTTAGAATCCCCTAACTCTTAATCAGTGATTTGGATTAAAACTTTAAGAATCGAAAACTTCTGATTTGGAGCATTTTATATCCCTTGATAGACTTACTCAGACACTAGTTAGATTACAAAGTTTTAAATACCGATTCATTTTTATAGTTTTAACAACAACAATAATAACAATAAATAATTTAATATAATCCTATAAAATGGGGTTTAGGGAGGAAAAACCTCCGTTGTTATGAGAGTTATATAAAAAAGACATACGCATTTAATAAATAAAAATTTAAAGATAAGTTGTTGGGTTAACCTTAGCTTTCAATTACATCAAGATTTACTGTTGAAGGACCATCTTTGGGACAAGCAGTAACACGAGACCGACAGTGCAACATACAAAATAACCATCTGGACCAAATTGAGCTTCAACCTGAAAATTATTAATTAAATCTTGCATATAAAACATAATTGCATAATTCAAAAACATATGAGCGTAATGTGTGTTATTCAAACTGTATTGCTGTAAAATTAAAAAGTAATAAATTTCTGAAAAACAAAAATAAAAAATTAGTGAAACTAAAATGTCAAAATAAATTTTGAGAAACAATATAGTAACTTCAAAATAAATTTTGGAAAAATTATAAGAATAAATTGAGCCCATTGAAACACAGTGTGTGCTTAAAAAAATTATTCCCCTCAAGTACTCGAGGTTGTAAAATATATCCTCCCAAGATAGAACGATTTAACTCACCGGAGTGTTGGTACTAAAAACGCCGATGATCAGCGAATCACTCGAAGGCTGTAAAATACACTAGAATTTTTATGTGCAGAAGAAGAAGAAGAAGATTAGAAAATTTTGTAAATAAATATTCTGAGATTTGAAGGAATATTTACAGCCAATTTAGTACTGTTTCTGAAAAGGTTTGCAATCTTTAAGAACAGTCATAGCTGTTGGAACAGGTCTGAAACTATTTCAAAACAGCTATAGCTGTTGAAAATATTGCGAGAAAATTAAAATAGATTTAAAATAATTCGGGAAAGAAAACAGGCTGGACCGGACCAGGTAGCAAGTCATGGCTTATTCTGAATTGAATTTTCGTTAATTAATTAAATATTTGAAAAAAAAATTGTTAAAAAAGATTAGTCAATCAATCTTTATCTAAATCAAAAGTCGAGCGAGCGATAGCGATGACGGCGCGAGGCTTGTCTTTTTCTTAGTTGTTTAAGAACTAAAAGATGAGCTTCTTGCGGATACATAAAAATTTTGTTTCCTTCTACTAATGAGGAACAAAATACATTTATAAAATGAATTTAATTCAAAATTTTATTTTTCTCCATTTTTTTTCATCATTTTCTATTCACGCCTATTTTTCATCATTTTCTATTCACAAAAACCCAACAGTATGTATATATCAGAACACGTTTTGTGGTTTTCAAAACAGATGAACTGTAATTTATTTTTGACATGATAAGAAATATTATAAGGTAATCACTTGATAAACTTTTGATCAAATTATAGAAATCAATTATAATCGACGTCTTTCAAAAGTTATTACTATTTAGAACGGGGCTAAAAACTTAGAGCCGTTTGACTTAGCTGATTTAGAGCAGCTGATAAGTATTAGGTGCTGAAAAGTATTTTTAAATGTTGAAGTTAATTTAAAAAATAAGTAGTTACATATTTGGGTAAAAGTACTGAAATTGATAATAAGCAGCTGAAAAAATGGGTATACAAAAAGTTTTATTTTAAAAAGAAATATTTTAGGGATAGAATAATAAATATTTTAATCAAACTTATGATTTTTAGCTTATTTTTTACTTAACTTACAAGCACTTTTAAATTTACCAAACACATAAATAAATTAAAAAATAATTATAAATTAATTTAATCAGCTTATAAATTTAGCCAAACACCCTCTTAACCTCCACAAGTAACTAAATATCCGTATATCTACGGGTGCCTAATTAATGATTTATACCTATATTACTGTATCCTAAAATCCTTCATAAAAGATCAAAGCTAAACCACATGCTCACACATGACTACTAAAATGCATGTTTTTGTTATTTCCACTAATATTAAAGGTGTGTTTGGTATGAGAAAATATTTTTTAGAAATATTGTCTAATTTTTTTATATTTGATTGACTTTAATGTTTTAAAAAATATTTTTCTGGTCAATTTATTTTCTTCCATTTGAAAGAAAATATTTTCCTTACTAAGAGAAGGGAAAACATTTTCCAAAACTCTTTCTCAACCTTCTCCACTCTCACCAACCCACCTCATCCCCTCTATAAAAAATTTTTTTATTTTTTTTTTCAAATTTTAATTTTTTTCGTTACTACCTACCCTGCTACCCCTCCATCCCCTCCCTCTCCTCCGCAAAAAAAAAAATATTTTTGTTACCTAAATTTTTTTTTGTAATTTCAAATTTTTGTTTTTTCATTTTTGCACCACCCATCCCCCTGCACAAATAAAAAACTTACTTTTTTGTAATTTAAATTTCTTTTTTTTTTTTCATTTTACTGTCCCCTAGTCCCGCCACCCACCCCTACCCACCCTCCCTACCCCCTACCCCTACCCCCGAAAAAAATAATTTTAAATATATTTTTCAGTTTTAATTTTATTATTTATCAGTTTAAAGACTTAAAATTTTATATGTTCCAAAATTATGAGTTTGGAGGTTTGTGTGTGTAGAAGTTTACGGGTTTAGAAATAATAAAGGTTACGCATTCGAAATTCTGCAGTTTTGGAAGTTTAGCGGTTTAAAAGTTTATAAAATTTGTGGGTCCGGAAGATTGTTAATCTGAAAGTTTATGGCTTCATATTTATTATATCTAAATTATTTATAAATATTCTTGAGAAGTAATTTTCCTTAATTTGCATACTAAATATTGAAAAATAAATAAAACTACTATTATTTTTCAAAAAAATATTTTTTCATGCGTAATACCAAACACATCCTAAAAGTAAAAAGTTAAAGGAATTGGACATTTTGTTCTGATAGCCGTCACTGGTAGAATTGATGCATCAACTAATCTCCATCCATGCACATGTGACTTATAATTCTGAGATTGCTCCTTTTTGGATTCATATCAATGCACCACTAATTGATACTTACAACATTTCCCAGTGGAATTCTATTAGGCCCACAAAATGAACTTACCTATACTTGCAAACAATTTGATTTAAACCAAAAGTCCATAAAGTATCATAACTTCTATTCTTAATTGATAATGATAATAGTATTCTTTGCTCTTTTTTTTCATTAAAATAATTTAATTTCTATTTTTTTAAAAATATTAGAAGGTCGAAATTTTACATGGGAAAATTACTTAATTTTCTAACGTGGATTTATTAAATGACAAAGTATGACGTGTCCCTGCACCAGAAATTTGACCTTTTCGTCATTTTTATTTTCTATCTAAGAATACATAGTTCAATTACTTTAGAAGTGACAAAAGATAATATTGTGAATTTAAGGTCACAGAGTATAAATTTTAGCGATCATATGTAAAATTAACTTAATATTTTTTATTGTAGATAGATTATTGATTATTTGTATTCTGATTGTAGATGCTTTATTTTCTGTTTTCACAAATAAAAAACGACTAAAACTTCTACAAATCTTTTGCAGAAAAGGCAATTATGTCGAAAATCACGATTATGCTACAATTGAATAGAAATTGGGATATTAAAATTCAATGTACCTAGTATATAGATATTTTATAGATAAATTGTAGATTATTTATATTCTGATTGTAGATGCTTTGTTTTCTGTTTTCACAAATCAAAAATGACTAAAACTTATATAAATTTTCTGCAAAAAATACAATTATGTCGAAAATTCTGATTATGCTACAATTGAATGGGAATTGGAATATTAAAATTTAATGTACCATTTTATAGATATTTTGTAGATAAATTGTAGATTATTTGTATCCTGATTGTAGATGCTTTGTTTTATGTTTTCACAAATCAAAAATGACAAAACCTTCTACAAATCTTTTACAAAAAATGTAATTATGTCAAAAATCACAATTATGCTACAATTGAATGAAAATTGGGATATTAGAATTCAATGTACCCAGTTTGTAGATTTTTTGTGGATAAATTATAGATTATTTTTATTTTGACTGTAGGTGCTTTGTTTTCTATTTACAAAAGTCAAAAACGACTAAGCTTTTACAAATCTTCTGTAAAAAATACAATTATGTCAAAAATCTCAATTATGCTACAATTCTGTGATTCTCCTATATGCTTTTGTTACTCCTTACAAAACTGCTATGCTAAAATGGAATCCAAAAAAACATGAAGGGATAGATCTTCCTAAGCAAAATCCTCCCATGAACTGTTACAAGAAAATTGACTTTTGCCAACAGTTGAAGCATCAAAAGAAAAAGATAAAAAGATCTGTTCGAACTCATAACTTATTGAGAATCAAACTCTGGGAGATAAGCTTAATATGAAGGAACCCGAAATTATAACCATCAAATCGACCAGGCTTGTGCTCATCTTCTTTGGGCACAAAACCATCGGGACAAGATTGCAGAGATGTCGACGGTGCCTTGGCTATGGAAGAAATAATGGGATTTTAATATAGAAATCGTGGGTGTGGGAAGGAAATATGGGTGGAGGTGTGGGCATTGGAGAGAGAAACATGGGGGAGTAGTATTAGAAGGAATATACGGTACCATTAAATTTGGAGTGCATTTATCACCCTTAAAAATCACTAATGGTATATAATTGGTAATTAGGTATACTAAATGTGATTATATCAATCTTGAACATTGAGGGTAATATAGTTTTCTATATGGCATAGGAATGTAAAAATCCTTATAGCCTATTTATCCAAGCTTTTCCACAGCCAAAAGCACTTTCTTTTCTTCAAAAAAGTACTTTTTTTTAAAGTTAAAGTGTTTTGCCAAACTTTTAGAAGAAAAAAGTGAGTAAAAAATAGAAGCAGCTTTGGAGAAAAAAATAATAACTTCTCTCCAAAAGCACTTTTCTTAAAAGCACTTTCGAGAAAAATACACTTATATAGCTTGTTTGGCCAAGCTTTTTTTTGGGCCAAAAGTGCTTTTTCCAAAATTGATGTGTTTGGCCAAGCTTTTTGTTTACTTCAAAAATACGAGTCGCAATTAAAATTGATTTGTGATTTTAAAGATATGTGATTTAATTCAATACTAATTAATAACCAAGAAGTATAACATATAAATGAAGCACATAAGTAAAATATTATCAGAATGTAGACCAATCCGACCTCGAGCCAAAGTAACCTTGGGGTGAATCAAGAATAGTAAAGCTAAAGGACAATCCTTGTAAAATATAAGCCAAAAAGTAAGAGAGTATATCTTTTTGCTAATGATTGATGATCTTTACAAATGATTGGGGTATTTTTTATTGTCACGACCCGGATTTCCTACCGACGGGAGTCGTGATGGCGCCTACTCGAAGAGCTAGTCAAGTCGCGAAATATAGAAATCACTAACTCTTTTATTTTAACCCTTTTTAAAAATCTAAATTAATAGCTAATCAACATTTAAATATTAGCGATGAATGAAATCAAGCGGAAGACTTAGTCTAATATAATAACAAAAACTAGTATGACAATGCCAACATACGTCTCTACCCAAAATCTGCTGTCACAATATCATGGGCAGACTATGACTACTACAACAAATGTCTAAAAGAAATACAATCTATCGTGAAATCAAGTGAAAACAGAGTATATAATAACATAGAAGAGAACGTCGGGCTTGGGGATGCCTGCAAGGCTACCTTGGGATCTCTAGCTGGGTTGAAGGCAGCCACCCCAAATGCTACTGTCAAAAAACTGCTCCGGGATCTGTACATAGTGCAACTTTTAGTATCAGCACAACCGACCCCATGTGCTGGTAAATGCCTGGTCAAAACCCGACGAGGCTAGGACTAGACTCCAGTTAAACTTGTGCAGTTATAAAATATACAACAGAAAATAAAACAGGAATGAACAACTTAAGAAGGGAGGGGGTGCATGTTGCAGGGGAAATATCAAATCCAACAGTAATATAAGAGAAATATAAGAGAACAATTCTAGATCTACAAAAGAACAATAGTAATACTGTTGCGGCGCACAACCCGATCTCTATCATTTAACACTGTTGTAGCGTGCAACCCGATCCAACTATATCATTGTGGCGCATGCAACCCAATCCATTTATATCATTGTTGTAGCGTGCAACCCGATCCATTTATATTATTGTTGCGCCGTGCAACCTGATCTAAATATAACATTATTGCAGCGGCCAACTCGAACCAAAAATAACATTATTGCGGCGCACAACTTGATCCAAATATAATGTTGTTGTGACACGCAACACGATCCAAATATACAATTAGCGACGATCATAACAAGAGTCCCAACAAGGGATTAATTAAGAGCTACATTATTCCAGCAAGAGAATCAACACTATAAGTAAATACGTCCCGAGAAGGGAGAAACAACTATAACCAATCTTGTTCCAAAATCTAAATACTTCAGCTAATACCAATTCTCAATCATAAGTAATTTCCACGAGAACAATCTAAATCCTTGCTCAATATCGAGAATCATCAATTTACGCATCTGTAGTATTACTTACGAACACAATAATTCACAATTTAAGACTTACGGTCATGCTTGACACCGACGTATAAATACTCGTCACCATGCCTATATGTCGTACTCAACAAAAAGTAAATAGCAAATATGACACAACTCCTAATCCCTCAAGCTAAGGTTAGACCAAACACTTCCCTCGAACTTTCACGGCCAACTCAAGCCTCAAACACCTCTTTTCCTTTTGAATTTGGCTCCAAATCAATTGTATCCAGACATAATCAATTTAATAACATCAATAAACACTAAATAATCCAATTCAATGCTTAATTATAGCTTTCCATCATTCTTCCCAAGAAGTCAAAAATTAACCCCAGGCCCGCTTTGTCAAAACACGAGGTTCAGACCAAAACCTAATCACTCATTCACCCACGAGCCCGAATACATAATTTGTTTTGGAATCCGACTCCAAAACAAGGTCAAATTTCCAAATAATCAAAAAATCCCTAACTCTACCCAAATCCCTAATTTTCTACTCTTATGTTTTAGACTTAGAAATCTAGTGGCTGTTGATAAAAATGGAAGAAAACGAGCATAGGATTACATACTTATGAAGCTACGGTGATGTTCTTCTTAAAAAATCGCCCAAGAGGTATGGAGAAGAAGTTTAGGAAACATCGTCATGACCCTAACCCCGAATTCGATCGTGATGGAACCTCTCATGAAGACAAGGTCAGCCAATCTAACACAATTCACCCATTTAAGTAGTAAAATAACATAAAGATACTTTAAACATGATTTAATAGCAGATACCCAATATGACACAGCCCTGACCGGGGTGTCACAAGTCATGAGCAACTAAGGATCCTCAAATGAGTCTACTAAAACAATATTTGGTACAACTGTTTGAATAACATAGAAATAACAAGATCAGGGAGACATGGGGGCTGCAGATGCCAATAGCTACCTTATAGTCACTAAAAACAATGCCTGGACTGGAAGGATCAACACTCAGGAGCGGGACCTGCTATGCCTAAATCTGCACACACAATGCAGAGAGTAATGTGAGTACTCCGACCTAGTGAGTAATAAACATAAATAAAGAGTGAAGATAAGAAATCACATAAAGCACAAGGCACCCTATAATGAATTAGTAAAACATCATTTGAAAATACTGAATCAGTGTAAAATCTAGTAAGATGTCTTTCAACAGGTAAATAATGTAAGGAAAACAGATAAAAGTTCGCCTCTCAGGCTCAGTAACCACAAATCCGCCCCTCGAAAAATATCTCAGAACATTACCAGCCCCTCGGGCTCAATCTCAGAATAATACCAGCCCCCCGGGCTCAATATCATCACAATTGGTACTTGCGCTTACTGGGGGTGTACAGACTCTGAGAGGCGCCCCTTACGGCCCAAGAGCAATCACAAGCCACCTCGTGGCATCAAATCTAGGCCCTCAGCCTCATGTCAATCAACACACCTCGTGGCGTATATATAACTCAGGCCCTCAGCGTCAAATCAGTATTAGTGTATCCTCGCAATTAGGCCCTCGGCCTTACTTAGTCCGAAAATCATCACAAGCCCTCGGGCATTTGTAAAGCAATATATCCCAGCCCAAAACATCTTTTAAAATATCATTTAAGTCTCAAAACTGAGTAAAATGGCTGAGTGGTAAAAAAGTGGAAATTAACATGACTGAGTTCAAGTAATAAGTCCAAAACAGTGAGGAAATAATGATAAAAATACCCGAAGGTTTCAAATGGTTGGCATGAAGCCCAAATCATAATGATAACTAATAAGTTTCAATCAAATAAGTGGTAAAATCATCAATCGGGATGGAACAAGTCACAATCCCCAATAGTGCACAACCCCACGCTTTCCATCCATCGTGTATCTCACCTTAATATAGCACTACGATGTGCAAATCCGGGGTTTCAAACTCTCAGATATCATTTACATTCATTACACATCTCGAACCGGCTAAATCTCTAGCTCGCGATGCTTTGCCCCTCGAATCGGCTTCCACGTGCGTCGAATCTATCCAAGATCATAACAAATATGTCACAATATGCAAAGGGAACAAATCACAAGCCAAAATAATCGAAAAATACCAAAAATCCCGAAAATAGCAAAATCCGAGCCCCGGACCCACTTCTCGAAACTCAGAAATTTTTACATCAACGGGTTCCTCATCTCACCACGAGTTCATACATACTAAAGTTTTGAAATCCGACCCCATTTGGTCCTCCAAAATTCCAAGACCTAGTTCTTCCATTTTAGCTTAATTTCCATGATTTTCTAGGTACATTTCACAATAGAAATGAGTATTAAGCTCAAAAATCTTACCTCAAGTCATTCCCCTTTTATTCATTCTTTAATCTCCTTCAACAAGCTCTCAAGATGCTCAATAATGGGTGAAAATAGACCCAAAATCGCGAATGAAATGACCTAAAACATTCTACCCAGTTCCATTTTTCCTTCATCGCGATTGCGGAAATTCCCTGGCAATCGCGAAGAAAAAACCTTCAACTTCCCAAAAATAACTCTACACGACCACGTAACACACATCGCGATCCCAATGGTCCCTCACACTTACCTTTTGCGAACGCGTACACTCTCATGCGAACGCGAAGCACAACCCTCTCAATCTACGCGATTGCGAGTCCCACTTCACGAACACGAAGAGCATTCATATAGCCCCTCAAATTCCTACTACACTATCGCGAGGATACCTACGTAATCGCGAGGATACCTACGCGAAGAGCAAAAACCTGCACAGATGAACCTGCAATTTCTTGCAAATTCTCAAGTCTAAAAGATCTGAATGACTACCCGAAACTCCCCTGAGGCCCCCGGGACCTCAACCGAAAGCACTAGTACATCCCAACACCTTATTCAAACTTGTTCCAACCATCAAAATACCTCAAACAACATCAAATCCCTCAACACATATCGAATTCGAGCCTAAGTTTTCTAAAATCTTCCGATATACGCTTTTGATCAAAATCCCAACCAAACCACGTCAGAATGACCTGAAATTTTGCACACACATCCCAAATAACATAAGAAGCTACCGCAACTCTCGAAATTCCATTCCGACCTCGGATCAAAATCTCACCTACCAACCGAAAATCGCCAAAATATCAACTTTGCCAATTCAAGCCTAATTCTACTGCGGGACCTCCAAAACTCACTTCGATCACGCTCCTAAGTCACAAATCACCTCGCGAAGCTAAAAAACCATCAGAACTCACATCCGATCCCTCTAACACATAAGTCTACATTCGTTTGACTTTTTTAACTTAAACCTTCTTAAAAGGGATTAAGTGTCTCATTTCTTACCAAATATTCTTCGAACCCAAACTAATCAACCCATTCACACAAAATACGGATAAGGAAGCATAATGAAGAAGAAATGGGAGAAATGCAGTAGTAACTCATGAGACGATTGGCTAGGTCATCATATTATCCCCAACTTAAACAAACGTTCATCCTCGAACAAGTCAAGAAACATAACTGATGCCTCGAATATGTGAGGATATCTGCTCTACATCTCTCGCTCGGTCTTCCACGTAGCCTCCTCCATTGGGGGACCTCTCCACTGCACCTTCACTGAACCTCAAATGGTCTGATGAACCACAAACTCAACTTCCCTTTCTTCCCAAATCTCATAACACCCTTCGTAAGTGAAAACTTAAACAGAACCTTCACGCCAACCATGTAAGACACATCCCTAACCTTCCTATCAATAAAACTCTTTTTCCTCGACTGCGCTGCACGAAGTCTCTCCTGAATTACCTTCACTTTATCTAAGGCATCCTAAACCAAATCTGTCCCTAATAGCCTAGCCTGATCGGGCTCGAACCAACCAACCAGAGATCTACACCATCTCCCATACAAAGCCTCATATGGAGCCATTTGAATACTCGACCAGTAGCTGTTGTTATAAGCAAACTCTATGAGTGGTAGAAACTGATCCCACGATCCTTCGAAGTCAATTACACAATCATGCAACATGTCCTCCAATATTTGAATAGTACGCTCAGAGTGCCCGTCCGTGTGAGGATGAAAAGTTGTGCCCAACTGCAGTTGAGTACCAACTCTCGCTCAACAAACTTCCAAAATTGGGAAGTAAAATGAGTGTCCTGATCTAAAATGATAGAAACTGGGACAGCATGCAACCGAACAATCTCCCAAACATATATCTCAGCCAAACGCTCTGAAGAATAAGTGGTACAAATAGGAATGAAGTGCGGGGACTTGGTTAGCCTATCCACAATCACCCAAATAGCATCGAACTTCTTCAAAGTCTGAGGAAGTCCAACAACAAAATCCACAGGTGATCCTCTCCCACTTCCACTCAGGAATAACCATCTGCTGAAGCAAGCCACCTGGTCTCTGATGCTCAGATTTCAACTGCTGACAATTGAGATACCGAGCGACAAACCACACAATGTCTTTCTTCATTCTTTGCCACCAGTATTGCTGCCTAAGGTCCTGATACATCTTCATGGATCCTGGATGAATAGAATACCGCGAGCTATGGGCCTCCTCTATAATTAACTCCCTAAGCCCATCCACATTAGGCACACAAATCCGGCCCTGCATTGTCAACACTCCATCATCACCAACGGTCACATCTCTAGCATCATAATGTTGAACTCTATCGCTAAAGACAAGCCAATGTGGATCATCATACTGGTGCTCTCTGATGCAATCATATAAAGAAGACTGAAATACTACACAAGCTAATACCCCACTGGGCTCAGAAATATCCAACCTCACGAACCGATTGGCTAATGCCTAAACATCAACCGCAAGAGGTCTCTCCCCAACTGGGATATATACCAAACTCCCCATACTCACTGCCTTTCGGCTCAAAGCATCAGCCACTACATTGGCCTTTCCTGGATTGTACAATATAGAGATATCATAATCCTTAAGCAACTCCAACCATCTCCGCTATCTCAAGTTATTGAAAAAATGCTGAAGACTGTGATGATCAGTGAATACCTTACAAGACACACCATACAAGTAATGCCTCCAAATCTTCAATACGTGAACTATGGCAGTCAACTCCAAATCATGAACGGGGTAGTTATTCTTATGGGGCTTCAACTGAAGAGAAGCATATGAAATAACTCTACCCTCCTGCATCAACATACATCCAATCCCCACTCTCGAAGCAGCACATAATACACGGTATATGAACCTGAAGTTCATGGAAAAACCAACATTGGAGCTGTGATCAAAGCTGTCTTGAGCTTCTAAAAGCTCTCCTCACACTCATCCGACCATACAAATAAAGTACCCTTCTGAGCCAACTTAGTCAAGGCGATGCGATCGATGAAAATCCCTGAACAAACCAGCGATAATAGCCTGCCAAACTCAGAAAACTACGAATCTTAGTAGTTGAGGACGTTCTGGGCCAACTCTGCACCACCTTTATCTTCTTTGGATCAACCTCAATCCCCTCACTGGACACCACGTGTCCAAAGAGCGCCACCGACCTGAGCCAAAACTCACACTTGGAGAACTTTTCATAAAGCTTCTCCTCCCTCAATATTTGCAACACAACCCTCAAATGCTCTGCATGCTCCTCCTTACTACACGAATATACCAGAATATCATCAATGAAGACTATGACAAACGAAACAAGATGAGGGTGGAACACGATGTTCATCAAATGTATAAACGTTGTTGGGGCGTTGGTCAGCCCAAAAGACATAACCAAGAACCCATATTAACCATATATTGTCCTGAAGGATGTCTAAAGAATATTTGAATCCCTAATCTTCAACGGTGATAACTCGAACAGAGATCAATCTTGGAGAACACCCTCGCTCCCTAAAGCTGGTCGAATAAATCATCAATGTGAGGAAAATGATACTTGTTCTTTACTGATACTTTGTTCAATTGCCTATAATCAATGGACATTCTCATTGTGCCATGCTTCTTCTTCACAAATAGGACTGGCGCACGCCAAGGTGACACACTGGGCCGGATAAACCCCTTATCTAGGAGTTCCTGAAGCTGCTCCTTTAACTCATTCAACTCTTCTAGTGCCATACTATACGGCGGAATAGAAATGGGCTGAGTTCCCAGCACCAGGTCAATACCAAAATCAATATCCCTTTCCTGTGGCATGCCCGGCAGGTCTGCGGGAAATACATTAGGGAAGTCCCTCACAACTGGAGCAGAATCAATACTGGGAGCCTCAGCTCTGACATCCCTCACAAAGGCAATATGCAAGAGACAACCCTTCCCAACCATACACTGGGATTTCAAGAAATATATCACATACTAGGAACATAATCAGTCACACCACGCCACTTGATCCGCGGCAAACCCGGCATAGCCAAAATGACTGTCTTAGCATGACAGTCTAGAATAGCACAACACATATATAACCAATCCATGCCTAAAATGGCATTGAAATTCACCTTAGTAATAAGAGATCAACTCGGGTCTCCAGACCCCAATAGTCATCACACATGACGGGTACACACGATCTACAATAACAGTAGTATCTATCGAGGATAGATAGATGAATAGGTAAAACAAGAATCATACAAAGATTTCCCAAATATGGGCAAAGTATGATGAAACATATGAAAAGGTAGATCTGGGATCAAATAATACAAAGGCATCTCTGTTGAAGATTGAAATAATACCTGAAATGACAACATCAAAAGCAATAGCATTGGACCTGCCTGGGATAGCTAGAAACGGGCTTGACCGTCCCCTGATCGACCTCCTCCTCTGGTGCGACCCTTGGTTGACTGACCTCCCCCCTAGATGGCTGAGCAGGTGGGGGAAAGAAACTGGTGCTGAAGCTGAAGACTGACCCCTCTGCTGGGATAAACTAGAATCACGACGAGGATACTGCCTCCACATGTGTCCTATCTCACCAAACTCATAACAACTCCCAGGTGCTGGAGAAGGGAACTGAAGGGAACCTCTCGCACCTGAGTGACTAACAGATGCACTCGGCATAGAAGAACCCTAAGCTAATGAGGCACGAGATGAACTTTGAGCTGGGAGGGTGCTGAGTGATGACTAGACCTGCTGAGGCCCATGATAACGACGACCTGAAGATGCCCCTCAATACTCTGGGTGAGCTGAGTGAGCATGCCTGAATGAATGGCCTCTACTATGCTCAAACTGGCCCCTCGAAGGAGCACTACTACAATTGCCCAATCCTCGAGGCCTCTTGGCCTCCCTCTCCTCTCGCTCCTGATAGCAAACCAACTTAATCTCACAGATGATATCAACCACCTCCTAGAACAAAGCACCAGATACCCTCTCTCGAGCATAATATAACGGAGATGGTAAGTAAGACCATTAACAAATCTCCTTATCCTCTCTCTCGATCTATTGGAACTAGCCAGATGGCATGATGAGCCAACTAAGAAAAACCTCGGCTCGTACTGTGACACAGTCATCTCCCACTGTAGCAACCGCTCAAACTGCCTACATAGCTCCTCTCTGCGGGATTGCGCCACATACTTCTTCAGGAAGAGAAAGGAGAACTGCTGCTAAGTAAGGGGAGCTGCACTGAAAGGCCTACGCCTCCCACCAAGTGAAGGCAGCCCCAGAAAACTGAAAGGTGGTAAATATTACACCACTAGTCTCAAGAATCCCTGCTGTACGAAGTACCCGATGGAACTTATCCAAGAAAGCCCGGGTATCCTCGCCTTCTACACCTCTAAATGTCGGAGGCTGGAGTCTACCAAACCTCTCAAGTCGATACTGGTCATCATCGGGCATAACTGGTACAACAAATTCCTGAGATGGGGTAACCGGCTGGCTGGAGGTGTCTTTGGTGTTTGGAGTCCCTGCACAACCTGATCAGGTGTGCGAGAAATGGGGGTTTGAATCCCTCCTCCGGTCTGTGAAGTAGCTACAGCCGTAGTAGTTGAAACCGCCTGAGACAAACTGGTACACACTGATAAGATTTGAGCTAAAGCCTCCTGAAGGCCTGGAATCACAATAGGCACAGCTGGTGCCTGAACTAGTGTTGCAGGAGCATGTGTTGTTGGAGCCTGATCCTTAGCAGGGTTAGCTGGTGGATCAATAGGTGCTACCCTCGCTGCTATGCCTTTGCCACGACCACGTGCACGGCCTCTAGTGGCCTTAGCAGGTGGCACTATTGGTCGTCCACCTTGTCCGATAGCTCGTGTCCTCACCATCTATGAGAGAATATAATAACAGAAGTTTAGTACTCGAACCGACAAATTCGCGCGACAAGAATTTCAAGAATATGAAGTTTTTCCCAAAGGTTTTGCATCCTCTCGAGGATAAATACAAACGTCTCTGTACTGATCCACGAGACTCTACTAAACTTGCTCATCACTCATGATACCTATGTAATCTAGGCTCTAATACCAACTTGTCACGACCCTAACCCTGAACCCGATTGTGATGGCACTTCCCGTGAAGACAAGGCCAACCAATTTAACAAAATTCACCCTTTTAAGCAGTAAAATAACATAAAGATACTTTAAACATTATTTAATAGCGATATTTAGCAGAAATAAAGATAACAAAATGGAAATCTAATCCGACACAGCCTTAACTGGGGCGTCACAAGTCATGAGCCACTAAGGATCCTAATATGAGTCTACTAAAATAATATATGGTACAACTTTTTGAATAACATAGAAATAAAGAGATCAGGGAGACACGAGGGTTGCGAACGCCAACAGCTACCTCATAGTCGCCGAAAAACACTGCCCAGACTGGAAGGATCAGCACTCAGGAGTAGGACCTGCTATGCCTGAATCTGCACGCACGGTGCAGGGAGTAATATGAGTACTCCAACCTAGTAACTAATAAACATAAATAATGATTGAAGATAAGAAATCACATAAAGCACAAGGAACCATATAATGAAGCAGTAAAACATCATTTGAAAACAATGAATCATTGTAAAATCCAGTAAGATCTCTTTCACAACAAGTAAATAATGTAAGGAAAATAGATAAAAGTTCATCCCTCGAGCTCAGTAACCACAAATCCACCCCTCGGGCAATATCTCAGAACAGTACCAGCCCCTCAGGCTCAATTTTAGAACAATACTTGTCCCTCAGGCTCAATCTCTCATCACAATGGGTACGCGGGCTCACTGGGGGCGTACAGACTCCGGGAGAGGCCCCTTACGGCCCAAGCACAATCACAAGCCACCTCGTGGCATCAAATCTAGGCCCCCAGCCTCATGTCAATCAAGCCACCTTGTGGCGTATATGTAACTCAGGTCCTCGGCCTCAAATCAATATTAGTGATTCCTCACAACTAGGTCCTCAACCTTGTTCAGTCTGAAAATCATTACAAGCCCCTCGGGCATTTGTAAAACAGTATTTCTCAGCCTAAAACATCTTTCAAAATATCATTTAAGTCTCAAAACTGAGTAAAAATGGTTGAGTAGTAAAACAGTGGAAATTAACATGACTGAGTTCAAGTAATAAGTCCAAAACAGTGAGGAAACAATGATAAAAATCTCCAAAAGGTTCAAATAGTTGGCACAAAGCCCAAATATGGCAATCAACCCAAATCGTAATGATAACAAATAAGTTTCAGTCAAATATGCGGTAAAATCATCAATCGGGATGGACCAAGTCACAATCCCCAATAGTGCACGATCCCATGCTCGTCATCTAGCTTGTGTCTCCCCTTAGTATAGCACTACGATGTGCAAATCCGGGGTTTCAAACCCTCAGAACATCATTTGCATTCATTACTCACCTCAAACCGCTAAATCTCTAGCTTGTTGTGCCTTTGCCCCTCGAATCATCTTCTACACGTGTCGAATCTGTCCAAAATTAGAACGAATATGTCACAATATGCTAAGGGAACAAAGCCCAAGCGAAAACAATAAAAGAATACAAAAAATCCCAAAACTAGCAAAACCCGAGCCCTGAGCCCACTACTCGAAACTCAGAAATTTCATCAGCGGGTTCCTCATCTCCGCACGAGTTCATACATACCAAAAGTTCTCAAATCTGACCCCAATTGGTCCTCCAAATCCCCAAATTAAAATCCCAAAATTTCAAGCCCTAGTTCTTTCATTTGAGCTTAAGTTCCATGATTTTCTAAGTAGATGTCACAATCTAATTGAGTATTAAGCATAAAAACGATACCTCAATTCGTTCCCCAGTGATTCCCTCTTTAATCTCCTTCAACAAGCTCTCAAAATGCTTAATAATGGGTGAAAATAGACCCAAAATCGTGGATGAAATGACCTAAAAGATTCTGCCCAGTTCTGTTTTTCCTTTATCGCACTTGCGGAAATTTCCTCCGATTGTGAAGAAAAAACCTTCAACTTCCCAAAAATAACTCTACGCGATCGCGTAACACACATCGCGATCGCGATGGTCCCTCAAACTTAACTTTCGCGAATGTGTACATTCTCTCGTGAACGCGAAGCACAACCCTCTCACTCTATGCGATCATAGGACCCACTTCACGAACGTGAAGAGCATTCAGACAGCTCCTCAAATTCCTACTACACGATCGCGAGGATACCTACGCGATTGCGAAGTGCAAAAACTTGCACATATGAACCTGCAAATTTTCCAACTCTAGAAGGTCCGAATGACAACTCGAAACTCCCTTGAGGCCCCCGAGACCTCAACCAAAAGCACCAATACATCCCAAAACCTTATTCAAACTTGTTCGAACCATCAAAACACCTCAAAGAACATCAAATCCCTCAAAACACATTGGATTCAAGCGTAAGTTTTTTAAAATCTTCTGAAATACGCTTTTGATTAAAAACCTAACCAAACCACATCCAAACGACCTGAAATTTTGCAAAAACATCCCAAATGACATAGCAAATCTATTGCAACACTCGTAATTCCATTCCGACTCTCGGATCAAAATCTCACCTGCTAACCGAAAATCGCCAAAATATCAACTTCGCTAATTCAAGACTTATTCTACTCTGGACCTCCAAAACTCAATTCGATTGCGCTCCTAAGTCACAAATCACCTCCAAAAGCTAACTAAACCATCGGAGCTCACATCTAAGCCCTCTAACATATAAGTCAAGATCCAATTGACTTTTCCAACTTAAACCTTCTTAAAAGGGACTAAGTGTCTCATTTCTTGCCAAATCTTCTCCGAACCCAAAATAATCAACCCAATCACACAAAATATTGATAACTAAGCACAAAGAAGCAGAAATGGGGGAAACAGAGCGAAAACTCACGAGGCGACTGGACAGGTCATCATAAAAATGGTGAAATTCCCGTAATACATTATGTTTTTGAAGTTAAAATAACTGGGCAGATTTAGTATATGCGATCGCGATACGATTATCGAGTTTGCAATGCATTAAGACTGAGCGACCTTCACGCTTGTGAAAATGGGCTCGCATTCGCGGAGCATTAACTCCTCGAGCCTTCGCGTTCACGTCCAGGCAGTCGCATTCCCATAGAGTAATTTTCCCTTCCCCCTGCCCAGGCTCGTAAGTTTTCACGTTGTGATACCAGGCACACGTTCGCGAAGGGAAAACACCAAAAGCTTCACTTTCGTGACCTGGGTATCGCGTTCACATAGAAGGAAACTTCTTTTAGCCTAATAACTCATCGCGTTCGCGAGGGTCCTTAATAGTGATTATGAAGCAACGATGAAAAGTGTGTTCTATCATATGTTGGCATGATAGGCGCAGTGGGTGGTATGAAATTTGAAGCAAAGATCAAGGTAACAGCTCGGTATGGACAAGGATGTCACGAGCTCGGATGAGCAAGAAAGGAGTTTGGATGATTAATGTAAGTTGGTGTTGTCTTCAGCGTCACCTGATATTGGTGTTTTGTAAAGAAGGCTTTGCATCCTGGTTAATGATTCTTGATCGCTTTTCAGCTTTTGTACGGCCGGTGGTTTGGAGATGCGACCCAGTTATTTGTTGTGGTAGGTTGTGGGAGTGTATCCCACAATAAGATTTTATAGGTGTGGCAAGTAGTCACTTGATTGATTAAAGACTTAAACCAAGTATGAAGGTTGTGATAATATCATTGATTTGAGAATATATGCCTGGAGGGCACTCGGTCTGTTGAGTGGTGGACTGCGGATGATTTCTCCGACTATGATGGATGTTCTTATGTGTTATGAGCGGAAAAAAAGTTATAAAGGACCTTTGAAATGTAATTAACCTAGTTCAGTGTGAACAGAATCTGCTTGAGGTCAGTGGATGGATTTAAATGTGAATATTGGCTCTATATCAGGCCAGACGTGTTCATTTCAGCAATGCACTCCTTATGGAGGAGTAGTCAAGGTGTTATTTCTTTGTTAGATATTTGATGTAATGATGTATTGTGTCGTGCGAGTTGTGAGGCAGCCTGGTGAATTGCATATGAGTTGAGGTTCCGCGTAGAGATGATGTTATATGAGTAAAATGGCTCTTGAGGTTTAGATCGTTATCGCACCTTAGTTGTGCTTGAGTTTTGTAGCTTATGTCACTATATGCCCCCTAGGGACGATATTATGCACTTAGCATGCTCGTGACCGATATTCGATATTTTTTTGTAATAAACAATCTAGCTCAGTGTGCATCTCCTTATGTGAGTTCTATGCGTGGATCGGGTGGCACGCTGCCAAGGGTATGTCATTGGATCGGGTGGCACGCCGCCATGGGTATGTTAGTTGGATCGTATTGCACGCCGCAACAGTGTGATGTTCAGTACAGTTCCACATATCTGTTTTTATGCATTCGGTTTCCTTTTTTTTTGTAAGGAAAGCTCATACTAGTTGTGCGCCCACGTCGCATGCATGATTTGCAAGCGAGGTGTTTGCTAAATTATGTTGTATGATTCACGAGCGGTGTAATTGAAGTACTTTTTTAGAGTTCGTATTCCTTATGTAACGCGCTTGAATTGGTAGCCTAATGGCATATGGTGACATCATGTGAGACCTTTGATCTGGTTCGGGCTGGCTTATTGCCGAAGTAGTTCGTACTGAGTGAGATGAGATCATATGGGTGTAGGATCAGTGCAATCTGATTACATGAAGTATATTAAGGATTAAAGACCGTTATTTGGTTCAAAGTGAGGTAATGGTTCTTGTCAAGAGTATAGACTCAAAGATTGGTTGCCTTGGCAGTTGGTTATGAATTTCTACTCATCTCGTCTGTCGTCGCGGAGTTACAAGAGTTAGAGCAATACCTATGTGTTGCATGAGGTGCAATGTGAGCATCAAATTTGTGGAATTTTGACTAATTGGGACAGAGAATGTTATTGTGGTCCTGTGAGTAAGCCGGTGAAGGGTGTTAATTCAACAACGGTATGCACTGATATTCTGGTGCATTGCATGGTGATTGATACGGTGTCTGTATGTTGGAAACAAGCCTAGAAGAGAATTCCGGATGTTGGAATTGGGCTCTAAAGCTTATTTGCTCGAATATAAAGGGAACATCTTCACAATTTATTGAGATAATATGCTCAACTGGGTTGTGGTAGCATGGAAAGGTGCATGAGGTGTTAAACAATGATTTCAGACTACTTTCGTGCAGTTCCCAGCACGTTCGAGGATGAACGTATGTTTAAGTGGGAGAGAATGTAACGACCCAACCGGTTATTATGAGCCCTAGCGCATTGTTCAGCATTATGAGGCCACGAGCAGCTTCATTTCAGGTGTTATGACTTGTACGCATGGTCATAATTGAATTTCGGGAAGTTCAGGGTTGATTTAAGAAGAGAATTCTCATTTCAGAAGCTTTAAGTTGAAATAATTAACTAAGACTGGATACTAGAGTAAACGACCTCGAAATTGGGGTCTGAAGGTTCCATCAACTTCGTATGATGATTTCGGACTTGGATGTATGCCCGGTTTGGGTTTTGGATAACCCGGGAGTATTTTGGCGCCTACTGTGGAAGTTAGCATTTTGGAAGAAATCTCATAGGTTCGTCTTGAAGTGTATTTCGTTGTAATCAATGTCTATTTGGGATTCCGAGTTTGGGAGTAGCTCTTTATGGTGATTCTGGAGTTGTGAGCGCGATCGGAAGTGAATTCAGAGGTCCGTAGGTTATTTTGGAGTCTTTTGGCTAAAGATAGAAATTTGAAGATTTCTTAGAAATTCCACCGGAAGTGAACTTTTTGATATCGGAGTCGGAACCCGATTCCAAGAGTTGGAGTAGATCTGTAATGTCGAATATTACTTGTGTGCAAAATTTAGAGTCGATTGGACGTGATTTGATGGGTTTTAACATCGAAAGTAGAAGTTGCAAATTCTAAAGGTCATTAAGCTTTTATTTGGGTGTGATTCATGGTTCTATGGTTTTTTGATGCGATTTGAGACTTTAACCAAGTCTGTATTATTTTCTTAGACTTGTGCGGGTGTTTGGTTTAGAGCTCCGGGGGCTCGGGTGTGATTCGGTATAGCTTCGGAGTGATTTGCTAAGAAATGGGACTGTTGGTGCTGGTATGATCGCAATTGCGATGCGTTGGTCGCAAATGCGATCATCGCAATTGTGTGGTGCCGTTCACATTTGTGAACATGGGAAGGTAGGGGATTCTTCGCATTTGCGATAATTGGGGTCGGTTTTGCGAGGCCTGAAGGGTTCGCATTTGCGAAACCCGTATCAAATTTGCGAAATGGGCCAAGTGAGTCAGGGGTCGCATTTGCGATGGAGTCTTCGCATTTGCGAAGTTCGTATTTGCGCTCTTCTTGTCACAAATGCGAAGATGGCAGGAAGGGAGCAGGCTTCGCATTTGCGAGGTTTTTGTCGCATTTGCGACCCCCGCATTTGCGAACCTGGTGTCGCAAATGCAACATCAGAGGCATGTGTCCAACTATTAATTTCGAGATTTAGACCATTTAGCTCATTTTCTTCATCCTCTTAGGAAATGTTTGGAGCTTTTGGGAGAGGGTCTTCACCTAGCACTTTGATGTAAGTATTTTCTACACAACATGAGTTAAATACAAGGATTATGGGTAGATTAACATGTGAAAAGTAAGGAAAATCAAGGGTTTTAGATGAAAAACCTAGAATTTGGTAAAAACGAGATTTAACCACAAAAATTGTTAGGGAATGAAGTAAAACTCATATATTATTGATCCTTAGGTTATGGGTAACAATTTTCGTCAAAAATTTCCAGAATCCGCGCGCGTGGGCCCCGGAATGAAAATTAGAAACCTTGCATTTAAAGTTGAAAATTTGGGTTAATAATTAGAATATGTAGTTTTGAGCATGTATTGAGGAGTTCTTACCCTATTTGAATAGTTTCGGAGTGTTCGGCTCCGAATGTGAAGGTTTGAGCGCGTTCTTGCATCGGAATATAGGCTTGGAGCGAAGTGAGTCTCATTTCTAACCTTGTAAGAGGGAAATGTCCCCATAGGTGAATTAATTGGTTATGTGCTCCTATTTGTGAGGGCTACGTACGCACGAGGTGACGAGAGTCACCAAATGAATTTCAAAAGGATTAAACTTTATTTTTCTTAAGTCATTAAAGGAAGAAATTGGCTTTTATTGAAATGAACATTTCCCTATAAACTCTTAATTGGCTATTTGACTATGTGTATATATATGTGCCCGCATCGTATGCATGATTCGTGAGAAGGATATTTGTTTATTTCTATTTGACCGCGCCACATGGATGATTCGCCAGCGGGGTCTTGTTTATTTATATTTGACTGCATCGCATGGATGATTCACGAGTGGGGTAATAGATGCATCTATGGTTCGAGTCGTTTGACCCTCGGCAGTGCATAATTTACTTTAATGTTGGATCTTGCGCATGCTGGTATTGTTGCCTTGAACTTATTAAAGTTGCCATTGTCTCTTCATGGCTTGAAAGTATTTGTATAAATAACTAAAATAAAATTTTTGGAAATTTCCTATAAATGTACTAATTGTTTACTCGTTTCCTTCTAATGGTTTAAAATCATGCTTATAGAAATCCACGATTTAATATATTATTTACATTATTATTGGACCACTAGTAAGTATTGAAGTCGACCATCTCATCTCTACTTTTTTGTGATTAGACGGGATACTCATTGAGTACACATTTTTTTTCGTACCATACTACACTTCTGTGCATTTTTGTTACACAGGTTTATGCATGGCTAGTGACTTATTGGCATTGCATCATGGTTGACACGGAGACTACGTGAGCTATATTTTCTCTAGGCGACCCGCAGCTAGTATAGTGTCTCTCATGATCCTAATTACTTTTCTGTCCAATTGTATTTTGAGCACCTGTTGTACTTTATTCGTTTTCTTTTTTTATTCTTAGAAATTGTTCATGTACTTGTGACACCGGGTTCTGGGATGTATTTGCGTTTATTCAGAAATTTTAAAAAGCTGTATAAATATATCATTATTCACTCGGAGGAATATGCTGAGTATTGTTAAAATCGAATAAAAGAAATGTTTTCAAAATTATTAAACAGGAATTTAATTAAGTTTTTCAGTTGGCTTGCCTGTCAGCGGTGTTCGCCGCCAGCACGACCCTTAGTGGATTTTGGGTCGTGACACTCCTTCTTCTAAAAATAAGCTTCTCTAATTGTTCTTTCAAACTTTTTTTACTTTCAAACCATTATGTGAAATCCCCTCTTATTTGAGCCTTATTTGCCTATATATTAATTACACCTCAATTCACAATAATTTTCTGGCTGGGAACCACACTAGTGGATTTTGAGGGGTGCCTAACACCTTCCCCTTAGGATAATTTCAAGCCCTTACCCTATCTCTGGCTGTTCAAATCAAACTCTTTTGGTGTCCTAATGCATCCTAATCATTAGGTGGCGACTCTTCAAATGCTAAACCCAATTCCCAAAAGGAATGAGTTGTCCCTCCAAATGTCATGAACCCGATTTTCACGGAGGAAAAAGGGAGCGCGACAGCATGGCGACTCCACTAGGGAATTTTTAGGCTTTTACCATTTCAGACTATTATTGTGAATTTATGCTTCTTTTCTCGTAATTATTTGTTTATTTCTTTTACGTATTCAATTCCCTTTCGATTGCAAAACTTACTTGTCTTTTTGTTTCTTTCCTTTTACTGCTTTCCTTCATTTCCGCATTAAATTGCAAAATTGTTATATTTACTGCTTTCTTATACGTGAAAATATGTGACAACATGCCTTTAATTGTTGCATAATCATGCTCAACATCATATTCCACTCGTGTCAAATAAATCTTATAGCAACGCTTATAATGAGTGGTTGTGCTCTTCCAATATTAACACCCCCAATCTGGAAAAGGTGTATTTGTAGTAAAACCAGTCGATCAACGATGTAGTTGACGGTTCCATGCCTTTCTCCCTTGAGTTGTCCGCTCAAGGGTACCAGTCTAAACCCCATATAAACCTTACTCTATTTTAGAATATGCGTGCATCATGATCAAACCTAGCCGAGTCAGTTATGTTATCCGCATAATGACTCTTAAAGATAGCCTTGTCCAAAGTCCACTGTGTTTCCCAAAACTCAAATGGACACTACCACGTTCTGTGCATTAATTTGGAGAACTAAATGATTTTATGCCAATTATTGATATTTTGATACTCAAGTCCGATGGGGGTAAGGTCCTAAGCCTCTTGTCTTGTAGAAATATGAGGCACGAAGTCCCCAGATTCGGCATGGCTGCCCACATCCGCCCAAAATTGCTAAGTTGGTGGGAGGATCTTCACTCCAGTGATCATACTCTTGATTGGAAATACTTGGGAAATCTACCTTCCCTCCTGGAA
This sequence comes from Nicotiana benthamiana, assembly GCA_034376525.1. NCBI lineage: Eukaryota > Viridiplantae > Streptophyta > Magnoliopsida > Solanales > Solanaceae > Nicotiana > Nicotiana benthamiana. The sequence goes on along the minus strand of CM067332.1, from coordinate 109,438,643 downwards.
ATCCAACCCAACAATAAGATTATAGAAGCTGCCACTTTGTGCTGGGATTGTGATAGGTTCGTGTTCCGCTTCAAGGACATTGAAATGACACCTTTGTTAGAAGAAATAGGAGGATTGGACGGTATACCATGGGAAACTCAGGATTTGCTAATTCCTGAGAACTGCAAGGGCAAGGGTTTCCTCAAAATGATGGCTTTGAAGAAAAATCCAGAATTGACATGTCTGAAAGACCCTTATATCTCTTTTGATTATTTTTATGAGAGGTATAGTCACAACAAATCCTACCTTACCTATCCTGACGAGTTTTCCATCATATCACTAGGGCATATTCATCGAAGGGTCTTTGTAATCATGTTTTGCTTCCTAGGGTTGATCGTGTTTCCAGTGAAGAAGGAAAGGATCCACACTAGACTACCTATGGTAACTCAGACCTTAATGGAAGGAATTGGAAGACAATCATTTAGCATCGTGCCCATGATTGTTGCGGAAATATACTGAGACCTAGAAAAGTGCCACCAAGGAGCCAAACATTTCGAAGGATGAAATTTGCTACTTTATCTTTGGTTCGTGGAGCATCTCCAAAAAGGTGAATATCGATAAGAGATTCGGTGAAGGGACTAGGATGATCATATAGCCTTCCATTATCCAAGGCGAATGAATTAAATGCCCAACATGTTCGCTTAACCGGAAGATTCCAAGGGATGTGTAGAGTTGTTTGACAATTTGACTGAGGACCAGGTATAATTGATGTTTGAGTGGTTTCCGACCAAGGATTTTATTACCCGATCCAGGGATGCACCATTTCTGATATTGATTGGTCTAAAAGGAACATACCCTTACGTCTCTCTCTGGGTCATGAGTCAAGCTGGTAGGAAGCATGTTATACCCAGAGTCAACAAGATGAGTCATTTGTGGTTGACCAAGCTGATGATAGTCCTTACAAGTACCAATCTTAGCATATGTGGAACTTCAAGATCGTCATGGGAAGGGATATCATCGAGCTAGATAGATACCACAACGGGTTTTCTCCCTATTAGTCAGGATGGTTGGAGGATAAACATGATGGCCTGGGCCAACCTAGGTTTAGGCGAGGTCACAGGATCATAGATGAAAAGGCCGAGGCACAGGTCAAATACAATCAACTATGCAAGAGGATCCAAGAATGCGAGAGTGATCGCCGGGAAATACAAGAAGTCAATCAAAAACTAATTGAAGAATGGAAGGATATGGCTGTCAGTGCCAACAAGCGACTGGGATATATGGAGCGAGGTACGGTGGAGTTGGAGAAGAAATTTCTCAAGAGGGTTAAAGACTGCCAAAATGTTGAGGGAAATAATGGCGGATATCTAGCCAGATCCTACCTGCTTCTGGGACTGCATGAGTTAGGGAAGTTGTTCGGTGGAGCCAGGGATGCCTAATCTGGGGAAGGTCCTTCTAGGACCAAATAGATAGCAGTTTTCCTTTTGCTTTATAAAATGTAATAAGGCCAATGGCCACTAGTAACTTTTATTTACTGTTATTTAGTGTCGATTTGGAATTTGTCTACTTTTATTAATAAAATGAGGCATTTAGCATTCCAAGTTCTCCAAATCAACTTGTAGTTAGGCCTACCTCGGGCACAAAGAGGTCCCCAAGTTAGGACACGTTTTACATCCCTGCGCTAGGTGTTTAAATATTGCAACATCTTTTTATGATCCACACTAACTTTTTATCTTTTTGTTTGTTTATTCCCCTCCCCAAAGGTTAGTTCGTGCACTCTAGCAACATCATCATATTCCACGAGATTCAAGGGCCCTCCACCCACTTCTCCTCTTAGTCCTTTCAAAAGCAAGAACAAAAAGAAGATGGAAGACTAGAATAACGCCAGAAAGGAAAACTCAACTGAAAGGTAGAGGTCACTCATGGTCACGGTACTCTAGTTCTCAAGGAAAATGCATCCCAACTAGAACAAAAGCTGCTGAAATTCCAAGAACTTGATCAGTTTTGGAATCTTGCGAATCCATCATTTTCCCTCACTACTCCAGATATTAATTTCCCAAATGGTCAAAACCCTACACCTCCAAAGAATATCCTAAATCAATGAAATTGTCCCGCTCCTCACTACCATTACAACATCTGCCATAATTCGAACAATACTCCATTACTTATCCCAAATCCCCTGAACTCCAAAAATGACCACCGCCACATCCACCATAACACCCCCGTATATGTGGAGACTATGCTACACTCCACCCAATCCATCTCAAGCACACCCAAGTTTGATGATAAAGATTTTCTCATCATAAACCTAGCCGAAGAGCTTAAGAAATTAACTTGCAGAATTCAAGGCGTTGAAGGGAGTAATGGAATTGAAGGGATGAACTACGAAAATAATTACATACAGCTCGATGTTGAACTGCCCGAGGGGTACAAACCTCCTAAGTTCGAGATGTTTGATGGTACAGGGGATCCAAGGGTCCATTTGAGGATGTACTGTGACAAGTTGGTGGAAATAAGAAAAGACGAGAAAATACACATGAAGCTTTTCATGAGGAACTTGAAGGGAGATGCTCTATCTTGGTACATTAGCCAAGATACAAAGAAGTGGTCGTACTGGGTAAGCATGACGCTCGAATTTATGGATAGGTTCAGGTTCAACACGGAGAATGCACTGATGTGTTCTATATTACGAATCTAAAGAAGAAACCTGCAGAAACCTTTTGCAAGCATGCTACTCGTTGGAGATCTAAAGCTACTAATGTTAGACCTGCCTTAAAAGAAGAACAAATGAACAAATTCTTTGTCCGGACCCACGACCCACAGTATTATGAAAGGTTGATGATGATCGAATGCAAATTTTCTAACATTATCAAATTGGGAGAAAGGATCGAAGAGGGCATCAAAACGGTATGGTTATGAACTATTAGGCCTTGCAAGCTAAAAATAAAGCCTTATAGTCAGAAGGTGTGTCCAAGAAGAGGGACATAAGAGCCGTCATGGTGTCAAAGAAAACCAAATCTCCCATCAAATACCAAACCTACCCAATGCCTCCACTCACATATCAACCAACTCCAAACTATCAAGCACCCTCCCCCTCTTACAAAACTCCACCACTCGCTTATCAATCACCTTCACCCCCCACATATCAGCTTACTTCACCCAAATATTTCCAACCCGCACATGCTTACCAAGCCTACAATGCTCAACCATTCCATTATCAATGCCCTTCCGCTTTCCAAAACTTCCCTAGAGCTCGGCCAAACATTGACCGAAGGCCTCCTATATAATACATAGTTGTTGCTGAACCTATTTACCAGTTATACGAAAGACTCAAAATTGCTGGTTACGTCTCCCCTATCCCTGCTGCTCTTAAGAACCCTTCTCAGTGGGTTAATCCAAATAAATATTGTGCATATCATATCGGTATGAAAGGACACACCATTGACGAATGACGTTCTCTGAAAGATAAGATCCAGACTCTAATTGACAACAAGATTATTGTGGCAAAAGAACCTTCTCTAAATGCCGCAATAACCCTTAGCCAGACCACAAGGGTGGAGGCATTCACATGATTGAAATAGAAGATGATTGGGAACTTGAGGGATCAATTGGGTTGATGCAGAAGGAGATAAGCCAAAGAAAACAGTAGTCACCCTTAATCCTATCGTGGTCCATATTCAGCCCTCTGGGGACGCCGAGGTAAATATGTTTGTACCGCTTGAGTTTGAACCAACACCCTGTGAAAAGACACCAGTGCCAATTAAGGTGAAATTCATGTCTCCTGTAAATACATCTACACCATTTGAAGTTACAATTTTACTGCCTAGGGTACATGCTCCATTCGGAGTAAAGGTAGCCATGACAATTACAGTGGTGATGTTGTCCATGGCGCCATTCCATATAAAGGCTATTCCTTGGGACTATATAGCCAAGGAAAGAAAGAAAGGCAAGGTTAGGTTCGGAGAGGCAATTGCAGCACAGGGTAGGACGAGGACTGCTAGAGTTTATACCCCGGAGTATCTAGCTGAGTCAAGCAAGCATGCCTCTAACCGGCCTCCCATCACCGAGGCCGGGCGAGATGACCTTTGGAGAAAGATACATGCCATGGAATACTCGATCATTGATCAGCCGAACAAAATAGCAGCGGAAATTTCTATGCTTGCTTTGTTGCAAACTTCCGATGCACACAAGAATTGCCTGCTAAAGGTGCTGAATGAAACATATGTTCCAAGAAACATCACCATAAGAGAAATGGCTAACATGGTAGTACAGGTATTGAGAAGTCACAAGATAAATTTTCATGAAGATGAGTTTCCACCAGAAGGGTTGAGTCATAACAAGGCATTGCACATCACCGTATAATGCGAAGAATATTTTATCACCAGAATTTTGATTGATGGAGGGTCCAGCCTCAATATTTGTCCATTAGTAACACTTGGGATATTGGGTAAGGGACTGCATAAGAAGGATGGAGCCATCAACGTGAAAGCTTCTGAAGGTTCCCAAAGGTCCACCATTGGGGAAATTAGTCTGTGTCTGCAAATAGAGCATACTTGGTTCAATGTTGATTTTCAACTAATAGACGTGCCGGTATCTTACAATCTACTATTAGGATGACCATGGATTCATGACACTGGGGCAGTAGCATCAACATTACATCAGGCAGTGAAGTTTGAGTGGAATCACTAGGAGGTGATCATTCACGGTGATGGTAGCAACCTATATATAGTCGCCAGACCATCCCGGTAATTGGAGGTAGAAAAAAGATTGGTGGGGAGACCTAGCACCACATCGAGCGAGTCAATGCCATTGAAAAGCACATATGGTGGGATAAAAAAATTGAGAGCATAATGAACTGGAGCGGATACGAACCTGGCAAGGGGCTTGGCAAGAACCTCCAAGGAATCAATAAGCCCATGAAACTCAAGAAAGGCGGCACCACCTTCGGTCTGGGATACGAGTATACCTAGAAATAATTCAACAACTAGTCACCACCATGGAGCGGTCCTTACTATCTTCTAGAGCAGCCAATACCGCACTTGGAATAAACTTTCCAACTAGTCGATGTCATCTATGGTCAGAAGAGGAGGAAACACTAGCAGCGGTGAAGAATTAGTTCTTAGAAGATAGTGATATGGATTGTTGTGTCATTCTCGAAGTGGAGGGGGTAGAAGACCCTTCCATGCATGCTGCAAGCAGAGGAGCATGCCTCAATAACTGGACCATCAGAACCACTAGAGCCCAGCGAGCCTCAAGGTAGCAAGGTTGAATAAGCATCATGCACTATCATTTATCTTTTACTAGTTATTTTTTTCTTTCGCATTTTTTATTTTTCGCAATAAGATCTTCAATGTTCAAAACAATTATGGAATTTATCAAAGTACTTTGATTTTCCTTATAAATCAACACGCTTATTATTTTCTATCATTACATTACTTATACAGCATTACTATTACTTATCTTAATGAATCAATAACTGTGACATGCAATGAGACAACGCAACAACCAGACATAGATTCAGAGAAAGATGACATACCAGAGGAGATTGTTAAGGAATTTGAGAATTTTGAAAACAGACCGAAGTCCAACCTGAATGAGACTGAGATTGTTAGCCTAGGAAACGCAGAAAATGTCAAAGAAACACGAACCAACGTCCATTTATTGCCATCATAAAAGAAGGAATACACAGATTTTCTGAGAGAATATGAGGACATATTCGCCGGGTCATATGACGACATGATGGGCCCAAGAACATCTATTATGGCTCACAAACTGCCGACCGATCCAACATGTCTGCCAGTAAAACAAAAGCTTGGAAAGTTCAAACCTGATATGAGTTTGAATATCAATGAAGAAGTCACCAAGCAAGTCAAAGCTAAAGTTCTCAGGGTAGTTGAGTATCTGACATAGTTGACTAACATTTTGCAAGTACCAATGAAGGATGGGAAGGTTAGATTTAGTTTCGACTATCGGGATCTCAATAGGCACAGTACGAAAGATGACTTTTCTTTACCAAACATGCACATCCTGATCGACAATTGCGCCAAGCATGAACTGCAATAATTTGTATATTATTTTTTTGGTTATATCAAATCAGAATGGATGAAGAAGATGCTAAGAAAATAGCTTTCATTACACTGTGGGGAATGTACTACTACAAGATGATTTCGTTTGGGTAAAAGAATGCAGGGGCCACCTGCATGAGGGCTATGATTGCCATTTTTCATGATATGATACACAAGGAGATCGGGGTGTACGTAGATGACGTTATCATCAAGTCCAAGAAGGCCACTGATCACATGGAAGATTTGAGGAAGTTTTTCAACATATTGCAAAGGTATAACCTGAAACTGAATCTCAGGAAGTGTACGTATGGGGTTCCTGCTGGAAAATTAATTGGGTTTATTGTGAGTCGTCGGGGAATAGAACTGGATACATCAAATGTCAAAGCTATTCAAGAGTTTCCACCATCGAAGAACAAGAAGGACATAATGAGTTTCTTAGGTAGACTCAACTACATCGGTCGGGTCATAGCGCAATCCACAGTTATCTGTGAGCCAATCCTTAAGATGTTAAAGAAGGATGCCGCTTCAAAATGGACAGATGACTGCCAAAAAGCTTTCGACAAAATCAAGGAATACTTATCAACACCACCAGTCTTGATCCCGCTTGAGCTAGGTAGACATCTACTAGTCTACATCGCAGTGTTAGATGGTGCCTTTGGATGTGTCCTAGGGCAGTATGATGAGACGGGGAGGAAAGAGCAGGCCATTTACTACCTCAGCAAGAAGTTCACTCCGTATGAACCCTGGTATTCTCTGTTAGAACGCACCTGCTACGCTTTGACTTAAGTGGCCTAGAAGCTGACGCGTTACTTCTATGCCTATACTACATATCTCTTGTCAAGGATAGAACCTCTAATGTACATTTTTTAGAAGCCCATGCCTACTGGCAAGCTAGCTAAGTGGAAAATCCTGTTGAGTGAATTTGACATTATCTATGTGACTCAGAAGGTAATCTAGGGCAAGCGCTGCAGATCACCTCGTTGAAAATCTCGTGGATGGAGAATACGAACCCCTGAAAACGTATTTTCCTGACGAGGAGGTATCATTCATGGGAGAAGATATTGCAGAATTCTATGATGGCTGGAGTATTTTTTTATGGAGCATCAAATTTCAAAACAGTCGGCACAGGAGCAATCTTAGTATCAGAAATCGGTCAACATTATCCAGTATCTGCCAAACTCAGGTTCCCGTGTACCAACAACATGGTCGAATATGAAGCCTGAATACTAGGGATCAAGATGGTCATTGACATGAACCTACAAGAATTGCTATTGATTGGAGATTCAGACTTACTCATACATCAGGTCAGAGAAGAATGAGCAACCAAGAACTCTAAGATACTCCCGTATTTGCATCATGCATAGGAACTGATAAAGAGGTTCACAAAGACAGAATTCTGACATTTTCCTAGAATCCAGAATAAATTCGCCGATGCATTGGCTACCCTGTCATCCATGATACAACATCCAGACAAAAACTTAATTGATCCCATTTCCCGTAAAGATCTATGAACAACCAGTTGTGCCAATATTGAAGAAGAAGAGGCACACGAAAAGCCTTGGTTTCATGAGATCAAGGAATATTTAGCAAAAGGAGAATACCTAGAGCTTGCAGGTCCTATTCAGAAGCACACCCTTTGGAGGTTATCTAACAACTTCTTTTATAGCGGAGGAATCCTATATAGGACTCCTGATTTCTGATTATTAAGGTGTGTTGACACAAAGGAAGCATCTAAGCTGCTAGAAGAAATCCATGTTGGGACCTACGGTCCACATATGAACGATTTTGTCTTAGCCAAGAAGATACTCCAAGCTGGTTACTTTTACATTGCATAAGGCTACCATTCTACCTTCCGAGACTAAACATTGTCTGCATCTGCATTTCGGCATTGCATAAGGCTACCATTCTGCCTTCCAAGACTAAACATTGTCTCCATCTGCATTTCTGCATCGCATAAGGCTACCATTCTGCCTTCCGGGACTAAAAACTATCTCTATCTGCATTTCTGCATCGCATAAGGCTACCATTCTGCCTTGCGAGACTAAACACTATCTCTATCGGCATTTCTGCATCGCATAAGGCTACCATTTTGCCTTTCGAGACTAAACACTGTTCTGAAATGATGTTCGGAGGCATCATTCTCATAGCCCGAGAACATCATTTCATGGCCTTCCAATCCTTTATTATACGCTTCATGGCCCAGGACATCATGGTCTAAGGACGTCATCCTAACCATCCAAAGACAATGTTCATGGTCTAACGGGAATGTGCATCATGTTTAAATTTACGCACAATATATGCTTGTATTGCTTATTTGTAGTTGAGCCGGCAAGCAACAGCCATCTCGGCAGGAGTGCTCCCGTTCCAGTTCCCGCAGCCCTATCAGACCTCCACCATATACCCTGCCCTGAATGTCGCGTCCGTTCTTGAAAGTTTCCATCAGCATATTCCGTCGACGGGTCCTGTATTATATATGTATTGATTCTTGTAAAACTAGGGATATGTAGGCTTAGAAACCAAAGCACGACCTAATTCCCCTCGAATCATTTCGTTCGGTCAAAATTGGTCATCATATCTTTATCCGACAACTCTTTCATCCTTTCTGGGTAAAGAGGACAGCTGTTGATACCCTATTTTTTCCTGTATGAAAAATAATTTCAAGATAGCTTGTATAAGCATGTACCAAAGTTTTTTATTTTTTCTTTAATTTTCAAAGATTTTTAATCAATTTATTGCCCTATTTATCAAGGAAAACCCCAATAATTATCCCCAAAGGTGATTCATTTATTGGATTCTCATATTTATGCTAAAATATAACTAACATAGTATTTGCATATTTTGTGAATTTGTTTAATATTTCAATAGCTAAATTGCTTATAATTACAATATTAGCCTCTTTTAAGATTTAGTTGTGTTTGTATTCATAAAATTAGTTCCAATAATTTTAATTTAATAATTATGTATTATTATTTATTTTAGTACTTTTTATTTATTTCCAAAAAATTATTTTGCTATTTTTATAAAATAAATAAGGGACAAGTGGCAATTTAAATGGTAGCCCATTTTTATTTCAATTTTGGCCAGATTTGGCCCCCCAATTAAACCTAGACTGAGGCCCAATTACCTGACCCAAGCCCTATTCTACCCGACCCACGACAATTTTAAAATACCCCGCCCAAATCCCCATTCAATCCAGGTTGTTGATCAAAACGATCAACGACCACCATTTAACATTTTCTTTTTAATTTCCTATTACCCTCAAACCCTAATCACTTCTCACCGGTAGCTACCCTTTAATCCCCCTTCTCCCAATTCTCTCTCAGAAACCCTAGCCGCCTCTCTCCACTATCACCCTAAAATCGCCTGAATCAATGGCTTCCAAAGCTATTAAAGGCATGTATCTGCCTCCTATGACTCATATATGTTCGAGTGCTATGGTTTCAAGACCAGACATTGAAGAAGCTTGGTCAAGACCTCGAACGCTTTTAGTTCTATGGCTGTTTTCGGCTAATCTTGACCTTATTCCGGCCATCTATGGCTATTCAAGCCTGACTCTTGGCGTCTCCTACCCAGATCAATGACTTTCCAAGCCTTTCTCACCATTTGGGCTCTTTTGAAACCCTAACCTTTGAGGTTTTTCCGATTCTTTTAGTTCCGTTGTGTATCTGTGTTTTCTCTATGCTTTTAAATGTTTCCTTAAAGTTTCTTTCAAAACTTTACCTTCAGAACCTTTATTTTTTTTCGATTTAGGGTCTAGTTAAGTTATCTTTTGAAGTTTTCTCTTATTTATAACATGTTCTACTATGTTCTCTTATGTCATCCGTCTATTTGAGTTGGCATGTTAAGGGTCTTAACCTTTTGAAATTTCTGAATCTATTTTGTTAAAATGTTTGTCTGATTCATTTGTTTTTTCTCTATAAATCTATTGATGGTGAAAACCCTAAAATTTGGGGTTCACTCGAGTTTGGATACTATATTTCTATGTGATTCTCTTGTCTTTCAACTCTATCCTCGATTGATGGTGAAAACCCTAAAATTTAGGGGTTCATTCGAGTTTTAAGACTATTTGCTATGTGATTTGCTTGTTCCCCATCCCTGAACTTGTTTGGTCTCAAAACCCCAATTTCGTTGGACCTATTAGAGTTTCTGAAGTTGTTTCATCCACTGTTCGTCTGAGTTTCGAAATCTCTATTTCACTTATGTTTCTTTATATGGTTTTGACTTTCTGCTAAACTCTATAAGATCTTTTACTTGACCCCTTTTGCATGCTATTTGATACTCTCTCTTCTCTGTTACTGAGGTGACAACCATGTACTTATAATCCACTACTTACTGATTTTGTGATTGCATGACACTTCTCTTTGTCTTAAATTCACCCTTGTATGCCTAATGCTTACGAACTCTTTTATATGTTGATTTCCCTCTGAAATGACTCTCAATTTGGGGATTGATTTCAGGCCTCCTTGTGTAATTGTGATTGCATTCATGTGTTAAGTGATTGCCTCTTCCCTTATTTTAATTTCCTTGTTTCTTGAGTTGATTTGAAAGCTTTCCTTAGCTTTTTGATTCTCTTATTTCTGACTGGGTTTATTTGTTTATTCATGAATCAGTAATTTTCCTTGATTTACTATGTAATGATTGCCTCGATATTCTGTAATTTTACCTTATTTGGTTAATCGAGTATTTCAAAGATTCTTCCCTTAATTAAACCCCTATGTATTTACCCCTACTCTCCTACCTTGCACAAGATGCTTACTTGATTTCTTTCCTTAAAAGTCTTCTATCCACTACCGTTTGGTTTTAACTCCTTGATTAAAGGAAGTCTTTGATACTGATTGAATTTTAATTGATACACAGTTCCATATTATTTTCTTGATTTGCTTTCTACCTATTTTCAAACTATAAATACTGCGCTATTTCCATTGACACAAAGACATGAACACTCTTAGTTTTTTAAACTTACACTCACATTCAAAAGGCATTCTCTCTTGTTACTTGTATTGTGGCTTGTTTTTCAAATCCTGCTACTACTTTTACTGTATTTTGCTTCCTTGGAATTGGTATGTCCTGAGTAAGATTTTCTGCAATTACAAATAATGTGTTTACTTAATACCTTTACTTGCATGTTTGCCTACTGCTTGTGTTTAGTTTAATGTTTACTCTAGCATGTTATAATTTTCTCCTATTATGAATCCTAAACTCCCTACCCCAATGTGTTTGATACTAATAGTTTGTTTGAGGCATGTCAGTATTGAGTATTATTGTCTATGGCTCAAACTTAATTCCCCTGGAATCATCACATCTATGTCACCATCATATGTTATGTGTTGATTCTGTAAGCATAACAGCATGCCCTATTGTTGTGCATGCCCAAAATTAGCTAATGCTTAAGTACATGGGCTCTTTGGCAATTTTCTTTGTTCTTTAAAATTCTGTTTCTTCACTTTCACTCTCTTTTAGACTTTATATTCTACCCCTCCCCCCCCCCCCTCTTGTGAGCCTTGCCTTAGGACCCATTGACCTCCCTCTGAACTTGGACACTTGAGGGCTGACCCTTTCACACTGCACTTGTCCCCATTCTAGTGATGCAATTTAGGTGTGAGCACTGCCCGGAGTCCCATTGAGGCTCTTAGGGAACTCCGACACACTCAAATTTGAGAAAAGCTTTGGATTAGTGGTCTTTGAGTTGGTCTATCTCATAATTCAGATAGGAAGTAAGAATCTGGCTTTTCTTTTGTTGTACCTTTTTTTGTACTTTTTGTTAATGTATTTTATTTGTGGGTTGTAATAATTTGTAATAAACGCTTTGGGCTGGCTAGTGAAAAAAGTGTGGGTAACTATGCATGCAAAGGGTAGAAATCATACCTATAGATCTATTCTAATTCTGCATACACAATACATATAGAAATCATGCCTATAGGTCTTTTCTAATTCTGCACACTCAATACATATAGAAATCATGCCTATAGGGATGATATAATTCTGCATATTCAAACTACCACCTAGAAATCATGCTTATAGGGTTCTATAATTTTGCATAATTCGAACAACATTTAGATACCATGTTTATAAGTTTTAAAACAAATTCTGCATTTAGATATCATGCTCATAAGTTTTAAGACAAGTTCTTCATTTAGATATCATGCTCATAAGTTTTAAGACAAGTGCTGCATTTAGATATCATACTCATAAGGTGTAAAACAAGTTCTACCCCCAGATGCTACGTCTATATGTGTCTAAAATCAGCAACGTTTAGGGATCATGTCTATAGGAGTTTCTAAATGAACATGATTCACTTCACTCATTGACAGATCTAAGAATCAGTAATAACGGATATTATCAGTTGCAGAATTTGTAATCAATTCGTTTAAGTTCTACTTCTCTTTTAATAATTTGAGTCCTTCACTTAACTAGTTTAACAAGTATGATATAGGATTTCAAATAATTCATTTCGAGATTTAATGTCTTATTACCTTCTGAATTCAGTAGATGTCATGCCAATAGGACTACGCCTTCACTTATGCAAGCCTTAGAGTAATAAAAAATAATGAATCTACTTCTGTAAATTATTACAACCAGCAGGGAGGCCTGATTTGGGCTTCTTACCTGAATTATGTAATAAACTAGGCTGCCTCAACATTTAAACTCCCTCGTCTTTGATTTTGTTCAGACCTAAAAAGTATGTGAAAGTCATGCTGATTATATGTTTTTCTGCGTAAGGAGGTATACCTGAGCCTTTGTTTATTTATATGCCTCCCCCCAAAATGTGCATTATATGTTTTTGTATGTCACCTTAGAGTTTTACCTTTTGAAACCTCAAACAAGCCTAAAATATCTCCCTTTCAGGATGAGTAGTCCTAAGTGCCTCCGGGATTGATAGGAGTAGGAGGAATAATAGCATCCAATAAGTAATCGATACCAATTCGCGCTTTAATACCTTCACGGGGTGGAATGGGTAGATATAGATATGATAACCATGCGATAATATCATGTATAGCCCCTCATTGAGGAGTGATTGCCGAATATTGTATGGGGTGATTCATATTTTTATTAAATCTAGGACCTCCCTCTCTTTATTCTTTATTTCTTTTCTTTTAGCATTTTAACTCCTTCTAAAATCAGCTTCTCTAATTGTTCTTTCAAACTTTGTTTACTTTCAAACCATTATGTGAAATCCTCTCTTATTTGAGCCTTATTTGCCTATATGTTAATTGTACCTCAATTCACAATAATTGTCCAGTCGGGGACCACACTAGTGGATTCTGAGGGGTGGCTAACACCTTCCCCTTATGATAATTTCAAGCCCTTACCCTATCTTTGATTATTCAAATCAAACACTTTTGGTGTGCTAATGCGCCCTAATCATTAGGTAGCGATTCTTCAAATGCTAAACTCAGTTCTCAAAAGGAACGAGTTGTCCATCTAAATGTCATGAACCTAATTTTCGCAAACCGGATATATATATATATATATATATATATATATATATATATATATATATATATATATATATATATATATATATATATATATATATATATATATATATATATATATATTTGACTTACTAAAAGTGGGTATATAAATTGTTTTCTCAACCTTTCAATTTAAGTTGATTTGACAATTTGACTTTTTACTAGATAACCTAAATTTTACTTTTCTTTCTTAATTTGTTCAAGTTAATTTTTCTTTTCCCTAATCTCTTCATATTTCAAAAATACCTATTTTTCTATCATTTTCTTTGATATTCTTAGCTACCTTCTTTTTTCGATTTAAGATTTCATTACTTATCTTCTTTCTCTAAGATTTCATTAATTCGAGTGTTTAATAATTTCTTTTAAAATTTAGACCTCACATTAAACTTATGCTTTAGGCCATATATATGCTTGAGCCGCCCCTGAATTTTTGTAGCTTGACCATAATAGTACCTAACATGTTTTTTTTAAATTTATCTGACAATCTAACTTCCTGCATAGAATGATGAGAATCTAATCTTGAACATACTACCCCATCGACTATATTTATTGTTGAACCAACTGAACATCCACTTGAAGCTGCCCAAATGCATGAACAAAATCAGTGTTTTGGAATTCCATAAGAAAGTATTATATAAAGTAAAATGTGAACAATAATAGGCTAAAATGAAAGTAGCTATCTTGGCTCTTTATGGAGAAATCGGAAAAAATAACTCTTGCAGCAGTACATGCATGAATTCAAAGCTACATATTTGATTGGATCTGGTACTAAGACACATAAGAATACGCAGAAGCTAATTGAAATAAGAATAATCAAATGATACTCTTAATTATTCCATTGGAATTCCTAGCAATTGTTGGAGATGAAAAAGCCCTAAAACTAATCATTTATTTCACATGCAATTTACAAATGACAAATGCTCCATCAAAACGAGACAACAAAACACCTTGGGCACACTGCTCGACCCACCCTTTCCAAAGCATTAAAAAGGTGAAAAAGTAAATAAAACAAGGAATTGTCTTTATGGTTTGGCAACAGTGAGCAAAGGAACCCAAAAAGAAAAAAGAAATTTAATACTTCTAAACTCCCCTAAATCATATAATATTTAACTGTTTTCTATCTAAATTATCGTCTGTCCCCAAAAAAATTTTGAATTACATTTCCGTTTATAAGAACCCCTCCGATCACTTATGTAGTATATTGTGTGAAATAAGTCGCTTAAGAGCGCGTGAATGGTGACAATAACTAGAGGTGTATATGGAATGAATTGGTTCGATTTTTACCAAAATCAAGCAAAATCAACTATATCGGTTTAGATTGGTTCGATTTTGTTGAATTTTTTAAATTTTTGGGTTTTTTATTACCTACATATTATTTCAATCTTACATTGTTAAATATTGATAAGTAAATATATATTTAGTAAAAATATAAAAAATTGACAAATATATTATCGATTAAAATATTTTTATGGGAGAATTCTATTAGTAATACATAATAGTTATTTTTTTAGTTGTCTGATAATAATTTTTTGTTAATATATACTTTCAAGTTAAACCGAATTTAGTGATTAAACATAAAAATCCATATGATACCTAAATATTAATAACCACTTTATATTCAAAAAAGATATAAGAATTTAATAGATCTTAAGATATGAATATGAAAGAACAAAGAGATAGACACATTTAAGTAACACTTGATAAGAAGGTGATCATACATTCTATTATTTAAGATCAATAAATATGGAGCAATTCATATTCTATTAAAATTTATATCTCGCAAGAGAATCTCAAATATTTCTAGATATTTTTTTAAAGAAAATTAAATATAAATTTTAAAAAAATATATAAAAATTATATATTTATATGTCAGGTTAGTTCAGGTTTTTTTACTTAATATCAAACCAAACCAAGTCGAATTTTTTAATTGGTTTGTTTTAACTTTTTGGTTTGATGTGATTTTTCGATTCGATTTGTACATTTCTAACGATAACCATTAAAATGAGCTCACCTGACAGCAACAAACAGCTTATTAGCCCACTTTTTTCTAACACTCATATTTTTTCCTCTTTTTTCTTTTATTACACCTTTCTTCTCATTTTTTTTTCACATGTCTTCTCATTTTTTACATCTTTCTTTTCTATTTCTTGATCTTAATCTATTTGCAATACTCTCACTTGTTATTATTGAGTTTATTTCTTATCTTTCATTCTTATCCGAATTTATTTGAAATAAGGAGCACAAAATCACCAACAAAAAAGAAAAGGCATAAAAATTGTTTAACAAAATACAATGGTTGTACCATATCAGTACCCACGAGCTTTCTTCTATGATTCTAACACTATTTTTCAACCATCAAAGCCTTCTCCTTCTTCATCCTGCTACTCTCCTCGAACCTCATCCTAAACCTTTTTGTCCTTTTTTCTTATTTTTCATACAAATTCAAAGTAGCACTTATCTTTATTTTTTTTGACAAAAATCACAAATCTCAACAAACAATTACAAAATGCTACATCTAAATCTGTTTTGTATATTAGCAACAATAGATAGAGAAATAGATAGTAGAAACCGTAGATGAGAGGATTTTTTTGATGAGAACAAAGAAACCTTATTATGAGAGGAGTAAATGATGGACTGTGCAACAAAATTTTCTTTTTTACTTTTTCACATAATTAGATTAACATATATTAATTAAGCTTGTTTTTCCATGTGGATTGCCACATGGCAGGTTTTAACGGAGTAGTTTTATTATGAAGGGAAATATAATTTATGAGGTTTTCGGGGATAGATCATAGTTTATGTTAGAAACTGATAAATATTGTACAATTTAGACGAATTTGAGGGTATTAACCCAAAAAAAGTATTATTTCTTTGACAATAAACAAACATTTCTTAAATCTAGTCGTGAAATTTACGCGCCGAAAAGGGGATGCACCTAAAAGGTGAGTGACAGCTGACCTCTTAACTCTCAAGTATTTTTATGCTGTATATCTTTTAACTTAATTAATCACCGCCATTCTCGTGTCCGTCTATTTTCTTCTCAACAAACATGGGCACCAACCAAGGGGCAAAGTCATAACCGGTAAACTAATTATTAATTATGATTAAATGATCCACATTTTATTTTGAACTATTAAACATTAAAATAATTAGAAAGTCTAAATGAATAAATGGGAGAAGATAAACCCGTCGAACTTAGAATGTAAAGGAAATGTTGGGATATCATAGAACCATTCTTGATTGGAACAGTGAAGTAGAATTAATAAGCAACATTGCAAAAAGGAGAAATGGACTAGCGGAAATAACCACCAGTGTATTGGGAATGTTAGTCTACTGTCTCTGATGAGAAAGGAACAAAATTAGATTCCAGGGCGACGCTATAGTTATAAATGACACATGCAAAGAGATAGCAATTCATATGCATACGCAGGGAACATCTCTTAAACACTGGAAGAACTTTCTGCAAAGAATGGATCACTTCCCCTAGAATCTATGCTCTTCTTTAAAATGAATGTATCTATAACATAGGAGAGTGATAATGTATCGAAATGAGTGGAAAGTAGCTAGTCAGCGGCTGTTGGATAAACTTGTATTTTTTTTGCTCTATGAATGAAATGGAAATTAATTCTAATAAAAAAAAATGTTTGGTTTAATCAGTTGAATGAAGTACAATAAATTATTGCCAGTCGTTGGTGAAAGAGAATTAGAAGTGATATATATACTTTCTCATTTCGGCTCAGTTTGGTGAAAAAAGTTTGCCAAAAGAGCAAAAGGAACCAAACTTTTCTTTTTTATTTCAGATGTTAGCTTACTTGCAAAAGGAGGATTCGACTACTCTTTATTTTTTTGTAATGCTCATTTATCTGAATTATCATTCAGCTTTATGACACGGTTCCAACAAACTCATTATTTTTGCTTAGTTCTGTATTTATATTAAATATTAAAATTTTTATTAAAATCATTGCAAATTCAATAACTAAAAAAGAGTTATCTGTTCAATAACAAGTAAAATTCATAAATATCAAATTGCAACTCCGCCTCTAATTACATTGCCGTATGGATGACGTTTTACATATATATATATATAAAAGATAATTTTAAATTTATAGATAAAGTTTTAAAATTTAAATTAAAAATAAAATTTATTTTATTTTATCATGTTATCATACTTAATTCGGTTAAGTATCATATGCAATAATGTTAGAAACTTTTATTATTTTTTATGATTATTAAATACTACTTCGCCTCTAGCAAAAAAGAAAAAAAAAACTACTCCATATAACTATAAACTCTTTCACATTTAGAATCCTATAAGTATAGTTCTTTGAAATACTGTAGTTAGATTTGAATAAAATGAAGTTCTTTTAAAATAAATGTATATATAGGGTACACGTATATATTTGTCTAAGTAATAAAAAAGAGTTTACAAAATTAAATAAAAGTTTACTGACATATATAATAAAGTAAATATACAAGCTCGAGAAAGAAACATCACAAAATCGTCAATATTAAAAAATAAATTATTTCTTTTTTCTTCATGAAGAATATTTGTTTGAAGAGTCAATTTGCATAAATGGGCATCAAAGAAATAACAAAATTTTGGCTATACAATTGCTATTATTTAGATGTAGTCAAGCCAATATTACAAGGGTAGAATAATCTTTTTCATTGAAGAATATTAGTTTTGAATCATTAGATTATGTGAAAGGATTTTTTTTTCAAACTCAACAAAGATAAATTGGTTTCTAATTGATAGTTTCTATATCGACTTTTAAGTATAATAAAGAATATGTATATAACTTTACTTTTTTTAATTTAAAGATAATAAAAAGATAAGATATTTTTTAAACATTAGTAGAGAGTTTTAAATTATTATAATAGAATTTATATAATTAACATATATTATGTAGACAATTTTTATTAAAGCTCACCTTTTATAGTGAAATAAATTAATTTTTATAACAAAAGAAATAATGACATAAAAAATAAGATAAAAAATAAATATTTAAAAAATTTAGAAAGATCTAAAAATGAGAAATAAAAGATGACAATAAATTTTTTCTTATGTTTCATCTTTGTTGAGTATAAAAAAATTGAAAGTTAATTTCATCGATTTCAAATATATTTTTTTCAACTCAAATACATAAATTATAAGATAAGGATATCTTCGACTTTTTTTTAATTTACATTATGTGTCGTTTTTAAGAAACTACTATTTTACTAACAAAATGATATGATATTCGAATTTGAATTGGAATGCAATTTGAGTAGTTTGCATTGAGCTTAAGCAAAGTATGGTATCGAAAAAAAATTATTTGACAACTTTAAGACAATATATGCGATCTTTTATAATAATAATCAACCAATTTAACATTTAGTGATTTAAAGAACACATTGCTTTGTATATATAAGGTATTAAAAATTCAAATTGTAAGGCTAGATATCGATAAACTTAAAGTGAAGTCACACTGAAATAAATCTAGCCAAAAAATTATTTAAATTTTTAGATAGCTGATTAAAGTGAATTTTAAATTAAAGATAATATCTTCACTTACGTCATTATGAAGATAATCATTATTATAATATATATAAAGTTTTAGAAATAAAAATTTCAAAATAGAAATATTTTTTGAAAGATTAAATCATACCAAATAAGAGTTCAAGTCATTGTATAAGAGTCACGCTTAATCAAAGAATTATTTATATCGTGTCAACCTTTGTGCTTTGTCATAAATATGAGTTATTATTTCACTTTATGGCTATTTTTAGGTTCCAATGACATCTATGAGAATAGTGCAAAAATAAAATTATCACTACGAGAATTAAGAAAATATTAGTCTTTTTTCATGTAGTGTTTCTTAATTAATATTTGGCAATTATCTATAATTATTTAGAAGATTAGTTATTTACTTATAATTCAAATAACTCAGATATTTAATATGATTAATGTCAAGTATGAAAATGGAGTAAAAAATTCACTAGATAAAGAATTTTATATTTTTAGATAGCCAACTAAAATAAGATTTGAATTAAGAATAATATTTTCAATTATATTATTATAAAAATAATATTTTAGAAACTAAAATTTTAAGAATGAGATATTTTTTACGAGATATCTACACACTAAATAAGAGTTTAAGTAGTAGTAAAAGAGTTAAGTTTTATCCAAAGAGTCATTCATTGTCTCAATATTTGATTATTTTGCCATAAATAGGAGTTATTATTTTGTTTTTCGACTATTTTTAGGATCCAATGACACCGGCAAGAATGGTATCAAAAATAGAAGAAATGGTTAATTTTTTTCAGATAGTTAATACCCAATGATTATCTATATTTACTGAGAAAGTGTGAATTTTAAAATTATTAACATACAATCTAAATAATTGTTGAGATGAAAAACTACATGGCTCCCAAACCTAATCATAAATGATTGTATACATTGTATATACATTGTATATTTATTGTATTTTCTGGTATACATTGTATATGTGGGAGTTGGGTTGTGATGATTTGTTGATTGGGTTGTAAATATCTGAGCCCGTTTTATTTTTTGTTCTTGGGCCTTCTGACCCGACCCAAGAGTGACTGTATATAAGTCACATGTACATATATTTTCATTTAGGGTATTAATTTTATCTTCTGGCTTTCTCCAAAAGCTTCCCTCTCCTTCTCTGTGTTCATCATCTCTCTCATTCTCGTTCATTTTTCCGGCGCTAAACTCATATGTTTTCATGGTATCAGAGCTGGAAAATCTTCCGATCTCTCTCTGTTATGTGTTATTGATACTTGCTGAAGCTTTTGCTGAAGTTGTTTTTTTCGGTCATCTGAGAAAAATATTGTTTGTGTATTTTTCAATGAATGTTAATCGGATAATCGGGACTTTTCTGACTGTTTGAGGCTCCGATCATGTATCAGTAGATATTTTGGGTGATTTTCCGACATCTCTGGTCTTATTCCGGTGAGTTCTTCAAATCTAGTGTTTTCCGACTTTCGGACCAGGGTTTTTGATGTTATCCGATGATTTTACCTTCGGTCGATAGACGTTTTGGGTAAGCTTCCGACGTTTTGTGACCTGATTCTGGTAAGTTTCCGTTTGACTGCAATCTTCGGTGACCGGACTTAGTTTCATCCGGTGGTTGAAGGCCGTTCTTCTCCGGTCGCGAAGAAGGAGGGTAACACTTTCTCTATTCTAAGTGTCGTATATGTTGCATGCCAGTTCTGGTTTAATTGTGGTCTATTCATTGAGACTATTTCTATGTTGTTAAGCTTGTTCATTATTCATGGCTGATAATACGAATACTAATACCTCCCCCGCAGACTCTACTAGTTCCCTCCTAATTTACTCCTCCGACGTTCCTGGTATGTCTCTTATGTCCACTCCCTTTTCAGGCAGTGGTTATGGAGGTTGGAGGAGGAAGATGATTGTTGCCTTATCTGCTAAAAACAAAATCGGATTTGTTGATGGGTCATGTCCTCGACCAACCACTAATATGGCTGAACAGAGGCTGTGGGATAGAAGTAATAACATGGTCATTTCCTGTTTGACCGCTTCCCTATCTCCTCAGATTGCTGATAGTGTGCATTATTCCGATACTGCACAGAGTATATGGTCCCAAATTGAGAAAAGATATGGTACTCCTAACAAGACCAAAATTTTTGAATTAAAAAGGGAACTTTCTCACACATCTCAAGGCTGCTTAGACGTAGCCTCATACTTTAACAAACTCAAAGGCCTGTGGGATGAGTTGGGCGCAATGTGCACAAATCATGGGCAGAGATGTGTGTGTGCTGCTAAAAATGGAATAATTCATGAAGATGATGAAAACAAGGTATTCCAGTTTCTTATGGTGTTAAATGACGCATACATGGGGGTTAGGAGTAACTTATTGATGATGCAGCCATTTCCTTCCCTTGACAGTGTTTACAATATAGTGCTTAATGATGAGAAACAGAGACAAGTTCAATCTATTTCTCAAATCAGTCCAGACTCTATGTCTTTCAATGCTAATACAAATAAGCACTCAGTTGGGTTTAATCAGGCCACAGTGCCCAGTCCCCCTGTTTTCAGACCCAGAGTTAATTTTGAGCAAAGTAGAGGGCCCTTATTTTGCAGCAACTGCAAGAAATCTAGGCACTTAATTGATAAGTGCTATAAGATTCATGGGTTTCCTCAAATATCAAATACAACAAGGGAAGGAAATCTGCTGCTGCTCATGTCTCCACTGGTGAGGAAAGGGTGTCTGTTAATCATGGGAATCCTAATATGTCTGTTCCTTTTGGGGATCCTCCTGGCAGCCATCACCCTGTTACAAACATAGATGGCCAAAGTTCCGTGATACCAGGGTTGAGCAGACATCAATATGATCAATTGATGAGCTTGTTGCAACAGACCCAGTTAGGGGATTCCTGTGCACAGACTCTTCCTCCCATGTATGCTGCTAGTTTCGTTGGTACTATGTTGACTGAGAGTCTTGTTTCTAATTCCTAATTATGCATGCTTACACACATTAATTCTGTCACCTGGATCATAGATTCAGGGGCATCTAATCACATGACACATGATAAAAACCTACTCTTTAACATCATACTTTTGACTGTTCCTTATCTTGTAACTTTGCCTAATGGTTACAAAGGGAAAGTTACTTGTACAGGTTCGTTTGCATTAACTTCATCCCTTACTCTTCACAATGTGCTTCTGGTTCCTTCCTTTAAACACAACTTGATTTCTGTCCACAAGTTGGTAATACAATTGCACTGTATAGTTTTGTTTACTTTAACTTCCTGTTTACTTCACATGATACAGGACCCTTCTCTGAAGAGCCTTCTGGATCTTGGTAAAGAGGAAGCTGGCCTATACAAACTGTCTTGGATGCCACCTTCCCCTTCTTCCTCTACTGGTTCTTCATCTACTTCTGTATGTGCTTTGTCTGATTTTTGTAATGATGACAATGTGCCTGACAGCAAAGATGTTGCCTTGCCTTCAATTGTAAATAATTCCATTTGTAACAATGCTGTTACCACTGATATGAATTACATTTGGCATTTAAGACTAGCACATACTTCATTTGCAAATATGAGACATATTTCTGGTTTGTCTTTTCCATTTGCTTCTAAACAACCTTTTCCTTGTTCTGTCTGTTCTATGGCCAAACAAACCAGACTCCCTTTTCCTGATAGCAGTATCAGTACTACTAGACCCTTTCAATTAATACATATGGATACTTGGGGACCTTACCACACTTCTACTTCTTCTGGTTGTAGATACTTCCTTACAATAGTTGATGATTTCTCTAGGGAAACCTGGACACACTTAATGGGCTCTAAAAGCAATGCTTTTTCCCTGCTTAAGTCTTTCATCTGTTTTGTTAAAACTCAGTTTAATACTGTGGTTCAAACTGTTAGAAGTGACAATGCCTTAGAATTGGGATCCAGCATTGAGGGTATATCTTTCTTTAGTAGCCAGGGGATTATTCATCAAACCTCCTGTCCTCATTCACCTCAACAGAATGGTGTTGTTGAAAGAAAGCACAGAACCCTTCTTGAAACATGTAGAGCCTTACTTTTTCAATCTGTCCTACCTGTGTCTTTTTGGGGGAACTGTCTGTTGACTGCTACTTATCTCCTTAACAGAATACCATCCAGAATTCTTCACAATAAGTCTCCTAATGAAATTTTGTATGGGAGAGCTCCATCCTATTCTCATTTGAGGGCATTTGGGTGCCTTAATTATGCTACTGTCCCTATTCCTCAAAGGGACAAGTTAAAGCCTAGAGCCCTCTCTTGTGTTTTTCTGGGTTACCCATTTGCCAAAAATGGTTATAAACTGTATGATCTGGTTTCCAAGAAAAGTTTTGTCTCCAGGGATGTTATATTCCATGAAACTTGTTTTCCTTTTAAGAATAAACCTTCTTCTACTCACCCTTCTCCTTCATCTTTTCCTTTTATTCCTCCTGCTGAGCATTCCACTGACACAAATTTTACTATACATGCTTCCTCTCCTCCTTCCCCTACATCTGATCCAACATCTGATTCTCCTATTCCTGATTTTACTGATGTTGATCCATCTTCCCTTCCTTCTTTCAATCATGATATCTTTCCCCCTGTTTTACCTTCTTCACAACCTCTTCCTGCTCCTAGAAAATCCACTAGACAGCATAATCCTCCTTCCTATCTTAAGGATTATGTCTGCCAACTCCCTGCCTTTTCTGGATCCTCTTCTTCTACTTTGGAATCTGAACCTTTATATTACTCTCAAGCTGCATCTGTTCCAGCATGGCAGGATGCCATGAGACAGGAGTTTGATGCCTTGGAAGCAAACCATACCTGGGATGTTGTTCCTCTTCCTCCTGGTAAGAAACCTATTGGCTGTAAATGGGTCTATGAAATCAAATACAAGGCTGATGGTACTGTTGAAAGGTATAAAGCTAGGATTGTTATTAGGGGTGATACTCAAGTTGAAGGGATTGATTTTACTGACACTCTTTCTCCTGTGATTAAGATGACCACTGTGAAATGTCTTATTGCTTTGGCTGTCAAGAATCACTGGCCTCTGTTTCAACTTGATGTTAATAATGCTTTTCTCCATGGGGATTTGGATGAGGAAGTTTATATGAAACTTCCCCCAGGTTTGACAGTCTCTGCTCCTCTTTCTGGTTCTGCTTCTCCTACATCTTCTACTCCTTCTCCTCTGGTTTGTAAGCTCAAGAAATCCCTATATGGGCTGATACGAGCATCCAGACAATGGTATGCCAAATTGTCTTCTAGTCTTTATTCCAGAGGGTACACACATTCTTTGAATGACTATTCTTTGTTCATCAAAGGTAAACCTGGGTCCCTTGTGGTTGTGGCAGTCTATGTGGATGATATTATTCTTACTAGGGATGACAGTGATGAGATTACTGCCCTGAAACTGTTTCTGAATGATCAGTTTAAAATCAAAGACCTAGGGTCTTTGCATTATTTTTTGGGCCTTGAAATGTCAGTTGTTCCTGGTGGAATGATCCTTAATCAGCATAAGTATATTTCTGATTACTGCATCAGTTTGATTGTGCAAATGCATCCTCTGTTGTTTGTCCTTTGGATATTAATGTCAAACTTCATGTTGATTCTGGTGACCTTTTATCCTCTCCTGATCAGCATAGGAGTCTTGTTGGTAAGCTGTTGTTTCTGAGTCATACTAGGCCTGACATATGCTTTGCTGTTCAACATCTGAGTCAATTCCTAAAATGCACCAGACTTCCCCATATGACTGCTGCCCTACATGTTTTGAGATACCTTAAAGGCACTCCTTCTATGGGTCTCTTTTATTCTGCCAGTGATGATTTCTCTGTTGTTGGTTATTCTGATAGTGACTGGGCTGCATGCCCTGATACTAGGAGATCTGTTACTGGATTTTGTGTGCTATTGGGTGGTTGCCTGATTAGTTGGAAATCTAAAAAGCAGCCTGTTGTTTCTTTGTCTTCTGTTGAGGCAGAATATAGAGCCCTCAGCAAAGTTGTTGCTGAATTATCTTGGCTATCTCGTTTATTGGTTGATCTTGGAGTATTTGTTTCTCTTCCATTTTCTGTGTATTGTGACAGCCAGGCTGCTGTCCATATAGCTAACAATCCTGTTTTTCATGAGCGTACCAAACACATCGAAGTGGACTGCCATTTTGTTCGGGATCAGCTACATAATGGTTTTCTCCAGCTGTTTCATGTTCCTACTTCTCGTCAACTGGCTGACCTGCTCACTAAGCCATTACCTGGCACTGTGCTTCATCCGCTGTTATCCAAGTTGTAGGTGGTTTCCCCTTCCAACATGTGGGGGGGGGGGGTGTTGAGATGAAAGACTACATGGCTTCCAAACGTAAGCATAAATGATTGTATACATTGTATATACATTATATATTTATTGTATTTTCTGATATACATTTTATATGTGGGAGTTGGGCTGTGATGATTTGTTGATTGGGTTGTAAATATCTGAGCCCGTTTTATTTTTTGTTCTTGGGCCGTCTGACCCGACCCAAGAGTAACTGTATATAAGTCACATGTACAGATATTTTCATTTAGGGTATTCATTTTATCTTCTGGCTTTCTCCAGAAGCTTCCCTCTCCTTCTCTGTGTTCATCATCTCTCTCATTCTCGCTCATTTTTCCGGCGCTAAACTCATAAGTTTTCAATAATTTAAATATTTTACATAATTAGTATTCGGGCATCGGTGCGGGTGCTAATACTAGTATGATAGAAAGGTATTTTAGAGTTCTAACTAAAATGGGTGTTTTAAGAAATATTCTTGTTTTCCTGGTTTAAAAACAAATTCGAATGAATAAAAAGGTGCTTTAACAATATACATATAATTACGCTAAAGAAATTAAACAAAAAAAATAAAAAGCAAGAAAACTTGACGTTTCTCTCGATCTCGCTCCTCAACTGTCATTCGGATTTATTCAATGTGTAGCGCGTAAAACAATAACATTCGTTACAGGCGTTTGCAAATACCATTAGGGTCTGGTCGGGTAATACTAAATCTTACCAAGAAGCATGTTAGTCGTCACAGCAGCCAATAGAAAACAGCCACTCGAACAAAAACAATTATATTAAGTACATATATATGAATAAATAAAAGAGATATAAAAATCACTTCTAAAATTTCTCAGCGAATAAGTGTCGGCTGCTTCTTTATTTCTTGGGTTCTGCGTTTGCGATATTCACTTCTATAAAAACCATTTCCTTCTTACAAACCAAAAAGCTACTGGCATTAAGGACTTGGATCATGTAAATATTTTCTTGGATTCTTTTCTCCTTTTTACATTTATAATATATAGCTTTTAGTTTATACACCAACATTTGGTGTTGGAGTTTATTTTAGCTCCATAAATAAGAACACTGAACTGGGTTCAGCGTAAAATTTCGTTCCAAGTAATCCCATTGGAGATTTTCTCAGTCTCTTCATTGCCATTTTCAGGTACTTTATTTTCAAATCTTGAGTTTTATTAATTCTGATAAAAGGGTTTTTAGTAGTATTAGTTAATGATACTTTCTCTATCATGGTTTTTTTTCCTGAATGGCATTAATCTTGATACTAAATATGGGAAAACACATTTATTTGTATAAAGTTTTAATCTTTCTCTAATTGGGATGTGTTAATACATTAAAAGTTACTTGTTTGTGATTAGTCAGTTTGCTCTGCTTTAAAAGTTATTTGTGTATTTCGCTGATAATATTTTTGTTTTAAATAAAATGATTTGCAGAATGGTAAATGGGAGTGTGCAACAATGGATATATTCATTACTTACTTTGTCGATTATCTTTAAGAGTGAAGGGCTGTTTGTTAATATTATTTACCTTTTGAGTGGGGTGGCAAAAGGAGCAGGTCAGAATTTTTTGTTTTCCTTTTGGTTTCAAATTAGAAAAAAGACTATGAATGTGGAGATGTGTTAAATTTTTTATGCCATTATTGATGTGTTTGCAGTATGTTTGGATGGGAGTCCACCTGCGTATCATCATGACAAAGGATTTGGTACAGGGGTTAATAGTTGGTTAATCCAAATGGAGGTTTGTATACCCACTATAATTTTTTTTCAGTTTGCATATTTATATGGCTACAATTTAGATAATTAGGTTTGTCTAATCACAGTTTTATTCCAATCTATGTTGCTCGGACTCTCTAAAAATGCTATCACAGTCGGGTTGGATACTCCAAATATGCACTACTTTAGGAATATGTGACACACAACCGGCATTTTTGAAGATTTTGAGCAACTTATATCTCACTTCAATTATTGGAGTTTCACAATTAATCATCAACTTAATAGAGTTTTGCTAGTGATATAGTGGGAAAAAAAGGAGCAAATGATGCATGAAAAATCTAAGGGAGCACTTATAATCTGATTATGAGGCTTTATGATCTGAATAACATCTACCAACCATGTTGAGGGTACAACTCTGAAGAATATTTGAAGATGCTATTTTGGAGAAAAGTGTTAAAATATCTCAACTGAATTTTGGAAGGATAGGATGTATTCTATTTTCAACATTGAAAAATTCTATTTTCAGGGAGGAGGTTGGTGCAATAATGTCACCACTTGCCTTTCTCGTAAGAATACTCGCTTGGGATCGTCCAAACAGATGGTAAAACAACTCGCTTTCTCGGGGATTCTAAGCAACAAGCCTCAATTTAATCCAGGTAGAGCTTCACCTGTTTTATATTGACATGGCTGTCATGAATAATAATTTTCCTATCTGAATTCTTATTTGAAAATTGTAGACTTCTATAACTGGAACAGAGTAAAGGTTAGGTATTGTGATGGATCATCCTTCACTGGTGATGTTCAAGCAGCCAACCCGGTAATTTTAAGTTAATACTGAAACTCTTGATTCGTCCAAAACTATGATTCTCTCATAAAAATATCGTGGTGATTAAAAGCCCTCCATTTCACTTATTTTTTGTGATTCTGATGAGCATCCTTAGTTATACCAGATTACTAATCTCCACTTCAGAGGGGCAAGAGTTTTTCTTGCTGTTATGGAGGATTTGTTGGCAAAAGGAATGAAGAATGCTGAAAATGTATAGCCTCTTATGCCTCTTTTCTCTCTTTATCACATGCTTAGACAATACTCTACTGTTGTTTACTGGCTCACAAATCAAGTTCTAATGGTAGGCTATTCTGTCTGGATGTTCAGCTGGCGGATTGACTTCAATTTTACATTGTGACAGCTTCAAGGTGCTCCTACCAATGGGTGCTAAAGTAAAGTGTTTTTCAGATGCTGGTTATTTTATCAATGTGTAAGCATTCCTATAGTCTAGTAATATCCGGGTGTTCTGAAGACTTTCAAGAATTTTAACTAAAATTCTCCGCTTTATTGCAGGAAAGATATTTCTGGTGCGCCTCATATTGAAGAATTCTTTGGAGATGTTGTCCGATTACATGTATTCTTCTTTTAACATCCTTCTCATGAGAGTTCCATTAGCTCTACATTTTATTTCTTTCATCCGCGGGATATGCCACTGCCAATTGTTTTTTATAGTGTGAACATCCTGTACATTCTTAAGTCACCTTTTTCTTTTCTCTTCTGTTTGGTGAATAAAAAAGTTTAAAATCTGTAATTTTTTATCTCATTTTCGAGGAACATCAATTTTCCAACAGTAATTGTGCCTAGAAAAAGAAGAATGGTAAAGTCGATGGAAAAATTTTACAAAAATTTCATTTTCATTTACCTTATTTTGGCTTCAGGGTTCTGCCAAGAATCTGCCGCCATCATGTACGTCAAGATTGAAACCAAATTTGGTAAGAGCAGTTACTGTCATAATATTTGTTGTGCCTTTTACTTTAGTTTATGTTATGCTAATAATCCAATAATCTTGCAGTGTTTTTTCCCGGAAAATGTTGTTCAACACGTGCGGACACCACTTTTTCTAGTTAATTCAGCCTATGATTCCTGGCAGGTAAGAGCATTTCTGAACTTGGCTTCTCTGATCTATTTCAATCCTTGATTGTTTTATAAGTTTTGTCTTTTTTCTTCATCAGATCTTGAGAACATCGCCTTTCTGTGTTGTTGTGATGTATTAGTTGAATGATGCAATACCTCATCTGAAACTGTTAGAGGTACTTTAAACTGATAATTTAAGGTTCCTCTGTTTGATATAGAGATTGTCCTTTCAAGACCCTAAACTCAGCTGTTGCCTAAGAGACATGAGAGATGTTCCCTTGTACTAAAAGTATAGACCAAAACTGCTTTCCACGGGTTCTTATTCTAAGACGATGGAGGGGAAACATAAATAACAACTGAACGGAACAAGTCACATTGTAGGTAACTCTTTTAAGGACTGCAAACAATTTAATTGATTTGCCATTATGTACTCTTCTGCTCAAGAAATCATGTACATTGTCAGACTTTAGTATATGTATATGTCACTAAAGCAAAAGGATTTCAGATTGCAGGACTTTAATATCTGTATATGTCCAACATTAGCAGAGTTTGAAGAAAAAATTTACTTGTTTATCCGATAAGTTAGTACGACCTGAATATCGATGAATGTATAAAGCAGAGTGGAGTTACTTTCTCTTCCTGACTTAATATTATTTGAATTCAGATAAAGAACATTTTGGCTCCTGGTGTTGCTGATCCCCATGGGGTCTGGCGCAACTGCAAACTTGACATACTGAGATGCTCTTCCAGGCAGCGTCAAACTATGCAAGGTCGAGACTCTAAGCTCTCAATACCTCTATGCTGTCAATGTTTTCTTTCTAAAATAGAAATGACACCTCATGAACTGCATAACGCTAGAAAAAATACATTTCACGAAGAGATTTTTGTTCATGATGTCTGACAGTTACACTCATTCCTCAGGTTTTAGATTGGGGTTTCTGAGAGCATTATTCGCACTTGGTCCTTCTTCATCAAGAGGGTATTTTATCAACTCATGCTATGCACACTGTCAAACCGAAGTTCAAGAAACATGGTTCAGAGCTGACTCTCCTAAGTTAGCTAACAAGGTAAGCAATTAACTCAACTCCAACTTGTTCATTTCACATGTAAAAGTTCTTAGTTTTTACTTCTTGTCGGCGTAGACCACTCATTCTCAGTGTCCTATTGTGGAGAACCACTGACTGCGCTAAAAATCTCCCTTTTGCAGACAATTGCCAAAGCACTCGGAGACTGGTTCTTCGACAAAGTTCCATTCCAGAAGATTGATTGCCCTTACCCTTGTGATAAAACTTGTCACAACCGTGTTTTTGATCCAAATGTCTATCCTTTTGATATTGATATGTAAATCATTGATAGAAGTAATTCTTTGAGATCACTGATATGGAAAATCAGAAACTCCCAAAGGGAAATATAGAAAATATAGAAGGAAAGAAGTTGTATTGATTTATTAAATATTATTTCACAATAAGGGAAAGCTACCATAGCATAAAATTGTATGTTGCGGTGTGCTACACAGAAACTATGTATTCTTATGCAATTAGTATGATAGTCTCAATAAAAGTGATTTTATACTTATTTGTGTTTCCAAATGGTATGTATATATTGATTTTATCGAGTTCATAATTTTTATGCACTTTTTGAGGGCATTCTAGAAGGCACTTGGCACCTGAGTTGATTTAAGCACGATGTTTGAAAATGGTCAGTCTGAAAATGATCTTTCTTGATCTTGATGACATGTTTAGGACATGAGCCATTGATTTAAGAGGTAATTGGGATGGGCACTTGCTTTTGATGGAATTTGCTTAAATAACATTTTTCAGGTGAGCAAATAACGCCGTCGTTAACAACAAATTGATTACCTTATGAAGATCAAGCAATCCAACAAAGAAGTAAGGAGATTAAAAATGATTCTTTACATAGGTACTATTTGGAAAATTACTAAGCATTTTGAAAAAAATCCGTTAGCAAAACCTAGCCAAGCATGGCGTGGCGAGTTCCAGCCCAACACTTAGGTGCAATGGGTAGTGCTGAGTCCTCCTTTTATGGCGATCGCATTGCACTGAGTTGTGTCTTTTGAGGTCAGTCAAAGATGGGCGGATCTACAGCGGAACCCGACGATTGACGCGAATTCAGTAAATTTTACTCATACTCTATATATTATTAAGAAAACTTATTAAATATGGACAAAGATGTGATCATAAATCCCGTAACTGTTGTATATTAATTAAATTTAGATGGTTATAGTACTAGATCAGCCTATAAGTCAGAGAAAGGTGCATTAGAGCCCGAAATCCGTTTTTCAATCTCGATGCTTGGGTCCAAATTAGCTCCGTCTCTTCTTGCTATGTCGTAAGCACATTGAAGCATCTCTATATGAGGTATTTCAAAGGCTTTTAGTTCATGTTCAAGGAGGAAAAACTTGCTTAATATTCATTTTCTAGTTTAGTTAATTTTTCTTGGAGTTTTAATTAGCATGCACTCAATCTCAGGACGCCGAGGTGACCTAGAACTACTCCACACGCTTGTGAGCTTTCTTGGGTGCTATTAGTAAACGTTTCATGTATGTTAATTGCTTACCATATGCTTCCCTATGTTGTTTCAAGTTATAGATTATATCGTGAATGTTGAAAAAATAACTAACTATATTGACAACGTACGAGAAAGGACCAGAAATAACTTATCAAACAAATACTACATCGTGGCAAGCCGTTATTTTGAAAGTAATTTTGGTCCGACTAAATCATTTAAGTTGATCGCTCCTCAAGGTCCCACAATACTCTCAAATACATGCTGACATGGTTGGAAGTTTAGAGTTTGTACAAATACAATCTGTCAGAAATAGTTGAGTAGAACAAGAGAAAAAGCGAAGAATATTTCTACATTGGATAATTCACAAAGAGCACCGCCTATTATATGCCAAGATGTTGGACTGTTACAAAATCCAAGGTTGTTAAAGAAATTAATCTGTAGTTACTATAGAAACAAAGATCAGTTGTTACAAAAATTTATTCAAGAGTTGTTACAAGAACTTAATATAAAGAGAATGAATTTGAATATATTCACGTATATCTCGCACGCTGGGAGAAGAGAATCGACCCATTTTGTCTTCAAAATCAATTTTTTATATGCGTAAAGTTCACTCTTTTACTAGCTCTTTATAAATCCAATAAAAAATAATTCAATATATAAAGAGAAGAAATGAGCTCTTCCTAACTGGTGAGGGACTTTTGGCATTCATAAAAGATGAAGAAGTAAAGAAAGAAAAGGGATTCATAAAGGAATCTTTGATTTTGCATTATCAAGTATTAATAATACCAATGGTCACATTAGCGCAAAAACAAAGAATAGAATATGAGTAATTTCTGAACAAAGGAAGAATTATACACTTAAGTGCCAATATATTTCGATTCAAAATTGGACGTAGTGATGTCACGATCTGGATTTCCACCCTCGAGAGTTGTGATGACGCCTACTAATACGATCTAGGCAAGCAAATTAATAACACAATTTACCTTTTATCCATTTTATATTTATTAAAAATTTCAAAGTAATAACATTTAAACAGCGGAATTTAACATAAGCAAAAGAAAAAAAATAATAAGCTATCTGAACATGAATATCCAATACAACTGTTTGAGTCTCAACTACCCAGAACTTGAGTCACAGTTTCAGAGACGGTCTAAGAATACTACAAATAAAGGTCTGAAAGAATTAAATACAATATTGTCTCTAGAAGTACATGTTAGAAACAGGAAAGTAGATAGAAGAAGACGTCAAGGCCTACGGACGCCTGCATGGCTACTACGGGTAGCCTGATGAACTAGAAACCGTAGTCTCACCGCGGTCCACACTCTACAACATTGGGGTCTGCACAGAGTGTAGTATCAGCACAACCGACCCCATGTACTGGTAAGTGCCTAGCCTAACCTCGGTGAAGTAGTGACGAGGCTAGGACCAGTCTACCAAATAACTTGTGCAGTTATATAATATACAGGGAAAAGTAAAGCAGGTATAAGCAAGTAAAGATGGAAGAGGGAAACATGTTGCGGGGTATACACGTACCAATAGTAAATCCAGAGTAACAGTGTAAGGGCAGCTTAAGATTCACATCAAACAAAGAAAACTAATATCCAAAATAAACACACTTGTATCAATAATTGTTGAGGCGCAGAACCTGATCCCAATATATAATATCAACATTGTTGCGGTAAACAACCCGATCTATGTCATTTATCATTGTTGTGGTGTAAAACCCGATCCATGTCATTTATTATTGTTGAGGCGTACAACCCGATCCACATATATCATTGTTGCGGCGTTCAACCTAATCCACATATAATATTATTGCGGCGTGCAACCCGATTCACATATAATAATCTTGCAGTATGCAACCCGATCCACATATAATATTGTTGCAACGTGCAACCTGATCCACATATAATGTTTAACAACAATTATAACAAGAGTCCAGACAAAGGATTCTACAACATAAGTAATTACGTCTCGGCAAGGGAGAACCAGCTATAACCAAACTTGCTACAACACCTAACTACCTCAGCTATAACCAAACTTGTTACAACACCTAACTATCTCAGCTATAACAAAACTTGTTACAATACCTAACTACCTCAAATATAACCTTGTTCCAATATCTAACTACCACAGCTATAACCATATTCCTTACCCAACATAAAGAATCATCAACCTAAGCATTTGTAATATCAATTAAGAACACAATGCAAGGGAACCATAACTAAACAATAGCCCAGCAAGGGGAACAAATAATGATCTCTTCTCTTTCTCACTTTTACTTCACAACTCGAGCCAATGCTCCTGAGTTTCAATTATCACTTATACTTTCACAATTTGTTATACAACTGGAGCCAACGCTCCTTAATGTTCATATGTTACAATTCTTTCCACAACGTTACACAATAAATAGAAATCTTCACCAAGGCATGAATAATATAGTGAAGTCATGAAAATCACAATATAAGACTCACGGTCATGCTCGATACCAATGTATAGATACTCATCACCATGCCTATACGTCCTACTCAACAGGAAATAAATAGCAAACAGGACGCAACTCCTAATCTCTAAAGCGAAGGTTAGACCAAACACTTACCTCGAACTTCCACGGCTAACTCAAGCCTCAAACACCATTTTCCCTTTCGAATTTGGCTCCAACTCAATTGTATCTATACATAATCGACTTAATAACATCAATCAATGCTCAACAATCCAATTCCAACACTTAATTATAGCTTTCTATTCATTCTTCCCAAACAGTAAAAAATTGACCCCGGGCCTACTTGTTCAAAATACGAGGTTCGGATCAAAATCCGATCACGCATTCACCCACGAGCCCCAATATATAATTTATTGTGAAATCCGACCCCAAAACAAGGTCAAATTCCCAAATAATCAAAAAGCCCTAACTCTACCCAAATTTGTAAGTTTTTACCCTTAATTTCATGTTTTAAGCCTAGAAATCTAGTGGGTGTTGATAAAAAATGAATGAAAACAAGCTTAGTATTACATACCTACGAAGTTATGGTGAAGTTTCTCTTCAAAAATCGCCCCAAGAGGTGTGAAGAAGAAAAAGTTATGAAATTTTGTGAAAATCCCGTATGGCCACTATTCTGACCTTTTAAAATAACTGGGCGGATTTTGGTCTATGCGATCGCGAACAAGGGATAACGATCGCATAGGGTAAAGGAGGTTGAGCATTGTGATCGCAGACAATACCATGCTTTCGCATAGAAGAAAGTTAAGGCTGGGGCTAACACATTGCAATCGCGGAGGAAACTGTGCAATCGCATAGAACAAAAATAGACCTCTGAGATTTAACTCTATGCAATCCAGAAGGATGTACGCGATCACATAGCACAAAATAGAATCCCTGGAAATTATACTATGCGATCATGGACTTAGCTACGATCGCATAGCACAAATACTTGGACACTAACAGACAGCATATTCTGCAATTTCCTAAGTCCAGCACTCTGACGCCTATCTGAAACTCACCCGAGCCCTCGGAGCTCCAAATCAAACATACGTACTAACTCAAAAATATCATACAGACTTATTCATGTAATCAAATCACCAAAATAATATCTTGAATATCGAATTAAACCTCAAGATCAATGAAGTATTTCAAAACTTCTTAAAATATAAAACTTTACGTTTAAGGTTCAAATCACGTCAACTGGATTACGCTCCTCACCAAATTCCAAAAAATCATCATACATCATATATAAGACTTGCACCGAGCGCCGAACCCAAAATACAGTCCCGGTAACCTCGAGTTTTAATCAAAATTCATTTCCAAACCCTTTAAACAATTTTAGAAAAACATTTCTTTAATAATTCATTTCTCAGGCTTGGATCCTCGAAATTCGATTCCGGGCATATGTTTATTACGGACCCTACACCGTCGAATCACGGGTCCGGGCCCGTTTACCTAAAACGTTGATCAAAGTCAAATTAATTCATTTTATTGTCAAAATTTATTATTTTTCACAGATTTTCTCATTTAAGCTTTCCGGCTACACGCCTGGACCGCGAACGTAAATTGAGGTTATACTAAAAGATCTTTTTTAAGGCATAGGAGCATAAAATTCAATTTAAAAGCAAGTGATGACCTTTTGGGTCATCAAATTCTCAACCTCTAAAACAATCATTCTTCCTCGAACGGACATAAGAAGGAAGTACCTGAGTCGAGGAAAAGATGAAGGATAACAGCTCTGCTTATCGGACTGGGACTCCCAGGTCAATGCCTCAGGAGGCTGACCTCTCCACTAAATACGAACAGAAGGAAAACTCTTCGATCTCAACTGACGAACTTGCCGGTCTAGGATAGCTACCGGCTCGTCCTCATAGGACAAGTCCTTGTCTAGCTAGACAATGCTGAAATCTAACACGTGGGATGATTCACCATGATACATGCGAAGCATGGACACATAAATTACGTGATGCACGACTGATAAGCTCGGCAGAAATGCAAGTCTATAAGCCACCTCTTCCACTCAATCAAAAATCTCAAACGAACCAATGAACCTAGGGCTAAGCTTGCCCTTCTTCTCAAATCTCATCACGCGCTTCATAGGCGACACTCGAAGCAATAACCGCTCACCGACCATGAAAGCCAAATATCAAACCTTGCGGTCGGCATATCTCTTTTGCCTGGACTGAGCTGTACAAAACCTATCCTAAATGATCCTAACCTTGTCCAAGGCATCCTGAATCAAATTCGTACCGAACAACCAAGCCTCTCCCTGCTCAAACCATCCAACTGGAGACCGACATCGCCTACCATTTAAAGCCTCATAAGGAGCCATATGGATACCCGACTAGTAGCTGTTGTTGTAGGCAAATTCCGCTAAAGGCAAAACTGATCCCACGAGCCTCCAAAGTCAATGACACAAGCTTGGAGCATATCCTCCAAAATCAAATAGTTCGCTCAGATTGCCCGTCTGTCTAGGGATGAAATGATGTGCTCAACTCAACCCGTGTTCCCATCCCTCACTGAATGCTCTCCAAAAACGCGAGGTGAATTGCGTACCTCATTCTGAAATGATAGACACGGGCACACCATAAAGGCAAATATTTTCTTGGATATAGATCTCATCTAACCTCTCAGAATAATAAGAGACTACCACATGAATGAAATGTGCTGACTTGGTCAGCCTATCGATAATGACCCGTACTGCGTTCTACTTCTTTCAAGTCTGTAGGAGTCCAACAACGAAATCCATAGTGATCCATTCCCACTTCCACTTGGGAAGCTCAATTCTTTGAAATGAACAACCGGGCCTTTGATGATCGTACTTAACCTGCTAACAATTCATATATCGAGCCATATATGCAACGATGTCCTTCTTCATTCTCTACCACCAATAATGCTGCCGCAAATCCTGATACATCTTCACAGTGCCCAGATCAAAGGGCCTTCTCTAAAATCAACTCTTGGAGGCCATCCATATTAGGCATACAAACTTGACCCCGCAATATCAAAACTCCATCATCATCTAAGGTAACCTTCTTGGAACCTCTGTGCTACACCGTGACTCTAAGAACACAGAAATGGGGATCATCATATTGTCAATCACAAATGTGCTCCAATAAGGAAGAACAAGCGATCGTGCAAGCTAACACACGACATGTCTCAGAAACATCCAGCCTCATGAACTGATTAGACAAAGCCTAAACATCCGAAGCAAGCGGTCTCTCACTAACCGGAATATAGACGAGACTGCCCAAACTGGCTGGCTTTCTACCCAAAGCATCGGCCACCACATTGGCATTTCCCGGATGATATAAGATGGTGATATCATACTCTTTCAACAACCCCAACCACCTCCTCTACCTCAAATTCAACTCCTATTGCTTGAACAAACACTGAAGACTTTTGTGATACGTGAACACCATACATACCACGCCATACAGATAGTGCCTCTAAATCTTCAATGCGTGAACAATGGCTATCAACTCCAAATCATAAACCGGATAAATCTTCTCATGAATCTTCAACTATCGTGAAGCATAGGCAATGACCTTGCCATCCTGTATCAACACTGTGCCAAGTCCAATACGAGAAGCATCATAATTAATCGTATAAGGACCTGAACCTTTGGGCAAAACCAACAGCGGTGTTGCAGTCAGAGCTGTCTTGAGCTTTTGAAAGCTTGCCTCAAACTCGTATGTCCATCCGAATTGGGCACCCTTCTTGGTCAACCTGGTCAATAGGGCTGCAATAGATGAATACCCCTCCACGAACCAACGATAGTAGCATGCCAATCCCAAGAAACTTTGAATCTATGTAGCTGATGCTGGCCTAGGCCAATTCTTGACTGCCTCAATCTTTTTTTGGATCAACCTGAATACCTTATGCTGATACAACCTAATCAAGAAATGCAACTGATGAGAACCAAAACTCATACTTCGAGAACTTAGCATATAACTGACTATTCCTTAGGGTCTGAAGAACCACTCTAAGGTGCTGATCATGCTCCTCCCGGCCGTGGGAATATATAAAAAATATCATCAATGAAGCCTATCACGAACGAATCCAAATAAGGTATGAACGATCGGTTCATCAAATCTATAAAATAGGCTGGGGCATTTGTCCGAATGACATCACCAAGAACTCATAATGCCCGTACCGAGTGCGAAAAACTATCTTAGGGACATTAGATTCCCTAATCCACAATTGATGGTAGCCAGATCTCAATTCAATCTTTGAAAATACCTTAGCACCCTGAAGTTGATCAAACAAATCATCAATCCTCGGTAATGGATACTTATTCTTGATTGTAACCTTGTTCAACTGTCGGTAATCAATAAACATTCTTATCGACCCATCCTTCTTCTTAACAAACAACACTGGCACATCCCAAGGAAAAACACTAGGTTTGATAAAACCCTTCTCAGCAAGTCTTGTAACTGCTCCTTCAACTCTTTCATCTCAGGCAGGATCATACGATACGGCGGGATAGAAATAGGCTGCGTGTCCATATCCAAATCAATGCAAAAGTCAATATCCCTGTCGGGTGGCATACCCGGCATGTCTAAGGGAAAAACCTCAGGAAACTCACAAACAATGGGCACAAAATCAATAGAGGGAATCTCAGCACTAGAATCACAAACATATGCCAAATAGGCCAAACACCCTTCTCGACCACATGCCGAGCCTTGACATTAGAGATGACACTACGGGTAGAATGACTAGAAGTCCCTTTCCACTCTAAACGAGGCAAACCCGGGAAGGCTATGATCATAGTCTTGGCATGACAGTCCAAGGTAGCATGGTAAGGTGATAACCAATCCATCCTCAATATGACATCGAAATCGACCATGTCCAGGAGAAGCAAATCTACTCGAGTCTCGAGACCTCCAATCACTACTATATATGAATAATGGGCGCGATCCACCACAATAAAATAATCCACCGATATAAACACATAAATATAGGCACTCAAAGAATAACTAGGCATGACCAAATACAGCGCAAAATAAAATTGAAGCTTCTCTACCACAAACCAGAACAGTACCTGCACCTCCACCTTTAATAACTTTACCTCCACCTATAGCCTCTCTACCTCCACCTCTAATACCTCTACCTCCACCTCTAGCTAACTGAGTGGGCTGGGCGAGTCCCTTAATGAACCTCCTCACTCTCTCTCTCAGTGGGAAGTATGATAAAAGCATGAAGAGCCAAGTCGATAAATCTGATCTCGTACTGAGCAACGGTTATAAAATCTTATGGGAGATGCCAAGCTGCCTTTGATAGACCTTTCTTTTAGTGATGAGGAGAAACTTCTCTAGAAATGGCAAAATAAACTGCTCCCAAGTTAAAGATGGCGATCCGACTGGTCTAGCCAAACAGAAGTCCCTCCCCCAAGTCTTGGCAGATCTAGACAGCGAAAAGTGACAAAATCGACCCCATTGGTCTCAACTATCCCCATGTTCCTGAG
The DNA here is from genome assembly GCA_034376525.1 of Nicotiana benthamiana. NCBI lineage: Eukaryota > Viridiplantae > Streptophyta > Magnoliopsida > Solanales > Solanaceae > Nicotiana > Nicotiana benthamiana. The sequence continues at coordinate 109,399,232 of CM067332.1, read as the reverse complement.
AACCTCATGACAGCTGTCTAGTAATCCTGGGGATCCTTAGAGGATGCGCCGCTAAAAGTATTAGTGAAGAGCTTGGTGAAACTTATCCAACCCCCACAAAGCCTCCGAAGACGTAGCTGATCTACCACTGAACTGTGATGCTGTTTGGCTGAAGAAGTGGTATGTGACCTCGTCATTCACGAAAGAAAATGATTAGAGGTTTCAATTTAGCATTGAGAGATAAAAATTGCACGACAGGAAAGAATAGATGTGACGTTTTTCCTAACTCTGTAGCCTCTGGGGGATAAATACAGACGTCTCCGTACCGATCCCTCAGACTTTACAAGCTTGTTTGTGAACTGTGAGACCCATGTAACCTAGAGCTCTACTGCTAACTTGTCACGATCCGGATTTCCCGCACTCAGGGGTCCTGATGATGCCTACTAATACAAGCTAGGCGAGCCAGCACAATTTACCTTTTTACTTATTGTATATTCATTAAAAATTTCAAAGTAATAACATTTAAATAGCGAAATTTAACATAAGCAGAAGAAAAAAACAATAAGCTATTTGAACATGAAGATCTAATACAACAGTTTGAGTCTCTACTATCCAGAACTGGTGTCACAGTTTCACAGATGGTCTATGAATACTACAAATAAAAGTCTGAAAAAGGCCTATGGATTCTTGTAGGGCTACCTCGGATCGCCTGATGAAAAAGAATCAGCAATCTCACTTGCGGTCCGAAGTCTACAACACTAGGGTTTGCATAAAAAAGTGCAGAGTGTAGTATCAACATAACCGACACCATGTGCTGGTAAGTGTCTAGCCTTACCTCGGTGAAGTAGTGACGAGGCTAGGACCAGACTACTAAATAAATCTGTGCGGTTATATAATATACATCGGAAGTGAAGAAGGTATAAACAAGTTAAGATGAGAGGGGGAAACATGCTACGAGGATATACTAGTATCAACAGTAAATCCAGAGTAGAAATCTAAGCGCAGCTTAGGATTCACAGCAAACAAAGAAAACTAATATCCAAAATAAATATATTTGTATCAATAATTGTTGTGGCGCACAACCTGATCCCAATATAAGATATCAACATTGTTACGGCATGCAACCCGATCCATATTATTTATCATTGCTGCGGCGTGCAACCCGATTCATATCATTTATCATTGTTGCGCGTGCAACCCAATCCACATATAATATTGTTGTAGCAAAAACCCGATCCACATATAATATTGTTGCGGCGTGAAACCCGATTCACATAATAGTATTTTTGCAGCGTGCAACCCGATTCACATATAATATTGTTGCGGCATACAATCCAATCCACATATGATATTGTTACGGTGTGCAACCCAATCCACATATAATATTTAACAACAATAATAACAAAGGTCCCGACTAGGGATTCGACATCATAAGTAATTATGTCCCGGCAAGGGAGAAGTAACTATAACCAAACTTGTTACAACACCTAACTACCTTAGCAATAACTAAACTTGTTACAACATTTAACTATCTTAGCTATAACAAAATTTGTTACAACACCTAACTACTTAACTATAACTAAACTTGTTCCAACATCTAACTACCACAATTATAACCATAGTCCTTACCCAACACAAAGAACCATCAACCTAAGAATCCATAACATCAATTAAGAACATAATGCAAGGGAACCATAACTCAACAATAGCCCAGCAAGGGGGCAACATAATGATCTCTTCTCTTTCTCACTTTTACTTCATAATTCACCTCAAAACTCGAGCCAATGCACTAGAGTTTCAATTTTCACTTATACTTTCACAATTTGTTATAAAACTAGAGCCAATACTCCTCAATATTTATAGGCCACAATTCTTTCCACAACTTTAAACAACAAATAGAAATCTTCACCAAGTCATTAATAATACAACGAAGTCATGAAAGTCACAATATAAGACTCACGGTCATGCTCGACACCAATATATAGATACTCGTCACCATGCCTATACATCGTACTCAACATGAAACAAATAGAAAATAGGACACAACTCCTAATACCTCAAGCTAAGGTTAGACCAAACACTTACCTCGAATTTCCACGGATAACACAAGCCTCAAACACCACTTTTCCTTTCGAATTTGGCTCCAACAAAATTTTATCTATACATAATTGTTTTAATAACATCAATTAATGCTCAACGATACAATTCCAATATTTAATTATAGCTTTCTATTCATTCTTCCCAAAAAGTCAAAAATTGACCCTGGACCTTCTTGGGCGAAACACGAGGTTTAGACCAAACCTGATCACCCATTCACCCACAATCCCGAATATATAATGTTTTCTGAAATTCGACCCAAAAACAAGGTCAAATTCCCAAATAATCAAAAATCCTTAACTCTACCAAAATTCCTAATTTTCTACCCTTAGTTTCATATTTTAGGCCTAGAAATCTAGTGGGTATTGATAACAATGTGGAATAAATCAAGCTTCGGATTACATACCTATGAAGTTATGGTGAAGTTTCTCTTCAAAATTTTCCCCAAGAGGTGTGGAGAAGAAGAAGTTATGAAATTTTGTGAAAATCCGGTATGGCACTGTTCTGGACTTTTAAAAATAACTGGGCGGATTTTGATCTATGCGATTGCGGACAAGGTATTACGATTTCATAGGGTAAAGAAGGTTGAGCATTGTGATCGCAAACAATACCATGCGATCGCATAGAAAAAAGAAAAAGCTGGGGCTAACACATTGCGATCACGGAGGAAACAATGCAATCGCATAGAACAAAAATGGACCTCTCAGATTTAACTCTACGCAATCACAGAAGGATGTATGCGATCGCATAGCACAAAATAGAATCCCTGAAAATTACACTATGCGATTGCAGACTTAGCTATGCGATCACATATCGCAAATGCCTGGACACCAGCAAACTGCAGATTCTATAATTTCCTAAGTCCAAAAACACTTCGACGCCTATCCGAAACTCACTCGAGCCCTCGGGATCCAAACCAAACATACGTACTAACTCAAAAATATCATACAGACTTATTTGTGTAATTAAATCACCAAAATAACACTATGAACATTGAATTAAACCTCAAGAACAATAAAATATTCTAAATCTTCTTAATATATCAAACTTTACATTTAAGATCTGAATCATGTCTAACGGATTCTGTTCCTTACCAAATTTCATAGAACCATCTTAAATCATATATAAGACCTATACCGAGCGCCAGAACCAAAATACAGGCCCGGTACCCTCGAGTTTTAATCAATATTCATTTCCAAATACTTTAAATAATAATTTTCTTTAAAAATTCATTTCTCAGGCTTGAGAGCTCGGAATTCGATTCCAGGCATATGCCCAAGTCCCTATTTTCTTACAGACCCTTCGGGACCGTCACATCACGGGTCCGGGTCCATTTACCCAAAATATTGACCGAAGTCAAATTAATTAATTATAGTTAAAATTTATTATTTTACACCGGTTTTCTCATTTAAGCTTTCCGGCTATGCGTCCGGCTGCTCACGCAAATTGAGGCGATGCTAAAGGAGCTTTTTAAGGGCTCAAAATACAGAATTCAATTTATAAGCAAGTGATGAACTTTTGGGTCAAAAGGTCATCACAAGCGAAATTAGGCAACAACCAATGTCTACAAAGTGAAATACTCTTGAAGTAAATAGACTTTATTTGAGACCTCCAACAACACCTATTTTATCCTTTATTCTACACAAGCTCCACGATACTCATAAAAGTGCTTTTATAGTCATGCACAGACCTGGGGTCTCATGAGTGCCTTAGAAAAATATCCCAAGTCTTTTATAGAAAAACACCATATTTTTACGCTCACACATGCAATTTCATCAAATTTATCTTCAATATAGACCACCTTAAGGTTATGAAATCATTAAAATAAAAATAAGCTCCATCTTTACAAAGCACTGCCATACGACATAACTATAGAAAATGTAGTACATATTGAGGACTCATATGGATTCATTAGACACAAAGGAGTATACACTATAATACCTCAATCCATGGTCTTTACCCCATTCCCTCGATGTTTCAAGGATAATTTTTCTTGCTAAACCCTTAGTTAAAGGATTTGTAAAATTTCTTTCGCACATAATGTATTATAAGGAAATGACATCATGTTTCAACAACTTTTTAAGTGCACCATGACTAATGCTGATATCCTTTTTTTCATTGTGCACACTACTTTTAGTAATTTCAATTGCAACCTATGAGTCACAATATAAAGAAACAGATAAAGCGTGTCTTCCCCATATTGGCGCATCTGTGAATGAGTTTCTTAGCCACTCGATTCTTGTGCTACTAACTCAAGAGCAATAAATTTATATTCCATGGTAAATGTTCTATACAAGTCTGTTTAGAAGACTTTCACGAAATAAAACATGCGCCAAAGTAAACACATAACTACTTGTAGAATTAGCTTCATGATGGTAGGCTAGAAACCAGTATTATAGCCATATTTTGCAATGTAATTACTGCGCTTTACGTGTATTTGAGCTTCAATGATACTGAATTGCACTTATGACATGTTTTATGTATGGAAGGAAATGATTTGAAGTTAAAAAGTTAGCTTGGAGCTGAATCGAACACATTGAAGCTTTAAAGTCTAAGTAAAAGCCCAAGAATATAAATCAGGATTGCATTCGAGGATCGTGGACTAAGTCTGGACATCAAAAGTGCATGAAAATAGTTATTTTAAGAAAGTTGCACCATCGCGTCACATAGGGAAACACGAGGTGGATGCATCAGCGCAATGTGCCTACTCTGACAGAAAAATGAGCTTTTTGATAATCTCCACAAGCGTGCTGCACGGTACGATGCGACGCACATGTGCATTTTCCCAGAGTATATTTCTGTTTAGCTTGGAAAGGGTAGTTTCATATGGGACCACTTCTACACCATATAAATACACCAAATGCACATTTTTACAAGAACTTTTGGCCTATGAAAGATTTGGGAAGAAAATAAGTCAAGGAGACAAGAAGTCATCAAGATTTCAAAAAAACATTGATGCAATATAGGAGTTTGTATTGAATCTTTAGCATTTATGTGTTCTATATTTCCAAAGCCACTCGCGTCACAACCATTAGTATCACAGAGATTTGGGGTCCATATAGATATGCCGCAGTCACAGGGATCGCAATCATCTTTACCAACAATTCTATCTATTTCAGGCATTTGCCTTTGAGATAATAGCTCTAACCCCCTACACCATGCACACGTACCTCTAATACACGTGCTTCAGACGACGATGATGATGGTGATGAGGATATGCATTATGATCAATATCGCAGGATCATCATAGTCCCTAAGGGTGATGGGTAAGAGTTATTTGTTATTTTTGCGTTTATTATTTTGTAACGATTTTACTAAGATAATAATGTGTTTTTATTGTTAAATTACAGGTTCATTCTGTGTAATGAGCTTCGCGCCTATTTTTCCTCCGGGGTCCGGTTTTCGACATTCATTGGAATAATTCATTTTCTTTTGGGAATTGGGTATGTGAATTTGAAGAATCTCTACCTAACGGATTTAATGTGCATTAGGGAACTTAGAGCAAATAACTCATAAAACCAGTTTACATTACCAGAGATTGGGTAAGGGCTCAAAATAACCTTGAGGGGAAGGTTTTAGGCACCCTTGCAATCTACAACGGTGAGTATCGGTCGAACTCGGATTATGTCAATTAGTCATTAAACAAATACGCAGTTTGAGCACACATATAAGATAAAGGAAATTTGACAGATAAGTAGTCTAAGAACATATGTATGATAAAGGAATTTTGCAGATAAGTAGTCTCAACATACATATATAAATAAGATGAGGGAAGTCCTATGTTTGTTAGCCTATAGGATCGCATTTGTACAACATCCAGTAATATTTCCTTAACTAGAGGGGTTACACGTGATATTAGCATAATGGTCATCATATCCTTTTACTACCCTTGTGATTCATGCTGATTAATTGTAATCAGTATGTGTACTGTCATTAAATTAGACTACATGCTTCCTGCTATTCAACTTAACCTATATATTTCCTTGTTAATAACATGCATGCTGCTATCTTATCCGAACCTACATGTCTACTGCCATAACATGTTTACTTCTATGTTAACTGTGATAACCTTTCTATTTCTGTTTGATTGAACCTATGTGTGTCATGCTATCAATCTGTTTGCTCTTGATTTAGTTAGACTTCTATGTTTCCATATGAATCAGACTCATGTTTATTTCTTCTTCTCTAGCATCTTATGTTCCCCTATGACCAATATAACTCCCCCAGCCCTGCTATCTATCTGTATATGACTGTATTCTCACTTAGTGGCAGTTATTTAACTAATGTGAAACTCTAAGTTACCATGTTTCTGTATATTATTATACTATTAGGACCTTTGTTTGAGTAACAATGGCTGAATGACCTTGTTTTCTCCTTACTTCCTGAGAATCCAAAACTATTTTCTTAAAAATTATCCCCTATTTTAAACCTCTATTCTTAGAATTACAAGGGTCTTGCCCCATCTAGTATAAGCATTGCTTAGATATCTGAAGTGTTTTCATGTGTCCATGACCGTTTTTCTTAAGATTTTTTTGTTCCCTATTGTTAATCAACTCTAAGTATTTTTCAAAATTAGGGTTTCTACTTCACCTATTTTTGCAAAGGGTTTTCTAAAATTCTTATGTTTTGTTTAATCTTTCTACAATGACTATGTTCGAGGCTTGATTGTTTGACTGTTCATTGTTTGATTTTAACATTTTTTGTTCTTTATTGTTTGAATAATTGATTGATGAAATAAATTATGTAGGGTTTCATTGTTTGCTGAAATAATTTACTGATTTCGGCTTGCTTTCGTTAATTTAAAGATTCCTAATTGGCATTTCTTCCCTATTTATGGGATGATTGACCATTGATTGGTCTTTAATTACCTATGATTGTCTTATTTGTATAATTAACTGCTTGATTTATGGGTTCTAACCCTAATTGGCTGTTAATCCCACTTCTTTCTCTATTTGTAACTCAATAAGAGTTATTTATGGGTATAATCCCCTAATTTTCTGTCCCTATCAAGTTTGATTGATTATTTGATTGATTCCCTTATCTTATTTACAATATTTACTTGCCTTGCCTCACATATATAGACAACAATTTACAAAAACACACTCACACACAAACTTTGCTCTCATCTATTTATTACTTGTGTTTATTGTTTATCTAGTCAGCTAAAAGCCAGGACTAGACTGTTGAATCCTGCTACTTTACTTTCTGCTTCCGCTTCTTTATCTGGTATTCTTTGACTTTATTATCATGAAAACCTCTGTATGATTTGATCTATGTATTTCCTATTCCCAATATGTCCATTTTATATTACTAAATCAGTAGGATCTTTATATTAGCATATTTATCTTTAACTAGACTGTGTGATTCATGCTCATTATTCCTAACCAGTATGTGTACTGCAATTCAATTAGACTACATGATTCCTGTTATTCAACTTAACCTATATACTTCCTTTTAACAACATGCCTGCTTCTGTCTTAATCGAACCTATGTATCTACTGCCATAACATGTTTACTTCTATATTAACCGCGATAACATGTCTACTTCTATCTTATTGAACCTATGTGTTTCCTGCTCTCAATCTGTTTGTTCTTTCTTTAGAAAAAGAAAAGGGAAAATGATGACTGTTGATCTATGTGATCAACGACCAAGATTAAAGGGGTTATAGGGCCTGGTTGAATATTATTGGTTTGAGCTGGGTGGATTTGGACCGATTTTAATTAAATTGGGATTGGGGAATTAGAACTTGGGCTGGTTAATAGGCTAGGTCTGAAAAATAAAAGGGTTATTTGTTAAATACCCATTTAATTGATAAAAATAATTTTAAAATAAAATTAATAGATTATAAAAAAATGATTTTCATGCATAGAAATATTTTAAAATAATTACCTAGTATTTTAAAAATATAAGACTATAAGGATAATCATCAAAGCCATCATAAAGCTTTATAATAGTCGTTATGCAACTTGGACTGATTTTCCATTCTCGCCGAAGGCGCAAATATTCAATCAATTTAAGGTATAAATGTTATTTTAAGTAGTTTAATAATTTATATTTATGATATTTTCATATAATAATTAACTTTTAAAGTATAGAGCAAGTGTGTATGGGAACAACACAATAGCACAGAAGTGGCTGCAAATTTTCATCATAAAGCTCGCAAGCAATTGTCGGATGCTTTCTCTGCTAGAAAGAAGAACAAGAAGCCTGACTAGTTACTTCAAAATTTATTGGATGATTTGCAAAGGTAATGGCTTACCGCAAAGATCTTAGAGAAGAGCAAAAAAGGAAAGAAAGCTCGTGCATTTGAGAAGGGAGGCTCCTTGTACACTGGAAGTGCGATCAGCCCGGGGACAATAAAAAGAAGATTGATATGTAATTGCTTGAATTATTTTGATTTTTAACGTATATATATTTTGTTTAATTGACTATATTAATTTATTTTCAGAAAAAAAGTTGGGGCATCTAATGAACTATGATGAACTATTCAAGCAGACATATATTGTAAAAAAAAAAAAAGAAAGAGAAGAATCAAGAAAAGTGGGTCAAGGATCAGGCCTCGATTGTATATGTAAGATTTCACTTTTCTTTAAGGATTTTAATTTATTTTTATATAAATTTTTAAATACTAATTTAATTAAAATTTTTGTATAGGGGCGCTACTAAACTAAAACAGAGGAATTCATCCGCACTCAGCCAGCTGGTGAATTAGGCTAGCCAACCCAACCTTCGGATAAAGATGCTGAAAGAATATGCATAGAGTCTGGTGGCGATCCAAAATGGGGGAAGTATACGGGCTTCCTACTAAAATGTTCCATTGATATAACTGTGGAATGTAAGGAATATGGATTTCCTCGCAAGGCGATCAACTTAATGGAGAGAGATTCTCCATTATGCAGAAGACTGTGACAAAGCTCACATCCGAGCTAGAAGCGACAAAGGAAAGAGAAATGGTTAGAGATGATTAATTCCTTGGCATGCAAGCCCAGATCAGAACTCTCCTATCTACTGGAACTTTTCCGTTGCCTAGGTCGTTAGTCATCGCCAGAGGCTCGACTTGCACGTGATCGCTCCTCCCGTCCTCTTCATGATCATTTCTCCTGTCCTCCCCGTGAACGTTTTTTCTGTCCTCTACAAGACCCTTCTCTATATTGTCTTGTAGATGAAAGTTCGTCAGACGGTAATGTTGATATTGTACAAAACACTCCTTGACTTTTATATACTTTGAAATAGGCAAATAAAACCCATTTTGAACTAGTAGTAATAAGTTTTAATTTGATTTTTGGATTTTTATGTTCAACTGAATTTTAATTTGTTAATTTTAATGTATTTATTGATTATTATTATTGTTGAGGTGGTGGTGTTGTGTTGTTGTTGTCGTTGTTGTTGTTGTTATTGTTGTTGTCGTTGTTGTTGTTGTTGTTGTTGTTGTTGTTGTTGTTTTTTTATGTTGCTATTAAGTGCATTGGTATGCTAGCAGGTGGTGTAGCTGCCAAAACAGACATTTTATGCCAAAATTAAAACCTAAAAAACTGATCAAAGTTGGTCTTGTAATAAAAAAAATATTTTTCTCCAAATTACCTGCCAAAGTTGGTCAGCAATCATTAAAAAAAAATAAAAAATTTACGACTACCGACCAAAGTTGGTCGGTTAAGAACAAGGAATTCCCAGAATTCAACATTACCGACCAACTTTGGCCGGCATTGTTAACTTTTAATTTTTTTTAGAGATATATATTTTTTCATTTACCGACCAACTTTGGTCGGTAATTTTTTAAATTTAATAATTAATAAAAAATATAATTTAAATACATCGACCAACTTTTGTCAGTAAAATCAAATTATTAAAATATATTTCCGACCAAAGTTGGTCGGTAAATATTTTGAATTCTTTACATGGTCGTTTTAACAAACCGACCAACCTTGGTCGGTAAGTACCAACCAACTTTTGTCGTTATATTAAAATGACTATCAAAATAGCGACCAAACGTATTTGGACAGGTTTTAATCGGTAATTAACCGTAATCGACCAATATTGATCAATTTTTCTGATCGATATTTGCCGAATTTCTAATAATGCTAATCAACAACATTTATGGGATAAAAAAGATGGAGGAAACATATAGTATATTATTTTTAATTTGGCGTAAATATTATGTTCGGAAAATCTTTTAGCATCTGCATCGCACATTTGAGCATAATTAATATGAATAATAGAACTTTGAGTAAATCAAAGTAAATGTCATAAAGCAATCTCTAATGAATAATTTTTGAAAAAGAAAAAGAAACATGCATCCAAATGCATGGAAATGTAGGGAATCTAAATAAATCGTTGCATAGAATAAATTTGAAATTTGCAGTTAAGTACAGAATATGTCATCAAAGACAGACCCTGAATTTTGTACAAACATGTTTAATAGAAATTCACGATAGTCAATTGTATAAATATACCAGTAAATAAAATTTGCGCACGACTCTTTTTTGTTCATCACATATATCACGATTCGGAATTATCACCGTCAGGATTATGATGATGCCTAACATTTCACTTACTAGACAAACAACATTAGAAAATTATCAAGTCACAGCTCATTCAATTCAATACAGTAAATGAGTTAAAGTGAAATACAATGAGTGCAAAATAATATAATAACTTCATCATTTGCTACTAGCTGGATCTGGTGTCACAAATTCACGAACATTTTAGGGTTAATTACAAATAAAAGTCCGAAAGAAATACAACTATTTGAACGAAAGAAACAGTAAACAAAAGAGATGGACGGGTATTTCAAGGTCAGTGAAAGTCGACAGAACTACCTTGAGTCTCTGGTGGTTCGGTACGAGCTGCTATGCCTCTCGATCAACTGGGACCAATACTAAAATATGAACAAGGAGTGCAGAGTGAGGTATCAGTACAAACCGATCCCATATACTGGTAAATGCCAGCCTAATCTCGACGAAGTGATGACGAGGCAAAGGCAAGACACCCTCAAATAAATCTGTGCAATTTAACTGTATATGTACAAAAATAACAGCAAATAAAAGCAAGACAAGTAATATTGGGGGGAGGGGGGGGGGGGGATATGTTGAGGGGATCACAAGATAAGGAATCACAACAGTTATAAGAACTTGATAAACCAATATATCTTAAACAGATAGAAACAAGTAAACACAATAAAGAAAAGTGCACTACATCATTCTCCGTGCTTTTACTCTCAACCTCACCATATGAAGCAATAGAAACGATACAGTGTCACCCTTCGTGCTTTAACTCTCCCATAATATGGCACGGCATCACCCTTCGCGCATTAAACTCATAATATGGCACGGCATTACCCTTCGTGCATTAAAACTCTCCCTCACCGAAATAATGAACAATAATAACAGGGAGATATAAATAACAAAAACAAATCTTACTTCAACATTTGGTTCCATAATACCAACTTCAACTTTGAATTAATACTCAACCTATGCCAAAGTCCGTAAACATGATAAGGATGATCAATACAACGATTAACCAGTCTAAGCATATATAATATGATCAAGGAAGGAAATAATTATTAGAATAAAACTCACTCGCATGCTATGACTTGACAACAACACAAAGGTACTCGTCACTTCACCTATATGTTGTACCCACATTCAAACACGTAGTAAATAAAAAAATATGACTTAATCCCTCAAGACAAGGTTAATCATGACACTTACTTCGTTCCAACGGCCAAACTCAAAGCTCAACCACCGCTTTTCATCTCAAACGAGCCTCCAACCAATAGAATCTAGAATATTATCAACCAAGCAGTTCAAATTAAACCTTAGTAACTACCCACGATTGCAAATGATGCAACTTAGGTCATTATTGGAAAAGTCAACACCCGAACCCACTTGGTCCAAACCTAAAATTCGACCAAAACCCGATTACCCATTCACCCCTAAAGCCCCGAATATAATTGATTTTGGAATGCGACCTCAATTTGAGGTCTAAATCCCTAGTTTCTATCCAAAAATTCCCAATTCCATTATAAAAACTTTAGATTAGATTGAAATCTTGTGAAATGTAGTAATAGATTGAAAGGAGATAGGTTAAAATCACTTACCGATGATTTAGGAAAGATGGAGTCTTTAAAAAATCGTCTTTAATGTTTTTAGGTTTGAAAATTTGAAGAATGAAAGAAAAATCCCGTCTAAATCATATTTATCCAACTGCAGATGTCACAAATAGGAAACCCGAAAATACGAGAAAAGCTTCGGAAATGCAAAATTCCCACACTTCTACTGCTTTATTAATGCGAAGGCTAGTTCGCAAATATGAATTATGATGGGACCGCAAATGCAAAGAATACCTTCTCCAGACCCACCTCATAAATGCGAAGAATATTGTGCAAATGTAAATAGAAATATATGTTTATTGTTTTGCTTATGCTTAAACTATATTGTTTCGTAAGAACTAACATGTGGTGCAGGTACTATTACTAACTAGTCTCGCGTACATCTTTTGTGCTGTACCCATCTCAAGAAAAAATTATTTTTATAAATTACATAAATATTTATTAAAAATTATGGATAAATTACAAAATATAAGTTTAAGCTTCCAAAATTGATGAATATTGATCCTTTAAAGCTAACTTAATAACTGATAAAACTTTGCCCCGTAGAAATCCTCAACCATCATTCCATATATCAACTTAAATTAAGTCCTATAATTTTATCTTCTCAATTTCAAAAATTATCATGTTTCCTTTTTAATTTTAGGAGAACTTCATATTTTGGAATATCTTATGAAATTATTATTGCTTAAGTAATACTCTAATACTAAATTCCAAATTATAACACTTAATTGAACTTGTAAATTTAAAATACAAAATTACGAAAAAAGTTGTGTGATATAATTGTCACAATTATCCCAAGATTTATCAAATAATAAGAAGAAAGAAATCGATAATTCTAGTCTTTTAGAAACTTGGGGTGAAGGCTCGTCCTGTAACTCCTATAAATATAAAGCCTAAAATTTATTCATTTTACTCAATCACTCAAAGCTATTTTGTAATAATTGGTCAACAACAAAAGTTGAAGGTTGCACATTTAATATGAACAACTGTAAAACAACCCAAACACAAGGTTATTGGTTGGCTTGCAACGCTTGGGAGGCTACTTATTAAGGATAGGATGATTGGAATGCAATTACAGGTTGATAACTTTAAACTAATCTAAATAATGATATAATCTATTTGACTTTACAATACCAAAATAGTCACGTAAGGAACACCACGAATCACAATATTTGTTGATCTAAGAAGTCTCTTATAATGCAAAGAGTTTAGTGTCTGATATTACTTTTAACATGGTTAATATTACATGTTTTAATTAATTAATGCAAAAGTTTAAATTTTAACATAGTTTACTTTGCACAATTGTTGATAAGTATTTGCATAAGTATAAGTTTATTGTATACTTATAAGTTCTTAAATATTAGGAGTTCTTTATAATCATAATATTTGTTGATTTCAAACTCAACTTTTAGAAAAGTAATTAAATAACTATTTTATCTGGTATGATATTTATCTTAAAGAGTAAAAAAGACTAACGAAGGGTTTTATAAGTACATAGAAAGATATAGATGTATATAGATAGATTTCATAAAATTTTCATAATTTATTTTAGTTTAGTTTCACATTGACCCTTTTGCATATAATCTTCCGAACAAAGGCGCAGGTAATCTTTCTGAAGTTGTAGCAGATATTTTAAGGGAATCACATGCACGTATTCATTTTGTTTTTGAGCCTACTGCAGTATGCGTTGATGGAAGTCCACCAGCATATCATCTGCATCCGGGATATGGTAGCGGGCTGAGCAGCTGGATTATCGAATTGGACGTTAGTTACTACTTACTACTTAATTCTTCTTCTTTATTTATTTACTTTTTTTTAACTATATATGTTCTGCGTTATTAATTCGGGGGAAATTTCATATTTATAGGCTGGCGGTTGGTGCAGCAGTATCCCCGATTGCCTTGATCGTTCACTTAATTTCTCAGGTTCTTCCAAGCATATGGATCGCCGGGCCTTTTTTGCTGGGGTGCTTTCTAATTCTTCCGAACAAAATCCAGGTGATGTTCATATATATATATATATATATATTTTCAGTTATATTAGCTTTCTTTTCCTTTTCTTTGTATGCATTAAAAATATCCCACTTCTTCTAACTGCAAACAATATTGGAATTGGTAGAGTTTTACAACTGGAACAGGGTGAGGGTGAAGTACTGTGATGGTTCATCCTTCACTGGTGATGTTGAACAAGTTGACCCCGTAAGTAATACTACTATATATATCTCTCCTGTAATGTTGTTTTTCTGATTGGAAATTGCCAAATCTGCATTAGGACAACAAGGCCTGCAAAATGCTGAAAATGTAAGAATATCATATTTAGGAATCAAGATTACAAGTCACGTAGTATGTACCTTATTATATTTTGACTGTTTTCTTCTAATTCGCTAAATCTTCACCAAAAAAATTTAAAAAAAATGCAACATAATGTTGGGCAATCATGAGTGGAAGTTCAGCAGGAGGGTTGGCTACAATTTTGAACTGCGATAAGTTTAAATCCCTCTTGCCGAATGATGCAGAGTCAAATGTGTTGCAGATGCAGGATTCTTCATCAATGGGTTAGCTCTTCTTATTACACATCATGGGTTCTTAAGAACATGATACTTTGTGTTCTACTAATTAACTCTATTGCTTTTTAATTTCTGTCTCTTCCATTGGCACATTTCATTATTTTAATTTGCAGGAGGACAATCTCTGGTACTTTGGATATTCAAGAGATGTATCAGAGAGTTGTTACTCTACATGTGAGTCCCATTTTTTCCTATAAGTAATCTGGTACGCTTAAAAAGTAGATAGTACAAAACTTGACTTTTTTTGCCTTACTCTAATAGTTTATTTCCTCTCGTTCCAAGGGATCGGCTAAGAATTTGAGGCATTTGAGGGACTAACCCCTTGTTTTACGAGGGGTTATTTCATCACGTCTTGCCATTCTCATGGTGCAATTTTATCAACTAATTTCTGGTTCAGTCCTACCTCTCCTAGATTACTCCATAAGGTAATCTTATTTCTTTTGTTTTGTCCATATAAAGTTGTGAATATGTATATGCACTTTATGTTTTGACTTTATTTTATCATTAATATTTATGAGTTAATAACAGATTTTGTTGTAACATTTTATCTGCGCAGACAAACGTACGGATTTCTGCCATTGTGAATGAAAAATCTTATCCTCGGGTCTCTCAGCTCTCTTTTTACCTTTGAAACAAGTGGCAATAATCCTAATAGATAGATATATATATATATATATAGAGAAAGTGATAAGGTCAAGATACTAATTAATAAACCTTCACGGCCGTAGAAAAATTTCTATTTCAGCATGACAAATAAATCATTAACTTTTTCTTAAAAATCATTAATTATTTTCGTCTCTCTTCATCGTTGTATATTTACTTTCAATGATTTGAGGTTTTAAAAGAGACATTAATGAAGTTCCACTGCATGTCAACATCAACATTATCTTGGGGCTGATAGATGAATTGTGTATTTATTTCAACAACAATAACAACAACCCAGTATAATCGCACTTAGTGGGGTCTAGGGAGGGTAGTATGTACGCAGACCTTACCCCTACTCTGGGGTAGAGAGGCTGTTTCCAAATAGACCTCACGGCATCCTTCCCTTCAAGAACTTCCCACCTTGCTCTCGGGGAGACTCGAACTCACAACCTCTCGATTGAAAGTGAGGTTGCTTACCATCAGAGCAACCCCTCTTGTCCGTGTATTTATTGCAATGAACAATAAAAAAAAAGTTGGAAAAAACGGACTAACTACTAACTGCACTTCCTTTCCATGTCGTTGCATTAACCTTTAATAGTTAATTTTCTGTACTTAAAATTTATGTTCAGTCTGTAACTCTGTTTTGGTATTTTCCATCTAAAGAGACTAATACTGGACGTTGTTTAGAAAATGAAAATATGTTTGCAATTCCAATACTAGACTTAATTCATAAGTCTGTAGGCTAAATTAGTTATAGACTGATTTAGTCGAAAGTACATTTTTCCCTACAATTGGATTCTATCAAATTGAGAAGTTTTATTCTTGTACAACTGATACTAGTGGTACGAGGTTTCTTTTTGTCTCATAAATTTGTGGATTTCAATCTTATATTTTTGGGTGTACAAAAATCTTGGTCCCCAAAATTGTGAGACAAAAAGTTTGCCTCATACAACTACACAAAATAAAATTTTTTCCTATCAAATTGCATCCCAACACAATTACACAATCGATGATGAAAAGACGGAAAACTGAATGTGATTCATAGTATATAATACATGATTGTAAATCAAAGGGAAAATTACAATTTTCTCTTTGAAATGGAAAAACGAAAAACCTCCAATGATATAGAATCCAAAAATTTCAAATTTTAGAGACAAAAAGGACAGAATGAAAAAATGTGATTTCTAAGTAAAAATTGGCGCTTCTTTCTTCACGGAATATTCAAAGTGCAAACATAGAGCATGTTCAGTAAGAAGTACTAACATTTTTGATTACGAATTGAGTAACAATAAAATTTGATTTGGAGTTTTAAAGATATATGATTAAGCTTAATACTAATTAATAATCAGGAAGTATAAAGTATAAATAAAATAAATAAATAAATCAATTAATGTTACTAAGCAGTATTGACCTCGAGCCGAGCGACCTCGAGATGGATCAAGAATAGTAAAATAAGAATAATAAAGCTAAACAATTTTATGAATAATGAGCGAGAAAAGTAAGAGATTAAAATCTTTGCCAATGATTAAATTGTGTTTACAAATGATTAGGGTCCCCTTTATATAATAGAGGAACACTAAATAAGGTACATTTCCATTTACAGTAAAGAATCTTATTGATATAATTGTCTAACCGCCTAATACGGATTAGTACAAATCTATTCCGAGATTTATGCCATGATCATAGGGATATGCAGGAATTATGCTCATTGTGTTACAAATCTGCAACGGCATTATCCGAGGGTCGAGCATACTCGGCTTCGATATTCATCGTACTTTGATCCTCATGCATTGCACTATGTATTCGAGCTCGAGTCTGGTCCATCGAGCTCGAGCTTGCCCTTGCCTGAACTCGAGCTTATGGTTACCCCTCGACCCCAGAAAATCGGCATACCTGATTTTGACCGTATACAAATAGCTCCCGCATTTCTTAGAGTAAGACGATAAGAAACGGTTTGATCTTCGTTGTTCCCATTCCTTGATCATGATGTTAATCTTGTGATGTCAGAGACTAAAGAGATTGAAAAGTTTTTTCCGCATAGTTCCTAAAGTCATTAATTGGAGGCAGCTGATGGTTGGCTATTTGGCTTCCCCAAAACACTTAAGTTGCTTCTATAAATAGGCAAACTTCATGATTTTTGCAAACTTTACTTCTCAAATAATTCTTAAAATCCCTTTAACTCCTTCAACTCCTTTGAGTTCACCCTTCTCTCAATTTGCTCTTACTACAACATCTACTCCTTCTATTCTCTTGAGCTTACTAACCGTAATGGCTAAAATATCTAAAACTGTCACTTTGAAAGGAAAAGCTTCTTCATCATTGCGGCAGGTCAAAGGTAGAGCGGTGGTTCCACCTCGTGTCAAGGAGTGTATTCCCCCCAGCTGTGCAAACTAACTTTCGATTTCAAAATCGATGAACCTGCATTTCAACCAGGACGATGTGAGCCTATGTCTTGATACACCTACTTGATAACCTAAAATAAGCTCGAGCAGGTGAAAGAGGACTGCCCCTGGAAGAACAAAGATGTAGTGATCCCTTCCCATGAAGAGGACATCACTACTCATAAAGTAAGGTACTTAAGCATGTATACCTACCCATTCACGTAGGGCCCTGTAGATGATGCTCCGAGTCCCATATACCCAGTGATTCTTGATTTTTTCCAACAATACTAGGTGACACTTGGCCAAATCTACCCTTCATTTTGGTGCATCTTCAACCTAATTAGATACTTCTCAAGCTTGGTGGAGGGGATGCCTTTCACCATCGACCACCTGATTAGGCTATACAACCCTCACCTTTATCGAGGTGGTGCGATAAAGCTGCAACATCGATCCACAAAATCTCTCTTCTCTAGCATCGATAAGGAGAAGGACCGAGTTAAAATGAGTTGGTTCATCCGAATTAGGACCTCCAACCTGATTCCTACTGAGAGGATGCCGTTCCACGAGGAATGGAACATGAAACGTACAGATTTATCGGTAGTGACTTTATGTTTTCCTTTCCCTACACTTTCTCAACATATTCCTTTTATCGATCTAATCCTTTTCTGATGGTGTAGCTATTGCTTGGTTTCTTGGTACGGTCCTAAACCTCGAAGGTTAGGTTTGGCAACTAGCCTCTACTTATTCATACATGGAAGGCAACTGACATGACCTAGCCAAGGGTTGATGGGAGAGTTAAAACCACGGTGAGTTCTCTTGTTTGCATACTTTTATTTCTCAGTGAAATACTTTTTTTTATCATTATGCAGGCCTTGGAGCCGCCGTTGCTATGCGATTGCCCCCACCCGGTGAAGAAGAAATCCCAACTCCATCCAAGGAAAAGAAAAGAAAGAGAGGGTTGCCTGTAAATTCCCCAAAGCCAAAGAAAAGCAAAGCTCGAAAGCCTAAGGCCGATACTTTAGTCTTGTCTCTAGAAATGGCCCAACACCTTCGAGATGAGGATGAAAAGAGGGAAGATAATGACTGCATGTTGGTAGTTTGGAAAAAAAGGAAGCGTTGATGCTACGAAGACCGCTGAATTGACGGTGCTGATGCGGTTCAATCTCAAACTGAAGAAATCTCGGAATGGAGTTCGAGAAAAGTTCCCGAGCCATCGGGCAAAAAAAAAATACCTTGTCTTTGGAGGTTATTTTGAGAGTGAATTTGAGGGGCCCGGTTGCAAGGCCCTCCAAAGAGAAGGGAATGTCCCTAAAGGATCACTTGGGATAATTGACATAGATGAATTGCCTCCTGGTCCTGAGTTCTCCGAGGGAAAATTCAAAGATGCCCAGAACATGAGAACTCCTGATGTGGGGACAAGCCACGAAGGGAATGATATCTTTGGAGAATGCCTTGCAGTGGTTGAAGATGGTCCAGACCCAGATGCTTCATTTATTTTTGGAGAGGCCCAACGATTCTTCAAACAAGTAAGTTTTTGCCTTTAAATTTACGCATGCACTTTATCTTTGTCATTCTGAGTCTAACTTTTTCCTTTTGTGAAGGCCGTGACGCTCCATCGAGAAGTGTTTTCCAAGTCTCAAACCAAGCTTACGCGTTGTGAGGCCAAGCTCAAGAAGCATGCGGAAAAGAGGGATGGCTTAAGTGCCTTTATGTTAAGAAAGAGGAGGAGATCAAAGAACTCCAAGTTGAGTTGGCGAAGGTTCATCAAAATCCGAGCTTATTGAAAAAGTTACCCTTTGTGGATTTGTTATGCATTTATGTGATTAGATGTCTAACACTTAAGATATCATGTACTCTCGACCATGGTATGTTACTATCTCAAAGAGAAACCCTCGAGGAGGGCACGCTCGCGGATTTGACCTTTCAGCCGATATTGAATAAGCAAAGAATTTTTAGGAAGAGGTTGCCACTTTACTCTCTGATGACGAGGATTCTTCTAGTAGCTCCGAGAGCGGAGGAGATGAAGATGAGGTCCCTAGGGGGAGGTTCCCGAATATGCGGCTCCCAAAGATGCAGCTCCCGAGGATATGGCTTCCAGAAATGTAGCTCTCGAGGATGTGGCCTCAAAGTATATTAGGTTGCTTTATTTTGTTTTTTTTTTTGTTTTTGTGCAAGGGACCCTTTTGGGTATTATAAATATCTCTTGTAAACATATCTTATAAATATAAAGAACCTCTTTGCTTAATTTTTGAATTGTGTTAGAGTTTTGTTTCGTCTTCATTTGAAAAACATTTATGTTGTAACTCTGATGATCAGCCCGAATATTATCTTGGACTCATAATATAGTAAAATTTTCGTTTTTTCTTGATCAATGTGCAACCTTTATAATAGAGTACCCCTTAGGTTTTTATTAGTCCTCGAGCTAAGCTTAAGTCGATTTGATGAGAGCTTGGGATGATGGGACTCTTGAGTCCGAGTTGAGTAAAAGTAAGGTCTCGAACTCCACATGCTTCGGCTCTTAGGATCTTTTGTATTGGCCCTTAGGCTCTTTAAGTTGGGCCAATTCGGCCTCTATAGCAGCTATAATTTTCCTTTTTTTTCTCTAAAAGACTTGGTGAAAGTTTTTTCTATGACATAGCATATGTTTTTTGTACCTATTGGGTTTTTCAAAGGTTTGGCACAATAGAACCTTTTTCGTAATTTTTTTGTGTAAACATAATCGAATTACCTCTTATGGTTTTTTCCAAGGCTGATATTATCAAAGCCTTTATATTATTCGAGGGCTAATTTTATCGAAGCCCTTTATCCTTTGCATTTGCCAAGGGTAGCCTAATTTAACCAGTTTTTCAAAGTGTTTGATGGTCTTTAATTTATGGCGGAAGTTGGATGTCTACGAACCGCATTATTTTGGCTATAGCCTTTTTATATGATCGTAGTCTTTGATATGGTCGTAACCTTCGGGTATGTCTCTCAGACTTGTTTCCCAATAACCTTTCAAAAGTTGTTCGAACGGTTAGTCCCGGAGTATGATGGCTTTCGCCTTTATATTGAAGAGATGCTTCCTTGTGGTCTTATGAGTTTGAGTTTTCGATGACTCGAATGTGTTGGATGTCGATGAAAGTCCCCGAGTATTAGGGCTCGACTATTCTATATGGACATGGTTCATCTGACTGTTTGGCCCATTACAAAGTTCTCCTATCGAGGCCCTCTCTGGCTTCCTTGAAAATATATCCTAAGAGGGTGATGCCCCCCAAGTATACTCGAGTAACCTATACTATTAAAGTAGTAATTATATTGTGTTTGGGGGCATGTGTTAGTGTAATAATTATGCAATTAAAATTTCTTTTCGCCTTTTCATATACCATGCACATTCATGCACGCTTTTTATTAGACACCCTTTAAAATTCTTCTTTGCCTTTTTATATATCATGCAGAAGTTATTTCCCTCTATATAAGCACGCTATTCCTTGTGAGTTTATTCCCTCAAACACATATATTTTAGCAGACATAAAATATAAAAAAGAGAAAAATGAATATTGTCGTCAAGCAAATGCCGGAAGAAATCAAGCAAGACATTATAGAGGCTTTTGAGCTTAAACTGGATGAGCTCATAGGAAAATACGACAGGGAGCTGGAAAAATTAAGAACAAGCTTGATACGCTTGTGATGTATGCACGATTTGATAATCTTGCTAATAAAGATGCTAGTCCATCTAGTACTAACGACGATGATGATGACGATGATGATGATATGGGCGATTAATTTTGGTTTTTTTTTTGTAATTTATGTAATTTGATTGATCTTTTTTAATGTTTTAATGAGATATTCAGTTTTTGTTTTAAAATTTTTTATGCGTTTTTTAAATATTAATTATGTTCAAACTTTAGCTCCATTAGACGAAGTTTATACAGATTACCAAAAAAAAACTTCAACACAAGTGCTGAAGTTTTTTGCGCAATATATTTTTTTAATTTATTTTTTATTTTTCACCAAATGTAGGAGGAAAACTTCAGCTGCTCATGCTGAAGTTTTTAAATAATAACTAAAAAACTTCAGCACCTATGCCGAAGTTTTTGGTCCAATATGAATTTTTAAATTATTCAATGTAGGAGGAAAATTTCAGCTGCTCCTACTGAAGTTTTAAAATAATAACTAAAAAACTTCAGCACCTATGCCGAAGTTTTTTGGCCTAGTATGAATTTTTAAATTATCGAGTGTAGGAGAAAAACTTCAACTCCTCCTGTTGAAGTTTTAAATAGTAACTATAAAACTTCAGCAACTATGCCGAAGTTTTTTGGCCCAGTATGAATTTTTAAATTATCGAGTGTAGGAGAAAAACTTCAACTCCTCCTGCTGAAGTTTTAAATAGTAACTATAAAACTTCAGCAACTATGCTGAAGTTTTTTGTGCAATATTAAATTTTAATTTTTGTTTTATTTTTTTTATCCAGCGTATGAGGAAAACTTCAACTTTTAATTATTAACAAAGAAACTTCAGCAACTATGTGAAGTTTTAAAACAATCATATAATATTTTAATATAATTTCTTCTTCGTTCTTTTATTTGCCATCTCGTTAACAAAATAACTTCAGTTTAAAATGTTATAATTCATCATCAAATAGATTTACAGTTTAAATTCAGCATATTAGTAAAGTTCGTCAAACAACTTCAAAAAATTAATCAGAAAAAATATATAATTGAAAAACTATTTTGAATTTTGGAGATGAATTTGAATACTTACAATGTATTTGAATTTGAATTT
Source organism: Nicotiana benthamiana (assembly GCA_034376525.1). Lineage (NCBI taxonomy): Eukaryota > Viridiplantae > Streptophyta > Magnoliopsida > Solanales > Solanaceae > Nicotiana > Nicotiana benthamiana. Next base: position 109,376,694 of record CM067332.1, on the reverse strand, counting down.
AAGTGTGCAATTTTAATGCGAGACGCGATCTCAGAAGAGACGGACTGATGGAGGAGATCTGGAATTTTAATTTGTATATACTTTTTTCAACTTTTATATGTTTTAAAAGAGGTATAATGATCATATTATATCCCTCTTTACGGGTATAATATATTAGTTGGTTACTAAATTATTAATTTTTAAAAATAATGTACAAGTTAAAAGATGAAAATAAAGTACGAATACAAATTCTCCTAGTTTTGGTTATATAGTGGACTGACCCACTTAGTTGGTCGGTTAAGAAGTGTATCAAAACAAAAATATTACGGCATTCTATTCTAACAGAAGCTAGAAGCTTCCTTTTCTCTCGCTACTAATCTTTCTAACCCTAAATAGATTTTCATCACTCTACTTTGAATCCAAATCTTATCAGCTTCCCCATATTGTTTTAAGTTAAAAGATTGTTAAGAGAAGTTTAAAGCCGCTCGATTTAATGAGTTGGGATACAAAAACCAGAGAGATAGAACATGACACAAGAAACGATTATAAGAATGGGTCTGCCAACATTTTATGGGTTCTTTTGAGTTTTAGTCTGCGCCAAAAAATTAATTATATTTGATAGTTAAAAAAGTATATAAAATTTATATTGTTTTTGTTTTATATTGTTTGAGGTAGTTTGACTCGGCACAGAGTTCAAAGAAAAAAGAAAACTTTTGAAATTTGTGGTCTTAAAAGTTTAAGGGGTAAAAAATTTATGTGGTCATATTATTTGTGTGACTATAAAAACTTCTTATTAAGGGAAGAAAAGATAAAATAAAAAATTTAAAATTAAATTATTTCCAAAATAAAAAAAATGTATAATTTATTTTGAAACGGACTAAAAAAAAAAAGTATAACTCCGATTACAAGACATCCTTGTATGTATAACTCCTGCCCAGATAAGCAATTATCCAATAAAGTTAAAGAGCTTTATTAATAACCTATGAGCATAATATTTAAAAAATCACATTAATGCTCTCTTTTTCTCGAAATAAAAGATTTTTTCGATCAAGCACGAGGACTATTGCAACTTTGGTTCTTAAATTAGCAACTCAAATAGTTGTACTTGCACCCAATTGTCCTCATTGCTCTACCTCCGTGATCAATTGTTTTGCCTTCTTTATAATTTGTATTACATGTTAAAATAATACATTTTTGCTATTGTATCTTTATGCAAAATTGCAAGCCTCTGTCTTATTGTGTAAAAGATGAAATAAGTTCTGCAACTAACGATTCGAAGACATTTGCAACAAACAAATATGAAGTGTAAGAGAATGGAGGTTGTTCAAAATATATAGAAGCACATATATGAAGAAGCAACTACGTAAGCCACACAACAGCAAAAAAAGTAAATTAATTTAATACAAGATGATCAAGATCGAATTAAAAATCTTGCTTACCGTTTATTTTGCTAGCACAGCAATGTTGTTCTAAACTGACATTTTCTTAAGATAAAGTTTTAGGGCATAAATAGAGAGAGCAATTAATAGAATTTAGACATTTACGTTATCAGTGAACAACAGTTTTATTGATGTTAAAGCTGAAAAAGTTCACATGTTCAGATGAATCGGTAGTCTGATTCTCTTCAAGCAATTGTTTCCGAAGAGACAATAATGAAGTATCATTAATATGAGAAAATATTTGTTGAAATCTCATTAATGTCAATGCTTACACCCTCTTGCTACGAAGAGGGAGAAACGTACCTTGCGCGGGGACTGCTAATAAATTATATATCAAATTCTTTGTGGATCTTTTGATCATATGTTGAACTGTAAACTATTAATGATGCAACTAATTAATTCAATTTGACTTCTGCCCTGAATAGTTCATGGGCAGAATCTTTTTTACATTAGTGACCATGCATATTCAGCTGCTACTGTATTGGAAAAAAATATATTTATATTTAAATGTGACGTGTCAAGATATGTGGACTGGTCAAATGGTGAAATAGTGATAACTGGCAAAGAGGTACGAGTTGCAACAGATACGAGTAAGGAGTGCAGATACGATATTTAATGGGCATTAAATGCTGAATACATTAGAGAATTTATATTGAATATAATGATTATGCAACGCAGTATTCAATGTCTTTAATTACTCATAATAGCCTCATTATGTTTGGGCAAGATGCATATCTCCAAGATATCTATAAAAGGGAGATATTAGGTCAATTGTAGGGACACGAGATACTATTGAAATATATTTTTGATTACTTGTTTTTCTTGATTACATTCTTGCTATCTAAATTACTTCCTTTTATACATTCTCTTGATTATCAGTAACCCGTGTTCTTCTAAATTCTAGATTTGACTAAAATTCTATTTTTTGGTTAAACAAATTGGTTCATTACTAGGAATCTGATAATCTATTGTCTTTTCGTCTAGCTTTTCTTGTTGCATCAGCTATGTCGAACAACAATGACAACACTCGAGGAAACCAAGAAAACTAACAAGATCATCCACAAAATATTAACACTCTGGTTCCTACTCCACAAGGCTTTCCACGACAATCTCGTGAGAGTACTCCTGATGGGTCTCAAATAAACGATCATGCTCAATTTGAAAATGATGAAGCTGTGATGAAACTTTGCAGAAATTAATTGCTTCTCAGGCCAATAAAGCTGTTGAGGCACTTATTAACCAGTTATCTGTTGCAATACCCACACCTACTCCAAATAATATCACTTTGGAAAATTCACGTTCCAGACTTGTTAACTCAGGCAGCGGTGGAACTCCCAGTGAACCATAAGAGAGAGAACCATGTAATGTAGTTAAATCTAATTTACAAAACTTAATACTAACCTTGCAGAAAAAACTCATGGAGAAAAGTGAGCGCATAGAGCAGATGCCTGGGGTAACGCCCATAATCAAAGAGGTAGATATGGATCGATATTCGCAACAACCCTGGAATCCAAGTGCTGCTCCTCTTCCTGTTCCAGAAAAGTTCAAAATGCCTGATATTCAAAAATATGATGGAAGGACAGCCCCACGAGACCACATGACTGCATTCACGACAGGCTTAAAAGGCAACGATTTGACTAAGTAGGAATTGAATCGGTATTAGTCAAGAAATTTGGTAAAACACTCACTAAAGAAGCTTTAACATGGTATTCCTTTTTACCCAAAAATCCTATAACTTCTTTTGCTGAGCTTGTAAATTCTTTCATCAAAGCACACTCTAGAGCTCAAAAAGTGGAAAAAAGAATGGAAGATATCAAGATCAAGCAAGGGGACTTAGAATTGCTTAGAGAATTCGTGGACAGATTTCAATGTGAAAGAATGACATAGCTACGTGTACTTGACAACTGTGCAGCTATAGTTTTCACAAGCAATTTGAATGAAAAAATCTCGAAAGCTACGAGGAGACTCAAGGAAAGCCTTCGAGAATTCTCACATACAACGTGGAATGATGTTTATAACAGGTATGGCTCGAAACTGAGGATTGAGGAAGATATTGTTCCATGATTTCAAAAACAAGAAAAGGTAAGTTCGAGACATGTGGAGACCGAAAAAAGATCCGATAAAAATAAGTACAAGCCTTACATTGGACTTGCGGGAAAGGACTCACGATCAAAGCAAGATAATCAAATGTACAATCACAGATCAAGATATAGAGAATCAGGTTCTTCATCAAGATTCAGGTACGACCAAAGCAACTACCAGTCACAAGATGATGATCGAAATTTAAAAGCGAGATTCGGTGATTACAATTTCAACGTTAGCACCTCCGAGCTTGTAGCTTTTTTGAGAAGCATGATGGATAAGGTTCGATGGACAAAGAAAATGAGATCGAATCCAAATAGGCGCAACCCTAATCATTGGTGCGAGTTTCATAATGACCACAGACATAAAACAACAGACTGCAGATTTTTACAAAGTTAAGTTGATCATTTATTGAAACAAGGATATCTTACTGAGTTGTTCAGTGAGAAAGGCAAGCAAGCTCACATGAAAAACATGCAGGAGCCTCCAAAACCACCTTCCCCCAAAAGAACTGTTAACGTTGTAAGTGAAGGTGAGGAAATCAATGGTATATCATATACTGCAGCTAACAAAATTTCCAAAGTAACAATTAACCAAGGGAAACGGGTGCGACACGTCTTAGAGGAAGACAACAATACATTCAATGATGCAGATGGCGTATTAACCCCTCATAATGACACACTAGTAATATCTTTAATAGTATATGATACTAATGTGAAACGAATTTTGATTTATCCAGGTAGTTCCCTGAACATTATTTTGCTAAGAGTATTGCGTGAGATGTGAACTGAAGATAAAGTAATACCAAAGGCGCATACTCTATCTGGATTTGATAATTCCAGTGTTGTCACAAAAAATGAGGTAACACTCACCATATTCACTGAAGGTTCCGTCAAAGATACAAAGTTCCAGATTGTAGATATGGAGAAGACTTACAACATGATTCTTGGGAGAACATGGATCCACGAAATGGATACTGTTCCTTCAACCTTGCATCAAGTTATTAAATTTCCGTCACCATGGGTAATCTGTCAAATTTGTGTAGATCAACATACATCCAGGGCTATCAACTCCGTTGTACATACAAGCACGAGAAATGAAGGTAAATAGCAACCACATAAGGCAGTTGACGGCACCACAACACAAACCTCAACTGAGCAAGGGCAAACAAATATAGACTTAAGGCCTAATACCATTCAAGAACAAGAAGAGAATGAAAATATCAAAACAACAATAGAGGAATTAGAGCCTGTCGTTTTATTTGCTCAATGGCCTAATAAGAAAGTCTATGTTGGGGCCAATCTTAGTTAAGGTATGAGAGGTAAGTTAATTGAATTTTTGAAAACTAACATGGACTGCTTTGCTTGGTCCCACTTTGACATGATAGGCATACCACCGGAGGTGGTAACTCATAAACTAAATGAAGATCCATCATACCCTCTTGTCAAGCAAAAAAAAAAAGAAAGAAAGTAACTTTCAAGAATCGGGTGATTCAAGAAGAAGTCCAAAAATTGATAAAAATTGGTTCCATTCGTGAGGTAAAGTATCCTAACTAATTAGTTAATACTGTTGTAGTTCCAAAGAAGAACGGTAAGTGGCGGATTAGTGTAGATTACACTAATCTTAGTGTAGCTTGCCCTAAAGATTCTTTTCCACTATCACACATAGATTCATTGATGCAACCGGAGGTCATGAGCCATTAAGTTTTTTAGATGCATATTCAGGTTATAATCAGATTAAAATGGATCCAGGAGATGAAGAAAAACTTCATCCATAACAGACATGGGAACTTATTGTCATAAAGGAATGCCCTTTGGTCTAAAGAATGTAGATGCAACGTATTAGAGGTTAGTTACCAAAATGTTTCAAGAGCATTTAGGAAAAACTATAGAAGTATATATAGATGATATGCTTGTTAAAAAAGATCACATATCCTACTTATCTGGCACATTTACCATTTTGCGCAAATTTGATATGAAGTTAAAACCCGAGAAATGTGCATTTGGCATTGCATCAGGTAAGTTTTTGGGTTTTCATGTTTCTAACCGTGGTATTGAAGTAAATGCTGCACAGATTAAGGCCATTGAAGAAATCTCCGATATACATTCAAACAAAAAAGAAGTTCAAAGACTAACATGGAGAATTGCAGCCTTGGGGAGATTCATTTCTAAGTCATCAGAGAAGTGCTTTAAATTCTTCGCAACCATACATCTTCCTTACCTGACTTCCTTAAAAGGCTCTCTCAGTAGGAACTTCAGTAATCACCCTCCTCATAGCGATACTTGAAGAACCCACTTCAGTATAATGAGCGATAGGAGGGGGAATTGTCAAAGGAGGAGTAGTAGAAAAGGTGAAATAGCAAAGCGAGGAATAGAAACAGTTGGGGCTGGTAAGGAAGGAATCACATGCACGGGAGTTGAAAAAGAGGCTAAGGGTGTTTCATTAAAAACAGGCCCTAAACTTCCACTACCAAAAGAAAAGTTGTACAATAGACTCACGAGTATCACCTGGGTTAGTGTTATCATCAGGAATTATTACCGGGACTTCAACAGGCTTGATGAGAGAAATAGAAAGATGGGGGATGCTGCAGCTTTGTCATCAGAGACGATCTGTTTTCTAGCTTGTGGCCTCGTCACCAAAGAGCCCGCCTCTTCCTCTTCTTCAGAGTCTTCTTCTTCAACAACTTCCCTTTTTGCAGAAGAAGAACCCAAGACTATTTCTTAGGCTCTTTATAAAGAGATACGGGTTACCTAGGAGACACGAGAGGCCGTAACTCCTTCAGCAGTAACTCCTCGAATAGCAAATCCTAATAAAAAGAAGAATGAGAGTTAGAGAAATAAGGGAATATATATATATATATATATATATATATATATATATGTGTGTGTGTGTGTGTGTGTGTGTGTGTGTGTGTGTGTGTGAGAGAGAGAGAGAGAGAGAGAGAGAGAGAGAGAGAGAGAGAGAGAGAGAGAGAGAGAGAGAGAGAGAGAGAGATATAATTAAAAACACTTACCATGAGTCTTTACTTTCCAACCGAAACGGTTAGAAAGTGTCTTCCAAGACCTACTATCCATTGGTGCGGTCTTCAGTAATTTGTCTACCCAACTAAAGAAATTGGGAACATCCTCCATAACTCCCATGGTTTCTAAAAAAAGAAAAGCAAAATTATAGAAGTTAATTGACATGAAGGAAAAATGCACGAGAATGATAAAAGACTTACGTGCAAAATTCCACTTCTCATGGAAGGGAACGTTATCTTCAGCTACTAAACCAATAGGTGGGGCAGCAATGAACCGGGCGCACCAGCCGTAGTCCTTGTCATCTTCAAGGATCACCAAAACCCTCTTACTCCTAGCTACTAAGGTAAAAACACCATTGTAGAAAAGCCTCGGGAAGTAAAGGTGAATCAGGTGAGGGAAGGTAAAGGGAACATCAGGTGAATTGGTTAAATTCCTCAAACAGGCAATAACTCTCCATACAATTGAGCTAATTTGACCCAAACAAACACTGAAAAAATAACAAAATTCAAGAATAACTAGGTCAATAGCTGGTTTGAACCCTAAGGTGAAAGGGTATGTATAAACAAAAGAGAACCCAATCAAATAAGAAGTAATTCTCTGATTTGGATCAGGAGTAATAATGGGAAAATCTACTCCAATGGCAATCTTTACGAACTACAAGAGTCAAAACTTCTATTATTTGAGTGGGATAGGCATCAACACGATCTAAAGCAGAAACCTGATTCCTAAAAGTTTGCCTATCATGGTAAAAACATAGTTCAGTAGGGACTATCTTCTCTACTAAAGGCTCACGCAATGGATCTGAGAAAGGGAACCTATGGGTCTAGAAGAAGGACCCGAGATAGGAGAAGGCATTGAAGAACCACCACGAGTAGATCCTAAACTAGCCTACCTCCCCTTTTACTCCTAATGGGGGCATTGGGGAAGGTATCAACAATGGGAACTCTCCTAGAGTTAGGGTTTGGTGAAGACATGGTGTAGAGGAATAATATGAGGGCGAAATAAGTAAATAAAGATATGAGGAATTAAGCATTCAGTAAGCTTTATGTGGTAATAGACAATAAAAGAAGTAATATTTATATTGATAAGAAACCGTCAAAGGTAAAGTGCAGTGATGGAAGGGCCATAATAATGATATCTAGCACTTTGTGAATAGTAGAGCTGTAAAAAAGCCTTGAAAAGGGTTGAAAAACTACAGAGCTAATGGAAAGATAACACGTGTACGGAGCATTAAAATGGAAGCGACAATTAAAGCGTCAATTTAGTCATAACATTAATTGTGACAAAAACTCTCTTCAATGAAGTTTACTTCCTAAATATTTAACTGATGAATAAATGAAAAGTGGGGGATTATCTGTATTGGAAAAAATTATATTTATATTTAAATGTGACGTGTCAAGACACATGAACTGGTCAAATGGTCAAATAATAACAATTGGCAAAGAGGTACGAGCTGCAACAGATACGAGTAAAGGCAAAGGAAGAGGCACGTGCAGTTATTCAAATAACTCAGTGCACGTACCTATTTAAGTCTTTTATATCCAAAAATCAAAAGGAATGAATGTGACAATATAAAAGAGTACAGATACGATATTTAATGGGCATTAAATATTGAATACATTAGAGAATTTTCATTGAATATAGTGATTATGTAACGTATCATTAAATGTCTTTAATTACTTATAATAGCCTCATTATGATTTGGGCAAGATGCATTTCTCCAAGATATCAATAAAAGGGAGATATTTGATCAATTGTAGGGATACGAGATACTATTGGAATATACTTTGGTTTACTTGTTTTTCTTGATTACATTCTTGCTATTTAAATTACTTCCTTTTATAAATTCTCTTGATTATGAGTAACCTGTGTTCTTCTAAATTCTAGCTTTGACTAAAATTCTATTTTTTTGTTAAACAACTACCATAATATAATCAACGTAAAAGGGCATAAATCACCCTGGCATACACTATTGACATGTAAGAATAAACTATAATTCTAGCAGGATCTTGAACATGATAATCTTACTTGTATTAATCATAGAAAATATACCTGAAGTGGCATCTATTATCTTGAAGCGGAAGCGTAACTTAAATTAGTTTTTCGCCCCTTGCCCTATATTTTGTTGCCGTCGACTTTACTGTTTGAAGAGAGCATAAAAATACGGTAACCCTAATTAGTGGGGAGAGCAACAATTTATCGAGATTCTTATTTAATCCGGTATGTTCATCAAGCAACCGATCAGACGGATGAGATTTGCTCACTAATTAAATATTAATTATGGGTCTAATCTTATTTGGCCACCAATAAATTAACTTAAAAATATCTTACATTCCCCCACTTGGCACAATAATCATATAATATTAATATTTAATAATGAAATATTAGTTGCGCACAAACAAATCTCTTCTATAATGTCCATCACAAATACCATAATACGATAAACTACTAAATGTGAGTCATGGTGGTTATATATAATTTATCAACATATTCCCTTCCATTTACTACAACATTGGTAACTCATTGTACCATATCCATAAGCAATATATTATAGTCCACAATATATCTCATTGAGACTTATCCTGTAATATCTCAAAACAATAATGTGTACACCATTATGAGAAACGAGAAATCACTAATGTATATCAGAAACATATAAATGAGCTCAGAATATCAAAACATCATAAATACATCAATCATAAATACAGCCAATACGCATTCTATGTACATGTTCTTTTGTTAACGGATCTGCAATCATGAGGTCAGTTCCAATATGGTCAAGTGACACTCTTTATTTTTGAAATTCCTCCTTGATGGTAAAGTACTTTAATTCCACATGTTTGACATATTTGGAGTACCTATGATTCTTGGAGAAGAATACTATTGCAGAAGTATCACAGTAAATTTTTAGCGGCTTGGTAATGGTGTCGACAACCCCAAATTCTGAAATAAAGTTTCGCAGCCATAATGCATGAATTGTGGTCTCAAAACATGCCACAAATTCTGCTTTCATTGTGTATGTAGCAATGATAGACTGTTTGGTTCCCTTCCACGATATTGCTTCTTCAGCTAATTGGAACAAATATCCAAACATGAATTTTCTAGTGTCAATACATCCAGCGAAATATAAATCCAAGTATCCAACATCTTCCAAATGGTTGGACCTCCTATACATGAGCATGTAATCTTTTGTTCCGTTCAGGTACCTCAAAACTTTCTTTGCAGCTTTCCAGTGATCAATTCCTAGGTTACTCTAATATCATCCTAGCATTCCGACTGTAAAACTGATATTCGATCTTGTGCAAGTTTGAGCATATATCAAAACTACCAACAATAGAAGAGTAAGTAATTGATTCCATTTCCTTTCCTTCTACATCATTGTTAGGGTATTGCATGAGAATAAATTTGTTCCTTTTTTGAATTGAAACAATTCCTACTAAATAATTATTCATATTAAATCTCTCTAGAACTCTTTCGATATAGCCTTTCTAAGAAAATCCCAATAATCCTTGTGATCTATCATAGAATATATCTATTCCTATCACATAGGATATCTCACTCATATCTTTCATCTCAAAATTCTTAGAGAGAAAATCTTTAGTTTCACGCAATATGCCTAAATCATTAGCAGCAAGTACGATATCATCAACATATATGACTAAAAATAAAAACTTGCTCCCACTGATCTTTTGGTATATACGCCGATCAACGGTATTTTCTACAAATCTAAAAGATATTATGGTATTATTAAACTTTATATAACATTGTTGTGAAGCTTGTTTAAGTCCATATATTGACTTCTTCGGTTTACACACCATTTGACCTTTTCCTTTAGTTTCAAAAACCTCTGGTTGGTCCATATAAACTTCCTCCCCAGGATCTCCATCAAGAAAGGCAGTTTTCACATTCATTTGGTGTAACTATAAATAATGATAAGCCACCAAAGCCATAAGAATTCTTAACAACTCTTTTTTGAGACCGGTAAAAATGTCTCTTTATAATCAATGCCTCTTTTCTGAGTATATTTCTTGGCAACAAGTCTGGCTTTGTATCGTTCAATATTTCCATTTGAATCGTGTTTGGTCTTAAGACCCATTTACACCTGATTCTTTTAGAACTTTCTGGCAATTCAATAAGATCCCAGACTTTATTGTATTTCACGGATATTAACTCTTCTTTCATGGCATCAATCCATTTGTCAGACTCATTACTTTCTATGGCTTGTGAAAATGAAACTGGATCCATATTAAGACTAATGCCAAAATCTAACTCTTGGAAATAAACCACGTAATCATCTAAAATAGCAGATTTTCTAACTCTTTGAGATTTTATTAATGACATTTCTTGTGGTTCATTTGTGTCAGATATTTGTGAGTTAGTTTCTTCATGAAGTGTTTCATCCAAATGTTGCTCGGTATTGTCAAAGTGTTCTTCAACAACTGGAATAATATTTGGTATGGAAGTAGGCACATTTATGAGTAATAGAATATTGACCCTCACCCTCTTTAATTTCCCACTTTGCTTTTCAACACTCCCACTAACTTCATTATTCTCAATTAATCTTTCATTACGAGCTTCAACAATTCTCGAACTGTGGTTTAGACAGTAAAACACATACCATTTATATTTCTATGGGTAACCAATAAAGAAACCACTTACTGTTCGAGAATCTAGTTTCATTTCTTTTGGATTATAAACTCTAGCTTCCCCTAAGCAACCCCAAACATGCAGGTGCATTAAACTAGGCTTCCTTCCTGTCCACAGTTCAAAAGGGTTCTTTGGAACTGGCTTACTAGGAACCCTGTTTAATAAATATATAACGGTTTTAAAAGAACACATTCACAATGATTTTGGTGATGAGGAATTACTTATCATGCTCCTAACCATATCCATAAGTGTTTGATTACACCTTTCTGCAACAACATTTTGTTGAGGTGTCCCTGGAATAGTATGCTGTGCACATATGCCCCGTTCCTCGAGGAACTTCGCAAATGAATCTGGACATTGTCCTGACTTACTATATTTTCCATAATATTAAGCACCTCTATGTGGCGTAATGATTTTCACCTTTTTATCTAATTGCATTTCAACCTTAGTAACAAATACCTTGAAAGTATCTGCTGTTTAAGATTTTTTTTCAACAAATAGATATATCCATAACGTGAAAAATTATTGATAAAACTGATAAAATATTTCTCTCCACCAAAGATGGAACATCAAAGGGTCCACAAATAGCGGTGTGTATAATTTCAAGAAGATGGGTGCTTCTTGTGGAAACTTTCTTACTATGCTTGGTTTGCTTTCCCTTAATGCAATCAAAAGATATAGTAAGATCAATAAAATTTAGATTCGGAAGAATCTCATTCTTTGCTAATCTTTCTAACCTTACTTTAGATATATGATCCCAAACGTCTATGTCACAAGTAAGTAGAACTTTCATCTAGTGAACTACGTTTAGTTCCAACATTATGTTGAACAGTAAGAATGTATTTAGAAAAACTAATATCAACTTTCAATTTATATAAATCATCACTGAGAAAATCAGAACCATAAAAATAGCAATTTTTATATAAATTAAATCATCCATTTTCAAACTTTAAATAAAATCCAGAGCCATTAAGTCTTGAAAAAAAATCAAATTCCTAGAAATTGAAGGTACATAAAGAGTCTGTAATAGATCAAGGTGATGTCCAGTCTCCATGATTGGAGCCTTCATACGATTTCTCATGAACTAGAAATCCTTATTTGGATTTGTAGTTTGGATCATAGCGAATCCCTATAACATAGTAGATACATGAGCAGTTGCACCAGAATCAAGCCACCAAGTATTATTAGGAATTTCTACTAAATTTGATTCGAAATATACAAAAGCACTAATTATACCTTTCTTTCGAACCAAGCTTTACGTTTCAAGCAATGTTTCTGATAGTGTCTTTTCTTATTACAAAAATGACACATATATGCCTTATGTTCCTTGTTAGCATCATGTTGAGCTTTAACATGTGTTTTCTTCTTCCTGAACTTGTTGGCCTTCACTTTAAGCCCTTTACCAGTTCCTTGATCCATGTGGTTAGTTGCATGACTCCCTTGTTTTGTAAGTCTTGACTCCGCCTGAGTAAGCATACTAGACAATTCACTAACATTCCACTAATCCTTAATAGTGTTATAGTTAATTTAAAAGGGTCCATACCTAGGTGCTAACAAGTTTAGAATAAACTGAACCAAGAAGGAGTCATTCAATTTCATCCCCAAAGTCTGAATTCTTGCTGCAATGTTAGTCATCTCGATGATATGGTTTTGCATACTTCGCGACCCATCAAACTTCATGGTCATGAGTTCAACCATTAGTGTACCAGCGAGAGACTTATCTGCGGAATGAAAATGTTTTTCCACAACTTTCAGGTATTTGCTGGCACTTTCTGTTTGTGGAATAGTACTCATAATATTGTTGGTAATATTAGTTCGCATAAACATAAGGCTTAGCCTATTAGAGCGTTCTCATGCCTTTATAGGCAGACTTCTCATTCGCACTGCTCGAATCAGTAATGGCATCGGGATTATCATTCAGCAGAGCCAAATCAAGATCTATCACACCTAAGTGGAATTGGACTTGTTCACGCCATTCAGAGAAGTTCAATCCATTAAACACACTAACACACAAAGCAAGCGAATGAAAAGGAATAGCTGCAAAATGGATAATGCATGCTCACAAATCAATATGGATTTAGCAAAATAGTAAAAACATATCGCAATTCTCCTTTTGGTAGATATAATGATCCACTATCATAATTTAAATGTAATTTAGTCTTTAATAGGTAATTAAATATTTTTAACCAAATATATATGCCATCTTTGGACAGACAATATATATTTGACTAAGAATATTAATTTACCTCATCATATTACTATTCATAGAATAACTGATGCATCTTTTGGGTAAATCCTTAAGTTCTAGAAATAGTAATAATTAATTTATCCACTAATTTTTAATTATAGGTATTTTATTAATTTCATGAATAAACTATTATTTTATGTATGAATATTTTCATAAACAGACTAGTTTGGCCACTTTGGTGACTAACAAACTATGTAAACATAAGTGCAGACATAAAAAAAACATCAAAAAAAATTATGCATATGAATATTTTGAAATATTCTAGTTTGATCACTTTGGTGACTAATAAACTATGTAAACATTAGCACATGTATAAAATATAAATATTATGTATGTATATATTTTAAACATTCTATATAACTTTAAAATACATACATTAGTTATTTAAAAATTTAAGAACCAAATCCCTATCGATGTGGCATGTGAATTTACGTTTGTATTTCCAGAAATTTAGGAATATTATCACTTTAATGATCCAGAAAATTCAAATATCAAAACCAAATATTCTAGTCCAAAACATAATAGTTTGAGACTTTCTGTCATAGGTTTATACAGACATGCTCTCTCTCTTTTTATATATATTAATGATAAATAATAATTAGGTTAAAGGAAAACTTAATTACTTAGAACATGCAAAAACTTTATAAGCATTGATCCCATTAATTGCATAAATAATATGAAGTCCGAAACTGTAAATAGAGGAATAATCTTATATTGCAGAGAAGCCGTCTATAATGATGTTCTATAACAATCCCGTAATCCGTATGTATGTATAACTTTATATTCTTCAGCATAGATTATTCATTCAAATCCCAGGCTCGTAATACCATATGCAAGAATAAATTATAATTTTTACAGGATCTTGAATATGATAATTTTATATATAATTATCATAGAAAACATAGCTCTGAAGAGGAATCCATTATCGTAAAGCAGAAGCGTTAATTAAAATTGGTTTCTCGACCCTTGCCCTAGCTTTCGTTACCGTCGACTTTAATGATAGAAGTGAGAATAAAAATACAGTAACCATAATGGATAGGGAGATGACCAATTTATAGAGATTCTTCTTTAATCTGGTACGTCCATAGAATAACCGATTGGACCGATGAGATTTGCTCATTAATTAAATATTAATTATGGGCTTAATCTTATTGGGCCACCAATAAATTAACTTTAAAAGATCTTACTTGACATACAATAACCTTTATGGTCCGGCCCTTCCCCGAAACCCGCACATAATGAAAGCTTAACACATAGGGCTGCCCTTTTTAGACTATTAAAAATAGGAGCACTTTTGTGATTAATAATTTTTGTAAAATGGCACGGGACGTCCTATTCTGTTGCCCCCGTTTAACCTATACCCATTTTCTTAAAATTTTTAACTTGTACCCTGTTTTTAAATAACTTCAGCCTCATTTCTTGTCCTCCTTCTCCTCCTTTATTTTCTTTTTTTTTTTCCTTTTCTTCTTTCTTCTGGTGCTATTTTTTCTCTAGTTTACTAGTCTAATACCTTAGAAAAAGATGATCTGCTAGTGCAATATGTTTTTTTTTTATTTTTTTGTTGCTAAAAGGTGCAATAGTTCAATATAGGATTGAAAGAAGTAGTTTCTGATATGCCATAGTTGAAGAAATCCTTAGCTTACCTTCCAACAGATAGTGAATATGACTGGAGACAGCGATTCACACCGCAACCAATGAGGGTGATGAAATCATGGTAAATGAGCTATTAAAGCACTGCCCAGATTGCTAAAAAATGCTTAACAACAATAGACAAAATGCTATGCATGTTGCTATATTGAACATTCTATAGCTGAAGTTTCCCTATTATAAAGGCAAAATTTCAGCTTTAAAGCTGAAGTTTTTCGGTTACAAAACAAAATTTTCAGCTCTAGAGCTAAAGTTTTCCGATTACAAAACAAAAACTCAGTTATAAAATAAAAACTTCAGCTCTAGAGTTAAAGTATTCCAGTTACAGTACAAAAACTTCAGCTCTAGAGCTAAAATTTTTCAGTTACAACACAAAAACTTCAACTAAAGTTTCCAATTACAACACAAAATTAACTGTTTTTTGAACATATTGATAAAGGAATTGTTCCTTTGGTTCTCGCACCACTTATATATGATATGTATGTGAACACCATTTTTTCTCCTTTCTTACAAAAGGATACTTAGCAGTGAATGACAGTTTGTTACTTAAAATATTTATTTGTTCATTACAAAAATATGAGCTGCTGTAAATTAGTCTAAGAGCAGGCCAGGTTGCTGTCATTTGTCCCTCCTACACGAAGCTTTACAATCACAATCGTGATGTCTAAAACCTAATAGTCCATCGTATAGTTGTGTTTCTTTACGGATGGAAAAGAAATTCTTGTCCTAACAATTCCCTTTCTATCCTACAAATAAATATTATCTTTTTTATTCTCAGTTACAGTACAAAAACTTAAGCTGTAGAACTAAAGTTTCCGAGTTACAATACAAAAAATTTTAGCTCTAGAGTTAAAGTTCTTCGGTTAGAACACAAATTTGTAGTTATAAAATAAAAACTTCAACTTTAGAGCTAAACTTCAGGCCCCGCTACTAGAATGCTAAAATTTTGCGTATTGCCTGATTGCTACTTCAGCCCAGTGTGCTGAAGTTATGCGAAAAAACGAATACGCTTTCAATTTTTCTTTTTGTAAAACAGGCACAAATTAGAATATAACACAAAAAATGAGTATAGATACAAATGACCCATAATTTTTTTGTATAAAATTTCCTTGCCATCTAAATGTCGGACCACTTCTATTATATTTAGCTAACAGTTGAATCTTAAAGCCTAATCCTTATCAGATTAGATTGATTAGCATATTTGAAGTATAATCTTGCTTCGATTCCGAAATTTTAGTTATCCTCTTTTAAAAGCCATTTTAATTTTTTTGCTCCTTATTTTCACCATTGGTCCGCTTGACACCCCTTCAATCAAATAAGCATAGAATATTAACCAACTAACAACCAAGTTTTTCAATATATATATATATATATATATATATATATATATATATATATATATATATATATATATACACACGAATTTTGCTAACTTACTACATAATTGCAGTTGGTTAAGTATTCTATGCTTATTTGATTTCACAAAAATACCCTTACTATTTGAGGGCCAGCACATTAAGCTTAAGAGCTTTTTTGTCCTTTCCCAAATCCCACAATTTCCCTAAAAACTAAACCCATCAGAATTAATCTCTCTCTCCAGCCAGTAACTTCTTTACCTCTTTCTTCTTCTCATTCTATTTCTAATCAAGCTGGCAGGGATGAATTTCTAGAAATCTAAGCTTTATCTTCGACTTTCAATGCGGGTTCTGTAAGTCCAATCTAATAATTTCTATATTCCCCCAATTTTTCCTTTTCTTTTCAACTTAATATCAATATTTTTTATAGATTTCCCTGCAAGTTCATTCATGTTTTGGAATTTTAGATAGCAATATAGCGTACACGTAAAATTGATGGGAAAAGAAGATAGCGATATCGACGTTGGTGGTGGTATCCCAATGTTCTGGTGTTGGGTCGTTGCAAACACTGCTGGCAATTTTCAGCTCATCAAATCTAATAGACATCCTCAGGATTGCACGAACTCAGAACAATGTGCTTTGTCTCATCTAATCTATTAGACGTCCTCGGGATGGCACGAACTCAGAACAATGTGCTTTGTGTTTTTTTGACAAAATCTTATTTGTTATAAAATAAAGACGAAAAAAGAAACACAATAATAAATTGAAATCTTTTCTATTTGTAGAAGAAGAAAAGCTGCTGTATAAGCTGCTACTGCAAGCTGCTGTGTAGCTGCTACTGCAAGCTGCTGTATAGCTGCTACTGCAAGCTGCTGTGTAAGTTACTACTACAAGCTATTATGCAAGCTGCTATTATACCAAATATGGATAATCTTCTACTAAGAGTAATGTTTATCCATAACGAACTATTAAAAGGATAAGCTTATTATATCCGGTATGGATAATCTTGTACCAAAGATAACGTTTATCCATAAGCGGATACCGAAAAGATAAGCTTATTATACCCGGTATGGATAATCTTGTACCATGGATAATGTTTATCCATAATTGGATACTGAAAGGATAAGTTTATTATACCCGATATGGATAGTCTTCTACCGGGGGTAATGTTTATCCATAACCGAATACTGAAAGGATAAGCTTATTATATCCAGTATGGATAATCTTCTACCGGAGGTAATATTTATCCATAATCGGATACTGATGTGATAAGCTTCTTCAGGAAGCTTATTTCCAATGGAGTACTAAACATATTTACGGTAGAGTCTCATATGAATAAGCTTCTTCAGGAAGCTTATTTACAACGAAGTACTAAATGAATATCCATAATATAATATATTTATAACACTCCCCTTTAGATGTTCATTAAAAGGTGATGTGCCTCATTAAAACCTTACTAGGAAAAATCACGTGAGAAAAAAATTTAGTAAAGGAAAAAGAGTACACATATTTAGTAATACACATTGTTATGTGCCTTATTAAAAACCTTATAAGGAAAACCTAATAGGAAAAAATATTAGTAAGGAAAAAAGAATGCATTGCGTATTTTACTCCCCTGATGAAAACCTTGTTTTAAATATTTGAGTCTCCGCATTCCAATCTTGTATACCATCTTCTCAAAAGTTGAAGTTGACAAAGATTTAGTGAATAAATATGCTGGATTATCACTTGAACGGATTTGTTGCACATCAATGTCACCATTTTTCTGAAAGTCGTGTGTGTAGAATAATTTTGGTGAAATGTGCTTCGTTCTATCTCCTTTTATAAATTTTCCCTTCAATTGCGCTATGCATGCATCATTGTCTTCGTATAAAATTGTGGGTCTTTTCTCACATTTCAAACCATATTTTTCTCGAATAAAATGAATTATTGATCTCAACCATACTCATTCCCTACTTACTTCATGAATAGCTATTATCTCAGCATGATTTGAAGAAGTAGCAACAATAGATTATTTTGTAGAGCGCCATGATATAAACAGTACCTCCACATGTAAATACGTACTCGGTTTGAGATCGAGCTTTATGGGGATCAGATAAATACCTTCGTCTGCATAATCAACAAGATCTGCACTATCTTTATTAGCATAAAACAAACTCATATCACGAGTTTGTTTTAAATATCGCAATATATGCTTAATCCCATTCCAATATCTCTGTGTAAGAGAAGAACTATATATTACTAGTAAATTAACAAAAAATACTATGTCATGCCTTGCGGCATTAGCAAAATATATTAGTGGACTAATTGCACTCAGATAGGGTACTTTTGGACCAACGTGTTCCTCATCCTCTTTTGGAGGTCGGAACAAATCCTTATTCACTTCAAGTGATCGAACAACCATTAATGTACTCAATAGATGTGCTTTGTCCATGTAAAAACATTTTAAAAACCTTTCTGTATAGGCAGATTGATATATAAAGATCACGTCTGCTAAATATTCAATTTGAAGACCAAGACAAAGTTTTGTATTTCCAAGATCTTTCATCTCAAATTCTTTCTTAAGATATTCAATTACCTTTTAGAGCTCTTATGGAGTTCTAACAAGGTTTGTGTCATCAACATAAACAACCATTATAACAAATTCTGATGCCATTTTCATTATAAAAATACATGGACAAATAACATCATTTATGTAACTTCTTTCAGCAAATATTCACTAAGGCGATTATTCCACATGCGTCCAGATTGTTTTAAACCGTACAAAGATCTTTATAATCTGATTGAATATATTTCCTGAGATTTTGCTTCCGCCATTTTAAATCCTTTCGGGATATTCATATAAATTTCATTATCAAGTGAACTATATAGATAAGCTGAAACTACATCCATTAGATGCATTTCAAGCTTTTCATGTAGTGCTAAACTGATGAGATATCGAAATGTTATGGCATCCATAACAGGTGAATATGTTTCATCAAAATCGACTGCAGGTCGTTGTGAGAATCCTTGTGCAACAAGGCGGGCTTTGTATCTTTCAACTTCATTTTTGTCATTCCTTTTTCGCACATAAATCTGTTTATGACCAACTGGGTTTATACCAGCAGGTATTTGGACTACTTGTCCAAAGACCTCTCTTTTAGCAAGTGACTATAGACGATTGAATTGCCTCATGCCATTTTGACCAATCAAATATTGGTCGACATTCTTCAGTAGATCGAGGTTTAAGATCCTCACTATCTTGCATAATATTAAGTGTAACATTATATGCAAAAATATTATCTACCATTATTTTAGATCGATTTAAATTAATCCCATCACCGGTAGAACTTATTAAAAGTTCTTCGCTCATATGAGCTTCGGGTTCATTGATTTCTTCAGGAATCTCAGAACTAATTAGATTTTGGATCTCTTCAGGAGATCCCTTCAGAGTATAATTTTGATCATTTGCCGATTTTCGTTTTCGAGGATTTCGATCCTTAGAACCCAAAGGCCTACCATGCTTCAAGCGTGCTTTAGGTTCACTAGCTTTCACGCTAGTAGATGGTCCTACCGGGATATCAATTTGGATAGGCACATTCTCTGCAGAGATATGTGACTTAGTTATCCTTTTCAAATCAGTAAAGGCTTCTGCATTTGATTTACTATATTATGTAAATGGAAGAACTTCTGGACCTCCTAATTACATATAGGGTACGTGGATCAAAATGAGATATTGATGAAACTTTCCACACAATTTTTTTTTTAATTTCCTTTTTCTCTCCCCCTAATTGTGGGAAATTTATTTTATCAAATCGACAATCTACAAATCGAGCAGTAAATAAATCTCTCGTCTATGGTTCAAGGTAGAGAATAATAGAGGGTGGCTCACATAATTTCTCTTTTAATTTCCTTTTTCTCTCCCCCTAACCATGGGAAATTTGTTTCATCAAATCGACAATCTGCAAATCGAGCAGTAAATAAATCTCCCACCAATGGTTCAAGGTAGCGAATAATAGAGTGTGACTAATACCCAATATGTATTCCTAGCCTTCTTTGTGGGCCTATCTTACAACGCTGTAGTGGTGCTACTGGCACATATACAACACATCCAAAAATTTGTAGATGGGCAACATTTGATTCATGACCAAAAATCAATTGTGATGGAAAATATTTATTATAATGTGTCGGTCTAAGACGGATAAGTGATGTTGCATGCAAGATAGCATTGCCCCAAACAGTAGTGGGCAATTTTGTTTTCATAAGTAATGGTCTTGCTATCAATTGCAAGCATTTAATAAATGACTCTGCAACGCCATTTTGAGTATGAACGTAAGCTACATGATGTTCAACTTTTATCCTAACTGATAAACAATAATCATCAAAAACATGAGATGAGAATTCTCCAGCATTATCGAAACGAATAGCCTTTATAGGATAATCTAAAAATTGTGCCCTTAATCAAATTATTTGGGCTAATAGCTTTGCAAACGCCAGGTTGCGAGATGATAGTAGGAACACATGAGATCATCTTGAATATGCATCTATAAGGACCATAAAATATCTAAACAATCCACTTGGTGGGTGTATAGGTCCACATATATCCCCATGTATACTCTCTAAAAAGATAGGGGATTCAATGCCAACCTTCATTGGTGATGGTTTAGTGATCATTTTGCCTTGATAACAAGCATCACAAGACAACTCGTCATTTGTAATAATCTTCATGTTCTTTAATGGATGCCCACTCGAATTTTCAGTAATTCGTCTCATCATTATTGATCCAGGATGGCCCAAACGCCCATGCCAAAGCACAAAAACATTTGAATTCGTAAACTTCTGGTTTACAACAAAGTGTGCTTCAACTGTACTGATTTTTGAATAGTATAAGCCAGAAGATAAAGTTGATAACTTTTCTACAATGCATTTCTGGCCAGCAATTTTTTTTGTAATACAAAGATATTCCACATTCATTTTATCTATTTTCTCAACATGATACCCATTTCGGCGGATATCTATAAAACTCAACTAGTTTCTTTGGGACTTGGAGGAGAACAATGCATTTTCTATAATTAGTTTGTTCCCTTAGAGATAAATATAATGGTTCTTCCGGAGCCTTTAATCAAACTTATATTACCAGAAATTGTTGAAACAATTGTTTTTTCCTTATGCAAATGAGAAAAGTATTTCTGATTCTTGAATATGGCATGAGTTGTTCCACTATCAGTTACACAAATATCTTCATGATTGGTCTTTGATCCAAACATAATTTGAGGATTATCCATATTCTTCAAATTGACATAAATAAAATAAATATTATAGTAAATATTATTATCAAAGCATACCTTTACATAACTATACTAACTAATACAAACAACAGAAATTTAAATTTCTACAGATGCATCAATGATCACATGACTTGTTTCTCCTTTTGGGAGTGCAAACTAATCAGCTACATCCAAATGCATGAAGTCAACATTATCTTCAGAAATAAAATTTGCTTCAGCATTTATCTCGGTCTTCTTTAGGGAGGCTTGATAAAGCTCACCAGGTACTTTGGTGTACGATAGGTACGTGACCAATGTACTTTTCCTCCACATCTATAGCATGCACTCTCTGCATTTGGTGCTTTCACCGCTTCATGCTTTTGTTCCTTCCTTTTCCACTACTGGTGGCGAGGAGGGTTCTTTGGTGCATTATTGTTACCATGATTGGGGTTTCTTCCCCGACCACGGCCATGACCACGACAGGAGCCACGATCTCTTCCACATTTAGCTTGGTGGAAATTCATATCATTCACTTTAGGGAATGGACAAGAACCAGTAGGTCGACATTTATGGTTTTTTATTAATAGCCCAATATATTGCTCGGTCATAAGAAGATGTGAGATAAGTTTAGAATACTTTTTAAATCCCATTTCTCAATATTGCTGTTGCAGGAGCATATTTGAGGCATGAAAAGTGGTGAACGTTTTCTCCAACATATCATGATCAGTAATATTATCACCACCTAATTTCAATTAAAAAATAGTTCTAAACATAGCTGAATTATACTCACTGATAGATTTAAAATCTTGTAACCTTAGATGAGTCCAATCATATCATGCTTGTGGAAGAACGACCATCTTCAGGTGGTCATATTTATCTTTCAAATTATTCCACAGTATGACTGGATCTTTAACATTAAGATATTACATTTTCAGGATCTCATCAAGGTGATGGTGTAGGAATATAATTGCTTTGACACGGTCTTGGTTTGATGCCTGAATTTTTGTCTTTGATGATATTTTCCAGACTCATCGCATCAAGATGAATTTCAACATCAAGTACCCAAGAAATGTATTTTTTTCCCGATATATCCAGGGAAAAAAATTCAACTTTAGAATTATTTGATATTATATAGAAAAAAAAGTTCTTACCTCAGATACTTTCAAAATATTTGCTTGAGATGACTGAGTCTCGTACTGATAACGTGTTATAAAATAAAGATTGTAAAGTAAAGACAAGTATATAAAGAAACTGTTATATTATTCGAATTCAAATTGATGTACATAACGAACTGAAATCTCTTCTATTCATAGAAGAAGGAAAGCTACTGTATAAGCTGCTACTGCAAGCTGCTGTGTAAGTTACTACTTCAAGCTGCTATTATACCAAATATGGATAATCTTCTACTGAGAGCAATATTTATCCATAACGAAGTATTGAAAGGATAAGCTTATTATACCCATTATGGATAATATTATAATAGAAATAATATTTATCCATAATCAGATACTGAAAGGATAAGCTTATTATACCCGGTATGGATAATCTTGTACCAGGGACAATGTTTATCCATAATTGGATACTGAAATGATAAGCTTATTATGCCCGGCATGGATAGTCTTCTGCTGGGGGTAATGTTTATCCATAACGGAATACTGAAAGAATAAGTTAATTATATCTAGTATGGTCATATTCTACCGGAGGTAATGTTTATCCATAATCGGATAGTGATGTGATAAGATTCTATAGGAAGAACAATGTGCTTTGTCTCATCTAATCTATTAGACATCCACGGGATGGCACGAACTCAGAACAATGTGCTTTGTGTTTTTCTGACAAAATCATATTTATTATAAAATAAAGATGGTAAAATAAACACTTGTATAGAGAGAAATTGTTATATTATTCGAATTCGAATTGATGTACAATCTTCTATTTATAGAAGAAGGGAAGCTGTTGTGTAAGCTGCTACTGCAAGCTACTGTGTAAGCTGTTACTACAAGTTGTTGTGTAAGCTGCTAATATACTATATATGGATAATCTTCTACTGAGAGCAATATTTATCCATAACGAAGTATTGAAAGGATAAACTTATTATACCTGATATGGATAATCTTCTACAGGGGGTATTGCTTATCCATAACCAAATAGTGAAAGAATAAGCTTATTATTCCCGGTATGGATAATCTTCTACCGGGGGTAATGTTTATCCACAACCAGATACTGAAGTGATAAGCTTCTTCAAGAAGCTTATTTCCAATAGAGTGCTAAACATATTTATAGCGGAGTCCATATGGATAAGCTTCTTCATGAAGCTTATTTATAACAGAGTACTAAATGAACATCCATAATATAATATATTTATAACAATATTTGCTTTTAAGAAAAATAGCTACTTGTAATGTTATATATTGAAAATTATTATTTTAATGTTAACTAGTACTCCGTTTATTTCATATTAAATGATTTACTTTACATTTGAGTCTATTCCAAAATAAATGACATATTTTTAAATTTGAAAATAATTCAACTTTAAACTCTTTATTTTACCCTTTTTGTCCTTAATGAGAAGCTTTTATAGCCACACAAATGGTATGACCCCACAAACTTTTTGCCCCTTAAACTTTTAAGACCAAAAGTTTAAAATTTTTTTTTTATTTTTTCTTAAACTCTGTACCGAGTCAAACTAACTCAAATAATATAAAACATTGGGAGTAGTTTGTAGATACATTAGGGTTGCTAACTAGTAGCTGGAGATGGAAATAGAATGAAAATATTCCCACCGGATTTCTAGCGTGGAAGATGTAGAGATCTAATTCTGATGGGTTTAGTTTTTAGAAAAACTGTGGGATTTGAGAAAGGACAAAAATGCCCTTAAAACTTAATGTGTTGGCCCTCAAATAATAAGGGTATTATTTTGAATCGAATATGCATACAATGCTAACCTACTATAACTATGTAGTAGGAATTGTCAAAAAAATTAAATACACTTAAAAATGGATTGCCCACATAGAAAAAGGAAAAAGACCAACCCATTTCCGGAACAATTTGATGATCAAAATGAAAAATTATTTTAGTATTTGACGATATGGATACCAGTTTGAGGGTGTATCCAATTAACCTATACCGTTGTTCGTTGAAGATTGTTTCTTCGTTTTTCTTTTCTTTTTTATTTACCCTAAAATTAGAGTAACAATTAAACTTATTTTGTTGTTTTAAATATATGTGATTTAATCCATTACTAATTGATAAACAAGGAAGCTAATGTGTAAATTTAAGAGTAAGGCAAGGCAAACCAATTGTTTAAGCAGAACTTGACCTCGAGTAAATGAACAAGAACAACAAGAATAATAAGATAATAATAAGACGATTCAGATGAACAGTATGCAAGAAAGTAAAAACGTATATTCTCTGCTCAAGGATTGATGATTCTTACAAATTATTGAGTCCTCTTTATATAGTAGGATAATCCTAAATAAGGTACAATTCTAATTGTAGTAGGGAATCTTATTATACAGATGTCTAACCGCCTCGTACAGATCCGTTTCGTAATTTACACCATATTCTTAGGGCCACCGCGGGAATCTCACTTTTTTTAGTTATAAAACGATAACGTTATTAACTCGGGACTGATCATACTTGGCCTCGGTATTTATCGAGCACTTTGAACTTCAATTTTCGTATTCTACCTTCGGACTCGAGCTCGGTCCATATTGAACTTATTCTCGATGCGACCCCTCGAGCCTATAAAATCAGGGACACATGATTTTGACCATATATAGATAGTCCCCACATTTCTTAAAATAAATTGATAAGAAGCGACTTGAGTCTTGATTTTCTGAAGTCTGATGAGGACATCATTCCCGTGACGTAGGCGCTCGAAGTGACCAAAATGTCCTATCGGTTCTCTTTCTTAAAACATTAAATGTTTTATCAGAGGTGGTCGGCCACTAGCGTCATTGAACCAACGCTGCTCGCGTATAGATACAAGGCTCAAATTCGAATAAAAAATTTACTTCCATCTTTAAACCATCTTCTAATTTCATTTATCTCTCCCCCTCTTCATCTTCCTCTCTAATTACCTGTTATTCTCACCCTTTTAGTGCCAAACAACATCGAACTCCGCCTATCTATACTTTCTCTACCTCAAATCAATGGTAAAAACGTCCAAAATAGTTCCTCAAAAGGAGAAACATTCCTTCTCTTATTGCCGGGCTAGTGATAAGGCGCCAACCTTTCACGAGATTCTTCCTGGCCCCTACGGCATAAAGAAAGACTTTATCATTGAAAACCCCCCAACAATTCCTGGCTGATGCGAGCATGTATCCCGATATATTTGCTCGATAGCAGAGAAGCACCTCAAGGCCATGAAGAAGGATTTTGACTAGGGGGACGAGGTCGTGGTACATATCTCGATCCCCAGTAGAGTATCACTACCCATGTGGACGAGTTCTTATGTGTTTACAGTTAACCCTTCATGTTGGGTCCGCTCGATCCGGTCGGGATTGACTTCTATAAGAGATATCCGATCACCCTCGACCAGATCCATCCTTCTTTATGGCGTATAGTAATCATGCTTTGCTATTTTTCCAGCAAGGCCGAAGGACTAGAGTTCACCCGTAATCACCTCATTCGATTGTATCAGCCTCAAATATTTTGAGGGTTGATTAAGCTCCAACACTAATCTAGCAAGGCCTACTTCGCTTAGCAATGGCGAGGATAAGGACCGGGGCTTGATAAGCCGGTTCATGCGAGTGAGGACCTCAAATGTCATACCCAAGGAAAAAATGTCGTTCCTAAAGATATGGAACCCTGATCGTAAGTAAAGTCCTTTCCCCAGTATCCTCTTATATCCCGTTTTCAAATTGTGTGATGCCTTCACCCTTTTTTGAGCGGTTGCTTTGATGCCCTATGCGGTCACCGACCTTGAGACTAGGTTTGGAAATTAGTTGCAACCTCCTCGTTTGATGCTTTTTTCCTTTTTTGGAGATGTTATCTTACTCATGCCTAATTTTTATCCATGTTGGCATTGGAGATGTCTCTGAAATGAGGCCAGCCCCACCCAGGAAAGAGACTAAGTTCCCAATTCTAATATCAGGGAAAGATAATAAGAGAAAAAGGGCTTCAAAACCCGAAGACCCCCAAGATAGGAGGGGCCCTACCCGAAGGCAAATGACGAAACTCATTATGTGGACCTAGACTCGATCCATCAACTGAACGATAAAGAAGAGGATGAGGGCGAAGAATCGGTGCTGGTGATCCGAACAAGGAAGCTAGTTGAAGTTGCCAAGCCCCCCAAATCAAAAAACCTGCCTTATGGTGTGGAGGATTCTAAGAAAAAAGCAGGCAAAGCCCCAAAATCGTCTAAGGTCGAGATCATTCTTCTTCCTTCAACAAGTACACCAAAAAGGAACAAGTAACAAGACCCCCAAGGGTGAACAGAGCACCCTGAGTGACTTGCTCGGGGCCATGACAATTGGTCACTCTTCTCCTCTACCAGCTTATTTTGAGGAGACAATAAGGAAAGCTCAATCTATGCGAATGCCTGACCCGAGTAGAGTCCCCGGTGAAGAAGATCAGGATTGCTTCCCTGGGGTCGATTATGCCGCCAACCTCAATGCTGCATCAACCCTCTTCGAAGAGGCTCATTGTTTTTTCTCTCGGGAAAGCATTAACTCTTATCGTTATAATTTGTTGTTCTCTCCTTACCGTAACAAACATATCTTTTCCTACATATGTAATTACCAGGTTTAGGGCTGAGTCGAGCCAATGTGAGGCTGAGCTCAAGAAGTCCTCAGACAAAAGAAAGGCCCCGAAGCTCATTTGCAGCGAAAGGGAGGAGGAGCCTAAGGACCTTCGGGCAGACTTGGCTAAAGCTCGTAAAAATAAGGCCGAACTAGACAAGAGGGTAACCATCATTCGAAAGAGTATGGTCTACTTGACCCAACTATGGAGGCTTAACACTTGAGTGTCTTAGTTGCAGCAAAAAGTAGAGATTATTGGGCAGCGTTGAGGGAAGGTCGATTAGGTTAAGGCCGACCGCAATCGATGGAAGGAAAGTATTCACCATCTTATTACTGAGAAAGAGGCTGCTCTAGCCAAAATGTCCTCGGCTGAGCTTCAGCTTGGGGTGATAAAGAGAAAAAATTGGCCCAAGAAAAAATAATCGATGTGCTCGAGGCCAAACTTGCCACAATCTGAGCTGAGGTTGCTGAAGCCAAAGCCGAGGCCGAGAAGACGAAGTCCATAGTTGATAAAATTATCGCTATGTACTTAAGGGTTGCTGAGGCTACTCAAATGGAGCTAAGGGAAGCTTTCGACTGGGAGAAACGGAGCAATGGTTTTTGTAGGTTCTAATTGTTGGAAACACGTTCTCAAGGCATTATATTAAACGTGTGTTCATATTTGTAGGTTTTGATGAATCACAAACTATGCGCAAATTGACATATGACGAGGTCCAAGCACAAGCGCAAAACTGATATATAACGAGATTCAAGCACAAGACAAAGATCGAGATTAAGTTTTATATGAGTCGGTATTTAATTGTGATCTTGATCCGACAACTTAAACTCAAGACTTGGCTTCTCTCGTAAAAATATTTTTAACAAATCATGCATATTTAATTTAGAGCAAAATGATTTTAAATAATGCATATTTACTTTAGTCAAAATGATTTTTAAACATGCCTCTAAAATCTGGACTAAGATAATCGATTATGTACTTATGATAATCGATTATGTTTAAGTCAGCTGCTTGACAATCGATTGTGAACTTATGACAATCGATTGTGTTAAGGCAGTAAGCATCAGATTTTTCAAATCTGCATGACAATCGATTGTGAACCTTATGACAATCGATTGTGATGAGGCAGTGTCCATCAAAGTTTATCAAAGCTCAAAATAATCGATTGTGAAGCTAATGACAATCGATTGTGAAGAGACAGTGTCCATCAGATTTTTCAAAGTCACAAAATAATCGATTGTGAACTTATGACAATCGATTGTGTTGAGGCAGTGTCTTCCAGACTTTTTCAAAGTTATTAAATAATCGATTGTGAACATATAACAATCGATTGTCAAGAGGCAGTGTCTAAATTGATTTTTCAAGACTGATATATAATTGATTGTTAACTTAGCATAATCGATTGTATAACTGACCGTTGCCAAAATGTTTTCAAATACCGTCAGGTAATCGATTATTGATTTCCTATAATCGATTGTTTTAATTTAAATCTGGAAAGGATTTTTTGAACGTTGCTGAGTAATCGATTATTGATTTCCTATAATCGATTGTTTTAAGTAAAATTCGGAAATGATTTTTTGAACATTGCTGAGTAATCGATTGTAGATTTCTGACAACCGATTGTTTTACGTAAAATCTGGAAATGTTTTTTTGAACGTTGCCAGTAATCGATTATTGATCTTAGATAATCGATTTTTAAGCGTACAATCTGGGATTGATTTTTGGAAGAACTGGCAAACAATCGATTGTGGTAATTTGACAATCGATTGTCACAGAGTAAAATCAGCAATTCTTAATTGGCAATTAGGCAACGGTAATACAAAGTTTTTCAGCAATAAATACAGCTTCAAATCAGTCTTTTAAGTACAACAACACACAACAGCTGATCATACAATTGCTAAAGCTTGCATACTTTATTGCTTATCATTTTATATTTATTACATAAGCTTTTGAGAGCCAAATTCTTGTCAAAAGTTGTTGCGATCTTGAGCATATTCTTTTTACTCATATCTACTCTTAAAGGAGTGTCTTTTTTGAGTGCTAAGTGTTTTTGTACACTTGAAGGGAAGTGTTAGTCCCTTGTGTTGTAAGAAGGAACTTGTGTTTCCTTGGTTGAAGTCTTGGAGTGTTGTATCTCCGAGCAAAGGTTGTTGAGGCTTGTGTACTCAAGTTGTAACGATTTGTTGAGTACCCGTAAGCTTAACAAGTTAGTGGAAATCTCGAGAGAGTCTCTCGGAGACTGGACTAGCCACGGGTTGTGGTGAACCAGGATACATCGGTGCGTTTGTTCTAATTTATTTACTTATCGCACTTATTTATTTCCTACAATTTTTAAATTCCGCAAGTTTACGCTAATTTTTATTATAACGCTATTCACCCCCCCTCTAGCGTTAAGCGTATTATCTAACAATTGGTATCAGAGCCCAACTCTCTGAAGACTTAACCGTTTGAGAGAAACATCCATGGCTTCTACTCGTGATTATTTTGCAGGAATAGGTGAAGGACAATGCTCCACCCGACCACCGCTATTCGATGGTACAAATTATACATACTGGAAGGAGAGGATGAGAATATTTGTACAATCAAATAGTTTTCATCTTTGGAAGGTCATAATGAATGGAGAACAAATTCCAACCAAGAAGGTTGAAAATGAATGGGTCCCAAAGTCCGAAGGTGAATACGATGCGGATGATATCCGAAAGGTGCAAAATAATGCTAAAGCTATTAATTTATTATATTGTGCTGTAAATGCTGATGATTACAGGAAGATATCTTGTTGCACAACGGCGAAGCAAATGTGGGACAAGCTGGAAATTACGTACGAAGGTACGGACCAGGTAAGGGAAGCCAAAATTGATTTCCTAACCCATGCATATGAATTGTTTCACATGAAGGAAGGCGAAAAGGTCGATGAGATGTTTGAACGATTTTCAAAAATCGTAAATGATTTACATGCTCTTAAGAAGACCTTCACGGATAAGGAACTTGTCCGAAAAATTCTCCGAAGTCTCACTCCGGAATGGCGATCCAAGGCCGACGCGATTCAAGAATCCATTGGCATTTCAAATGTCACCATCGACGCATTAAGAGGTAATCTTAAAACCTATGAATCTACTATACTTAACCCTCTTGTTGATGATCAAAGGAAGCAAAGAATCCCTCTCAAGGCAAGCACAAGCCAACCTCAAAATGATGAGGATGGAGACAACGAGTTTGGACTCGTTATTAAGAGATTTCAAATGTTCATGCGAAAAGAGTATGAACGAAAGGGCAAAAAGCAAGGAGATCAAATAAAGTGCTATGAGTGCGGAGAAACCGGGCACATTAAATCAAATTGCCCAAATGCTAAAAAGGAGAAGAAAACCTTCAAGAAGCAACGAGCATACATATCTTGGGGAGGCGACTCCGGTGACGAGTCAAGTGAGGAAGAAGAAGACGAAGCAGCAAATCTTTGTCTTATGGCACAAGAAGACAACAAAAAAGAGGTATGTCAAATTTCTTCCAAAAATTTCTTTTCCCTTGAAGAAATGCAAAATGCTTTTGATGAGTTGTATAGCGAATTTATTAAAGCTTCAAAAACTGTTAAGAGCATAAAAGAAAATGCTTCTTTAAAAGAAAAAGATTTTCAAAAATAACTCTCTTTTAAAGAAAAGGAATTGGAAAAACTAATTTTAGAAAATGAGAAGTTGAAAGAGGAAAACAAATTTTTTTGGCAAGAGAAGCGCCGACAAGCCAGAAAGTTCTAGAAATTGTACTTCTTGCATGCATCTCAAAAATGAAGTAGAAAGGCTTAAGGGCACTTTAGATAAGTTTAACTCTTCTCATAAAAGTTTGAATGAAGTGCTTGTTAATTTGAAGTCGACCAAGCATGGCATAGGTTTTAGAAACGAGCCTAAAGAGAAAGTTGAAGCCAACCCCCAACCACCTAAGGCTCAACCTAGGATAAATAAAACAAATGTTCATCCTAGATACAACAAACCTAGAAATGGTTTTCATCAATCGCAACCTAGAAATAATCATGCTAGAAATAATGCACATTCTAGGCCAAACACTAGAAAGAATTTTGAACCTTTTAGAACACCTAGAAATGACTTCCAACCTAGAAACAACTATTCTAGAAATGATGCATATCCTAGAACAAATGGTACGAGAAATGATTTTCATGATTTGCGCAATAGTTATATTGTCAAGAATAGAGTAAATGAATTTCGTCCGTCCAATTACTATCAACCTAGAAGGATGCATAATCCTAACGTGACTTGTCATTATTGTAGACGAATTGGAAATATTGCTCCTGCTTGTTTTACACGACATAGACATAATACTCAATCACATCACTATGATTTGCCTAACCCCCAAGGACCCAAAATGGCATGGGTACCTAAAAATCATTAATCTGTTTTGTAGGTATGTTTGAAGGGATCAAGTGTACTATGGTACCTTGATAGTGGATGCTCCAAGCACATGACGGGAGACGAATCCAAATTCCTTCAACTAGAACACAAGGAAGGGGGAAGTGTTATTTTTGGTGATAACAACAAAGGAAAGATTATCGGCATCGGATCGGTCGGTAAGGATGAAATTTCTTCCATTAAGCATATATTACTTGTGAAAGGTTTAAAACATTATCTCTTGAGCATAAGTCAATTATGTGACAAGGGAAATCTTGTTTTATTTGATTCGAATGAATGCCTAGTTTTTAGACGTAGCGATTTTAAAATTATCCTTCGTGGTTTTAGAATGGATAACATTTATATGGTTGATCTTGCAAATTCTTCACCCGAATATGTGAATTGTTTAATGAGCAAAGAGGATGATTCTTGGTTATGGCATCGTAGAGTAGCTCACATCAACATGCATCTTTTGAACAAATTGGTTTCACAAAATTTAGTTGTTGGTCTTCCAAATTTGAAATTTGAAAATGACTCTATTTGTGATTCTTGTCAAAAAGGGAAGCAAACAAAAGCATCTTTTAAATCGAAAAATATTGTTTCAACTACTAGACCATTGCAATTGCTTCACATGGATTTATTTGGACCATCTCGCATTGAAAGTCTTGGTAGAAATCGTTATGCTTTTGTTATTGTTGATGATTATTCCAGATTTACTTGGATATTTCTTGCCCATAAAAGTGATGCTTTTCAGAATTTTAAATATTTTCTTAAACGTGTTCAAAACAAAAAGGAAACAACCGTCACTTCAATTAGAAGTGATCATGGGGGAGAGTTTGATCACAATCTCTTTACGGACTTTTGTGACGAACTCGGTATCGAGCATACCTTTTCCGCTCCACGAACACCACAACAAAATGGGGTGGTGGAAAGGAAAAATAGGTGTCTCGAAGAGATGGCTAGAACCATGCTCGAAGAGGCTAAGATTCCCAAACATTTTTGGGCGGATGCCGTGAGTACGACATGCTACGTTTTAAATAGAGTAGTCATAAGGCCAATACTCATGAAAACCCCTTATGAACTCTACAAGGGAAGGAAACCAAATATCTCCCATTTTAGAGTATTCGGTTGTAAAGTTTTTATTCACAACAATGGAAAAGATCAATTGGGAAAATTTGATGCCAAATCCGATGAGGGAATTTTTATTGGGTATTCTTCACGTAGCAAAGCATATAGGGTATTTAATTATAGAACCCAAACTGTGGAGGAATCCCCTCATATTGTGTTTTCTGAAAATAATGCTCGCTTGGCGAGAAAGGATTCTTGTTCTGATCTTGCAGGTATTCTAAATAGTTTAAAAGATAAAGTACAAGAGGAAACTCCTAAGGAAATTCAAGATGAAATCTTGGAACAATCAACGGAGGAAACTCCACCATTGGAGAAAGAAACGAAAATGCCTAACGAGTGGAGGACAATCAAAGATCACCCTCTCGAACAGGTAATTGGCGACGTCGGAGAAAAGGTAAGTACCCGAAACTCCCTTATGAACACCTTAGGACATACTGCTTTTGTTTCTCAAATGAACCAACAACCATCTCCGAAGCAATTGGGGATGAATTTTGGACCTTGGCAATGCAAGAGGAGCTTAACCAATTCAAACGGAATGACGTTTGGGATTTGGTGCCAAGACCCGAAAATCATACTATAATTGGTACGAAATGGGTTTTTCGAAACAAACTAGATGAAAATGGTGTAATCACTAGAAACAAAGCTAGGCTTGTAGCAAAAGGCTATAATCAAGAAGAGGGTATTGACTATGAAGAAACATATGCTCCCGTAGCTAGATTAGAAGCTATTCGTTTATTGCTTGCTTTTGCCTCTTCTATGAATTTCAATTTATATCAAATGGATGTGAAAAGTGCTTTTCTAAATGGTGTTATTCAAGAAGAAGTTTATGTTGAACAACCCCCCGGTTTTGAAGATTTTAAATCTCCCGATCATGTTTTCAAACTCAAAAAGGCTCTTTATGGTTTAAAACAAGCTCCCCGAGCTTGGTATGAAAGATTGAGTAAATTTCTATTGGAAAATGATTTCATTAGGGTGAAAGTTGACACCACTCTTTTTGTTAAGCATACAAACAATGATATTTTATTAGTTCAAATCTATGTGGATGATATTATATTTCGTGCTACTAACAATGTTTTGTGGAAGGAATTTTCCGATTTAATGACAAGCGAATTTGAGATGTCTATGATGGGTGAGTTAACATTATTTTTGGGATTACAAGTAAAGCAAATGAAAGAAGGTACGTCCATTTGCCAAGCAAAATATTGCAAAGAATTGCTGAAACGATTTGAAATGACCAATGCAAAAGCAATGGCAACCCCCATGAGCACATCCGATCATCTAGACAAAGATGAGAAAGGTAAGGAAGTCGACATCAAAAAGTATCGAGGTATTATTGGCTCTCTCCTTTATCTTACTGCTAGTCGTCCGGACATCATGTTTAGCGTGTGCTTATGCGCTCGTTATCAATCGTGTCCGAAGGAGTCTCACCTAACTGCGGTGAAACGGATATTGAAGCATCTTGTTGGTACTGTAAATGTGGGTCTATGGTACCCCAAAGGTTCTTCATGCCAACTTGTTGGCTATTCCGATTCCGATTTTGCTGGATGCAAATTGGACCGCAAGAGCACTAGTGGTACTTGCCATTTGCTCAGTAGCTCTCTCGTTTCTTGGTTTAGCAAGAAACAAGTAAGTGTTGCGTTGTCCACAACCGAGGCTGAATATGTAGCTGCGGGGAGTTGTTGCGCTCAAATCCTTTGGATGAAAAAACAACTCTTCGACTATGGCCTAAGTGTTGATCATATCCCTCTTAGATGTGATAATACTAGTGCCATATGCTTGACGAAGAACCTCGTTCTTCATTCGCGAACAAAACACATTGAAATTAGACATCATTGTATAAGAGATCACGTTCTCAAGGGCGATGTCGAAATTGAATTTGTTGAAACCAAAGATCAATTGGCCGACATCTTTACAAAGCCCTTAGAGAAAGAGTCCTTCTTCCGAATTCGTAGTGAACTCGGGATCCTTGACTCCACGTTGATCTAAGTCATGCATTGCATTTTCCCTTTCACATGTTTTCTAACTTGAGCGTTGGAGACGTCTAACGTATTTTTGCAGGTATCGCCCTAAAGGCAGGGGGAATTATAAAGCTTGACGCACAGAACAATCGATTTCTCTTTTATATAATCGATTATCCAGTATCAATAATCGATTGTCTTGACATTATTTGCGTTATTATGTCTGAGATTGCAGATTTAATAAATAAACAAGTTCTTTTATTATTTTATATTTTTTGCTAATGGCAAAAGGGGGAAGATAACGGGTATGCACTCTCAATACTTATCGGTATAAATTGAGGGGGAATTCATATATTGAGGGGGAACAAATTGCATATCTATATACTTGTTGCATATCTTTACTTGTCTTGAATCGTCATTATGAATTGCCTAATATGCATATCCCGCTTAAAGTTTGCCATTATCAAAAAGGGGGAAATTGTTGGAAACACGTTCTCAAGGCATTATACTAAACGTGTGTTCATATTTGTAGGTTTTGATGAATGACAAACTATGCGCAAATTGACATATGACGAGGTCCAAGCACAAGCGCAAAATTGATATATAACGAGATTCAAGCACAAGACAAAGATCGAGATTAAGTTTTATATGAGTCGGTATTTAATTGTGATCTTGATCCGACAACTTAAACTCAAGACTTGGCTTCTCTCGTAAAAATATTTTTAACAAATCATGCATATTTAATTTAGAGCAAAATGATTTTAAATAATGCATATTTACTTTAGTCAAAATGATTTTTAAACATGCCTCTAAAATCTGGACTAAGATAATCGATTATGTACTTATGATAATCGATTATGTTTAAGTCAGCTGCTTGGCAATCGATTGTGAACTTATGACAATCGATTGTGTTAAGGCAGTGAGCATCAGATTTTTCAAATCTGCATGACAATCGATTGTGAACCATATGACAATCGATTGTGATGAGGCAGTGTCCATCAAAGTTTTTCAAAGCTCAAAATAATCGATTGTGAAGCAAATGACTATCGATTGTGAAGAGACAATGTCCATCAGATTTTTCAAAGTCACAAAACAATCGATTGTGAACTTATGACAATCGATTGTGTTGAGGCAGTGTCTTCCAGACTTTTTCAAAGTTATTAAATAATCGATTGTGAACATATAACAATCGATTGTCAAGAGGCAGTGTCTAAATTGATTTTTCAAGACTGATATATAATCGATTGTTAACTTAGTATAATCGATTGCATAACTGACCGTTGCCAAAATGTTTTCAAATACCGTCAGGTAATCGATTATTGATTTCCTATAATCGATTGTTTTAATTAAAATCTGGAAAGGATTTTTTGAACGTTGCTGAGTAATCGATTATTGATTTCCTATAATCGATTGTTTTAAGTAAAATTCGGAAATGATTTTTTGAACGTTGCTGAGTAATCGATTGTAGATTTCTGACAATAGATTGTTTTACGTAAAATCCGGAAATGATTTTTTGAACGTTGCCAGTAATCGATTATTGATCTTAGATAATCGATTGTTAAGCGGAAAATCTGTGATTGATTTTTGGAAGAACTGGCAAACAATCGATTGTGGTAATTTGACAATCGATTGTCACAGAGTAAAATCAGCAATTCTTAATTGGCAATTAGGCAACGTTAATACAAAGTTTTTCAGCTATAAATACAGCTTCAAATCAGTCTTTTAAGTACAACAACACACAACAACTGATCATACAATTGCTAAAGCTTGCATACTTTATTGCTTATCATTTTATATTTATTACATAAGCTTTTGAGAGCCAAATTCTTGTCGAAAGTTGTTGCGATCTTGAGCGTATTCTTTTTACTTATATCTACTCTTAAAGGAGTGTCTTGTTTGAGTGCTAAGTGTTTTTGTACACTTGAAGGGAAGTGTTAGTCCCTTGTGTTGTAAGAAGGAACTTGTGTTTCCATGGTTGAAGTCTTGGAGTGTTGTATCTCCGAGCAAAGGTTGTTGAGGCTTGTGTCCTCAAGTTGTAACGGTTTGTTGAGCACCCCTAAGCTTAACAAGTTAGTGGAAATCTCGAGAGAGTCTCTCGGGGACTGGACTAGCCACGGGTTGTGGTGAACCAGGATACATCGGTGTGTTTGTTCTAATTTATTTACTTATCGCACTTATTTATTTCCTGCAATTTTTAAATTTCGCAAGTTTACGCTAATTTTTATTATAACGCTATTCACCCCCCCTCTAGCGTTAAGCGTATTATCTAACACTAATCCCATAGGGAGACCCTTGAAAAGATCCATGCTCGAGGTTTTGACCTATCCAATGATATTGCTCAAGAAAAAGAGCTCGAAGCCGATGCCAAGTTTCTCATATCCTCCTATGACGAGAATGATGATGAAGGCAGTCCAGGTGGGTCTGGTAATGAAGTTGGGCTCAAAGATGAATCTGCTCCCGAGGGAGAGGCCAACCTTGGGTATAAATAAGATTTTTCTTTCTCTTTTTGTATTTTCCTTTTTGTAAGACCTTTTGTCGATTTCTTGTATATATCATTTTCCAAGTATATAAAAGAAGAAATTTCTTGACTGTTTTCTCGAAGTTTCCTGCCTTACAAAATTCTTGTGATAATCTTTGAACCGTGTGTATGAGATTTTATCTCAAAAGGTTTCTTTGAAATTGCCTTGGTCGAGTTCTAATAAGGTTTGAACTTTTAGTCATAGACACTTACGGGCTTGTGCCGAATAACGGTGAATCCTCGAGGAGTAATCATGTTATTATTTATTTAGACTTGGGATAATCAAACCGTTGGATTGTGATCGCGTACGAACAAGATCTCGAACCCAAATTTTATCGGCCCTTAGGCTATTTTAGATCGGGTCATTATGGCCTATAGTAGATGGTTATTATTTCCCCTTTTTGGCTTAGAAGTCTTTGTAAAAATTTATTTATGCCTTGACATGTATATTTTACCCATTGGGGGTATTTTTTTAGGGTTTGGTGTTGATTGGAATCCTTTGTTTTTAGTGCCTTAGCACAAGTTTGTATTTGAATAATTCAATACGTCTTAAGGTTTTTTGAAGTCTTATTTAATCGAAGCCCTTTGATTATTTTAATGAGGAATGGCTTTATTTAATCGATTTTTCTGAGTATTCGAAGGCCTATTTTTATTGCAGAATTCAAACGTCTTCGAGCAGTGTTATTTCATCTATAGCCTTCAATATGGTTGTAGCCTTCGGGTGTGTCTCTTGGACTTGTTTCCCGATAACATTTTGAACTATCCTGAAATATCAGTCCCCGAGTATGATGTCCTTGGCTTTTGCGTCGAGGGATGCCTCTTTGAAGTTATAAATTTGAGTTTAGACAACTCGAATGTGGTTACTGTCAATGATAGTCTCCGAGTATTTGAGGTGTATTAAAGCTTTGTCCATTGAGCCATTTCTCACATAATCACAAGTATGAAGCTCGTATAGTAGCAAATATCTTTGGGACACAAAGCGTTAGATATAGAATGAATGATTCTTTGAATAATTCACACATGCGTACATGTTTTGCCATCGGGGATCGACTATTCTATATGGGCAATGTTCATCTAACCATTTGGCCCATTACAAGGTTTTACTATCGAGGCCCTCTTTGGTATAAAGTATTTTTGTCGAAAATATAACCTTTGAGAGTGATGTCCCCTTAGTATTCGAGGTTGATTAAAAAGAAGCTTTGGATACTATTGAATTTTCCCCAAATAGCACATAATTGTTGCCTCATTAAAAACCCCGCCGGAAAAACCATTTGGTATAAAACCCGATCTAAGGGAAAAAGAGTGCAACACATGCTTGAAAACCTAAGGTCTTCATATATAAGGGTTCTCTTTGATGTCTTGGATCGAAACCTGCAATAAGTTAGTATTAAACACAAACAAAAAAAGGGAGAAGGGTCATACCTTAGCAATAATATCGTTTAAGTAGTGATACATTCAAATTGTTTGGCAATTTTTCGCCTCCCGTCGTGACAAGTTGGTGGGATCATTTTCTAATGACTCCGATGACTCGATATGCTACTTCCTAATTCGGGCCCAGTTTCCTTTTATTC
Source organism: Nicotiana benthamiana (assembly GCA_034376525.1). Taxonomy (NCBI): domain Eukaryota; kingdom Viridiplantae; phylum Streptophyta; class Magnoliopsida; order Solanales; family Solanaceae; genus Nicotiana; species Nicotiana benthamiana. Next base: position 109,337,723 of record CM067332.1, on the reverse strand, counting down.
GGGTCTCGAGTATTGAGGGTGAATTTCCTTAAAACTATGCCCCCGATTTTGAAGTCTCGAAGGTTAGTCCTTCTATTATAATATATATTGATTCTTTGCTTCTGAGCATCCATCCGAACAAGTGCAATTTCTCGTTTCTCATTTAATAGCTCGAGGCTAGTATTTATAGCCTCATGATTTGATTCCTCCGATGTATGTCAAAATCTGGCACTGGGTTCCCCGACCTCGGCCATAATCAAGGCCTCGGAGCCATATACTAAAGAGAACGGGGTTGCCGTTGTGCTGTACTTCGATGTCGTTTGATATGCCCAAAGAAATTTGGGTAGAACCACTCCCTTTCCATTTAGTATCATTCAACCTTTTCTTCAAGTTTTCAATCATAGTCTTGTTTGTCGATTCGGTCTGTCCGTTTTAGCTAGAATGATACGTCGTTGATAAAATCCTTTTTATTTTGTGCGCTTGGAGGAACTCTGTTACTTTTTTACTGATTAATTGCTTTTCCTTGTCGTATACGATTTTGGCAGATATCTCAAATTGACACACGATATGGTCCCAGATGAAGTCAATAACTTCTTTTTCTCTTACCTTCCTGATGGCCTATGCTTCCACCTATTTAGAAAATTAGTCACTATAAATAAAATAAATTTACCTATACCTGAGGCCACTAGTAGAGGGCCAACAATGTCCATTCCCTATTTTATAAAAGGCCATAGGGACTGACCGAGTTAAGTTGCTCTCCAAAATGATGAATCATCGGTGCCAACCTTTGACATTTATCATATTTTCTCACAATGTCCTTACTGTCTTTTTCCATGCTATCCTAGTAATACCCCACCCTAATAATTTTAGGAATAAAAGACTCTGCCGAAGTGGTTTCCACAAGTGCCTTTGTGTATTTCTCGTAGAACATAATTGGTGTCCCCGCGCCCTTAAGATACCAACAATGGTCCATCAAACGTCTTTCTGTATAATATTCCATATTCATCCAATATGAACCTAGAATCCTTGGTTCGTAGAGCCCTCGACTCTTTATGATGCGATAGAAGATTTCCATTTACAAATATCCGATACTTATTCCTCCAATTCAAGTCAAACTAGTACAATTCATCTCGACATGATCCTCCTTGACCACAGATCTCGATAATTGGACGACCGTCCCCAGGATAACATCATCTTCCTCGACTGATGACCCCAAGTTTGCAAGTGCATTGGCTTCACTATTTTTCTCTCTAGGTACATGGTCTAGAGTCTATTCCTTAAGCGATGCAAGATTACATGTATCTTATCCAATATATTTGCATCCTAACCTCTCGAACTTTAAAGCTTTCGTTGAATCACATTTGGCTTCAACAGCTTCTACTCCCATGCTTTTAACTAACTAGAGACCTAAAATCATGGCCTCATCTCGGCCTTATTATTACTCAACCTAAAAGTTTTGATATACCGCCTAATAGTGTTACCTGTAGGTGGCTTCAAAATAATGCCAAGCTCGAACCTGTTATGCCCCGCAGTATTATGTTGATAGTACGTTCGACATTATTATATTATGATAATGTTATGCCTGCAGTATTATATTACAGCGTTGTTACGCTTCACAATAATAAGTTACGACGATGTTGCACTCTACAGTAATGTATGTTGAACTTGTCGTAAGTAATTGGAACCCGTCCAAGAAAAACTTTATTTGGGGATTATAAAGATTATATGTGATGAGTAAATTCGTGTAGGTAAGAGGGTAAGTAATATCGAAGAAAATAAATTTTTTCGAAGTTTGGCATGTTGAGGTAAAACATGACCCGAGCTAAATTTTCCGATATTTATGGACTAGTGCCACACAAGGTAATACATGGCTATAGTAGAAAGATGTATAAGGTATGTAAAAAATAATAATATTATAAGTGATTTAAGGTATTATTTTTAAATTATGTAGGTAATTGATTAATTATCGGGTAACAGGATATTATCCGATTAATTAATAAGCGAGTAAAACTTAAATTGATTATGAGACACGCGGCAGCCCTCCCTAACCTAAATAATGACTTAAGATCGCCTTCTTTAGGACTCTCAACCTATCTATCAAGACATGCGAACATGAAACGCAGAATCCCTAGAAAAAAGGAATGTTAGTACAAATAGTGTACAGAGTATGTAAAGGACATAAATAAATACGTAAAAGACGTGGAAGAAATATAGAGTAAATGAATCAACCTGTAACTCTGCATAACTCTGTACACCATGAAATACTGTTAGTGTCATGCATATACGTCGTGCATAGGTACACGTGTTTATAACATCATCAATCCTCTGAGGGCATCCCGTCATATCATCTCGGCCACTATGGTCAAAATCATTAATGTATACCAGTTGATCAGGTGGTGGTATGTATATAATGTCATAACATTTCCCGTATCATATATATATATATATGTATGTATGTATGTACATATATGTACATATAACGCCATCTGGTCATGGGTAAATGTGCATGTATAAATGCATGAAATGCATATAAAATAGTTAATAAAATCTCTCAGTATGTGATAAGACTATTATGCCTCTGATTAACACCATCAAATAATCTTTACCAACTTACGTATCTTTGAGACCCACGAAAAGATGATAGAACAATATGACGGATGGGGAATCAAGAACTAAAGCATCTCTAATATTTTTTTAAATAGTCATTCATGGAAATTTGCACATTTTCTCATTTCATTTGTATCGTATAGATCATGCCAAAAGAAAGAAAGGGTAGGTTTAATGTCACGCCTTCTTTTTTCCCTTCCATCTGAGAGGAGTCGGGGTTTCGACCTTCATGAGCTGTAAGGACTCATTTCCTTTTCGGAATTTGGAATTTTGAAGAGTTGTCACCTAACGATTTTAAGGTGTGTTAGGGAACCTATAGGGTTTAGCTACAACTATGTTGATAACTAGATATTGGAAAAGTGTTTGAAATTATCCTAAGGGGAAGGTGTTAGGCACCCCTCAGGATCCACTAGTGTGGTTCCCAGCCAGATAGTTTTTGTGAATTTGTGCAATTTGCAAGTAATCAAGTAAGGCTCAAGTAAGAGTGGATTTAAGTCAACCACACAAGCGCAAACAATTATTGAAAGGCACGGTTTTGAAAAGAGTTATAATCTAAACATGCTTGCAAATGTAAAAGGGATCCTAGGTTTATTTGTAATATGGAACACCTCAATGCAATGCCCGGTATGACACTCCTCATAAGAGGGATACACGTGGCATTTGCGCACCTGTTATCATATTCATATCTATCCTTCCCACCCCTTTCAGGTATTTAAAATGCAGATTAGTCTCGACCTCTATTGCATGCTATTACCCGTCAAATTAGTATTCCGTCCCAGAGGAATTTAGAACTACTATTCTTATAAGAGGGAGAGTTTTAGGATGACTTTTAGGTTTAAAGGTAAAAGGCCAAGGCGATATACAAAAACACGTAGGACTACATTTAGAAGGGGAAACACATAAATAATTAGAAGGCTCATGTATACCTCCAAAGGCTCATGTATACCTCCGCAAACAATGCATATAAATATCATGGCCTAAACACAATTAAGGTATGAAATTTTAAAAGATCCTAAAGCAGGGAGTTTGAGTCAGAACCAGATTCATTATATAACTCAGAAAAGAAGTCTGAATCAGGCCTTCCTGCTGGTTGTAGCAGTTGGTAATTAAACAAAGGCAGTTCCAGTGTTTTTATTACCTAAGCCTTGCGTAGGCATAATAGTGATGTCCTATGAGTAGGATATCTATGTTGATTAGGAATGCAGTAGTGTAGTCATTAATTTTAAACGGACTACTTAAGATCCTATAGACATGCTCTCTAACGTCTCTAATTTAAGGCAGTGTTTGAGAACTTGCTAAAGAAGTGGCGGATTAATTAACTAATTCAATTCTGAATAAAAAACGTGAAATAAATGGATTTTCCAACTAAATTGGTTTTAAATTCTATTGGCATGGTTTCTATTATATCTATTTAGATCACATAGGTAGGGTATCTAAGTTTCAGAATCTGACATTTGACTTATAGGCGTGATTTCTAGGGAGACGAATCTGAATACATGCTGTAATGCAAACTGTACTTCAATTGCTTCCACACCCTATAGTCATGATATCTAATTATAAAGCTGATTTTAACCCTATAGGCATGATCTTTATTATTAAAGCCATTTAGAGGAGAGGCGCACGTTAACCTGAGCACTATTTGCTCTCGGCGCACAATAGCAAGGGTGCGATTGTGCAGAGAAAAATGGCGCGTCGCCGGAAAACTGCACCCCCCGTGCCGGCGCAGATCATCACACCTGCTAATGGGGTTACAAAGAAATTAGAACCGCTCACTTTTGGTAGCTTTCTTCCACAAAAGTTCCAATCAATTTAGGCGAATCATGACGATGGTGGTGCTGAGGATGATGTGCCTGAACAAGTGAGTAAACTGGAAGGAAAATCAAATTCAGCTTTGCGTTGCTTACATTTCTCAGAATCTAGTGGTTATGAGAAACCTACTGCATCTGCTGCTGATATTGTCAGAGGTAATCGAAGTTCACAAATGGGGAAAACGCTCTCGTTTGTTCCCCTTCTGAAAGAGATGGTAAGAAAATCGTCAAATTAAGTGAATATGATTTGAATTCACATTGGAAGACTTCCTTAATCGGATACATAATTGGTGAGACGCCATATGAGAACACTATGGACAATATTTTGTTGCATGTGTGGAATTTCGTCTCTAAGCCTCAGATACTGATTCACTCTGAGGATTACTGCATTTTCAGATTCAAAACTATAGAGGACAGAGATCAAGTTATTCAATCTGGGCCTTATTCTTATAGGAATAAGCCAATGGTGTTGAAACCCTGGGAAATTGATTTCTCTTTCCAGGTGGACATTCTAAGTACAGTGCCAGTGTGGATTAGATTTCCGGGACTACCTGTAGGATATTGGTTAACTGATGCATTGAGCAAGTTGGCTAGTGCAGTGGGAAATCCTTTGTACATAGACAAATTCATAGCCCATTATGAGAAAATATCTTATGCTAGGGTGCTAGTGGAGGTTGATGCTGCATACTCTCTACCTGATCAGAACGAGATTGAGACTCCTTTTGGGCTGAAAACTCAGTTGATTGAATATGACTGGAAGCCTATCTATTGTAATCACTGTCTGAAATTTGGCCATGATACTATAGATTGCTAGTATAATTCGAATCTTGATGAAGACCAGGTGCTGGATGAAGGGGGAAGCCAAAGAAGCAGAGGACCAGAATGAGGAAGTATGCAAAGCCAGCAAAACAAGAATGGCTGGTTAAAAAGGATCGAGATAGAACAGAATTAAATCCACAGGAGATATTGCCAGAGCAATCAGATAATAAGGAAGCTGGGGGGCTTGGGGAAATCACTATTACAAAGGTACCTTCTCAACAAGATGCACAACAAATTACTGACATATAGGAGCAGAATGTAACAGTAAATAGTGAATCTATTTACATCATCAATGAAATGGAAGTAAATAGCATAAAAGGAAAGGAAATTGTTGAAGTGCTAGATGCTGGTAAAAGGGGTCAGCAGATTGACCCTAGGCCTTCTCAACACCTAAATCCCAAGTTGATATGATTAATGTCACTTGGAATATTAGGGGGCTAAACCTAGCCCATAAGCAGAAAGAGTTGAAGGCCTTTATTGCTGTCAATAAAGTAGATATACTAGGTTGTATAGGGACTAGAGTTAAGGAACATAAAGCAAAGCAAATACAAAGGAAGATTGCAAATGTATGGAATGTCCAATGTAATTATTCAAAGGCTGTCAATGGGGGAATTTGGCTTCTTTGGAAACCTCATATCCAGCTTCAAGTTTCCCAAGTAACTGATCAATTCATTCAGTGCTTTATAGGATATTCCAGCACTCAATTCAAAACTCACTTCTGTGTCATTTATGCTCAGAATGATGGCAACCAAAGAGAGCAGTTGTGGAGTGATCTGAGGCAATTACATATATCTGGCTAGGACAATTGGCTGCTGAGTGGTGATTTTAATAATGTCTTAAGTACTGAAAATAGAATTGGGTCACCTGTAACTGATGTTGAAGTTAAAGGTTTCAGAAGTATCATTGATGACTTGCAGCTTACTCCTCTCAGGGCAAACGGATGGCATTTCACTTGGACAAACAAGCAAGATGTTTCATCAAGGGTATATAGTAAGATTGACTGGGCATTAGGTGACTATCTGTGGATACAACAGTATGGGCACATTGAAGCTGACTTTATGAATCCATCAATAGCTGACCACTCTCCTATACTTATCAAATGTGCTGGCCAGAAGTTGCTTCATCCAAAGCCTTTCAGATTATTTATCAATGTTATGGAATCCCCTCAGTTTCATGATATTGTACAACATGTCTGGAGGCATAATTTTGTGGGTGAACCTATGCAGAAGATTTGGAGTAAATTAAAGAGTATGAAATTACAACTAAAGGAGATTAATACTTATATGGCTTCATATAGGCAAAAGCTTGCATAGGCTAGAGAGAAATTAGAAATTATCCAAAATCAGTTGCAGCACACTCCATTACAGCAAACTCTATTTAATGAGGAAATAACAACACTTGAACAAATCCAGAAAAGGAGTATTGTGGAGGAACAAATACTGAGACAGAAATCCAAAGCTTGCTGGATTGATTGTGGTGATGCCAATACGAAGTACTTCTATGCTCAGTGGAAGATCAGAACCAGTCAGAACAGCATAACCTCCATATATACTGAAACAGGTTTAAAACTGATAGATCCTAAGGAAGTGGAACAAGAGTTTATCAGTGTTTTCCAATCATTAATGGGAGATTGTGCTGGAGAATTGCCATGTGTAAACACAACTATCATACAGGAGGGTACATGTTTAACTCTACCACAACAAAAAATGCTGATACAGGAGGTTACAATGAATGAGATCACAGAAGCAATAATGGAGATGCCTAAGGATAAAGCACCTGGAGTGGATGGATTCCCTATTGAATTCTTCACTAAGAACTGGGAATTAGTCAAAGATAATATTCTTGCTGCTACAAATGACTTCTTTTCCACAGAAAGAATGCCTCCAATGATTAATACAATAGCTATTGCCCTGATTTCCAAAGTTAAAGCTCCTACAACTGTTAAGGACTACATGCCCATAGCTTGTTGCACAACTTTGTATAAGACCATATCCAAAGTCATTACTAACAGAATGAAGAGTGTTATTGGTGACCTAATTGGACAGGCTCAATCAGCTTTCATTGAAGGAAGAAGCATAGTAGAAAACATTCTACTTAGCCATCAAATCTTCAAAGGATACTCTCGGATGGGAGTGTCTCCCAGATGTGTATTGAAAGTAGATCTGAGAAAGGCCTATGATACTTTGGAATGGGGTATTCTTAAGCAGGTTCAATTTGATTTAGGATTCCCTGCTTAATTTTTCCAATGGATTATGGCATATGTTACTACTGTCTCTTATTCTCTTGTTTTGAATGGGGGTTTAACAAAGCCACTTAAAGCTAAGAGGGGTATTAGGCAGGGGGACCCTATGTCACCTTATCTATTTGTGATTGCTATGGAGTATTTAAACAGAGAACTGGGGCAGCTACAAAAGAATGGTGATTTCAACTTTCATCCTAAATGCAGGAAGTTTAACAGTATTCATGTGTGCTTTGCTGATGACTTGTTAATGTTCTGTAGAGGTGATCTTATCTCTATTAGAATATTAAAGGAGGCTTTCCACAGATTCTCTGAAGCATCAGGTGTGCATGAAAATGTTAACATGAGTGCCATATATATGGTTGGAATAGAGCAGAATATCAGAGAGGTAATTCTGGGAACACTGGGTTTCATTGAAGGAGAGCTGCCATTTAGGTATCTGGGGATACCATTAGATTCCAAGAAACTGGCTATCTGTCACAACCTGCCACTGATTGAGAAGATAAAAGCCAAGATAACATGCTGGTCTGCAAAATTACTCTCTTATGCTGGAAGATGTCAGCTGATCAAAGCTGTCATTTTTGGAATGCAATCTTACTGGGCTCAAATCTTCATTATGCCTCAGAAAGTGATGAAAACTATTGAAACTATCTGTAGAACATTTCTGTGGACTGGAAAGGCTAATCCATCTAGGAAGGCACTAGTTTCTTGGAGGAAGGTATGCAGACCTAGTACAACAGGAGGACTGAATATACTCGACTTGAAGGTATAGAACAAAGCAGCTATCTGCAAGCATCTTTGGGATTTAACTAGAAAGAAGGATTGCCTTTGGATAAAATGGGTGCACAACTACTACATTAAACAAGAAGCTATTGAAATAATGACTACTCCTAAGACTGCTTCTTGGGTTGTGAGGAAAATACTGGATAGTAGAGCTGCCATTTTGGGAAATCAGTTGCTCCAGGGGACACTGTTAAATAGATTACAAGGTATGTGCAAACTGGACAAATTTCATATCAAGAAGATGTATCTCACGCTGATTCCTACTTACTGCAAAGTTGAATGGAAGAATTTGTTGTTACTTGCCAATGTTCATCCTAGACAACGATTCACTATGTGTCTAGCTGCACATCAGAGGCTGCCAACAGTGGACAGATTGTAGAAAATTGGCATCCAAGTGCCTGCAACTTGTGTATTCTGCCAGCAGAATGTTAAATCCTTCAAACACTTATTTTTTGAATGCACAATTACGAGACATCTGTGGACTAGACTCTGTTTATGGATGGGACATCAAAGATCAGTAGGAGACTGGGACACTGAGCTGCAATGGGTAAACAGCAAAGCAAAGAGCAGACTGGGATTACAATCTATAACAACTTGAGTGTTTATCATTACTATTGCATTAATATGGAGGGAGAGGAACAATATCTAATTTGAAAAGAAAGTATATGAGGAAAATCAGATTTGCAGAGAAGTTGCTTTACATATCCATATTCGTGGAAGGAATTGTCGTTGCTGGCAAAATGGATTGAGGCAGCTTAATAGTTTTCTATAGAATGTTTTTGTACTAGCTAACTTCTATACTTAGTTGTAATTACTGAAGAGTAGTTAGTTACTTAGTAGAGATACTTGTGATGTAAAGGAGTAGTAGCAAGTCAGAGCTACTACTAGAGCTCTACCTTGTACATATTTTTCGAGATTAGTGGATACAAATATTTAAATAAAAAAAAGCAATTTAGATCCTATAGACATGGATCCTAATTGTGTGAAAGTAAAGCATGCAGAATTTATTTTTAAACCAAAGCATATCCTATAGGCATGTTATCTAACAGGCCATATTTTCAATCATAATTGACCCTATATGCATCTTATCTACCCAATTTACCCACAATATACAACTATCCACCCTTTTCACTAATCACCCCGATATTGTTTACACATTATTATAGACCAAATGATTGAATTACAAAAGAAGTATAAAAAATACAAGAAACTAAAGTTAAATGAAGCCTGATTTTGACTTCCACTATGAGGTATGTAATGAACCACTTCAATGCCAATATGTTTCCAAAGCCTTACTCATATCTAGGTGTGTCAGAGTTCCCTAAGTACCTCAAGGGACCCCGGGCAGTGCTCACACCTAGATTTGCATAACCAAACAGAATGAGTACAGTATGGAAGGGCCATCCCTTATGTATCCAACTTCAAAGGGAGTTCAAGGGTCCCAAGGCAAGGCTCACACAAGAGGGGAAGAACCTAGATTCTAAGAATATAGTGGAAGTGCAAAACACATGTTGAAAGAGATTTATTTAAAAAACCTAGACTGATAGTCCATTTTGGAATCAATTTGTGACATAGGTGATTGAAACAGTTGTAGTAGTAAAACTCAAAACTACAGAGAATTAGTAGTCATTCAAAAGGGATCAAGGGACTTCGGGGATACACTTGTATGTAAGAACATGATCTCAGCAAGGGTCTTGTTTGGTCATGCACAACAATAACTTATGCTGGCATGGTCACAAACCAACCATTACGAAAACAAACACATAGAGGGGATATGGGCACTTGGGATTCATAAGACAGCAAGTACACAATAAATGACTGACCGAGTATGCTTTGAAACACACATAGGGGAAGCATTAATCCAAGGGGGAAGGGAACATATAACAACATGCTAATAAAGTAACTTGACTGCAGAACCACAGGCAGAAGTAGACAAGAATGAGAGAGATTATAACAATTAAAGAAATTGTTGTTGTTAAGGCTTAAAAAAATTAACTAGGACATACTAGTAGAGAAGAAAAGTTCAGAAACAAAAAGTAAGAAGGATTCCACAGTCTAGCCTTGGGTTTCAGGCAGCTAGACACAACGGTAGCACAAGTAGTAGTAGAGAAAGAGAGAGTTTTCAGTGTAAGTATATGTTCTGAACTCAAATTGTTTGTGTCTTTGAAGGAATAGAGGTTACGGTATTTATAGTTTTGAAAATGAGTGAAGAATAAGGTAACAAGTTAAGTTTCAACTCAAACATGGAAATAACCACAACCAGAATCAATTAGTACAAGTACTTCTTTTTAATCAGGGAATCATAGCTTGAACAGAAACAAACATGGTCAAATAAAGGAAAGAAATCAGTTTGGGATAGTTGATTCTTTCCATATAAGGGGCAAGTCTAAATATGAAGTAAACAATTGAGTCTAAGTACAAAATATGCTTAATTTTGGGAAAATGATTCAAAGTAAGACATAACAGTAATTAAAGGAAGGGAATCAATCAATATAACCAAATGAGTAAAAAGAAATTAGGGTTTATAAGGGAACCTTTTGTAATAAGTCGTATCATTAAGGAAATCAAGATCAATCAAGAAAGAATCATGACTTTGCATTTCAACATATAATAGAAAGAAATAAACATGCGTGCAAGGTCAAACATGTTGACAAAAGAAGCAACACAAACATACAACAGAAGCAGGTGTAAGATAGGATTCAGTAGTAACGAAACCTACTCGAGCACAATAGGAAAAAGGTCAAGTAATCACATAGAATCAAAAGTGAAGAAAATAGAGTAACAAGTAAAGGATATCAACCTACAGAAACAAGAAAAATCTTTAAGCCCATAACAATAAGTGAAGAAAACCCTTTTAAGAAATTAGGGATTCAACAATTGTCGACTTTAAGAGATGGTAGGAACATAGAATCAGATAAGTCAAACAAGAACTAAGAACTTAATTGAACAACTATACACTTAAACAAACAAGTATAGCTTCAGAACCCGGACAGAACCAAACTAGTTAGGGTTTTCAACATGCTGAATCAAGTAGAAGAAAAAGTGTAAATAAATCAGTTGAACATAGTAAAAATCATGAAACAACACAAAAATCAGAGAATAGATCTTTATAAGAGGTTAAGAGAAACCCTAACCGTTGAAGACGGAGAGTTGTTTTGAAAAATTGGAAATCTTTAAGGAAAACACTTGACAGGTTCATAACATTCACAGATCTAAGATAGATATGAAGAAAATTCAAAGATCTTAAAGTTTAGGGTTTCAGAGAACCCAGAAAAGGTGAGAAAGACCTTGAAAAGTTACAGATCTAGCTGGAAAAGTCATGGATCTGACTTGAAAGTCCATGGAGAGTCGGAGAAAGGCCATGAATAGAAGTTGAGCAAGGTCTAGACTAGATATACTCGAGATCTGTCCATGAAATCGCATGAACGGGCCACCAGAACATGTAAGAGGCTGGTATGCATATCAAACGGCCATGGTAGTCCATTGATTATGTGGGGATCGAGGTGCATTGGGGTGGAATTGGGTGGCGATGACTAGGGTTTATGTGAGGCTGCAAAAAGAATTGAGAGGAGAGGGATTCAAAGACGACGGGTCGTGAGAAATGAATTAGGTTAGGGGTCATTTCGGTCTAATTATATAAGGGTGAATGGGGACCGTTGATTTGAATGATCAATGAACTAGATTAAAAGGGGTAGGTAGGGATATGGGCTTGGTTGGGTTGAAAATTGGGCTAGGGTCGGGTTTAATTCGTAATTAGACTTGGGAATTGGGGTTCAATTTAGGCTAGAATTTAAATACAAATGGGCTGTTATTTAAATTGCTAATTTTCTCTTATTTTTAATTCTAAAAATAGTAAATGATTTTTGAAAACTAAATTAAAAGGGATAATATGATTTATAACACATAAATACCAATTTAAAAATACAAGACCCAATTTTATGAATCTAAGACACAATTAAACCTTAAAATGGCTAATATTGTAATTTTATGCCATTTAGCCTTAAATTACTTAATAAAATTATAAAAACACCTATAAATTATATTAGCCATATTTTGGCATAAATATACAAATTCAATAAATGAATTATCAAAAAATAATAAGTTTGGAAATAATTATTGAGATTTTATTGGAAAAAGGGGGGAAATAACTCAATTTAAACCTTTTATTAATTATGGAAAAATAATAAAACATTTTTCATGCTTATATGTGCATTTTTATGCTATTTATTTTGCATATTTAAAATATATTTGAAAACATTGGCTATCAACCGCTGCCCCTCTTTACCCAGGAAGGATGAAAGCGTTATCAGGTAAAGATATGATGGCCAATTTTGATCGAGCAAAACGGTTTGAAGAAGATTTAGGCTGCACCATGGCTTCTGAGCTGCCTACATATCCCTGGTTTATATAATTCAGGTCATATGTAGTTCAAGATCCGTCGGCAGAGTATGCCGCTGGAGACTTTTCAAGAACGAACTCAATATCTAGGGCCGGCTGAGTGGAAGGCTTGAGGGAATGATTAAGGCTTGATACGGATGTGGGAATTGGAGTGGGATCGCTCCTGCGGGGATGTTCTTTGCTTGCCGGTTTACCTGCAACAAAACAATACAAGCGTATTCTGTACATAAATTTAAACATGATGCAAATTCCCATTGAACCGTGAATGTACTCTTTGGACGGTGAGGATGATCTCCTTAGACCATGATGTATTGGGTCATGAAGCGTATGATAAAGGAATCGTAAAGGCCATGAAAGGATGCTCTTAAACTATGAGGATAGTGCCTTCCAACCATGATGCATTTGAATAATGATATGAAAAAGATTGAAAGAGATCCCCAGGCCGGTGATGCCTCCCAATGATGACGCCTTTGGATGAGTTGGCGATATTTCAGCCCATAAAAGATGTAGTAGCATGATGGGGACAAGACATAGCTTAGTTTTGCGAATTGAAGGGCAGAGCTTAGCCCGTAAGAAAGCGAAATAAATAGTTCTTGGGAGAGTGCTGAGTTTCGAGGAAAATGGGAGGTAGAGCCTAGCCTCGGAAGGAAAAATAATAGCCTTATGCAAAGAAGTGAATGTAGATGGAGGTAGAGCTTAACCTCGAAAAGCAGAATGGTAGCCTTATGCAATGCAGATGAAGATGGAGATAGCATTGTGTCTCAAAAGTTATAAAGGTAGCTTTATGCAGATTGGAAGGAAAAATAGTAGCCTTATGCAAAAATGTAGATGGATACAACATTTAGTCTTAGAAGGCAAAATAGTAGCCATATGCAATGGAAAGCATAATAGTAGCCTTATGCAAAAATGTAGATTGAGAAATCGTTGAGTCTTAGAAGGAAGAAACGTAGCCTTATGCAGATTGAAGGCAGAGTAGTAGCCTTATGCAAGAATACATATGGACATATCACTTAGTCCCGGAAGGTAGAAATGTAGCCTTATGCAGATTGGAAGGCAAAGTAGTAGCCTTATGTAAGAATGCAAATAGAGACAGTGTTGAGTCTCGAAAGGTAGAAGTGTAGCCTAATGCAAAAACGAAATAGCGAATGATAGTAGAGTTTTCTTAGATTGTGATTACTAGGGCATTGTGACATACGGAACATCATTGGTGTATGTGATAGAAAATGTTGGTAAGTGAAATGATTCTACAAGTTGTTTTCCTGAATAATGTTTGTCCCATGGGTGTATAGTATGTTTGATGATTTCGCAATCCTAGTGCCTGCATCCAAAGAAAAATCATGAGTTTTGTAAGGGGGAAGGTTAGTTCGTATCCCCGCTGGCTTTTCTTGACATGCTCGGCTTTGATATGGTAATACTATCTGTATCATTGGGGGTAGCATTGCTTAACAAAGCAGTTTTGATAATAAACATGCATGATTTTATAAAATTATGATATAGATGCATAATTAAAATATAGCTTTTGGATGGACAGATGACTTTGACGTGGTTCGGGACATTTTAACCTCTCTCGCTACAGAATTTTGAGGGTCCTCCTCAAAATTCTGCCCCAGTTTACTGGATTGATGTTTCTGACTGTTGCTTGTGCAACGATCAGCTGAAATTAATTCAGAATTTTGAGGGTCCTCCTCGAAATTTTTCCCAGTTTCCAATTGCGGGGGAAATGAAATTTTTATTGAATTGTGATCGAACTTATAGGGATGCCTACATATCCCCTCTTAAATGGGAATCAGGTCAGACTTAGTTTAATTTACATCATATAGGGGAAGCATAAAAAATTACACATAGTAACACTTGACTGCATCTGAATCAATCGGCTTTGGCCAGACTTCTCCATCCATTTCTGCAAGTATGAGGGCTCCTCCTGGAAGAACCCGGTGAACCATGTATGGACCCTTCCAGTTGGAAGAGAATTTCCCTTCGGCTTCATCTCGATGCGGAAAAATTTTCTTTAACACCAGCCACCCCGGTGTGGTGTGAACTATCGTGACTTGACCTTTTTGTTGAAGGCTCTGGACATTCTTTTCTAATAGAGTTAACCATGGCAAGCTGCATTCATCCTCTTTCCACCTATAAGGGCTAGTTGTTCATAATGACTTTTTACCCACTCCGTGTCATCGAGCTTATCTTCTTGTATGATCTTTAGGGAAGGAATTTCTATCTCAGCAGGAATGGCAGCCTTTGTACCATAAAACCGCCTATATGGGGTTGCCCTAGTCGATGTGCAGACTGTGGTGTGATACGTCAATAGAACAAATGATAACTTCTCGTGCCACTGTTTATGCTTCTCTATCATTTTCCTCAATATCTTCTTGATATTCTTGTTGGTCGCTTCTACGGCTCCATTCATCTGAGGCCTGTAGGCAATAGAATTCTCGTGTCTGATCTTGATCGTTTCACACATGGATTTCATCAGGTCACTATTGAAATTGGAGCCATTTTCAGTAATGATTGACTCTGAGAACTCGAGTCGACAAACAGTGCGGTCGCAAACAAAGTCTGCCACAACTTTCTTCGTTACCGCTATGTAAGATGTTGCTTCGTACCATTTGATGAAATTGTCTATGGCTACCATGATAAACCTATGTCCATTAGAAGCGGCAAGCTCGATTGGTCTAATAACATCCATCCCTACAGAGGCAAACGACCATGGTGAGCTTGTTTCATTAAGTTCATTTGGAGGTACCTTTATCATGTCTGCATGTATTCGATAGCGGTGGCGTTTTCTAACATAACTAGATGCAGTCTATTTCTATGGTCATCCAAAAGTAACCAGCCCAAAGTACCGTCTTTGCTAGGAAAAAATCATTCATATGGTAACTGCAGGTCCCAACATGAACTTTCTTTAGTAGCGTAGATTCTTCTTTTGCGTTGACACACCTTACTGATCCTAAATAAGGAGTCCTTCTATATAGGATTCCTCTGCTGTGAAAGAAGTTATTGGACAATCTCTGAAGTGTGCGTTTCTGAATAGGAATAGAAAGCTATGGGTACTCTTCTTTTGCCAAATATTCCTTGATATCACGAAACCTAGGCTTTATGTGTGCTTCCTCTTCAACATGGACACATTAAGCTAGCTGATTATGGATTTTCACTGGAATAGGATCAATGAAATTCTTGTTTGGATGCTATATCATAGTTGACAGGGTAGCCAATGTATCGACGAACAAATTCTGGACTCTGGGAACATATTGGAACTCCATTTTCTTGATCGCTTTCTCAATTCCTATATGTGATGTAGATACGGGAGTATTTTGGATTTTTTGGTCGTCTATTCTCCTCGCACCTGATGTATAAGTAAGTCTAAATCTCCAATCACTAGCAGCTCTTGAACATTCATGTCAATGGTCATTTTGAGCCCTATGATGCAGGCTTAATACTTGGCCATATTGTTGGTGTAGGTGAACTTGATTTTGACAGACACCGGATAATATTGACTAGTTTCTGACACTATAACTGCTCCTATACCAACTCCGTTGTAGTTTGCTGCTCCGTTGAAGAACATTCTCCAACCGTCGTAGGATTCTGCTATGTGTTCTCCTATGAATGATACCTCTTCATTAGGAAAATATGTTTCAAGGGTTCTTATCCTCCATCCACGTGGTTTTCAGCAAGGTGGTCTGCTAGGGCTTGTCCTTTTACCGCTTACGTAAACAATGTCAAACTTACTCAATAGGATTTGCCACTTGGCTAGCTTGCTAGTGGGCATGGCTTCTGAAAAATGTATTTTAAAGGATCCATCCGTGATATGAGATATGTAGTATAAGCACAGAAGTAATGTCTCAGCTTCAGAGCTACCCAAGTAAAAGCACAACGGGTGCGCTCCAATAGAGAATACCGGGCCTCGTACGGGGTGCAATTCTTGCTGAGATAATAGATGGCCTGATCCTTTCTCCCCATTTCATCAGTCTTCCCTATGACACAACTTAAAACTCCATCTAACACTGCAAGATAGAGTAGTTAGGGTTTGTTTGGCTTGGGTTGGACTAAGACTGGTGGTGTTGATAGGTACTCCTTGATTATGTCGAAGGCCTTTTGGCAGTCATCAGTCCATTTGGTAGCGACATCTTTCTTCAACATATTAATGATTGGCTCACAAATAACAATAGACTGTGCTATGAATCGATTGATGTAGTTGAGCCTCCCTAAGAAGCTCATCACATCTCTCTTGTTCTTTGGCAGTGTCAATTATTGAATGGCTTTGAATTTTGATAGATCCAATTCTATTCCTTGGTGACTCACAATAAACCAATGTAATTTCCTAACAAGAACCGTAAATGTGCACTTTGCGGTGTTTAGTTTTAGGTTGTACCTCCGCAATCTATTGAAGAACTCCTCAGATCTTCTATGTGATCAGTTATCTTCTTGGACTTGATGATAACATCTTCTACATATACCTCTATCTCCTTGTGTATCATATCATGGAAAATGGTAGTCATGGCCCTCATGTTGGTGGCCCTTACATTCTTCAAGCCAAATGATATCATCTTGTAACGGTACATTCCCCACGGTGTAATGAAAGTCATTTTCTGAGCATCTTCATCATCCATCCAGATCTGATGATAACTAGTGAAACAATCTACAAATATCTACAGTTCATGCTTGGTGCAATTGTCAACCAGGATGTGTATATTCGGCAAAAGGAAGTCATCTTTTGGACCGGCCCGATTAAGATCCTGGTAGTTGACACAGAATCTGACATTCCCATCTATCTTTGGCACTGGCACAATGTTATCTAACCATGTCGGGTATTATACTACCTAGATAACCTTACCTCTGACATGCTTGGTGACTTCTTCCTTGATTTTCTAACTCATATTGGGTTTGAACTTTCTGAGAGCTTATTTCATCAGTGGATATGTTAGATCAATTGGAAGCTTATGAGCCAAAATAGACATACTCAAACTATTCATGTCATCATACGACCAGCAAATATGTCCTCATACTCCTTTAGAAATTCTATGTATTCTTTCTTCTCTGATGGCGACTGGTGAACATTGATTCATGTTGACGTTTCCTGCACTCCCAGGTTAACAGTTTTGGTCTCATTCGGGTTGGACTTAGGCCTGCTCTCAAATTTCTTAACTTCTCTAACAATCTCGCCAGGTATGTCATCTTTCTCTGAATCAATGTCCGTTTGTTGCGTTGTCTTATTGCATGTCACAGTCATTGGTTCGTAAAAATAAGTAATAGTAATGCCCGACGCTTGTCGGGCTCTGTTTGTCCTGATGGTGCAGTTATTGAGGCGTGCCTCTTTGGTCACAGCCTGTATGGAAGGGCTTTCCTGCCCCTCCTCCTCGAGAACAACACAACAGTCTCTATCATTGTCTTCTACGAACAAGTTCTTCATCGCTGCTAGTGCTTCTTCTTCATCTGACCCATAAAGAATGTCGACCCGTTGGAAAGTCTACTACAAATGCGGTATTGGCTGCTCCAATGGGTAGTAAGGACCGCGTGATGATGGTGACAAATTTCTAAATTCTTCCCAGGCGTAATCATATCCCAAACCAAAGGTAGTGCCATGTTTCTTGAGTTTTATTGGCTTAGCGATTCTATAGAGGTTCTTTCCAAGTCCTTTGTCAGGTTCTTACACACTCCAATTCAACATACTCTTGATTTTGTTATCGCACCATTTGTCTTTGTCGATAGCATTAACCCGTTCGATGTGATGGTAAGTTTCTCCACCCAACTTCCTTCTTCCCTCGATTGCTGGAATGGTTTGATGACTGTGTATAGGGTTGCTACCGTCTCTGTGAATGATCACTTCCTGGTGATGCATCCGTATTTTACTGCCTGATGCAGTGTTGATACTATATCCCATCGACATGAATCCATGGTCATCCCAGTAGTAAGTTGTATGATACTGGCACGTCTATTACTTTGAAATCGACATCGAACCGGGTTGGTCCCATCTGCAAGCATAGAACAATCTCACCAGTTGTAGACCTCTAGGAATCATCGAAGGCTTTCACGTTGATTATTCCATCCTTTATCTCGTGTAATCCTTTACCCAACTTCTTTAGTGTTACTAACGAACAAATGTTGAGACTGGAACCTTCATCGATTAGGATTCTAGTGATGAAATAGTCCTCGCATTGTATGGTGATATGCAATGCCTTGTTGTGACCTAGCTCCTCAGGTGGTAGCTCGTCCTGATGAAAGGTGATCCTATGGCTCTCCAGCACTTGTCTTACAATGTTATCCATTTCCCCACCTGCGATGTTGCTTGGTACGTATGATTTACTCAGCACCTTTAGTAGAGCATTCTTGTGGGCCTAAGAATTTTGTAGGAAAAAAAGAATGGAGATTTGTGCTAGCGTCTTGTTTAACTGGTCGATTCATGAATACTCCTTAGCCTGTATTTTACTCCAAAAGTCGTCTAGACCCGTCTCAATTATGGGTGGCCGGCTAGAGGCTTGCTTGCTTGGCTCAGCTAGATGTTCAGGGGTGTAGGCTCTACCAGTTCTTGTCATATCTTGTGCTGCAACAGTCTCTTCAAACCTGACCTTGCCTTTCCTCCTTGCCTTAGCTGTATAGTCCTAAGGTACAGTCTTTGTATGGAATGGTGTCATGGTCCACGTTGCACCTGGAATCGGTTTGGCTATCCCCACTCTGAACGGAGCATCTGCCTTGGGTGGCAAAACTGCAACCTTAAATGGTAATGGTGCATTTTCCGGAGACACGAATTTAACCTCAATTGGTGATGGTGTCTTTGCGGATGATGTTGCTTCAAACTCAAGTGGTACAGAAAAGTTCAGCATCCTTAGATGGTTGAATCTGGACTATGATTGGGTTGAGAGTGATTGTTGGTTTCTTTGGGTCATCACCTTCTACGATCAACCTGATTGATCCCTTGGTAACCTAGTCATCTTCTATTTCAATCATGTGGATACCTCCACCTTTATGGTCTGGCAGAGGGTTGTTGCGGATATTGTAGTGGGTTGCTTTGCCATAATAATCTTGTTATCAATCAAGGACTATATCTTGTTCTTCAAGGAGTGGCACTCATTGATTGTGTGCCCTTTCGTGCTGGATACACATAATTTGTTTTGGTTAACCCAATGAGAAGAATTCTCAGGGGTTGTAGTAGGGATGGGGGAGGCATAGCCAGCAACTTTGAGCATCTCATACAACTAGTCTGTTTCGCGATGGCCGTGCATTGTTTTGGAGGTATGCGATTAAAATTAGGCTGAGGTCTGGGGAAGTGTTTGCGTGTAGGAGGTGATTGATAGTGGGATGGTTGAGAATTATAGGTTTGGTAGACATGAATGGGTTGGGAGTATTTGAGTGAAGTAGGTTGATGTGTAGGAGGTGGAGGTGATTGATAAGTTGGAGGTGGAGCTTCGTATGAGAGTGAAGGTGCTTGATAATTTAGGGTAGACACACCACCAGATTGTAAGACCTTATTTATAGCTTGCAAGGTCTCGAAGTTTGTGACTATACCACTTCTGATACCTTCTTTAATTCTCTCACCCAATTTGATAATGTCGGAGAATTTGTTATTCTCGATCATCATCAGTCGTTCATAATACTGTTGGTCCTAAGCCCAAACAAAGAACTTGTTCATTTGCTCCTATTCTAAGGCAGGTTTGACCTTAGCAGCTTCAGACCTCCAGCGAATGGCATACTTGCGAAACGTCTCTTTGGACTTCTTCTTTAGATTCTTAATATAAAACACATCTGGCACATTCCCTATATTAAACCTGAATCTATCCATAAAATCGGATGCCATGCCTGCCCAGTTTGACCACTTCTTGGGATCTTGGTTGATGCACCGAGACAACACATCTCCTTTCAAACTTCTCATGAACAACTTCATGTGGATTCACTTGTCTTTTCCTACTCCAACCAGCTTGTCCCAGTATGTCCTTAGATGGACCCTTGAATCACCCGTACTATTAAACATTTGGAACTTACGAGGTTTGTACCCCTCGAGCAGTTTGACATTAGGCTGTATGCGAAGATCCTCGTATTTCAGCCCCTCGATTCTTTTACTTCCCTCAACATCCTGAATTCGGCTAGTCAATTTCTTAAGTTTCTCAGCCAGGTTCCTAATAACCAGATCTTTTTCATCAGACTCAGGTGTGCTGGAGATAGGTTAGGTGGAGTGTGTCACGGTCTCCACATAGATAGGAGTGTTATGGTGGCCTGGTTGTGGGTGTGAAAATAGTCATTTGTGGAGTTTTGAGGTTCTGGGATGAGTAGTGGAGTGTTGTTTGGGATATGGCAGGCGTTGCATTTGTTCTTTGGTGGAACACTATGGTGGTTAGGAGTGGGATGATTCTGTCGCTTTGGAATATTTTTAGGAGGTTTAGGGTTTTGAGTGTTGGGAAAGTTGATATCTGGGGTGTTGAGGGAATATGATAGACTTGCCAGATTTCGACCCTGATCGAGATCTTCTTGAAATTTTAGCAGCTTCAGTTCATGTTGTGATACATTCTCATTAGAAACCTGAGTACCATGGCCATTAGCGGCCTCTACCCGTTCAGTTGGATTCTCCTTCCTGGTGTTATTCAAATATTCCTTCTTGCTTTTGTTCTTGTTTTTGATAGGACTAAGAGGATGAGTGGGTAGAGGGACCCTAGATCTCGTGGAATAAGATGATGATGCCAGAGTGCATGAACTAATCTTTTGGGAGGGGAATAATAAAAGAAAAACAGAAATAAAAAGAAAAAACGTAATCAAGTTAGTAAGGATTGTGAAAAGTATTGCTGTATTTCAACACACAATGCAGAATGTAAAACATGTCCTAATTTGGGAACCTCTTTGTACCCGAGGTAGGCCTAATGACAACGTGGTTTGTAGAACTTAGAATGCCAAATGCCTCATTTTATTGATAAAAATAACATGTATCCAGATCGACACTAAATAAACAGGAAATAAAAGTCACTAATGGCTATTCTCTTATTACATTTATAAAGTGAAAAGATAGACTGGACCTTCCCCAGGTTAAATGCTCTCATTGATCAGATCATCCAGTTCGCGTAGGTTCACTAGTAAAAATGCCTTTGCCAGGTGTTCTCCTTCGTTTCCCTCAGCGTTCTAGCAGCCGATGACTCTCTTCCTCACCTTTCCTTCCAATTCCACCAGACTGTATTCCAATTATTCAAAAATTTTGCTACCTTTGGTGTCCCTCTCTTTCCACTCATTGATTAGGTCATTTGATGGAAGACTCCTCCACCAGTCTAGAAAGAGTGGGGGAGTGCTAATCATACTGAAACTGGGGATCTCGTACTTCATTTTCTACAAAAAAGATAAGGTTAGGCCCTTGCCCCCACTAGACTCGATTATTTAATATCAACAATTAGTATGAAGCATTTAGTTCTCCAAATAAATGCATAGAACGCGGTGATGTCCATTTGGAATCAGGGAAACCTAGTGCACTTTGGACAAGGCTATCTTAAAGGATCAGTATATGCACAACATAAATGACTCGACTAGTTTTGACCATGATGCATACACAATTCAAACAGAGTAAGGTTTCTTTGGGGTTTTAGACTGGTACCCTTGAGCAGAAAACTCAAAGGGCAAGCACGGAACTGTCCACTACGCCGCTTTTCGACTAGTTTTACTGCAAATATGCCTTTCTGAAATTATGGGGTAATAATATAGGAAGAGCGCAACCACTCACTAAAAGCGTTGCTACAATATTTGTTTGGCACGAGTGGAATATGATGTTGAGAATGATTCTACAATAATTAAAAGCATGTTGGCACGTATTTGCATGTTAAGAAAGCGATAAATACAACAGTTTCATAATTTAAAGTAGTTATAAAGGAAGGAAGCAAGAAAGATATATCAGTTTTTGCAGTTGAAAAGGAAATTAAATGCTTAAAGAAATATAAAAAAGTAATTGGACATAAGGGAGGTAGAAATTCACAAGTACAATCTGAAGTGGTAAAAGCCTAAATATCCCAGTGGAGTCGCCATCTGTCGTGCCCCCTTTTATCCTTTCCATCGGAGAGTAGTTCGGGTTTCAACGTTCATGGGTGTAATAACTCATTTCATTTTGGGAATTGGGTATTTTGACGAGTCGCCACCTAACGATTTTAAGGTTTGTTAGGGCATCTATAAGGTTCAGCTACAACTATGTTTGATAACCATAGATTGGGTAAGGGCTTTAAATTATCCTAAGAGGAAGGTGCTAGGCACCCCTGAGGATCCACTAGTGTGGTTACTGGCCAGATAGTTTTTTATGAATTTCTGCAATTAGCAAGTAATCAAATAAGGCTCAAGTAAGAATGGAATTATGTCAAACACACAAGCGCAAACAATTATTGAAAGGAAGATTTTGAAAAGAGTTATAATCTAAACATGCTTGCAAATGTAAAAAGGGGTCCTAGGTTTGTTGGTAATATGGATCACCTCAATGCAATATCCGGTATGACACTCCTCAGAAGAGGGGATACACGTGGTATTAGTGTACCAGTTATCATATCTCTATCTACCCTTTTCAGTTGTTCAGGTATTTAAAGTGCGGATTGGTCTCGACCTCTATTGCATGCTATTACCCATATCATTCCTATCAGTACTGTAGGAATTTAGGACTACTATTTTTATAAGAGGGAGAGTTTGAGGCTGACTCTTTTTAAAGGTAAAACGCTAAGGCAATATACAAAAACATATAGGACCGCATTAATAAGGGAAATTAGAAGACTCGAGTATACTTCGACAAATAATGCATATAAATAGCATGACCTAATCACAATTAACGTCTGAAATTTTAAAAGATCCTAAAGCAGGGACTTTGAGTTAGAACCGGATTCATTATTAAATCAGAAAAGAAGTCTGAATCAGGCATGCCTGTTGGTTGTATCAGTTGGTAATTAAACAAAGGCAGTTCCAGCGTTCATTATTAGCTAAGGCTTGCCTAGGTGTAATAGTGATGTCCTATGAGCATGATATCTATATTGATTAGGAATACAATAGAGCATTAATTAATTTTAAACGAACAACTTGAGATCATATAGACATTTTTTCTAACGACATTAATTTAAGGCAGTGTTTAAAAACTTGTTAAAGAAGCGACCGATTAATTAACTAATCTAATTCAGAATAAACAACGTGAACTAAATGGCTTTTTCAACTCAACTGGTTTAAAATTCTATTGGCATGATTTCTATATAGCTATTTAGATCCAATAGGCAGAGTATCTAAGTATTAAAAGCTGACTTTTGACTTATAGGCATGATTTCTAGGGAGACGAACCTGAATACATGCTGTAATAAAAATTGAACTTCAATTACTCCCACACCCTATAGCCATGATATCTAATTATAAAGTTGATTTTAACCCAATGGGCATGATCTCTATTATTAATTTCATTTAGATCCTATAGACATGGTTCCTAATTTGTGTGAAAGTAAAGCATGCAGAATTTATTTTTATACCAAAGCAGGTCCTATAGGAATGTTATCTAACAGAGCATATTTCGAATCAAAATAGACTCTACAGGCATGTTATCTACCCAATTTACCCACAATGTACAACTACCCATTGTTTTCACTAATAATCCCGATATTCTTTTACAAATTATTATAGACCAAATGATTGAATTACAAAAAGAAGTGCAAAAAAAGAAGAAACTACAACCAAACGAAGCCCGATCTTGACTTCCTCTCTGAGGTATGGTTCATAATGAACCACTTCAATGCCAGTATTGTTCCAAAGCCTTTCTCAATCTGGGTATGCCAGAGTTCCCTAAGGACCTCAAGGGATCCCGGGAGTACTCACACTAAGATTTGCATAGATAGACAGAATGAGTGCTGTGTAGAACGGCCATCTCTTATGTGTCCAAGTTCAGAGGTAGCTCAAGGGTCCTAAGGCAAGGCTCCCACAAGAGGGGCAGAACCTAGATTCTAAGAATATAGTGGAAGTGTAGAATACATGTTGAAAGGAATTTATTTAAAGAAGCTGGACTGATAGTCCATTTTGAATCCAATTAATGACAAAGGCGATTGAAATGATCGTAGTAGTAAAACTTAAAACTACACAGAATTAGTAGTCATTCAAAAGGTATCAAGGGCTTTGGGATACACTTGTATGTAAGCACATGACCCCAGCAGGGGTCAGGTTTGGTCATGCACAACAATAGGTTATGCTGGCATAGTCACAAATTAGCCTATAAGAACACAAACACATAGAAGGGATATGGAGGTTTGGGATTCATAAGACAACAAGTACACAACAAATGACTGATAAAGTATGCTTTGGAACACACACATATGAGAAGCATTAATCAAAGGGGGAAGTGAACATACTATAGCATGCTGGTAAAGTAACTTGACTGCAGAACTACAGGCAGAACTAGACAAGAATGATAGATATTGGAACAATTAAAGAAACATGTTATTGTTGAGGCTTTAAAAAATTAACTAGGACATACTAGTAGAGAAAAAAAGTGTATAAAGGAAAAGTAAGAAGGATTTGACGGTCTAGCCTTGGCTTTCAGCCGGCTAGACAAAGCAATAACACAAATAGTAGTAGAGAAATAGATAGTTTTGTGTCTAAGTGTGTGTTCTGAACTCAAATTGTTCGTGTCTTTGAAAGAAGAGGGGGTAGGCTATATATAGTTTTGAAAACAAGCGAAGAATAAGGTAACAAATAAAGTTTCAACTCAAACATGGAAATAACCATAATCAGAATCAATTAACACAATTATCCCTTTTAATCAGGGAATTAGAGCTTGACTGGATACTAACAGGGTCAAATAAAGTAAAGATATCAATTTTGGATAGATTTATTCTTACCTTATATGGCGACAGTAAAACTATGAAGGAAATAATTGACTATAAGTACAAAATATGCTTAATTTTGGAAAAAGGATTCAAAGTAAGACATCACAGTAATTAAAGGAAGGGAATCAATTTATTTAACCAAATGAGTAAAACCAAATTAGGGTTTATAAGGGAACCTTTTGCAATCTGTCGTAACATTGAGGAAATCAAGATCAATCAAGAAATAATCATGACCTACATTTCAACATATAAATAGCAAGGAATGAACATGCGTGCAGGGTCAAACATGTTGACAAAAGAAGCAACACAAACATACAGCAGTAGCAAGAGTAAAGGTAGGATTCAATAGTAAAGAAACCTACTCGAGAATAGTAGGTAACAAGGTCAAGCATTCACATAGAATGAAAAGTGAAGAAAACATAGTAACATGTAAAGGAGATCAACACACAGAAACAAGAAAAATCTTTAAACCCATAGCAATAAGTGAAAAAAACCCATTTAAGAAACTTGGGTTTCAACAATAGTCGAGTTCAAAAGATTGTAAGAACTCAAAATTAGATAAGTCAAACAAGGACAAAAAACTTAATTGAACAAGTATAAACTCAAACAGATCAGTTAGAGAGCCCTGTTTTAATAAATGATCAACCTCTCGTTGCAAAAGCCTACAGTTTCATGTTCTGTGGCCAATATAATTATGAAACTTGCACAAAAAATCTAGATTTCTTTTGCTTGGATCTGATCTCACTTCTTTTGGTTATCTCACTTATCCCCCATACCTCTTAAGACAACCACTAATTCTGAGGTACTAGTGTTAAAACAACAATCCTATAGATCGTGAGTCTCGCCCTGCAGGTCTCATGTACGACTTGTACCTGCTTTTTGCTATGCCTTCTCTTTGATTCTGAACATCTCAAACACGATCTTTCTTCGGCCCTTGGCTATGCGATCGTATCTTCTTCTATCTACAGCTTCGTACTGTACCTATTGTAACATCTTTCCAAGTAGTTACAGGAAATTCTCAGATGCTTCCTTTCAACCTTCTGGTGGCTTATGAACTTTTCTTGCTCAAATTAATCGCGAACACCATATCCTCCCAGTTGTCAGGTACTCGAGGCAACATCATCCTCTCCCACTGAAATCTATCTACGAATTCATTTAGAAATTATTTACTCCCTTGTTTAACCTTAAATATGTCTTTAATCCCCTTTTCAACTTTTTGAGTTTTAGAATATACTTTTATAAATAAATCTACAAGCTCAACAAAAGAATTAATAGAATTTTCACGTAAAAGAGAATACCACGTTAACGCTTCTTTCATGATTGTTTCACCAAAAATTTTAACCAAAACTGATTTGATTTCTTTCTCGGTCAAATCATTACCATTCCCGCTAGTAGGAACGCGGTTATGTGATCTCGAGGGTGGTCAGCTGTTTTATCATATTTGGTAATATCAAGCATTTTAAGCTTTTTGGGAATTGCCAAAGGAGTTGTACTTGGCTTCCAAGGTTGTTGTGAATGATTTTCAATATCCACCCCTTTGATCACGGATGGTACGCCATGTATTTGCTCTATACGGTCGTTTTGCTCCTTCAACTATTTCTCCAAAGTTAGCACTAAAGTTTGTAATTTAGAATTATTTGGTGTGCCTGACTCTTCATCAGGAGATGCATTTGGAATTTCTCCATTTCCATAATTATCAAGCCTTGAGCGCGGGTTCTCCAAGGTTGTTATATTAACTGATGGAGGAGTTTGCGTCTCATTGTGTAATCCTGTGACAAAAGCCTATAATGAACTATTCATGTGCTCTACAATCAATTACATTAGAGCGATGTGCTCTACGGTTTGGTCGTCTCCTTGCTGATCATCAGCGTGCGAAGCAGACCTTTCAGGTGAACTTCCACGGGACTGCTAAGGGGATCTTATAGGTGTGCTGTGTGGTGGAGTTCTACCTTGTTAGTTCAGTTGGTTATTGTCATTAACGGTTGACATTTAGTTGTCAAAAAATATAATTGGAAAGTAAGATTATCAGATTTTGAATAATTGAACTAATTTGTTTAACCCAATGATAGAATTTTCGGTCAAAGTTAATATCTTGAAGAAACTGGATTACTAATAACAAAGATTTATTTCACTTTTCCTACAATTTGGAAGAATAAATCAAGAAATGAAAATAATTGATAGTATGATATAGATTGATAATTACTTCCCAAATTATGGTTTAGAACTTTGACAATAAAGTAAATAATGGTTGCTTAATTTTCAATAATTTCTTATGATTTTACAAATGAGATTTCAGTCCTAATATAAGAGCGACAATTATAAAGGTTCCCTTATTTAATTCAGGTTCATTAATGGTATTAATTGCCTTGATTGCCCATTGCCATATACAACCGCAAAGATTCCTCGCAACTCTACCGGTCCTCCTTCCTTATCTTCCCTTTTTATAGCCTTTATTCATCTCGTTCCTATTTCTCCTTCTACAGCTGTCACGCCCAGCTTTTTCTTTAGTATAATTTGTGGGTGTTTCTCTTGTGCTTTTTTCACATTCTTTAATTCATCTAATTTAGGATACCACTTGTCGTACACCGATATTCCACGTATCATGACCTGTTATTTGATTAATCCATATGTCATGTCTTTTTTCCACCAACACTCGTGGGAAGGTCACGTTTCTCCTCTTCTTAGCAAGATGCTGTAAGCCTTGACATTAATGAGTTGCCATAAAATATTTACTCATATTAACGACACTTCATTAATGTCTCTAAGAAAGACAAGACGATCAATTCATCTGCACATATGTGCTTTTTCAGCCTATGAAGTCAATGAAATTTCGTTCACTCATAACGTATATGTCTAAATTCAATTAATTGCTGTCTCTATTTATCCCCTTCAACCTTCTCTACGGAAAAGGTCAGTTTAAACCAAATATTGTTGTGCTATCAAAATAAAGAGTCAGGCAAGACATTTTTCTTCAAATTTAGTTAATTAATTTGTTTGTTTCGGTTTTTGCACCCTTTACTCCTTCATTAATATCTGTACTTCTATATTTTAGAACGATCTCCATGCCTTTACACTTGTAATTTGTGGTCTGGTAATGACTTCTCTAGTCGGTAACAACAGAACTTTTTGTAATTCATACACAATAAGTCATGTTTGAAAAGAAATAGGAGTGAAATTTGACAGATAGATGCAATAACAAAATTGTTACGTCGATTATTATAAACTGTAATTATAGATTAGAATTACTTAAAAAGCAAAATCAACTGACGAAGTAGGAGTAATGTGGGTACTAGTAAAACAGTATGAGATGCTAATTTATGAATGAAAATTGAATTAATTAGTCCTCGTTCTTAAAAAAAAAATCTTATATTTCAAAAAAAAGGAAGCATCAGTAGTGATTTTTTAAATACTTGAGAGGATTCTATTAAATGCTTAATGCTTTATAAGGTACGCGTGATATCTACATTGAAGTGGTAATCTGTATATATCCGAGTGCAGTTTTTTTATACAATATTTGCAGTTCATATAAATTATGAAAATGGTGCTAATGAAACTTGCGTGTTTATTGTATAATTGTTTTTATCTCTGCAGAAAATATAAATACAAGGATGGCTTGTAACCAGATGAGGGCATTGGAGCATATTTGTGTGTTTTTCTGCATATTAGCTGTAACATTAGTAAATTGTAATATTACTCATGTTACATGTAATGGAATACAATGAAAGCTTTATTGAACATTCCAATTAATTGTCTTATTTATAGCTCATAATCTACTACACTAGATGATTCACTTTTTTTATTCACTTGTATAACGATTCCTAAATTAGAGATTAATCTTAGTCATGAAAGACTCAATTTAATATCTTATGTTTTTGATTGACTGCTTTCTTGCACATTGAAACCTTTGGTAAGCCCATCATAGTTTGTTTCTCGTTTCACTTATGAATTCTGGTTCGCTTGGTAAATAGAAGCTCGCTAAATGTTGGTATCAGCTTTATGGATTTTGATGATAAAATTGTATACTTCGTTTATTTTGTGCGAGTAATATTAATAATATGACTATTGCAACTAATGGTTGGGTATTGTAGCAAACAATTTACAAAACAGAGTTAATTCTATGTTGAAGGCCCGAATTTACTATTAGTTTAACTTGATATACTTGCTAGGATGGGAGAAGAGCGCCTGTCGCGCCCCTAGTTGGGTCATGATATAATATTTACATTTTTATAACTTTAGTCATCCTCAGGGTACTCAGTTAAGAGAGTTTGTTCTTCAATTTTGGGAGGGAAAAAGTTGCTTGTGGTGTGCTTATTATCAAATAGATAGCTATATCGACTTAAAATTTCTAAAAACTAATGAGCATTTAAATGAGATTTCACAACACAGTACTTTTAGTATTTATGTAGGTTCCTCGATTATTAATTGTTACATATTGTTAAATTACAAATTACCCACTACCGAAGATTATGGAGGATATACACGTGTGTATTTATTTTTGTGCAAATTATTGTAGTATAGTTGGTACAATTGTACACATATATAAATAGGTGTAGATAGTTTTGTATAAAACAACTTTATATTTTGTATCATGTACTCTTTAGCTCTGTTCATTTCTATTGAAAAAGAAAGTTCAAAAAGCCTCTCTACTTAGGACCTTCTTCATCCTCCAGAGCTCATCCGAGGTGAGCTTTTCCTCTTCTTTTCTTTGCTATTTTACCATGGTATTAGAGCTTGGTTCTCAATCCTAACCTCAATCAGTCGATTCTTCACTCAATTACATATCTACGATAGTTTTCTGTGCTAGTGGTGAAATTTTCCCAACTTCAATTCGATCCTTCAAATAAAGTTCGAACGAGGCCTATTTTGCCTCAAAACCGATATTGATGAAAACACGACAGATTCTACAAATCCCTTCTAGATCCGACAAATCCACTCTACATGCATCCATCTGAAAGTGCGGGTTCTACGATTGCATAGGTACCTTTCGATGGGTCGGGAAATATGTCTTTGAAAAGAGGTGTTCTCAGAGATCTCTATGTGAAAAATAAGGAGGGGTTCATAAACAAAAAATGCAGGAAATCAGATTCCAAGGACCCTAGTCTTGATTAATGGGAACGCTGTGACGCCATGGTTACGTCATCGATTCTGAATTCCATTTCAAAGTATTTCACAGACAGTCTGCAATATGTTAATGATGCTCAGGAACTTTTGCAGGAATTAGAGGATAGATATGATCAAACAAATGGAGCAAAACTGTATTAATTGCAGAAAGAGATAAATGATTTGCTCAAGGAACCATATACATCATAGCGTATTACACTAAGATGAAGACGCTATCGGAAGAACTGAACACATTCAATGAACATGCTCAGTGCAAATGCATCTGTACATGTGGTGCTAAAGAAAATATGCAAAAGGCCGAGCAGGACAGAAGGTTGATTCAATTCTTAATGGGATGAATTATAGTAAGAGACAAATTGATAACATAAGCACCAGTATTAAATGCTTCTGGAAAAAAGGAATCTGGCAACTTAGTATCTAAAAGTAGACATCTAACCCTCTCAACTAGAGTTGTGTTCATCCTCTCCACTTAGCCATTTAACTGATGAGTCTTTGGAGGAGTTATCTGATGCCGAAATACCCTGCGATCTTGTCACGATCCAAAATCCAACAAGTCGTGATGGAACATAATCCAACCTGCTAGGTAAGCCAATTAACAATGAACCACAATATAATAATAATGATAAGAGATAAAAATAAAATAACTAAATTTTATGCAACTCCCCAAGGAATGTTAATACAAATCACAAGCTTCTAAAACATAGAGGCTACAAAGCTGGTATGAAATAAATACATCATCGGTTCGAAACGTACATAAACATATTCATAAATCTAAATCTACCAAGAACAAGAGGTTGATATAACCGGAATGTCGGTACATCTTCAATGACAGTTCCTACCACACACACCAAGATAAGCTCCAACATCTGTACGTAGGGTGTAGAAGTGTAGTAAGAGTACAACCGATTCCATGTACTCAATAAATAACAAACCTAACCTTAGGTTGAAAGCAATGACGAGCTTGGACGACGGTCAGAGTCTAACAATCAATAGCCAAGAACAACTCGTTACAATATAATAAAAGCAACACAAGTAGTAACTCAACTATATAATGCTTAGCTCGTTCCCAGTTAGGCAAAAATAGGTATACTTTTCAAGTGTAACAGTAAAACCCAAAACTTTCACAGAAATCACCAAAACATGAGTAAATCAGAAAATTGGGATTTTTTCCAAAATGTTTTACATCATATACGATTTTTCATTCTTAGCTAGCATGAGGGAAGTATATCTCTATGCATGTATGTCAATGTGCGTGTGACATCATGAATGTCACAAAATCGTTAGCACGAGGAAATCCATCTCTATGCCTACATGCAAGGTATGCATGTCAAATGTAATACATCATAGTGATGAGCTCCTATACTCAATCTTAGAGTAATAAATCTCACTGTGTCTCACTCAATCACTCGGTACACTCAATCACTCGCCACTTAGCTCTCAACACCAACCTTTACTACTATTATGTCAGACTCTGGATGGGCAGATCCTGCACAAGCGCTACTATAAAGCCAATATGGCATATTGTGGCGTGCAACTCAATCCCATCTATAATAATAATAATGCTTACAAAACCTGTTGTGGCATGCTGATCCATATACTATTAATATATATAAAACCAAGGGGGCCTGCCGCAACATGCAGCCCGATTCCATCAATAACACTCACAATCCAGATCTCTGGCCCCAACTCCGTCATCAATCTATCCAGTTTCTCGGGCTCATAAATCTCAAGTCAATCAGCCCAAATAATGATAGCATGATATGGCAACAAACGATAATAGAGACTGAGATATTATATACAAATAAATGAATATGACTATGTATATGATTGCACTTTAAGAAAATAACTCAAAAGTAGAAATGACCTTAGTGAGTCCCAACGTAATAAGTATATAATCTAAACATGGTTTTTAACATGGAATACAACTCAATTACTCTAACACGTAGGAATTTCATGGATAGAAATAATATTAGATAACTATATAGTACACAGAATCAACCAAATCAGAATTTTTGCGGTGCATGCTGACACACTAGTCACCTAGCATGTGCGTCGCCTCAGCAACAACATAACCTGTATTTTAGTGATTTGTACCCTCAACAAAAAGCTTAGAAATGTTACTTACCTCGAACAAGCCAGATCATATACTGAGAAAGCAAAACAATACTCTAGAAATACCATCCCATATGTATTGATCTCTGAACGACTCGAAACTAGTCAAAAGCAACTCAAGAGCATCAAATAATTCCAAACAAAACAATCCCAATTGATAAAGATGGAATCTTTAATCAAAAGCCCAAAGTCAACCAAAAAGTCAAACATCGGCCCGTACCTCAAAAAATAGCAACACTCATAAAATCCAACAACCCATTCAATTACGAATCCAACAATAGTAGTTCCGCTCAAATCCGAAACTGAATCGATGTTCTAAACACAAAAATTCACTTTATGAAATTTTAGACAAAACCCCCAAATTTCTCTTTGTAATTCATACTCCAAAAGCCAAAAACGAAGGTAGATTCATGAAATATAATCAATAACTGAGTAGAGAACACTTATCCCAATCCATATGATGAAAAATTGCCTCTTCAATCCCCCAAATCCAAGATCCCTAACTCAAAATATAATCAAATAAACAAAACCTCGATGTTTTATGCTTCTGCCAGGGATTCCTCTTTTGCGGATAGTCTGCCACTTCTGCAACGTCACTTTTGCGACAAAAATCTTCTTTTGTGGAAAAGCACTAAAATCCGATATCTCGCACCTACAGAAATAATTTCACTTCTGTGACCTCATAGATACATGACACGACCCGTTCTAGCACCTTTTCTCGTTTTTGCGCACATATCATCACTTCTGCACCTCCGTAGATGCGGTCCATCTCCCTGCACCTGTGACTGCTTGAAAATGAACCACCTTTGCTATTACGATACTATGTCTGTATATGCAGACTCGCATTAATATCCAAAGTTTTATAGTTGCATAAACACTAGCACATGCCTGCTTCAACAGTGCACAAGGGATGAAATTGATCGGAACCACGTCCAAAACCCACCTGAGCCCCAGGGGACCTTTCTGAATATACCAATAATTCCCACTAACATGACACAGACTTACTCACGGCTTCAAATCATGGATAACAACATCAAAACCAAAAACTGCACTTCAAATCAAACTTAATGAACTTTTGAACTTTCAACTTCCAAAACTCACGTCGATCCATAATAAATCAATTCAGAATGACCTCAAATTCTGGATACAAGTCCC
This sequence comes from Nicotiana benthamiana, assembly GCA_034376525.1. Lineage (NCBI taxonomy): Eukaryota > Viridiplantae > Streptophyta > Magnoliopsida > Solanales > Solanaceae > Nicotiana > Nicotiana benthamiana. Next base: position 109,303,908 of record CM067332.1, on the reverse strand, counting down.
AAATAACATAACAATACTATTATAATTACCGAAATCACAATCTGAACCCGATATAACAATGAGATGGATTAATCAAGAATATGTTCAAATGGATGATGGAGAAGATTACCGACTATGATGGTCAAATATCTTCTCACAAAACTTTTATTCACAATTTGGAAGTTTGATTCGGCCAAATATCGCAAACTTTGAAGGGGACACTAACAAGTGATACGGTGGTGAACCCAAACGGTGGGAATAATACGGGAAATGTTATGGACGTGACTACCAGAAGTGGAAAATGAGGAGATATAACTACCTCAAATCAAAGAAGAATTGTGGATAATGATGGTGTGGTTCAAGAAGATGAAATTACAAGCAATGTGGATCAATCTAATTTAGAAGTGAGGATTGATATTGATAAAAATATGAAGGAGAGATAAGAAGAAGTGAACCCGTCTAGAAAACAAGTAATTGATATGAGGAACTGGTAGTGCAAAAGGCTAAGGCACCAATGCCAAGGCCTCCTCCTCCATGCCCTCAAAGCCTTGCAAAACAAAAAAGTGAGAACCAATTCAAAAATTTTATTGTGATGATGGAGTTTGTTTATCGACGTACCATTGGTTGAGGCTCTAGAGGAAATGCCAGGTTATGCCAAGTTCATGAAGGACTTGGTAACAAAGAAAATATCCATGAATTGTGAGACCATCAAGATGACATATCAAGCGAGTGCTATTGTACACTCAATGGCTCCAAAATTAGAAGATCCAGACGCTTTCACAATCCCTTGCACTATTTGGAGTGTCGATTTTGCCAAAGCTTTATGTGATCTATGGGCGAGTATCAACTTGATGCCTCACTCGGTATTAAAAACTATGGGGATTGGAAAACCAAGACCCGCATCTATGAGGTTTCAAATGGTGGATCATACAATGAAGAGGCCTTTGGGTATTATTAGTGATGTGTTTGTTTGTATTGACAAGTTCATCCTCCCGACGGACTTTGATTCTTGATTGTGAAGTAGACTATGAGGTGCCTATTATTTTGGGTAGACCTTTCTTTGCTATGGGGAAGGCTCTTATTGATGTGAAAGCTGGTGAGCTCACATTCTTGGTGGGTGATGAAATGATGGTTTTTCATGTGTTCAAATCTATGAGGCAACCGAATAGTAATGAAGTTTGTTCGTTCGTGGATTTGGTGACTGATGTGATTATTGATGATGCTAGTACCACAATAAATATTGTTGATAATTTGGAAGAAATCTTGCTCAAACTTGTTGATGATGAGGAGAAAGAAAGCTATGTGGAATGTGTGAATGAATTGAAAGGAATGAGGTTGTACACTAATAAACCTCGTAGGGTATCTTTGATCTCGAAAACCCGAAAACTCCTCCAACAAACCCCTCAATCGAGGAGCCTCCCAATTTGGAGTTAAAGCCTTTGCCTTCGCATCTTAGGTATGAATTCCTTGGACATTCTTCTACTTTATTGGTTATTCTTTCCGAAATTCAAAAAAATATAAGGAGATTTATATAAAAAGATTAACCCCGACCATGTTTGCTTTGATTCATGGCACAATAATTTTTAAATATTTAAAAGGATAATCCACATGGTATGCTCGTTGAAAACATCAGTTAATAACACCATATACCATTAAAATATTTATTTTACTCTATATACCTACTTTATAAAATTATTTTACCATATATACCTACTGTATTCTAAAATATAATATTCCAAATTAGAATATTGTGATATATTTAATTTGGATATTATATTCAAAATTAGAATATTGTAGCATGTTTAATTTAAATATTGTATTCCAAATTAAAAATTATTGTATATTTGCATTGGATACTGTCTTTTAAATTAAAATGTTATAGTATATTTTTTTTGGATACTGATTTCAAATTAGAATGCTAAGAATATTATGGTAAGTTTAATTTGGATATTGTATTCTTCATTAGAATATTATGGTAAGCTAGGTTTGGCTTTTTCAAATTAGAATATTTTGGTATCTTTAGTTTGAAAAATTTATTCCAAATTAAAAGATTATGGTTTATTTAGTTAGAATATTGTATTCCAAATTAGAATATATGGTAAGTTAGGTTTGGATTGTAATTCAAAGTAGAATATCCTGATATGTTTTAGAATATATCGAGGTACAACATGTAATATTTTTGGGATATTTGATGTAAATTTTAAAACTTAAGCATATGATGAAAGTAAGTTTTATAAATGGATATATTATGTAACTTCCCCTATTTTAAATTTTCCAAAAAGTTTTCAAAACCTATATAGTGCTAAAGGTCAATATTGCCTCCCCGACCTGATTTTTTAATAACCACAAGATAAGGTTACAATTGATCAGGGGTCCATAACGTATTAGATGTTTAGCATTCAATTAGTACTATTCTAGAAAACGTAGTGTTTCTATCATAATTAATAATAAACAAATTTGGAGTTTTCTTAATTAAAAAAAGTATTTACGTTGTATTTAGTTTGACTTGCAATGGAATTAATTTAAAAAGTTTCTTCGACTACGCACTCCAGTGGGAATGTTGTTGTTAAGAAACTGCATAGGAAGAAAACTACTAGTATTAATTTACAACAAATTTTGTGTTTCTACTTTTTTGTGTTTGTGACTAGCCACAAATTTTAAAACATACTACATGGAAAATTAAGATGGTATTGGTAAATAAAAGCTGTTTATACTTGTTCAGATTGGAAAACCTATGGATAGTCTACCCGTTTGTACTTATTTTACCCTTGTCATTTCTTAATATTTTAGATTTGTAATAGAGAGAGTTAATTTTTCAATAATAATAATTGAAAAGTGATATAATAAAATAACCATAATTCCTTGAGGGTGTGCTAAGTCAATAATGTACAAGTTAAATTTGGATGGAGGAAGTACAAGCAATTAAGGTCCATGTCTTCACTTTCTGTCACAATCAAAAAAATAGTGGGAGTATTATAGGAAACGAACGCATATAAATTAGGCCACGTAAAGTCTGCACAGAACGCAAATTTTGTCCAAAATAAACGCCAACCGGCAGAGATACTCTGCTGTTATAATTAGTTGAAATTGGATGGGAGGACAATCAAGAAAATGGATGATTTTAGTGGCGACCATATGGATTCAAGCATTCACTGGTACCAACTTCGACTTCTCGGCTTACTCGTCGGAGCTGAAGGCTGTTTTGGGAATTTCACAGGTGCAGTTGAACTACCTTGCGACAGCGTCGGATCTCGGAAAAGCTCTGGGATGGTCCTCTGGATTGGCTTTGATGTATTTTCCGTTGTGGTTCGTCATGTTCGCCGCTGCTTTCATGGGATTCATGAAATTGGATGGGAGGACAATCAAGAAAATGGATGATTTTAGTGGCGACCATATGGATTCAAGCATTCACTGGTACCAACTTCGACTTCTCGGCTTACTCGTCGGAGCTGAAGGCTGTTTTGGGAATTTCACAGGTGCAGTTGAACTACCTTGCGACAGCGTCGGATCTCGGAAAAGCTCTGGGATGGTCCTCTGGATTGGCTTTGATGTATTTTCCGTTGTGGTTCGTCATGTTCGCCGCTGCTTTCATGGGATTCTTTAGTTACGGAATTCAGTGGCTTCTCATTCTTCACTTCATTTCCTTGCCTTATTTTGTGGTTAGTATTATTTCTGTCTTTTTGATTTACCCTATTATAATTACTTCTTTAGTTTAACTTGGTTTTGAAAAACTTTTAGAATTTCAATGTTACTGAACATAAGTATAGTTAATTAACTGTCCATAAAGAATTGCAAAATAAGGTAGACAGTTACTACTACAACAACAATAACAACCCAGTATAATCCCACTTAGTGGAATCTGAGGAGGGTAGTATGTACGCAGACCTTACCCCTACCCTTGGATAGAGAGGTTGTTTCCAAATAGAAACCGGCATCCTTCCCTCCAAGAACTTCCCACCTTGCTCTTGGGGAGACTCGAACTTACAACCTCTTGGTTGAATGTGGGGGTTACTTAACATCAGAGCAACCCCTCTTGTCATACTCCATATAGTTAAATATTCAATTCTTGTGTTCTAAGTTTTATTCTTTTTCGATTTACTTGAGGGAGGCAATGAGGCATGGCATAGTGAAAAGGGCAGTAAAGTGCGAGTGAAAATGAATCTTGCATCCAAATTTCATCTTCTTCTTTTTTTACTTGTCTAATCAGATGTTTTTAAATTCGTAATTCAGTCTATATTCATGTTCAAATGAATCGATTTCGTTGGCTTTTTTATTTAAAAAGTTCATATAGCGTCAGAATTCAGGAATTTGATATTATTGTAATCCGAAAAGATCCAAAAAAACAGTGAATAACGCAATTTTTTAAAAGCAGTCCAATAACCCGCGCTATCAGTTTCTAATTTGTTGCCTCTTTTTTCATTTGTGCTTTAGTTACCTGCAAGGGTCGTAAATACTATACGAATTTTAGTTATGTGACATATTTAAGCATGAATATCTGTTCCGTTTCCCTTTTCCTTTTCTTATCTCAAAAAGGTATATATCAGTAATTTGTCGTCTAATCAAGAAAGTAATTATTTCCAAATACGATATCATTTGATATACTTCCTCCATCCTCATTTATATGATATTTTTTGTTTATTGAGAATTAATTTGACTAATTTTTAAAGTTAACTTAATTAGATTAACACAATATTATAAAATTATAGTTTAGATATTTAAAATATATACGAAAAGTAGTATAAATTATAATTCTTCTCATGTCACTATAAAGAAAAATATATCTTAAAATATTAATCAAAATTATGTAGTTTAAATCTCGAGTAATCACATAAATTGAAACAAACTAAGTACTACTTGTTTTGTTTCGGGGTTGAAATTTATTTTCATCAAACAGTAAAAATTGAAGTTACGAATAAGTTCGAAAACATCATGAGAAGTTTTCCCAATATTTAACCCAACATATGTTTGGTCCAAAGTTCATAAATCTTCTTCCTTTCTTGTTCTTATTATGAATTCACACAAAAGGCTACGAAAATTCCAGGACTTCCCACATATAACATACTTATTGCTTGCATCATCAATTTATTTACTACTTTTATCTATTTCATATTAAATGTTTAGTCTATTCCAAAATAAATGATATATTTTTAAATTTAAAAATAATTTAATATTAAATTTTTTATTTTATCTTTTTTGCCCTTAATGAAAAATTTATAAAGCCACACAAATAATATAACCCCATATACCTTTTACTCCTTAAGCTTTTAAGACTACAACTTTTAAAAAAAAAAATTTTCTTTAATTTTATCGAATCAAATTACCTCAAAAAATATAAAACGGACGAAATAACTATTTCATACTATGTACTTTCTGTTATACTTTTGGCTGAAAAGAATGGATTATGCCATGCCACAGGAACCACAAAATTAAAAATATTCTTTGATTAGTTTCCAAGAAAAGTACATTTATTCTTATCCAAGTAACTCCATGCATTTGATTACTATCTTCCTCGTACCTTTGGGAAGGTTCCTGAAGCAACGACCTAATTCCCAAAGGCCCATACCATCCTCCTTTTCCTGTACCCTACCTTGAATTTTCTCATGGACAGCATCTATATTATCTTATTTGTCATTATTTTTAACTTCATATGTTAATAGTGTACGAAAATAATTGAAAATCCAACGTTCTTCTTGGGAATATATATAATTCTTATAATCTTTACTTCTTTCTTGCTGAGCTTGTATATAAATTCCTTTTTTTGTTCCAAATTCTCAGTGTGGAGTATGTAGTGTAATATTACTCGTTCACTATTAAATATACTTCCTGCATTTTAATTTATGTGAGCTTATTTAACTGGCCAAGAAATTTTTTAAAAGACTTTAAGGTCTAATGCTTGTGGTTCTAATCTTGTTTTAGAACTTGTGGTATTAAATATGCTAGAGTATTTGTGTGACTATAAATATTTTTCACTATAGATAGAATTGGAAAGTAAAGTTAAACTGTTCTAAATTAAAAAAAAAATGTCATTCTATTTTGAACGGTCAAAAAAAAAAAAAAATAGATCCGCGATGGAGTATGATTTAGTTGAAAACATTATGAAAAATTTAACACAGCGTAAAGTTACAGATTTTGAAGACCACATGAAGATCTGGTATGCATTACACCAGCATTAAAACATTCATTCAGATTTCAAAGTTGTCCACATTATTCTACAATTAGAAAGAGTTAGTGAAAAACTCCACGTTCTTCTTTTTCCATTTTTTTTTTCGGTTCTCCCTCTTTTTAGAGCATATTCTCTGCTTTTTTCGACGAATAGTTCTTCTCAACATTTTCTATGTAAAATATACAACAATAACTACCTAGTAATGTCCTATAAAGTAGGGTCTGGGGAGGTTAATACGTAGACGAGCCTTACCTCTATCCGAAAGGACAGAGAGGCTATTTCCAGTCGAACCTCGGCTCAGTGAAGGAGTGAAAAAACAAAAACAAAAACAAAAGATCATTTGTAAGTCCAACAGAAATAGCATAAATATCTATCTAAACATAAGAACCATAAATAAATAGCATGCAATGATATCATACAGTAACTACCATAAATAACTACCATAAGGGAGACACAATCCAAAACACATAATATCTATGGATAGCCCTGTCAAGTCTCACCCAACCCCGGGTGAGTAATACGAAAAACTCTAGGAGCTCCTATCCTACAACCCTAATACTAGACCTCCAGACTTTCCTATCAAGGGCCATGCCCTCGGAAACCTACATACTAGCCATGTCATGCCTAATCACCTCTCCCCAATACCTCCTAGGCCTCCCTTTGCCTCGCCGAACGCCGACCAACGCCAACCGTTCACAACTCCTCACTGGGGCATCAGGACTTCTCCTCCGCACATGTCCGAACCACCTCAGCCTTGCTTCTCGCATCTTCTCATCCACCGGGGCCACCCCCACCTTCTCTCGAATAACTTCATTCTTAATCTTATCTAACCTGGTGAGCCCACACATCCACCTGAGCATCCTCATCTCCGCAACCTTCATTCTCTGAACATGAGAGTTCTTCACTGGCCATCACTCTGCTCCATACAACATAGCAGGTCTAACCACAGCTCTATAAAATTTCCCCTTGAGTTTCTGTGGAACTTTCTTGTCACACAGGACTCCTGATGCAAGCCTCCACTTTGACCACCCCGCTACTATACGATGAGTGACGTCCCCGTCAATCTCTCCATCCCCCTGAATCACCGACCCAAGATATCTGACACTATCCCTCTTGGTGATAACCTGAGATCCAATCATCACGTCCCTTCCTACTTCGCTCGGTTCGGTGCAAAACTTGCACTCCAAGTATTCTGTCTTGGATCTGCTTATTTTGAAACCCTTAGACTCGAGAGTCTGTCTCCATACCTCTAGCCTCTCAATAACACCGGCCCTCGTCTCGTTTATTAAAACTATATTATCTGCAAATAGCATACACCAAGGTACATTCATTTAAATATGTCGGATTAGAGCATCAATCACCAAAGGAAAAAAAGAAGAAGAATATTTTGTTTAATTAGTCAAGTAAAGGATAGCCGTAAAGGGATTTTCTTTGTAGCTTAAGACAAAAGGCATCAAAGAGACACTTGTCCTTCTCTCATTGAGGCCGTTCTTCTGAAAGCTCTATTTGAGCTGCATTTTGGGTATCATCTTACACAATACTTTCCTTATTTCTTCGAGCGGGAGACTGTGTATAATAGATTATTGTGGTTCTTTTTTTTTTTTCAAATTTTGCATATCGCAGGAGCTAGAGGTGTCAATGGATATTTAAAAACCGATTAAACCGATCAAACCGTACAGGACTGAACTGATTTTTGATTTCTTTTAATAAAACCGTAAGTTTTTTATGTAAATCTATAACCGTACTGATAATTAGGGTAGATTTTTATTTCATGAAAATAAATCGAATAAATACTGAAACGTACCGAATGAATTTACAATATGAAAAATATATTTATATATTAAATTTAAAAATAATAAAGCATTAAATTTTTCTTGGGTCTTATAATTATGAAATAGTGTAGGCATCTTGGATTTGTAGGTGTCTGAAGCACTGTGCTGAAATGAGAGGGATGTGTTTTGGCCTTGTTATTGTATTGTTATTGCGAATCTTGAATGTTGGGAAGGCTGAAATCGATATAGTGACAGTTGAAGGAGAGCCTGTTATAAGTTATAAAGGCGGCATTGATGGTTTTGAAGCTACTGCTTCAGAGCCTGATGAGAAAATCGATACCACTAGGTATCTCCAGTTTCTTTCTTCTTGTTTCACCTTTTTTCATTAGGTATTTGAACTTCATGCTCTTAGGCAGGTGAAGTGCGAAGAGTTTAGCTGATTAGTCTGTTTATGCGGCTACTTGGTTTATTTAATATCTCTTGTTGGCTTTTTATACTTAACAACAATAACAACAATCCAGTATAATCTCACTTAATAAGGTCTGTGGAGGTTAGTGTGTACGCAAACCTTATCCCTACCCTTAGGTAGAGAAGTTGTTTTCAAATAGACCCTGATATCCTTCCCTCCAAGAACTTCCCACCTTACTCTTGGGGAGACTCGAACTCACAACCTTTCGATTGGAAGTGGGGGTTGCTTACTATCAGAGCAACCCCTCTTGCTTACGCATACTTTTTATACTTAATGAGCAAATAAATAATCATGTAAAAGGTGTTAGGTGCCATCCCTTATCCCAAATATTCTTTTTAGACAGGTGTACTTAATGAGTATATAACTAACATATATACTTCTCGGGTCCAAAATAAGTGATTTTTGGATATTTAAAAAATTTATATTTTAATATTAATTAGCAATAGAATTAATTATATTAAATTTTATTACATCATATAAGCACTCCTAACATATATTCTAACATTATTTACACCAAGGACAATATAGGAAAAAATAATTAATTTATTTTTGAAATTTAGAAAAATCACTTATTTTAGACCACAACAGAAAGGCCAAAAAATCACTTATTTTGGACCGGAAGGAATAATATTTTTCATTGTCTTTCTCGTTCAAACAACAAGTGAAATCTCAGAAGTGAAGTCTGTAAATTGTCATTCACATTCGAGAAAAAAGAAAAATAAAATAAATTACATTTGTCCAAAATGCATTTACTTAAAGCTAAAACTAGAGTACCTACGAGAGATTGCATGAACATTTTTTAGTCAGCGATTTTTTCTGGAAATCGGTTTCTGACCTAAGCTAAGTTTTAATAAAAATTTTTTTGTTTTGCTACTATTTCTCTTTAAATAGGAAATTCTGTGAAATTTTCAGGCATTTAATTTTCTCTTTCAGTTTTAGGTATATTTTAGAAAAGAAATTGGTGGTACAGTTTGTTGGGACAGTTTGTGATAGTTTTGGACTTGGTACAACTTGACAATATAATCGGCATGACATTTTAATGTTACTGCATTCAAATTCTTTTTTCCATAAATGGTCAATTTTCCTTGCATTTGTATTTTGTACAATGTTCACTTTCTTCCATGATTCTCACTTGTAAACAATAATATTATGACATACTTAAGAAAAAGTCGAATAGCGGAATATTTGTGGTAGGAAGGAAAATGTTTGTCTCGAAAATAAAGTTATCCTTAAAAATGTATTTTTAGTGTTTGGTTAATGAGTGAAAATATTTCTGAAAAATTTTATTGGAGGTTGCTAATACTCTCAGCTATGGGCTAGTGTTTTGCTTGAAAATCTGATGAAAACTTTGAGCCTGAAAGATTGATAAAAATATCCAAGTGTTGGTGGGTGCTAAATGTTCAGCGCTTCTTCCATCTTCTTCATCTTCTTTCGCCGAGGATCTATGAAAAACAGTCTCTCTGTTCTTCCTTCCAGGGAGGGTAAGGGTAAGGCTGCGTGCACTTTACCCTCCCCAGACCCCACTTGTTGGACTACCTTGGGTTGTTGTTATTGTTGTTGTTGTTGTTGTTGTTGGTTACAAGCCAACAAGTAACTAAACTCAAAATCCTAATTTCCAAACATATTATGCTGCTTCTATTGAAATTAAATTATTTCCTCCATATTCACTAACAAGACACATGGTATTGAAGCCATTAGGAGTAGCAACCTATAATTTGAATATATTTCCTTTCGTATGAACAAGATTTATCTTTTTGAAATGTTTAATCTTCTATAGTCTTTATTTTTTAAATTTTAATTTGGTTAACATCTTTCCACTCGTGTGATTTATATTTTCTTAGTTTCGTTTAGGCTGGTATAGAATATTTGATAAATCTATTCTCTAGCCATGTTTCATATTTTCTTAATTCATTATCTTTTAGAGTGTAAACATATCTAGAGTGTTTTGCTAAATCATATAAATTACGTATGTTATTACAATCTATTTCTACTAGTGACTTATACATGATATTTTAAAAAATTATAAAAAATTTACTGAACCGTACCGCTAGCAAAAAGAAACCGGCATAATTGGAACAGTTTCTAAAAGTCTAATTTTGGTTTTACATCATAGAATAACCGAAAAATTGATATGGTACAAAATTTATAAAATAACAGGCCGAACCGAATCTTAGTGCGCCAGGTTGCCTTTTACTGGTTTCATGTTGCACTTCTTTAGTGCTTGTAAATATATCAACTCCTTTTGACTTATTGTTGTAGGTCTTTTTCCTTTGCTTGTTAGCTGGATGCAGCATCACTTGGTTCAACACAGTTTGCTTTGTTCTCTGCATAAAAAACTTCCCTTCTAACAGACCTTTAGCACTTGCACTCACTGTAAGTTTCAATGGAGTTAGTGCAGCCTTATATAACCTCGCTGCAATGGCAATAAATCCTTCTTCTACTCATATTTACCTACTTCTCAATGCCTTAATTCCCTTGATCACCTCAATCGCAGCCATTTTCCCAATCCTGCGACAACCTCCTATCGGTTCCCTGCCCTCTGATGCCATCAAACACGAACAGCTCATATTCGTAGTTCTAAATTTCGTAGCTACAATCACTGGCCTCTATCTTCTCTTTGTCCATTCGACAGATCCATCAACGGCTCGTGTAATTTTTGCTGGTGCAATTTTACTTCTTGTCATTCCATTGGGAATTCCAGGCATTATCTATGCAAGGAAATGGTTTAAGAAGAAAATTTCTTCAAGCTTTCCCCTTCAAGGATCCGGCTTACTACTCGTTGATGCTGATGATCTTGAATTTCATAAAGAGCTACTTAGTCGCGAGAATAGCCAGATCAATGTAATGTCCTATGGTGGAAATGGTGATGGACCGACACTTACACTAAGCCTTGCGAGGATTATAGGCACCGATGGAGCTAGTGATCAAGGATGTTGTAAAAAAATAATTGGGAAGGATCAGTTATACATGCTTGGAGAAGAACACAAGGCAGGGTTGCTGGTTAAAAGATTGGATTTTTGGCTATACTATCTTGCATACTTTTGTGGAGGAACAATTGGGCTTGTGTATAGTAACAATCTTGGCCAAATAGCAGAGTCACTTGGACATAGTTCAATGACTTCCACTCTCATCACACTTTACTCATCCTTCTCCTTCTTTGGCCGCTTGCTCTCTGCAGCCCCAGATTTCATCAGATTGTAAGTTAAAGCTCACTTTTCCTCTGTTTTCCTGTTTTCTTTTGGTTGTATGAAGGGGTTGGTGTGGAAGAAGGGAATGGATCATAACACTCTGCATAATGATATTGCTCTACTAATTCTAGATCATGAATTCGTTGTTGCGTGCCATAAATGTAGATATGATGATTTGAATTGAGATGGGAATTGAATGAATTTTGCAGGAAACTGTATTTTGCAAGGACAGGTTGGCTAGCCGTTGCATTAGTTCCAACACCAATAGCATTCTTTTTGCTAGCAGCAACAGGAAATGAAGCAGCAATCCAAGCAGGAACAGCTCTAATTGGATTGAGTTCAGGATTCATATTTGCTGCAGCAGTGTCAATAACATCAGAACTATTTGGACCAAATAGTGTTGGAGTCAACCACAACATTCTCATAACAAACATCCCTATTGGATCACTCGTCTATGGTTTTCTTGCTGCTCTCATTTATGACAATAATGCTGTTGGTGCTACGTTTGCACAACATATGATGACTGATACAGTGGTTTGTATGGGGAGGAAATGTTACTTGTCAACTTTTCTCTGGTGGGGTTGTCTTGCTCTTTTAGGATTTGTCTCCAGTGTGTTGTTGTTTTTAAGAACTCGGTCTGCTTATGATCGATTTGAGCAAAATAGAAGAGCAAATTTGTTGGATTGATGTTGATCATGGAGTGTTGCCAACAATAATTTTCGAAGACATTTAAGTGGGCCTATCAACAGTTGGCCTAGAAGATTTTCTTTTGGGCTCTCTGGACCTCCATTAGAACATGTGTACAAATTATTTTGAAGGGTCAGTTGCATCATTGGAACATCATGGACTCTACTCTTGAATCTTACGGTAATGTACCCCAAAAATAAAAATTATTTACCATCAATTAGCCAAAAAAAATTGCCTGATATACAACATTCAAAGAGCATAGGCAAATTTTTTTTTTTCAATGGGTATTGTTGTAAACTTGGAATTCCTTGAAAATATATAGATAGGGGTAACAAGTGGGCAGGTCGAATTGGATATGGACGGGTCGCCAAATGAATATTGCAAAAATGAATAAATTATTCGATCCAACCCATATTTAATACGGATAAAAAAGGGTTAATCGGCGGATAATATGGATATCCATATTATCTAGCTTCTTGAATATGATTACTTTTGGAAGAACTCCTAATCTCTCAAACTTGAGCAACCCCCAATTTAAAGCTTTACAAATGTAAACGTTAAAATCATTAGTTATCTAACATAGCATAGTCCAAGCGAACCAACTTAAAATCTTTACTGAACTATGACCGGCTATCATATTAGCAAAAAAAAAAATATATTCCTGAGGACCCCCTTTGTTCAATGGGGGAGGGCTATATCTTCCTTAGGTGTCAAATGTGATGATGTACCTGGTCGTGTAAATTAGATCTCTATATCGGTACAACGAGAAGGAGTTTACTATGGTCAATACAATTAAATTTGTGGAGCTAATCATGCCTTTATGCCTATCGTTTTTCCATTGGTTATCAACTTTCTAAGTGGATAATATGAATTTTATCTATATTTGACCCGTTTAAATTACTTCATTATCCAACCCACTTTTTAATAGATAATATGGGTGGATAATTATTTTCTTTTATTTATTTTGCCACCACTGTACATAGATGATGCAATATACTTTGACGAACTTTGAAGGTAAGTTAGACTAGTTTGGAGTCAAAATTCATTATTAGTAATAAAAAATATTTAAAAATATGTTAAGTAGGATTTTTTTAATGGGTATAGATGGAATTCATTGAAAACATATAATGAAGCAATATACAAAATTTGAGCATGACTGGAGGTAATTTGTACTGGCTTTGTATCAAAATTCGTAGATAAAATCGAGTTTAATTTTTTTTCTATGACACATGCATCACGCATGTATCTCGCACACATCTACACATGAATATACATGCAATACACTTTTTTTTTTTTTGGTAATTAACTTTCTTTTATTAATCACCAAAGATAGAGTCATTACATTTCCATAATTCAGCTAACACAGCTGATTATCTATAATAAACTCCTCTCCTACTTCTATACTATGCCTCTATATCTAATTACATGAAACCTGTTGAAATTGTAGGCTAAACTCAATAGGACTTCTAACATGACAGATGTAAGCAGTGTTTCTAAGTAATTGCCCAACAAGATTTGACACATTTGTGAACACTCTGGAGTTCCTTTCTAGCCAGAGACAATAGCATAATTCAGCAAATAACAGCTTAAAGTTGTGAGCTCGTGCAGTCCTTCCCTTAGCCTTGGTAACAACCCACTGTATGTACTGATCCCAGGATTGACAAGCAGGCTGAGTAACTCCAATCCAACTCATTGCTTGATGCATCATTATGGTGGTGAATGGACACTGATAGAAGAGATGATCTCTGGATTCATCACTTTGTTTACACAAAATGCATAGGCTGTCAATGTTTGGATTCCATTGCTTCACTCGATCTTTAGTAGGCAGCCTATCCTGCAGTATTAACCAAAGGTTAAACACTGCCTTAGGCCTTGCATGATTTGTGATAGTTAAGTTCCTCCATATGACTCGTGGCAGCTGACCAATTTGATGCAAATATAGCTTCCTTACAGACCATTCAGTGTGGGGCAACTGCTGCATTTGGCTCAATGTAACAGTGGCTTCAACTATTTTCCTAACCATCCAGCTTGTCTGGTTAGGAATTTTGATGTTATGGAGCTGCTGTTGCTTAATGTACACAGAATGGATCCACTTGATCCATAAGATATCTTTCTTGTTAGCTAAGTCCCACCCTAGCTTAGTAATAGCAGCTCTATTCCATAGTTGCAGGTTCATGAGACCTAACCCTCCAGCAGATTTAGGTAAACACATTTTCTCCCAGGCCACATATGCCTTTTTTGAGATGCTGGCATTACCAGTCCAAATATAGGATCTACATATTGCATCTAACATCTTCAATATCTTTGAAGGAATAAGAAAGATTTGTGCCCAATAAGCTTGTATGCCAAAGGTAACTGTTTGGACAAGCTGTATTCTTCCAGCATAAGATAACTTCCTGGCAGTCCAAGAGGTTATCTTAGCAGTGATTTTATCCACCAAAGGCTGCCACTGTAGAAGAGACATCTTCCTTGTAGATAAAGGAATTCCCAGGTACTTAAATGGTAGCTCACCAGATGCAAAACCCAGCTGAGCTAGGATAAGCTGTTTGATCTCATTAGTGACTCCACCAAAATACACAGAACTCTTGTTTAGATTTGCCTTCAGACCAGATGCCTCTGTGAATTGAGTAACATATTTGAACATAGTGCATACAGATAAGAGGTCTCCTTTTGCAAACAATAACAAATCATCTGCAAAGCTAAGATGTGTAATACCCAACCTTTTGCAACCAGGATGAAAAGAGAAGTTTGAATCCTTCTTAAGTTCATATAGAGCTCTGCTGAGGTATTCCATCACCATGGTAAACAGAAATGGAGACATTGGATCTCCTTGCCTCAGACCTTTGGCTGCTTGAAAAGGTTCTGTGGTTTCCCCATTCACCATGATTGTGTAGCTCACTGTTTGAACACATTCCATGATCCATCTGATGAACTTCCATGGAAAATTTAGAGCTTCCATCACCTGTTGTAGGAAAATCCACTCCACAGAGTCATAAGCTTTTTGTAAGTCAATCTTTATCATACATCTGGGGGAAATATGCTTCCTTGTGTAATGTTTGATCAATTCATGAGCAAGGATGACATTGTCAGCTATCCTCCTTCCAGGTATGAAGCCTGCCTGTGTCTCACATATGATACTTGCTATGCACTGCTGCAATCTATTGGCCAAGATCTTGGAGATGATTTTATATAGCACTGAACAACATGCTATTGGTCTGAATTCTTTAACTGATGTAGGGTTAGCAACTTTGGGAAGTAAGGTCAGGGAAGCACAGTTAGCTGGTTTATACATACAGTTGGTCTGGAAAAAATCTTGGACAGCCAATATGATCTGCTCACCTGTAATATCCCATGTTTGCTTGAAGAAAACAGCAATAAAACCATCAATGCCTGGGGCTTTGTGATCACCTATAGACTTTAGGCTGTCAATAATTTCATCCCTAGATACATCTGCAACTAGCTGCAACTGCTGCCTGTGAGTGAGTTTAGGACCATTATCCATATAAGACCTGTTAATTGCTGGCAATGAGTTAGAAGCTGTTCCCATCAATGATTTGTAAAATTGCTTGACTTCCTCTCTGATGGCATCTGGATTGGTGATTCTTGTGCCTTCTGTTGTAACTAGTTCTGTGATACTCTTGTGTTGGTTCCTTTCTTTCATTAAAGCAGAAAAATATTTGTTATTTGAGTCTCCTAATTGAATCCATTTAGCCCTTGATTTCTGTTGAAGTATACTCTCTTCTATCAGTGACCATTTCTCCAATTGTACTATTAGCTCCTTTTCTTTCAGCTGTAGTTCATCAGTATAGTGCAGCCCCATCTGATTTTGAATGCTAGTCAGCTCCACCCTGCCATCTACAATTCTTTGTGTAATGTACTTAAATTCTCTAGTATTTAGAGATTTAAGGACAGGCTTGAGTGCTTTGAGATTCTGCCATATCTCCCTGAGAGTAGCTTGATCATTAGACTTCCAGTTCTCCTTTACAATGCATTGAAAATCTTCATGATTAGCCCATACATTGTAAAATCTGAAGGGAGCTTTCCTGAGCCTGCAATCTTCATATATAGTAAGGACCATGGGATTATGATCAGATATTAAGGGAAGTCCATATACAGTTTGTATATAACTCCACTTAATCATCCATTCATAGTTCCCAAAAATTCTATCCAATCTACTATTCACTCTATCAGATCCAGCTTGTTTATTAGACCATGTATAAAAAGACCCTTTCCAAGGTAATTCTGACAGTCCTGCAGTTTGTATACACTGAGTGAAATCCTGAATTTCAGCTTGTGTAACCTGATTACAAGATTGCCTATCTGTGATGGACAACACAGCATTGAAGTCCCCTGCAACCAACCAAGGCTCATTTATGCCAAGAGCAAGATTTTGAAGCTGCTGCCATAACACCCTTCTTTGATCCAAGGCATTGCTTCCATATACTATAGTGAGTAGACAAACCAGCTCTCCTGTAAGAGTAAGGACTTTGCAGTGAATGAATTGATCTCCCTCTTGACAATCAGTGATAATAATCTTCTGTTCATCCCAAAGAATCCATATTCTGCCTCTTGTAGAATCCCTGTAGTTAGCTTGCAATTTCCAGCCAGGTAATAAAGTATTAGCTATTCTCCCTGCATTATGTTCTTTAACCTTTGTCTCTACTATACTAACTATACTAAATTTATTTTGTTTAAAATATTCCCTAGCCTCCTTTTGTTTGTATCTCTTATTTACACCTCTAATGTTCCATACTAACAGCTTCATTTAGTATAACTAGGTCCTCCTTTATCAGGAGGGTTTCTAAGTTTACCATCTGACATGCTTTGGAACCTGTTGCTCAGCACCATAGGTGATAGAGGGGGGAAGTTGGTTATATTGAACTCTGGCAGCACTTGCTTCCCATTATCTGTCTTCACCACTGCTATGTCTTCATTACTATCAGCTGTCTTACTTGGTACCATCATCTGCTCTTGAGGAGTTTGCTTACTTGTGGCCATCATCTGCTCTTGAGGACTAGAATGTTGGACTTGCATATTATTCTCAGTCACCACTTTTGGTCTCCATTGCTGTATTACTTTGGGCTTGTTGACAGGTTGAGTTTTGGGCATAGCAAGACAATTATATCCAACTTTCAGGCACTTCTCACAATATATAGGTTTCCAGTCGTAAGCCACATCCTGAAAGAATCTATTACCAGTTGGATCAATGAGTTCAATCTCACTAGGTAATGGCTTGGAAACATTGACTTCTATAAGCATGCGAGCAAAGGAAATCCTGGACTGGTTAGTAGTACATTCATCTGCAAATAAAGGCTTCCCTAGGACACTCGCAATCCTACTAAGTGACTTAATCCCCCAACATGACATGGGCAGGTTAGGGAATTTAACCCACAGTGGGATTTCATTTGGGAACTCAAGTGTGAAATCAAAATCTACAGACCAGTGTTTCAAAATCATAGGTCTATTAGCTATCGTATATGGCCCAGCATACATTACTTCTTTAGCATCCTCTATGGTCAGAAACTTGGCTACATAGTAGCCCTCCTCATGATAGTATAATTCTGGCTCAGGGACATGTGACCAGTGCTGATTAATAAATCGTTTCATAGCATTAAATCCTGGTCCATTTCCAAATACAAAGATTACTAAAGCATTCTTCCATTTCTTCTCTTCCTCCTCCACTTCCTCTTTCATCAATTGCCCTACAGGCTTGCCATCCAGCATAACAGGTGGGATATATTCCAATGCCATACCATTCGAAGAGAATCTGTTCTTCTGGAATAAATTTGCCCAAACCTTAGGGGCATCCTTAACCTCCTTGGTTGGATCTGACTCTACTATTTGTTTAGGACTCTGCATGGGAACATTTGGTACACCCAGACATGGGGATGATACCATATGTTCATCTTGTTTAGTACTCTTCTCCGATTGTGCCAATGCAACATTATTTGATGGTACAGTACTTAATGTAACAGTACCCTCCTCCATTTGTACCAATGAAACAGTGTTTGCTGAAATAGTTGTCAATGTAGCATTATTCAATGGACTAGCATCATACTTTGAGCTGTTATCACCCTTTCCAGTTGAAGAAGTTATGGAATCTCCAGCTACCTTCATATCTGTAGTGGATTTAGCAGGGGAATTCACTATAGTTGAGGGGTTTGTGTTCGCATAGATTGGGACTAGAATTTTCTTTGGTCTACCTCTTCCTCGACCTCTTCCTCTTCCTCTTGCCATCGATCTCAGTGTATGTTCACTTACATGCACAGAGCAGACATGGAAGAAGACGGTTGCAAGGAAGATGAAGCAATTTCTAGAGAGAAGTTAGAGCTTCTCTCTCTTCTCCCTTTTTTATGCAATACACATTGATACACAAATGATACATAATGTGATACACATATCAGTTTTTTCATGTTCATCTTCTATTTTGAATTTTCAATTGAAACCACCACAATTCTACCAAATCATCCTAAAATTGAGATTCAAAATTCATAAGATGTATCCAATCTGTTTCAATAATACTCACTTAAAAAAAGCAAAATTTAATCTTTTTTTTGTTATAATAGTTAATTGGCTGATATTGATAGCATCTGAGTTATATTAATAATATTTTATTAATTAATTAATTTTTATGTTAATTTTCTTATGGATTGACATAACTGATAATTTTCCCTGTTTTAATGCCACATGTCGTTTAGATCTACGTGTCCATCAAAGGAGAATGATACAAACATGATGCTTTTATGTTAGTGTTAAATAGCGTAGATTGACTGGTTTTTAGATTGCTAAGTAAAAATAGTTAGTGTTTGTAAAATAATTGAATCACTATTTAATATGAAGATAAAATCTAAATAAAAATTCCTTTAGCAGAAACACAAAAAACATTCAGCATAATATGTTGTATTATGAAATTCATACGTATAATTAAAACTCTAGCATATTATATTAGAATTCCAGCATATTATGTTTGAAATTCATATATAAAAATTTTGAACCTTAGCATATTATGCTTGAATTTTTATCGAATTTTAACTAAGATACTTTTATCCAAATTTTATTTTCACATGGAAAAGCAGCTAAATTTTGATTAATTTTAAAATTTTAGCTAATTTCAATTAGTTGCTGCAAATCAAGCTAATCCTAGTAACAATGTTTTTAGAAAATAGCCCACGCCAGATTTAAAACATGGTCGCTAGAATATCCGCGAGTTATAGTGATTGTCAGGATTTATGACAAAATCCTGACGATCATCGAAATTTTTAGCCACAATATTAAATAATTCTCGTGATCATCAAGATTGTGCCACAAATCCTCACGGATCACCATTATTTTTCAATATTATGGTTCAATTTAATAGAATAATCGAGCATAGACTTAATAGAAGGCTCAATTGAATGCCAGAAATAACTTTTTGGCTAGGACGCAATTGTATGCATTCTCTTTGTAAATAAAACCAACATAATTAACACTGATTCGAAAATTACCAGAGGGAGAATAAAACAATTTCTATGTATATATATACCCCTCAAGAAAATTTCCATGCCTAAAGTAATCAATCACATCAAATATTTACCAAGAAAATACTATGTGTAGCTACAAAATGTTTCCTTTTTTATGCAAAGGAACAATCTCTCATAAGCCAATGCCATCTTCTTTGCAGTGAACATAGAAGTTGCATATTCCCTACAAGCTTTTCCTCTTTGTGCTAATTTCTCTCTTCCTTCTTCAACCACTTTTTCAAGTGCTTCCACCAAAAACTCCACATTTGGAGAAAACATAAATCCAAATTCATCAACCACAATAACTGTGCCCTTTATACTAGGAAACCTTGAAGCCATAACTGGTTTCCCACTCATCATTGCTTCCATTAATGTAAGATCAAGCCCTTGTGGTCTAAGCGTAGGGTTCACAAAAATATCTATTGAGTTATAGAATCCTCTTAACTCAGATGGGGCCATTGAACCTAAGGTTATAACTTGAGACCCTAAATCTTTGTACCTTTGTAACCAAGGTCCGGACCCTGCTACTATTAAATAAACTTTAGGTTATTTTTCTTTGAGTTGTGAAAATGCTTCAAAAAGTAAAGGGTGCCCTTTATCCTTTACTAATCTTCCAGCTACACCTAGTACTATGCTTGCATTTTGGGGCACACCTATTTTGGAGCCAAAGTCATGGCCTAGTCTTGAATCTTGAAAAAATTCTTCTTCATCCACTCCATTAACAATCACATGGACTCTTCTTCTAGGAATTTGATAGACATCTCTAAGCATTTCTCCACAAATATCACTTATGGCAACATGGTGTGCATAGTTTTGAAAAAATCGAATTTCATTTAACACCTTTGGAATCATGCCCTGTAGGCTTTGATTAAAAGCAGGTGTCATAGACTCAATGGGATTTCTTGCTAAATTTTGGAAGATGCTTGAATGGACACTCTCTAGAGCTATTTCATGCCATGATACCACGAGATTCGAAAGGCCAAGAGCAACGTGATTAGGCAATGCCACGCTCTCCGAGTGAATTACATCAAATTTTTCTCTTTGATTTTCCTTTTCATATTGTTCCCAAGCCTTTTTGTAACGCCATTTCCCTGGTTCGCCCTCGTGCCAATGAATAATTGGTGAAAGATTTGGACTTAGCGCAAATTTATCCATCATTGGTGGTGATGTGAAGACATGCACCTTGTGGCCACGACGAGCCATAGCCATGTGCAACGTATATGCATGACGCTCCATGCCACCAAGGGTGGCACTCGTTGGCCATTTCCTAGAAAAGACCGCAATTTTTAGAATTTTTACTGGGGGATTTTTATCGTTAAACTTCAAATGATTCCATGAAATTTCAGCGTCAAACGTGAAGATTAAGCTGAAGAACATTGAGAATATAGTGAGAGAAATAAGAGAGAGAAGGGGAGTAGTTGAGAGAAGCCTCCAGAAGATCGAGAAAATTTATTAGGCAAATGAAATCCGTCGGTTACAAAATATCTGCACAACACTATATACATCCCTCCTCTCTTAGGTCAGGTCAGCCGGCCCAAGACTAAAATAAACGTACACAATCCAATATCAATAATCATCATAGCCCATTACAATGTATACCATGAACATACAATAATATACACTAAATATACAAGTTTATGTCACTTATGTTTTGGCTTGGAAGCCATATAATCTCTCATCTCAACACCCCCCCTCAAGTTGGAGGGGGAGACCACCTGCAACTTGAGCAACAAAGGATGAAGTACAGTTCCAGGCAAAGGCTTGGTCAGAAGGTCAGCTAGCTGACGAGTGGTAGGAACATGAAACAGTTGAATGAGGCCATTCTGAAGTTGATTGCGCACAAAGTGATAATCCACTTCAATGTATTTAGTCCGTTCATGAAAAATAGGATTCTTAGCAATGTGAATAGCAGCCTGGCTGTCATAATATACAGAAAAAGGAAGAGAAAAAGAAACCCCAAGATCTAGAAACAAACGAGACAGCTAAGATAATTCGGCAACAACCTTATTGAGGGCCCTGTATTCAGCTTCAGCAGAAGAAAAAGAAACCACTGGTTGCTTCTTAGATTTCCAACTAATCAGGCAACCACCCAGAACAATAAAAAACCCAGTAACAGATCTCCTTGTATCAGGGCAGGCAGCCCAGTCACTATCAGAATAACCAACAACAGAGAAATCATTGCAGTCAGAGTAAAAAAGACCCATAGAGGGGGTACCTTTAAGATATCTCAACACATGAAAGGCAGCAGTCATATGTGGAAGTCTGGGGCATTTCAGAAACTGACTCAGATGTTGCACAACAAAACAGATGTCAGGCCTAGTATGAGTAAAAAATAAGAGCTTACCAACAAGACTCCTATATTGATCAGGAGAAGGTAAAAGGTCACCAGAATTAGCATGCAATTTTGCATTAATGTCCAAAGGACAAACAACAGAAGAGACATTGACACAGTCAAACTGTTGCAGTAGGTCAGAAATATATTTATGCTGATTAAGGATCATCCCTCCAGGAACAACTGACATCTCTATGCCTAAAAAATAATGTAAGGACCCTAGGTCCTTAATTTTGAACTGATCATCCAGATACAGTTTCAGGGCACCAATTTCATCACAGTCATCCCCAGTAAGAATAATATCATTCACATAGACAGCTACAATCACAAGGGACCCTGGTGTACCTTTAATGAATAGGGAATAATCATTCAAAGAATGTCTATAGCCTCTGGAATATAGGGCAGAAGACAATTTGGCATACCATTGTCTGGATGCCTGTCTGAGCCCATACAGGGATTTGCTTAATTTGCAAACAAGGGGAGTAGAGGCAGAAGAGGCAGAAACAGAATCAAGAGCAGAAACTGTCAAACCTGGAGGGAGCTTCATATAAACCTCCTCATCCAAATCACCATGCAAGAAAGCATTATTAACATCTAGTTGAAATAAAGTCCAATGATTTTATACAGCCACAGCAATGAGACACTTAACAGTGCACATTTTAACTACAGGAGAAAAAGTGTCAGTGAAATCAATACCTTCAACCTGTGTATCTCCTCTAATAACAAGTCTAGCTTTATACCTTTCAACACAGCCATCAGCCTTGTATTTGATTTTATAAACCCATTTACAACCAATGGGTTTCTTACCAGGAGGAAGAGGAACAACATCCCAAGTATGGTTTGTGGCCAAAGCATCAAACTCCTTTCTCATGGCATCCTGCCATGCTGGAACATATGCAGCTTGAGAGTAATATAGAGGTTCAGATTCCAAAGAGGAAGAAGATGATCCTGAGAAGGCAGGAAGTTGACAGACATAATCCTTATGATAAGAGGGAGGATTATGCTGTCTTTGAGATTTTCTGGGAGCATGATCAGAAGGGGAAGATGCCAAAGGAGGAGGGGAGATATCAGTATTGAAAGAGGGAATTAAGGCAGATTCAGCATAGTCTGGAACAGGATGATGAGGTACTTGAACAGATGTAGGAGGAAAAGGGGAGGAGATGGGAATGGGAGAATCTGGATCATCACAATGTTCAACAGGAGGAACAAAAAGAAAGGACAAGGCAGAAGGATGAACAGAAGAGGATGTAGTTTTAAAAGGAAAACAGGATTCATGGAATATAACATCCATGGAAACCAAAAATTTCTTGGAAGCAAGATCATACAATTTATAACCCTTCTTGGCAAAAGGATAACCCAGGAAAACACAAGAAATGGCTCTTGGCCTTAACTTGTCCCTTTGAGGAATTGGGACAGTAGCATAGGCAAGGCACCCTAAAGCTCTCAAATGAGAATAGGTTGGAGCTTTCCCATAAAAAATTTCATGAGGAGACTTATGGTGAAGTAATTTGGATGGTATTCTGTTAAGGAGGTAAGTAGTAGTCAACAAACAGTCCCCCCAGAAAGACACAGGTAACCCAGATTGGAAAAGTAAAGCTCTACATGTTTCAAGGAGGGTTCTATGTTTTCTTTCAACAACACCATTCTGTTGGGGAGAATGCGGGCAGGTGGTTTGATGAAGAATCCCCTGACTACAAAAGAAAGATATACCCTCAATGCTAGACCCAAATTCTAAAGCATTGTCACTTCTAACAGTTTGAACCACAGCATTAAATTGGGTTTTAACCAGAGAAAGGAATGACTTAAGCAGAGAAAAAGCATTGCTTTTGGATCCCATTAAGTGTGTCCAGGTTGCCCTAGAGAAATCACCAACAATTGTAAGGAAATATCTACAACCATAAGAAGTTGGAGTATGATAAGGACCCCAAGTATCCACATGAATCAATTGAAAGGGTCTAGAGGTGTTAATAGAACTATCAGGAAAGGGGAGTCTAGTCTGTCTTGCCATAGGACAGACAGAGCAGGGGAAAGGTTGTTTAGAAGCAAATGGAAAAGACAAACCAGAAATATGTCTCATATTTGTAAATGAAGTATGAGCAAGTCTTAAATGCCAAATGTAATTCATGTCAGTTGTAACAACATTATTACACATGGAACTATGTACATGTGAGGGCAATAGAACAGCCTTGTTATCAGACAAAATGTCATCATTACAAGAAGCAGACACAGAACAAGCAGAAGTAGAGGAATAACTAATAGAGGAAGAAGGGGAAGGAGGAACCCAAGCCAGTTTATATAAGCCAGCAGCTTCTCTACCAAGATCCAGAGGCCTCCTCAGAGAAGGGTCCTGTATCATGTGGAGTAAACATGAATTTTCAGTGAACAAAACTATACAATGCAACTGCTTCACTAACTTGTGGACAGAAATCAAGTTGTGTTTAAAAGAAGGAACCAGCAGCACATTATGAAGGGTGATGAATGGAGTTAGTGCAAAAGAACCTGTGCATGTTACTTTCACTTTATAACCATTAGGAAGAGTGACAAGATAGGGCACAGTTAAAGGTGTGATGTTAGAAAGTAACTGTTTATCATGTGTCATATGATTAGATGCACCTGACTCTATGATCCAGGTGACAGAATTAATATGGGTATGCAGAGTTTGGAATCAGAAATAGGGCTCTCAGTTAGCATAGTATCAGCAAAGTTAGCAGCATACATGGGAGGAGGAGTCTGAGTAGTGGAGTCCCCTAACTGAGTCTGTTGTAATAAGTTCATCAATTGATCATACTGTTGTCTGCTCAACCCTGGTATCACAGAACTCTGGCCATCTACTTTTGAAACAGATTGATGGCTTTCAGGAGGATTCCCTTGGGGAACAGACATATATCCCTCAGAAGGAGGGAAATCCACACCAGCAGTAAGATGAGCAGCAGGTCTCCTCCCCTTGTTAAAATTTGTACTTTGTGGATACCCATGGATCTTGAAATACTTATCAATTAAGTGTCCAGATTTTTTACAGTATCTACAGAATAAAGGCCCTCTGGCTTGATCAAAATTGACTCTTTGTCTGAAAGGAGGAGAAGGATTAGGCACTGTGACCTTGTTAAATCCAACTGAATGCCTATTAGTATGGACATTCAAAGACACAGAGTATGGATTAAAGTGAGAAGGGGACTGGACTTGTCTTTGCTTCTCATCATTGAGGACCATATTATAGACACTGTCAAGGGTTGGAGGTGGCTGAATCATCAAAAGGTTACTTCTTACCCCCATGTATGCTTCATTAAGGCCCATTAGAAACTGAAACACCTTATTTTCATCACTTTCCTGTATTATACAATCATTGGCAGCACAAACACATCTTTGGCCATGATTAACACACATTGATTTAAGTTCATCCCACACACCTTTGAGTTTATTAAAATATGAAGCTACATCTAGGGACCCTTGAGAGGTGTGTGAAAGCTCTCTTTTCAATTCAAAAATTTTGGTCCTGTTTGCAGTGCCATATCTGGCTTGAAGTTGGGACCATATACTCTGCGCAGTATCAGAATACTGCACAGTTTCAGCAATTTGAGGGCAGAGGGAGGCAGTTAACCAGGAAATCGCCATATTATTGCACCTATCCCATAAACTTTGTTGAGCCACATTAGTTGCTGGCCGGGAGAACGTGCCATCAACAAAATCAATTTTATTTTTAGCAGATAATGCGACAATCATTTTTCTCCTCCAACCGCCATAACCACGACTCGAGAAGGGAGTGGGGACAAGAGAGACCCCAGGGACATCAGAGGAGTATACAAAGAGGGGGCTGATAGAGTCTACCGAGGAGGAGGTACCAGCATTCGTATTAGAAGCCATGATTAATGAACCAGCTTGAAAGAAAAACAGTTTCGACAAGCAAAATATAACGGAACCAAATACTCACATACGGAACCAGATACTCACATACAAAGCATACAATACTCAAAATAAGGACAGAGTTACCCTCCTTCTTCGCGACCGGAGAAGATCGGCATTCAATCAACAGAGAAAACCCTAGGTCCAACAGCGGAAACCGTAGGTTCTTAAACTCACCGGAATAAGGTCACAGACGCCGGAAAGTTACCCAAAACGTCCATCAAGCGAAGAGAAAGTCATCGGATAACACCAAAACTCTAGGTCCGAAAGTCGTAAAACCCTAGAATTTGAAGAACTTGTCGGAACAAAATCAGGGATGCCGGAAAATTACCCAAAACACCCACTGACACAAGATCGGAACCTTGAATAACAGGAAAACTCCGATTATCCGCTTAACATTCGTTGAAACATCTCCAAACAGTATCTTTCACCGATAACCATAAGAAAAACTTCAGCAAAAGCTTCGAACGGGATCGATAATATGCAACCGAGAAGGATCCGAAGATCATCTAGCTCTGATACCATGAAAAGAATGGACCTTGGGCCTAACTCAATCCCAAAAGCTAGCTTATGAGGTGCGGATTGCCCAAGCCATATAAGGAGACCAAGGACCTCAAATCCTTCCGATGTGGGACAACTCAACACGTAGATCACCCGACCAAGACTCGATATTTGAAGAAGAGGTGGTGCAAATACAGTTAGTAGAGGTATGGAGGAGGCGAAGGATAGGAATGGTTAAAAGAACAATGAAAAATAAGGTGGTGCAAAGTTTGGAATTAAGAGGGAGAATGGTCTTTTTAGGCTTGTTGAAGGCCATTGTGTTTGAGTATAAAAAAATGACGGGGGTTTTTAATTATAGCTGTGACTTTGTATATAATGAAGGCTGGATTTTTCAAAGTTGAACTGCTAAGGAAAGTGTTGGTGGGAATGTTTGGCAAAAATCCACGAACTTAAGCAAGTGCACTTGGACTGTTGGATTGCCATTTTACTTGCTGTTAGTGCGTTCCTCACGCTTCTTCTGAAAACTACTGGAAAATTAAAAAGTTGGACATCATATATAGTGAATGAAGTTTCATGTGAAAGGCACCAAAAGATGGTTCTGACTTCTGAATGGATTTTAGGTATAAAGCAGCCTAAACGGACTGTATTTGAGATATTACAAAAAAGTAAGATAAATTAAGAAAGTAATTACTCCATGCTATTCTTTTCATCTATCACATTACCCCCAAAAAGTTGAAAGAATAACAAGAAAATACTTATAGCTTCACACCAATAACAAAAATTTGCCGTTGTTTTTAAGTTTTACCCGATCTAGTCCATATTGTAAATATTTGAAAGTACTGACTAATTAAAAATATGTGTTCTTACAATCATTACTTTAAAAGCTATGAATTTAATATGTGTTCTCACAACCATTGCTTTTAGTCTCTCTTATTCTCACATCTTCTACTTATGCTTCAACGGGCTATGTATTTTCTGTTTCTCCGCTTGTGTTACATGCTTGCAATGTAAGAAAATTGAAGAGTAGAAGTCCATCATTGAAGACTATTCAAAGCTTTGGTTTCGAAAATGGGATTTTTTTAATTTGTTAGTTGTTTGGACTATGTGTTGTTCCAATTGATTGAAATATC
Source organism: Nicotiana benthamiana (assembly GCA_034376525.1). Lineage (NCBI taxonomy): Eukaryota > Viridiplantae > Streptophyta > Magnoliopsida > Solanales > Solanaceae > Nicotiana > Nicotiana benthamiana. Next base: position 109,276,288 of record CM067332.1, on the reverse strand, counting down.
AAAAGGAGTTCAAAATTTAAATTTGAAGTGATTTAGAGTAGATATGAGTAAGATTTGAGTTAAATTTCAGAAAAGAGGCAAGGTAGAAGATGTAGTAATTTTTTTAATATAATTATGTATAATCTTGTATAATATTGTATATGAGTGTAGAAACACACCTTATACACTATTATACAATTTTATATACCTTTATATAAGCGTATGTGGATGAATTTCTTTCACGATTTTCATTTGCAATTCTTGTTCAAAACTAGTCCAAATCTGCATTAAATGACTTCAAATTTTATATACAACCTCCTTATACTATTTCTAACAAGTCTAAACAACACCCACTCCAAATTTCTCACAAAATCGAATTCGGAATTTAAACCTACATATTTAAGCATGTTAAATATCGGATTTGATTTGTTGAACTAATATTTGAGTCACGGTTACCAATTCAAATTGATGTAAATATTGAGGAATCTTTTGTAAAAATTAAATAGTAATTTTGAGAACCTATGTGAGTTGGATATTGAATCTTAGCCAATTATTTTTGGCTAGTTAGTTGTAAATTGAAATATGAACTATAAAATTAAAAAGTATGGAGCTCACTTGTTCTAATATGAATTTTCCCCAAAAATATTATTCTAAAATATTTGTAAGACATTATATTATTATTATTATTATTATTGTTATTATTATTATTATTCCTACTTGAAGAATGTTAGTAAATACTTGCTCATTAATAATTAATACTATACTATTTAAGATGATTTTCTTTAATGAGTTTGACGAAAGATAAAAAGTGAGATGGGGTAGTTTACTAGCTGGGGAAGGAGGTTATTTCGTAAAATCAAAGTTTTACTTTGTTCTTTACGTTTTGGCATTTTTCCACGATTAAGTTTAATACTACTATTACGTATTTAAGTAAGTCTTGTGAATGACCAGAGTGACGATGCTTTTGCCACGTGTAAGGAGTGAATTCCTTTTCGTAAACATGTTCACAATTAACCTATACAACACTTCCAATCTGTACTCAGCGCCCTCCAGTTAATTTTTCTATTACTTGTGTTGGAATTTTGCTTAAAAATGAGAATGGTTATTGTCTTATATTGAAAAAATATTGAAGAGTAGCTTGGAGACTTACCTATATAAGGGGGCTTATGTTATGTCTTCAAATATACCAAACCAAATGTATTTCTAACACTTTTTGTTAGGAGAAAGTACTAAGGTTTATGTGATTGTAAAAATTTTTCACATAGTGGTCGGTTGTTGTCTTTTGACAACGGTTGTGATTTTTTCCCGGTTTTGGGTTTCCATGTTAAATTCTTGTGTTGTTTTTATTTCTCAATTTTTCTCTTTAAAAAGAGGGCGGAGATATCGAGGTTTACGGGAAAGGGTCATTTCCTTTTTTCCCTTTAAGCCACCTGCTTCACCAGGATGAGAAGGATAAAGGTGACCAAAATATATATGGTTACCCAGCCTCATTAGTATGAGGCCTTTTGGGAGATGCCCAAAAACAAATCCGTGAGGGCTTGGGCCAGAGCGGACAATATCATACTAATGCGGGGTTGGGGTGAGGGTACACGCGGTACCCAACATGTAGTATCAGAGCCCAGGTTCGGAGAACGGAGTAGCGGACCGACGCGTGCGAAGTTCTCGACGGTGTGCCAAATTGGACCAGAGGTGATCTCCGGGCTAGCGGGGTAAAGTGTCTGCGGAAATGCCTTGTGTCGAAAGTCTTCCCGACAGAAACAGATGGTCGGGCGGCGGGTGCCGCGGTAGTTGCGGCGGTGCAAGATGGGTGGCAGATCGGAAATGAATATTCGCTGGAGGGGAGGTCACGAGATTGTGTAGTCTGGGTTTGATGGGAGGTTTGTTGGGGTGCAAATCACATCCCACATCGAATGAGAAGGATAAAGGTGACCAAAATATATATGATTACCCAACCCCATTAGTATGAGGCCTTTTGGGAGATGCCCAAAAACAAATCCGTAAGGGCTTGGCCCAAAGCGGACAATATCATACTAATGCGGGGTTGGGGTGAGGGTACACTCTGTCCCCAACAACTTGTAGAAGGAGATTGTAAAGTTCTTTTAAACATAGGGAAAACTCTCTGAAGAAGAATTTGATTTGTTGTTTTTAATCATGATATAAGTACACTATTATATATTTATACTAGTTTTTGTGTACGTATGATGTACGTGTACCCTATAATCTGTTCAAAAGCCTTAGGTGGTAAGGCATGCATCTTATGCGAGAGAAATTAAAAAATAGTTATATTTACAAGTGTCATTCAAAAATAGTCACGGTTTTAAAAGTAATCGAAATTTAGCCACTTAATTTTTCTATTACTTATAGAAGGGGATTATAAATTCGTTGTAAATATACGGTAAACTGTCTGAAGAAGAATTTGATTTGTTATTTTTAATCATGATATAAGTAAACTATTATATTCAGTGTGACATGCCTAAAAATATGTAGCATGAAAATAAGTGGGGGAGAACCCCGTACAATATTGGTTTGATTCATTGAATATGTAGAATTAAATTAAAAATTCAGTTACTAACATATAAGGTCATTTTCGTAAAATTAAGCCACTATGAAACTCAAATCGTGGTTCCGCCAACACCGATGTTATTGATCATATACATAGTTCCTGAGTTTGAAGAGTTATTTGTGTCAATAACTTGCCAAAGGCACAGAATGATATTGGTTTGTTTATAAAAAGCTAGAGAGAAAGAGAGATGTATAATTAAGTTTATTTATTTATGGAAGTCAACCATTCAAACTTAACCAAGATAGGCACATTTGAAAATTGAATTTTGACGTTCTATAGAGTCTAACTAGTCGTATAGAGTAGTATTTTGGGATGCGAGTGTTTTTTTTTTTTGAAGAAAATCTTTGCATGCATAGTTTTGTTGACCTTTGCAAGTCTCCCTCTATTAATTTTGATTGACTTTCTTCTATTTAGTTAATTGTTGGTGCTTTTATTTCTTTACTCAAATTAAGCACTAAAGTTGCCTTTTCTAGTTTTACAAGCACCATTATGCTTACATGTTCTTGATATATTTCCTAAATATCCTCATCCCCTTCCCCAAAAGTAGTACTAATCAGTAAATATAAGAGTTAAAGAGCGAGGACTTTAAGGATTCAACAAGAATTTGCCCTGACGCTTTTCGACGATATGGATATTTTATATAACTTAAAATATTAGTATATTGGAAATTATAACATTTTAACTAGAAATGAAAAAGTAAAGAAGAAAGGAAGGAAATGGAGGTAACAAGTAACAACATATTCGTGGAGCAAATGTTGTCCTGGCAATAGAGTGGTTTCTACGTAATACATGAGCTTTTTGTTTTAATTGATGTCTCTTATTCATATTGATGAGCTACAAGATTATCTAGCTTCAAACCCTATATACATATATTGATTTTGCATTATATATTTGATGTATATTGTTTGTATATCATATATATTGTGTAATTGGGCTAGAACATATTTGAGCCCATTTTCTTCTTTTGATTTGGTTGGTCATGGTTTGGCCCGAGTTGGCCCAAATGTAATATATACACACTGACCCCTTTGTATTAGGGTCAGTCGGATATTTTTCAATTGAAGAGTGAAGCTCTCTCCAGAAGCTTCTACCTAACCTACTCTTCTTCATCTTCTTCTTCAATCTTCGTCTCGATTCTTCAATGTTTTCATGGTACCAGAGCGGGACGATGATCCGATGATACTCTGCTGTATTTTGTTATCCCAGGCGAAGTCGCGTTGGAAAGTTTTCGGGTGTTTCTGAGATATTTGGTCAGTGAAGATTCCGATCAAAATCGGATGTTGATCTGAGACCTTTGTCACCGATAACTAGCTGCATCGTCACTACTCGGACGTTTTGGGTTGGTTTTCCGACGTCCTCGACTAGATTCCGGCGAGACTTCAGATTTTAGGGTTTCTGCTGCTCGGAACTGGAATTTTTCTATTAATTGATGGCCGATCTTCTCCGGTCGCGAAGAAGAAGGGTAAATCTGTTCCTATTTTAGGTGCTATGTGATATTCATGAAGTTTTTATAAAACTTTTGTTTTTCAAACTACTTACAGAGATTATCTTTTGACTTTAAACTCATTGTTCTTCATGGCTGCTAACATGAGTGCTAATATAACTCCTGTTGATCCTACCAGTCCCCTATTTGTTTACTCCTCTGATGTTCCTGCTGTTTCTCTTGTGTCCACTCCCTTCTCGGGTAGTGGTTATGGGGGTTGGAGAAGGAAAATAATTGTAGCGTTGTCTGCTAATTGGCTTTGTTGACGGTACATGTCCCAGACCAGACACTAATGTGGCTGAACAAAAGTTATGGGACAGATGTAATAATGTGGTAATATCCTGGTTGACTGCTTCCTTATCCCCTCAGATAGCTCAGAGTGTGTAGTATTCTGATACTGCACAGAGCATATGGGCACAGCTCGCAGCTAGATATGGTACTGCTAACAGAACCAAAATTTTTGAACTAAAAAGAGAACTCTCTCATACTTCTCAAGGATTTCTAGATGTAGTCTCATATTTTAACAAACTTAGAGGACTGTGGGATGAATTAGGAACAATGTGTGCAAACCATGGACAAAGATGCATTTGTCCTGCCAGAAATGGCATCATACAGGAAGATGACGAGAATAAGGTGTTTCAGTTCCTTATGGGCCTTAATGAAGCATACATGGGGGTAAGGAGTAACCTACTTATGATGCAGCCTCCTCCTACCCTAGACAGTGTCTACAATATGGTCCTCAATGATGAGAAACAGAGACAAGTCCAGTCCATTTCTCAGTTTAATCCAGAATCTATGTCTTTCAATGTCCACACAAACAAACATTCAACTGGATTCAATAAGGTCACAGTGCCTAATTCTTCTCATTTCAGACAAAGAGTTAACTTTGACCAAGCTAGAGACTCTTTATTCTGTAGATACTGTAAGAAATCTGGGCACTCAATTGATATGTGTTACAAGATTCATGGGTATCCACAAAGTACAATATTTAACAAGGGGAGGAGACCTGCCGGTGCTCATCTAACTACTGGTATGGATTTCCCTTCTTCTGAAAGAAATATGTTTGTTCCTCATGGAAATCCTCCTGACAGTCATCCACCTGTTCCAAACATGGATGGCCAGAGTTCAGTGATACATGGGTTGAGCAGACAACATTATGAACGATTGATGACCCTGCTGCAACAAACTCAGTTAGGGGACTCCACTGCCCAGTCTCCTCCTCCCATGTATGCTGCCAATTTTGCTGGTACTATGCTAACTGAGAGCCCTATTACTGATTCCAAATTTTGCATGCTTACTCACATTAATTCTGCCACCTGGATAATAGACTCAGGGGAATCTAACCATATGATCTTTAATAAAGATTTACTCTTCAATCTCACACCTTTAACTGTACCCTATCTTATAACTCTTCCTAATGGATATAAAGTGAAAGTGACATGCACATGATCTTTTGCATTAAAACCATTCGTTACTCTTCATGATGTCTTACTTGTTCCTTTTTTCAAACACGACTTGATTTATGTCCACAAGTTAGTAAAACTGTTGCATTGCATAGTCTTGTTCACTGCAACTTCCTGTTTCCTCCACATGTTACAGGACCCTTCTTTGAGGATGCATCTGGATCTTGATAAAGAGGAGGCTGGTCTGTACAATCTTGCTTGGGTGCCACCTTCCTCTTCTTCTAATTGTTGTTCTTCTATTTCTGTATGTTCTTCTTCTCCTAACTCTTGTAAACCTGACTGTTCTAGTCATGAAGCTGTTAGTTTAACTTCAAATGTAAACAGTTCCATCTGTAATAATGTTGTTGCCACTGACATGAATTACATTTGGCATTTGAGGTTGGCTCATATTCCATTTGCAAACATGAAACAGATTTCTGCCTTATCTTTTCCATTTGCTTCTAAACAGCCTTTTCAGTGTTCTATTTGTCCCATTGCTAGGCAAACTAGATCCCTTTCCTGAAAGCAAAACAAGTACATCTAGACCTTTCCAATTGATTCATGTAAATACCTGGGGCCCTTATCATACTCCCACCTCTTATGTCTCTAGATATTTTCTCACAATGGTTGATGACTTTTCTAGAGCAACCTGGATATATTTATTGGGGTCTAAAAATAATGCTTTCTGCATGCTTAAGTCTTTCCTCTGTATGGTTAAGACCCAGTTTAATGCTGTTGTTCAAACTATTATGAGTGACAATGCTTTGGAATTGAGGTCTAGTATTGCTGGTGCATCCTTTTTTAGTCAACATGGCATTATTCACCAAACCACTTGCCCACACACTTCTCAACAGAATGGTGTTATTGATGGAAAACATAGGACCCTTCTTGAAACTTGTAGAGCTTTACTCTTCCAATCTGGTTTACCCATCTCATTCCAAGGAGATTGCCTATTGACTGCTACCTACCTACCTTATTAACAGAATACCCTCCAGGCTTCTTCATGGAAAATCCCCTTATGAAATCTTGCATGGAATGGCACCCACTTACTCCCATTTGAGGACTTTTGGCTGCCTTGCCTATGCCACTGTCCCAATTCCTCAAAGAAAAAAGTTAAAACCTAGGGCCATTTCATGTGTCTTCCTGGGGTATCCTTTTGCTAAAAAGGGTAATAGAGTGCATGATCTCAGTTCCAAAAAGTGCTTTGTGTCCAAGGATGTTATCTTTCATGAAACTTCTTTTCCCTTTAAATCTGTTCTTCTGTTACCTCTACTCCTTCTGTTTCTCCATCCTCTTTTCATTTTGTTCCTCCTCTTGAGCATTCCCTTTCTGAGCCAGATTTCTCTATTCCCATCTGTTCCTCTCCACCTTCACATTCTGTTTCAGATTCTCCTTCTTCCTATCCAATTTCCAGTCCTCCTTTCAACCATGACATTTCCCCTCCTGCTTTGCCTTCTTCTACATCAGCTACTGTTCCCAGGAAATCTAGAAGACAGCACAATCCTCCTTCTTACGTTAAGGATTATGTCTGTCATCTTCCTGCTTTCTCTGGGTCTTCTTCTTCTCCTCTGGAGACTGAACCTATTTATTACTCTGAAGCTGCATCAGTTCCAGTGTGGCAGGATGCCATGAGAAAGGAGTTTGATGCTTTGGATGCAAACTGTACCTGGGATGTTGTTCTCCTTCCTTCTGGTAAGTAAATCATAGGCTGCAAATGGGTTTATAAGATCAAATATAAGGCTGATGGTAGTGTTGGAAGATACAAAGCTAGACTTGTTATTAGAGGGGATACTCAAATTGAAGGGGTTGATTTCACTGACACTTTTTCTCCTGTGGTTAAAATGTCCACTGTGAAGTGTCTTATTGCAGTGGCTGTTAAGAAGCATTGGAAACTTTTCCAGCTTGATGTTAACAATGCTTTCTTTCATGGTGATTTGGATAAGGAGGTCGATATGAATCTCCCTCTAGGTTTGTCTGTTTCTGTCTCTTCTTCTGATTATGTTTCCTCTGCATCTCCTCCTCTTGTCTGTAAGTTGAAAAAAATCCCTATATGGGTTGAGGCAGGCATCCAGACAATTGTATGCTAAGCTATCTTCTGCTCTCTACTCCAGAGGCTATGCTCATTCTCTGAATGACTATTCTCTTTTTATCAAAGTCCAACCTGGTTGTCTGGTTGTTGTGGCAGTCTATGTGGATTACATTATTATTACTGGGGATGACAATGATGAGTTTTCTGCCCTGAAGCTGTTTCTGGATGATCAGTTCAGGATCAAAGACCTTGGGTCTTTGCATTATTTTTTGGGCATTAAGATGTCTGTTGTTCCTGGTGGGATGCTCCTTAACCAGCATAAATATGTTTCTGACCTATTGCATCAGTTTGACTGCATGAACGTTTCTCTTGTTGTTTGCCCTTTGGATCTTAATGTCAAACTCCATGCTGATTCTGGAGTCATCCTCTCCTTCCTAATCAATATAGGAGCATTGTTGGTAAGATCTTATTTTTGACTCACACCAGGCCTGAAATCTGCTTTGTTGTTCAGCATCTGAGTCAATATTTGAAGTGTCCTAGAGTCCCTTATATGACTGCTGCTTTACATGTCCTCCGATATCTTAAGGGAACTATGCATTTGGGTCTCTTCTATTCTGACGGTTCTGATTTCTCTGTACATGCTTATTCTGACAGTGATTGGGCTGCCTGTCCAGAGTCGCAGGTCTATGACTGGTTTTGTGTTCTTTTGGGTGGATGCTTAATTAGTTGGAAGTCCAAGAAACAACCTGCAGTTTCTTTTTCCTCTGCTGAAGTTGAGTATAGGGCTCTCAGTAAGGTAGTTGCTAAACTGTCTTGGTTTTTCCGTTTGCTCACTGACGTTGGTGTTTCTGTTTCTCTCCCCTTTTGTGTTTTCTGTGACAACCACGCTACTATCCATATTGCCAAAAATCCTGTCTTTCATGAGCGGACCAAGCATATCGAGGTGGATTGCCATTTTGTGCGAGACCTCTTAGCTGCTGGGCTTATTACTCTCTCCCATGTCTCTACTTCCCATCAGCTGGCTGATCTTCTCACCAAGCCACTTCCTGGCACTGTCCTACACCCTTTGCCGGTCAAGTTGAAGGTGGTGTCCCCCTCCAACTTGAGGGGGGCGAAGGCCTATTTCGCGCCTTGGAAAAGGTAACCGTTAGGTTGACTTCAAATCCTATACACATACATTGATTTTTCATTGTATATTTAATGTATATTTTTTGTATATCATGTATATTGTGTAATTCGGCTAGAACATATTTGAGCCCATTTTCTTCTTTTGACTTCGTTGGTCTTGGTCTGGCCCGAGTTGGCCAAAATGTAATATATACACACTGACCCCTTTGTATTAGGGTCAGTCGGATATTTTTCAATTGAAGAAGTTCTTTCTCTCTCTGAAGCTCTCTCCAGAAGCTTCTACCTAACCGACTCATCTTCATCTTCTTCTTCAATCTTCATCTCGATTCTTCAATATTTTCACATATTTTGGAGGAAGGGAGTGAAGCCGAGGTAAACAACAGAGCGGAGGAAAATCCGGTAAAATTTTATCTTAAAGCATATTTCAATACGTGTTATGACTTTATTAAGTTACTATTAACATCGAACGCGAGTCAATTTTTACTCAAAATTAATCCTGATAGAGATCAAACCTAGCATGATCTACATTTGTTTTCTTTTGATAATTGAGAAATTTGATGTTTCCAACTGTGGTATAGTTTTTCAACTGAATTGAGAACCTATTAATTTTGTTTTTAAGAAATTCAACTTCATATTTCAGAAATTGAACATAATATATTAAAAGTGATATTTACTTCACTAAAGTGTGAAAATGTTAATATAATAGTCAAAAATAAATTTTCAAAGCAAAAGTAATGGTTCTTTTTTTTTTATTTAGAGTGTAGGGGGAGGGAAATAAGGGAGGAAGTTATAATTTGAGGAATGAAATCTTTACCAAAAAGGTAAACAAATGGGTAAACGTCATTTATTGTGACGAGAAAATCATTGGGTTGATTGGACAGACAAAGAAAGAGTGAAATCATTAGGCTGGATTAGGAGTGGAAGAAAAAACCAATATAATGCTTGAGGAAATGCTCTCTACAACACCATTAATTACCCTCTCCTCTATTCCTCTAAAACAACCAAATTTATAACCCTTTCCAACTACTGATTAATCAACTTCGATCCCAAACACCATTCCTCATGATTCTAATCCTTCCTTCAAATCGATCCACATGTCAAACTCCCCTGAACACCTCATTTCCATTCATCTTCCAACCATCCCCAACCATCCCTAGAGAAATAGAGATGGCAAATAATTCTGAAGCCATGGATCAAGACCAACAAAATCAGAAAGATGACTTACAAGTAAATCTCTCTTTAGAGGAATTGCAGTGTATCTATTATCCATAAAGGTATTCCCTCATTGTCAAATCAAGCGAGTTCAACACAACTATCTAAAAAAGAAACTATAGTATATATGGAAATCAACAGAATAATTTCTTCTAATTGATTTAGGTGCAGACTACTATATGGTCAAATTCAACCTTGAAGAAATATGTTAAGAGCCCTCCAAGGAGGACCTTGGTTCGTTAATGGCTCATACTTATCTTTATAGAGATGGTCCCCAAGCTTTGTTGCCTCTGAAGCTGGACCCCACATCACAGCAGTCTAGGTTCGACTACCTAGTCTACTCACCCAGTTCTATGATAGGCTTATCCATCAGAAGATTGGTAGCAAAATTGAGAAACTAGTAAAGATGGATGCATGTACATCTGCAACTATCAGAGGCAGATATGCTAGACTCAACCTAGAAATTTCGATGGACTCCCTAGTTAGATCCTACATCTACATCGGTAAGCATAGATAATAATCCAATATGAAGGGTAAGAACTGTTGCAGACTTGTTCACACTAAAGCTAGCTGTCCATATGCAATTTCAATTCTAAAAATCTCTTATCAATGGAGCAATCCACCATGCAAGCAAACCTCCCTCCACCTATGCCGAACCAGATCAAAGAAGAATAGCATATAGTCTCCTTCTCCAGAAGTAAGCCCCCCACCCCACATCACATAGTCCCCCCCAGCTCTTGATGATACAGGTATTAAAGTTTGGGTTTTTACGCTGATATTGGTAGGTTCTTAAATACTCAAAATCTTTATTATGTTAATAAATCTATCTTCGGGAAAATTGGCCCCAACAAGAACTGTTTGCAATCCCACATGACTGATCCTAACCTCAATATCCATGAAAACAAAAATCAATTTACAAACCTGCAAATCCTGTCCATTGATACTAACAACAACCCCTCTAGCATAGGAAAAGGTTCCAAGGTTGACCAATGTGTGGAGGCTGACTTGGACCCCATATCCACCAGTAACTACCACGTGGCATCAACCTCATCCTCTCATTACCTATCTCACCCTCAAATAAAACACGCCTAAGTGATTATACTCCTATTAATCCTACTACTTATTCCTTCACTCAATGGGAAACTTCTCTTGAAGCCTTCACCACTAATCAGGTACACGCACTCACAGTGGCTAACCCAACCGCAATTTCTCCTCACCTCCTCACACTTGTCCAATCCCTCTGCACATCAAAGCCAAATGGAAACCAAAAATCTACAAAGATCATTTGATATCTCCCCTAAATATTTTGCTAATTCTCTGATGCCTCAAACGATCTGTATGCCCATAGACTCTATAAGTATACATCTACCTATGCCTACTAGCACAAAATCTCTTTCTTCAAGTAAAACTCTTATAAAAAAGTATGATAACCATGCTACGAATTCCTCTATCTCCTAGGAGAAGATTAAGGCTCATCCAAATTCTCAACTACCAACATCAAACAAATATGAAAAACCTTCCTCTTCCAATACCAAATCCCTCCCCCTTCACTACTACATTTCTCCACCCCAAACCCAAAACCACCAGCATCTATCTTGGTTGATGATGGGCCTCATAGGCTATGTAATCTCCTTTAACATGATAATCAATGGTCAGGATACTATCCTAATCATTCAAAACCCTCAATATCTAGCACAATTAGTATCGGAAGGATTGCACCTCGCAATGAACTACTATGTGAACCAAGCCTGGCTCAACCAGATCTTACACCCTCTAGCACCAAAACTGAACCCCACTCTAATTCAATAAATGCAAAACCAATGAAATCTGCCTAACTCAAAACTAACCATCAACAATTCCTCTCCAACTTCCCAACCTCCCATTCTTTCCACCAGAGGAGCAGACCATACGCAACCCCAAATTTATGAGATGGGAAATTCAGCCCCACCAGAACCAGTCACCACCTTAGGAGGAGGTCCCAACCCCCATGCAAGAAAATATCCCTCCTAGCGATCCCCTTCCAGTGTCAAATCAGGCAGTCGAGGTGGAGGAGTTAGACCTCCACCACCATGAGCCAGCAATAGAATTTGCAAGTCTAGGAGAAGTAAAATTGTTGCTATTCAGGGAAATGCATGACAAGAAGTACATCTTCAGCTCTCCGATGATACTGTACAAGTGCTACATGGACATTCGTTCCCCAAGACCCATACTATCGGGATGCATGCTATAATCCTAGTGCCCTGCCTGAGGAGGAACCCACTTCTCTTACTAGAGGAAGGGATGAATTTTACCAACCTAACAATCCATGCAATGAATAAACATGCTCGCATTATTCTATGGAATGTAAGAGGTGCCAATAATGACACCTTTCGTAGGCTTTTTTAAGGATTTAATGAACACCTACAGACCATGTGTGGTAACCTTGCAAGAGACTAGAATGATCTCCCATGCTCCCCAATGATCATGATTTCACCAACATGATCGAGTTCCCCGGGTAAAGTCAAGTAGGAGGGCTAGTAATCCTATTGAATACAAACATTGTCAACGTTCATAGCTTCAGTAGAGGGGATCAGGCTATTCATACAATGATTGAGGTAATTCCCATAAAAAAAACTTGGCTCTTTAGCTTTATTTATGCCAGTACTTCTGTTTTAAATAGAGATAGTCTTTCGAACAATCTTAGAAACATCTCTAATGATTATCAATGTCTTTGGTTGATTGGTGGTGGTTTTAACAATGTACTTATGAATAGTGATAAGTTAGGTGGCTGGCCTGTTAACCCTCGTAGGTCATCCCTCCTTTGGAAATATATCATCCATTTCAACCTTATAGACCTTGGAAAAAAGGGTTGTAAGTTCACTTGGTCAAACCACAGAAAAAGGTCTAATTATTTGATTATGGAACAAATTGATCGTATTTTTATTAATGATAATTGGTTGGATGTTTTTTCCACTGCCTTTGTTACCCACCTCCCCAAAACATACTTGGACCATAGCCCCTTCTTCCTACGCTTTCTAATAACACTATGCATAGTAATCCTACACCATCTTTTTGGAACCTTATTGGTATAATCATCCTGATTTTGTTAATGTTATCAACTCTAGTTGGTCTAGCAGGATAATTATTGCCTCTAGAAATTTTCAAAAAATATCTTACAATGAAAAAATACTACATATGGAGGTTTTCTTAAAAAGAAAAAAACTATCCTAGAAAGACTAAGTGGCATCCAAGCCTCAAGCCATTATCATACTAGTACCTTCTTCCAAAATTTAGAAGATAACCTTCAGAGGGAATATAATGATATTCTAAAAATAGAGGAGGATTATTGAAAAATTAGATCCAGAATTGTTGGTTAAAGATGGCGATGCGAATATTAAAGTTTTTCATATAAGTTCCTCCAACCGCAAATGGAAAAATAAAATAGTATTTCACAAAGATGATCATGGAAATTGCTTTGATAATCAAGAAGGAATCATGAGCCATACTACCAATTTCTTCCAAAAGTTGTTCACTACCTCAACGACCTTCACAAATAGAAATCTCATACATACTAATTCCACCAGCTTCTCTAAACTTAACCTATCATCTTTAGATAACCCGTTACTAAATATTGAAATAACTAATGCCTTCTACTTATTCAATCCTTTTAAAGCCCCTGGTCCGGATGGCCTACATCCATTATTCTTTCAAAAATATTAGCATATTATTGGACCCTATATAATATCTTGTTACCATAAGGTTTTTTAAGATTCTATTATTCCTACCCCCTTAAATAATACATATATCTGTCTAATTTCAAAATTCTCCAATGCAAACAACCTTAGGAACTTTTGACCCATGGGCCTTTGCAATACTATCTACAAAATTATTACTAAAAAGCCTTTCTAGATACTATCTTCAGTCCCTACCAAGCAAGCTTTATAAAAAATCTTAGGGCCAGTGATAATGCTACTATTATCCAAGAAGTTATTCACTCTATTAATAAAAAAAAGAGCAAGCGTAACATGATCATCAAACTAGGCCTTGAAAAAGCTTTTTATAGAATCGAATGATTTTTTGTTTATTAAACACTCCACCACTTTAAATTTCTCTTAAAATAACCAAGATTATTATGTCCCGTATCACCACGAACTAAATATCTATTCTAGTCAATGGTAAATAACCTTTTATTTTTACCCAGGTAGGAGAATTCGTCAAGGAGGTCCCATGTCTCTTTATATCTTTATTCTCTACATGAAAATGCTCTCACAATACATTGATCACCTAATTGATATACATCTTTGGGATCCCAGTAAGGTAACATCAAAATGTCTTTTTCTCTCTCATCTATTTTTTGCGATGAACTTACCCTAATGGGTAAAGTTACCAAGAAAAATTGCTCCACTATTCTAAACTGTCTCAGCACCTTCTGCAACCTTTTAGGAAAAAAATTAACTATTCAAAATCTAGGGTCTACTTCTCAACCAATTGCTCCAAAAATAATATTGCTTTTTCCTCAACTTACTTGGGCATCAAAATCACTACTGTTCCTTGGGAAATACACAGGCTTTCTTATTCACAATCTCCATTCTAAAAATAAAGACTTCTATTACATTCCAGATTCTATAAAAGCTAGACTGGCTAGCTGGCAAACTAATTTTCTAAGCATAGCGGGACGCACCACCCTTGCCAAATATACTCGAGCTAGTGTTCCTAACTATGTCATGCAAATTACTATGTTATCTAATAAGATCATTATGCATTTTGATAAAATTCTTAGAAATTTGGTATGACTAACACTAGGAAAAAACTTCATCTCTTAAATTGGAACACTGTTACTAGTGATAAATCTATAGGGGGCTAGGTATTAGGAATGCACGTAAAAAAAATAAAATACTCCACCAGCCTTGCATGAAGATTTCGAAACCATCCCACGCCCCCTTGGTCAAATTTTCTCATTTCTATATACATTCTTATCATTTCCAAACATCCTTCTTCACTTGGAAGGGTCATAAATTATGATGGAGAATTTGCTCAAAAGAAACTACCTGGTCAATTGGTCAAAACACCAACATAAATATTTAGAGCTGTAACTGGATTCCTGACTCTCAGCCTCTATACAAAATCTTCATATGTATTTTGAATAAAAGAGACCTCCTCCTACCTCTAAAGGATCTCTACCAAAATGACTCCTGGGCTCTTGATAAAATATATTTTGTTATTCCCTCCTCCATAATAAGATTCATTATATCGTAATACCTCACAGTAACCTCTATGACAATATTTATTGGAATAACTTTTCACATGGAATATTCTCCACCAAATCATGTTACAACCTTCTTGAGTAACCTCCTAATACACTGATAGAATTTTTTTTGATTGGATATGGCCCCTTAATTGTCCAAGTAAACTAAAATTCTTTTTATGACTTTGTTATCATGGAATAATTCCTACTAGGAAATATTTATATTCCATTGGCATTAATATCGACTCAACTTCCACCTGTTGTCGTAAATAAGAGGAGAGCACAGAACACATTTTTCTACATTGTGACAATGTTCAAATTTTCTGGAAATCTCTCTTTAATACACCTATTCCTATAACCACTAGTTGCCCTAACGAGCACTGGCTCCTCTATCTTAAAACATGGAACCCCCTAGCTATTAGTTGTTCTGGTTAGCTTTCAATATTATAAAATTGAAGGATATTTTTCCCTTCATCATTTGGAACTTATTGTTTACCAGAAATTAGAACAACATTAATAATACAAACCTCTCTCTCGCAACCTCCCAAATAGTGAATCATGCCATAGAATATAAGTTCTTTAGTGAAAAAGCTACCAACATTACTAGAACTCTTCTTGTAAAAATTTCCATGTATGCACCCTCAATAGGATGTTATAAACTAAATACTGATAGTGCTTTTCATAGTACTGTTGAATCTTCAGGTATCAGAAGACTTTTTAGGAATGCTGATTCAAAATGGATCCTTGGATTAATGAATTCAGTCCATGCGAACTGCCCACTACATGCTGAACTCCTTGCCCTCTATCAAGGATTGAGCTATGAAGCAACAAATAATCTAACACCTCTAGAAGTGGAAACTGATTCCACTGATATTATACACTGTCTTGACAAAGGATCCATAACTTACAATAATATTATTTATGACTGTAGATGGTTGACAGACAAGGTGGGATAAGTAACCTTCACGCATAGTTGTAGAGAAGGCAGTGCAACAACTCATCTATTGGAAAATGAAGGATCAAGATAGCTTCTCATAAATAATCTAGTGTCCAGCATAAACGTCCCAAATCTGCCAAGTCCAGGATATTGGAGAACAAAAGTGGTGATGGAACAGTTCGTAATATGTCTCTTGTTATTTGAAACAAACTACCAGTCCTGGGCAATATCGATGCTATGATAAGCATCTCTGAAAATGCCACTATGTCTTGTAATGACTTTATCGGTACTTAATATTAAATAAATTCTCCTCTTGCCTTTCAAATAAAAGAAAAATTAGGTGGACAACCAACTAAGCTTGTAAGATTCCGTGAAAAAAATAATGATTAGAGTGGAAAACTAATCATGTTCTAAGGCTCTGAAAAGTTATCAGTTCATAAACGATTTCAAATCTTATATATGTCTAGCATAGATATTTAGTGCGAATAAGCTTTATTCCACAATTATTAATGCCAAAAGAGATAGCTTTGGGGTTAATACCTCAAACCCCCTTAAACTATACTGGTTTTGTACGTTTCATGCTTAAACTGTGGGAGGTTTCCATTATCCCCAAACTGTATTGAACCCATAATAAACCCTACCTCCCCTTCCCCCCTCTGCCCCACTCCCCCCTCGAAGGAGTATCAGGTATTGCGTAAGTTTAACATGCCCAAAACACCTTTTATATATGTAAAGTGGCATTTCACGTGAAATTCATTTATATTAACATAATTTAGTTCCATTTTTATAAATAAATCTAC
Source organism: Nicotiana benthamiana (assembly GCA_034376525.1). NCBI lineage: Eukaryota > Viridiplantae > Streptophyta > Magnoliopsida > Solanales > Solanaceae > Nicotiana > Nicotiana benthamiana. The sequence continues at coordinate 109,259,491 of CM067332.1, read as the reverse complement.
TAATCAAAGTATAATATGTATAGTACAAAGAATCATCCATGGATCTTCAAGTTCGATTGAAGGATTGATTTCATAGGGTTGTTTAATATTTTTATTCTTTCTTTTGTTGCAAACATACCGATTTGGGTTTAGATACTAAAAATTCTTACATATTTAAAATTTTTCAAGTGTTCGGAATCTTCTTCCAATATTTAAGGCTATTCTTTTGAAAGATTGTCAAATTTCTATTATACTTTTTCATATAAAATTAAGGTTTCATTTCCATCCCCCAAAAGCCGTTAGGTTTTCAAAAAAGAGAAATAAAATTAAGAGAAATGTTGGCTGCTAAGCTTTGGAATCCAAGGATGCAAAATCTTCCTAGCTACAACGGAGAAAAGCCAGAAACTTCTAGAAGATCGAATAAAAAGGGAGGATGAAGAAGAGCAGAGATAGAGTCTCTAAGTAAGGAAAATGAAACTCAAAATCAATTATGATATGTTGCATCTGTTATATACAAGAAGAACTAACTAACTAGCCAATAGGAAATTGACAGCTAAGCTACAACCAACAACTAACTGATAACAGCTAAGGTACAAGTGATTAACAACTAACTATCGCAGCTAGAGTAGTAACTAACATTTGAATAAATATAGTCTCAATAACCCTCCTCAAGTTGGAGGTGAGGGAAGCACAACCAACTTGCCTAGAATAGAAGCATGTTTGGTCGTGGTGAGGGACTTTGTGAGGATGGCATCTAGATGATCACCGGTCCTTTTGTGATGAAGTGAGATGAGATCTTCTTTGAGCTTGGATCTTACAAAGTGACAATTGACTTCAATGTGCTTAGTCCGCTCATTGAACACAAGATGCTAGTAATATGGAGGCACACTGACTGTAATAAAGCATAGGAATAGGCAAAGCATTAGGAACAATCAGCTTTGTAAGCACTCGATGTAACAAGACAAGTTCACCATCAACCTTCCTGATAGACCTGTATTATGCTTCTGCTGGAGAAAGGTAGGTTGTCTCTTGCTTCTTATACTTCCAGCTAATAGAGATGTTAACCAATAAAATAATGTAACCTGACACTAACTTCCTAGAATCAGTGCAGGCAACCCAATTAGAATCACAATAGGCCTGCACTGAGAAGTCAACATCACTTGACATGAGGATTCCCAAAGTAGGATCCTTGAGCAAGTACATGAGCATATGATAAGCATCCTGAAGATGAGGCGCTCTTAGATCTTGCATGTATTAGATAAAGTGTTGAACTCCATAAGCTATATCTAGACTAGTATTAGTGAGGAAGTTCAACTTCCTAACCAACTTTCTGTAAAAAGTGGTTTCAGACAAAGGTGCTCATTCCTTAGCTTTCAGTTTAACTGAGGTATCAAGAGGAGAGGAGAGACTAGTGTAGTGTAAGAAATTAAAGTTTTTGAGCAGATCAAGGACAAAATTTCTCTGAGAGATTAGAGTCTCATTGTCTCTATAGCTAGCCTCCCTAAATCTCTGATCTTGAGCTGCTCAACAGGAAAGCTTTCAGCAGTTGAATCTCAACAAGATCATTTCTTATAAGCAGGACATCATCTACATAAACTCCTACAAAAACCACAAAATTAGCAGTCTTCTTGTAGAACAAAGAGTAATCATACATGAACTGACTATAGCCTTTGGAACAAAGGGCTTCAGTGAGTTTAAGATAACACTGTCTACTGGCCTGCGTTAAGCAATAAAGTAACTTGTTCAATTTGCAAACTAATCAAGGGGAGGACACTGCAAGACCTTGGGGAAGGTTCATCTATACCTCCTTATGTAGATCCCCATGGAGGAAAGATTGTTCAAATCTAACTGAAAAATCTCCAGTGTTTCTTAGCAGCAATATCAATTAAGGCTTTAATAATATTCATCTTTACTATTGGAGAGAAAGTTTCTGTATAATCGATTTTTGCCTTCTGTGTATATTCGTTCACAACTAGTCTGTATTTGTATCTCTCTATACTCCTATCTATTTTATGTTTAATCTTATACACCCACATGCAGCCTATGGCTTGCTTTCCAACAGGTAATGGAACTAATGTCCAAGTGTCATTTGCATGAAGTGCCTCAAATTCTTGTGTCATGGCCTATTTCCAGGTAGGATTGCTTGCTTTTTCTTCATAAGAGAATGGCTCCCTGTCATTACAAAATGGCTCCCTGTCATTACAAACATTTCATATAACCTGCTGACTATCAAGACTTAAGATATCAGGGGTTATAATATTACTTTGGGTGAAGAGGGCATTGAGAGAGAAGGTTGAGATTGTTTGAGTGATGTCAACAACCTGAGATGGTTTCAGGTTGCACGGAACAAATATAATCAGATAAGTAGGATGAGACTTTAAAGACTCTACCAGATACTCTTTGATTAGGTCTTAGTATAGGTGGAGAGGGTTGATTAAATCTTGAAGCAGTTGGAGATGATGTTTGTGGCAAGGTAGTACTAGGAATAGAAGGTGAGTACATGGTGTAAAGTGAATGCATGGTGTGATTATGTGATTTAAATTAGGTGTAATAAAAGGATGTCGTGCAACAGTAGGAGGCATGGAAGATGAGGAAACTGACACTGATAGAAGAGAGAAAGGGAAGATGAACTCCTGAAGAACAACACCGCTAGACACGCAAAATGACTTGGTAGTTAGACTCAGCACTTTGTACCCTTTGACACCAAAGGGATAACATACAAACACACGTTGAGTATTCCTTCATTCAAATTTGTCTCTACGAGGTTTAGGGATAGTTAGATAGCACAGGCAACCAAAGCTTCTCAAATGTATATAATTTGGTTTCTTTCCATACAACAACTCAAAAGGACATTGGCAAAATGGGTAGTCTATTAATGAGAAAAGTTATTGTAAGTACACATTCTCCCCAATATTCCAAAGGGAGTTTGGCTTGAAATAATAGGGCTTTGGTAGTCTCTAATATGTATTTATGTTTTTTTCTTCTATACCATTTTGTTGATGTGCATATGGGCATGTTCGTTGGCGTTTAATTCCTTTGGACTGAAAGAATAGAGTGTCTTCACTACTGGTAAATTCCAAGCCATTGTCTGATTTGATACACTTTACACTAGTATTGAACTGTGTCGCAACCATAGAAATGAAGATTCTAAGAGTATGCAATGCATTACTTTATAGCTGAGTGGATGAGTCCAAGTGGACCTACTAAAATCATCGATTAGATTAGGGAAATATTTAAAATTGTCAAGAGTGGGTACATGATAAGGTCCCCACAAATCAATATGTAAGAGGTCAAATATGGTAGTGGTGCTAGTAACTTTCAAGGGAAATGGAAGTCTAGTTTGTCCGGCCATATGGCATATAGAGTAGAGAAAAAGTTGTTTCGATGAAAATGTTACTAGTATGTTAGACATTTCTTTCATTTTTCCAAAAGGTACATGTCCATGTCTATAGTGCCATAAAATTCATATCACTTGCATCAATTGGAAAAGAGTCAGAGTCACAACCCCTATTTGTTTTATTGTAGGTGAAAGAATTTACTATAGGATATGGAGATGCAGTATTTACAGTTGAACATGAGTGATAGAAATGAGAAAAACAATGTGCTACACTATCACGACTACTGTGATTGGATAACTAGGAAATTATACTCTTCTTTGCTATAGTTGAACTTCCCTTGTTCAAGAAGTCTGAGCATAGAAGGTACACCCCATAATGAACTTTACCAATCTCTAGAGGTCTCTTTAGAGAAAGGGCCTGCAGAAGATAACATGTGTCAAAAGAAAAAAGCTAGACATTTGAGATGTGCTATTAAAGAGCTGATAGAGATAAGGTGGTGTTTAAAAGTGGGAAAAAAGGACTCTATACAAAAGAATCTCAAGTGTAACTTCACAGTTTCTACTTCTGTCACCTTGACTTTGTAAACCATTTGATAGCTTCACAAGTAAAGGGTAAAGTAGGACAATTATATTCTACATGTGTGTCTTGTTAAAGGTCATGTGGTGTGAAACTCCCGAGTCTACTATCCATTAGCCAGACTCTGCTTGAAAGCATTTGCATGAGAGTTTGTCAAAATCTATAGAAGAAGTGCAAGTCACAACACTTGCAAAATTTATTGTTTTGTTGGTTGAATTTGTATTCCTCAAAATGTTACCTGCACCATCACTTTTGAAGTGTTGCAGCATCCTCACTACTTGGTCATATTGCTCCTTTGAAAGATTCATGTTTTGGTTATTGTGACTTCACTGATGCTCCAGATCTTCTCTTTTATTTGTTATTACGTCAGATGACATGCTATGTACACCAGCTACAATATTTTGTTGTAGTACTCTTCCCTTTATTATTTCTAGGATATTGGCGTTACATCTTGCGATATTCGTACGTTAAAATCTCGTTTTCATATAACCGACGTTGACTTGGGGATGAGATCATCTTGACGTAAACGTACTTACGCTATTTGTAACAAGCTATTAATAAGAGCCATAAAGGAAAGGGTACACGAATTAAAAAAATGAGTTTCTTTGAAGGTTGTAGATTTGGGATAAAATATGGGTCGAGCGATAAAAATCCAATAATTATGAACTAGTACTATGCAGGATACCATATGACCAAGGTAGTATAATATATTAAGCACATATGAAGTATTTTAAAAATAAATCAAATTTTATGTAATTTAGGGTAATTTTTAAATTATTCGGATAATTAATAAATTAATTATCGCATAACAAAACATTACTCAATTAACTAATAAGATATGAAAATTTATAAAATATACCATTTAAAATATGGGAAAAAACCACCATGAATAAATGATTCATTAGTCATGTCATGTTACGCGGCGCCTCCCTGAGATTCTTTGGAAGGGCAACTTAAGGCTAAGCAACCGATGTCAGTACGGTTGCTGCCCTCAAATGAGGTCCCCACCGCACGCTAGACTAGATTTTCAATGTCGCACGGGAAAACCAATGTCACGAACAATTGTGGAAGCTGAGAGAGAAATGCGTTTTGAATGCTGATGATGACTTTATTGATGACTGAAAGCTGATTACAAAAGATGCGGCGTCGAGGGGGAGAGACACCAGTATAGAAAATACTTGCTTGAAAATATTTGATTTCTTGATCTTCTCTAATAATACTAAAAAAATAATAACCAAGACTACACGACTAACCTAAAGAAAGCTGTAAAAACATACTGAATGAAAATGAAGTAAAACTATCCTCGAGTTACAATGAGAGAAGACTTAGTTTAGTACAATGTACAAACAAGTCTGATTGCAACAACTTTATCTTGCGGTTTAGGGTCTGTGCACGCGGTGCTGTGGGCGCGCACGACACTTATTGTGTTTGCCTGAGGCTGGGCGCTGGAGCTTGGCATCATGGTCTATGCGCGAGGCACTGCTGGAAGGGGCCTGCCGCTGGGTGACGGCAAGGCATCAGGATCTGTGCACGCGACATTGTCAATGTGCGAGGCGCTTTTGTCATTGGCCAGCCGCTGGGCGCTGGCGAGATGCATCGATGGGGCGACAGAGGTGCATGGGCGCTTGTCACATGGCGCAGCCAAGACCACGGGGCCGACCATGGCTCTAGGCATAGAGAGGCTTGCTAGGTTGCCATGGGACACGACCAAGGGGTCATGGGGCGTGTATGGAAAGAAACCCATGACATTCTCCCTCAATTGAGTTGGCACCATCATCGGAGCCTTATGATAAGGGTGATGCTGATGATGATGAGTCTACTGGTTCATGGATGGGAGGTCTGTGCCCTTTGTTCTTTGAGCTTGCTGTTATAGCGATGTAATGATTTCATGCAGCTGACATGGAAGACTGGATGGATCTTCCACCATGATAGAGTTTGCACCTGATATGTACACTTCCCATTGCGTTTTTCTCTGGGCAGGGGCCCGATGTATTTTTGTTGCAGGCGAGGGTCAAAGGCCCTTTCTGCAAACAAGTATATCTTTGGGATGCGTAACATTACTGTGTCCCCTGCTTGATGTTGGGCGAAGCAGAGATTTTGTTCGGTGAACCTTTTTGCCCGCTCTTGGTCTCTGACAAGATAGCTCCGCACTATCCCCATGTTGCGCTCCCATTTGCTCGAGAAGTTGGCAGCTCGAGGAGATTTCGGCACGATTGATGCATTCACTATTTGCAGGAGAAGTGGTTGCTGTCCGGTAACAATTTCAAAAGGGCCTTTTTTGGTGTGATGGCTCTTTTGAGAATTGAAACACAATTGAGCAGCATCCAAGAGCTCCACCCAACGCTGCTGTGATCCAGTTGCAAAGTTGCGGAGATATTCCTCCAGCATGTCATTGAACCGGTCTGTCTGGCCATCCGATGGTGAATGGACGTCTGAGTTGTGACTCAATGTCGAACCAAAGCACTTAGAGAGATGGGTCCAAAAGTTTCTAGTGAAGCGTGAGTCGCGCCTACTAACAATGTCTTTGGGTAGGCCCTAATATTTGACAATGTGTGAGAAGAAGAGTCGAGCTGTATCTTCTGCTGAGATGTTTCGTGGGGTTGCTATGGAAGTTGCATAGTTTGAAAACTTATCTATGACAACCAAGATGGATGCTAGATTAGCGACTTGTGGTAATCTGGTGATGAATATGAGGGAAACACTTTCCCATGGTCTCTGTGGGACATGTAATGGCTGCAATAGTCCCATATGTGCTGAGTGCTCCGGCTTATCCTCGTAGCATGGCTGACAAGTCTTCGTCCATTGAGGAGCGTTACCAATCTATTGAGGCTGATGACATGAGGGCTGATTGTTGTTACTAAGGATCGCCGGAACCAGGGGTTCATGTTTGTTGGCTACCTTCTCCAACTGCAAGGCCGAGATGTTTCCAGTGGACATCTTTATAGGGCTGCATGGTATGGTGCAGGGCTTTGCCCCATTTTCTCCAATCATTAGAAGCATGTTAGCATGTGGTACTGGTATGGTGTTGGTCTGCCTCATGAACTCCAAACCCACTATGATGTCGAAGTCATCTATGATGGCGATGCGTAGGTCAATGCTTCCTTTGTATGGGCCAAGTTTCACGTGGAAATCTGTAGCTGTTCCACCCAATGTGTGGGGCGGCAAGTTGATATCCTTAATGCGGCCTTTACTCTTTTGCACTATTAGACCCAGGCTCTCTCCCTGAGGTTAGCCAAGTAGTTGTGGGTAGCACCCGTGTCTATTAATGCGTGAAGGGACTTGCCGTTCACCTTCAATTTGACAAACATTAGGGTCTTTACTTATGTAGGAAGCCCTTCGTCTATCTTTTCCTTCCCTTTCTTGGTGATCGAGCTTGAGATTTTCTTGGCATGGCATGCACTGATCCCCGCTAAGGCATGTGTGATAGAGCCAACAATTGCGTTGAAAGTGCCTATATGGTCGTCTTCTGATGTGTCTGATACATCTGACTCATCCTCGATAGTTTGATGCACATTCATCTTGAGGGACAAGAATTCATTATTCCAATGCTCTCCACCGTAATGACGGCTGAGGGAGGCTTTCTCCCCTGATTTTTGTTGATAGATGCAGAGCTGTTGCTGTTTGAGGGAGGAGTCTTAGTTTTAGATGCACTCCGATCTCCCCCACTTTTTCTTGGGCCACCATGGTTCCCGTTGAATCACCCTCGGACAGGTGGCTGGGTCCTGTCATTTTGAGTTCCAAATGATAGTCGCCAAGGCATTGTGCAGCTTTAATGGCCTTGGGCAGGGTGTCTTCCCGTTGTCTTTGTAGTTCCATACGGGCTTGAGGTTTCATACCTTCAATGAATGTGAAGAGTTTGTGTTTGTCCGTCATGTCACGTATGTTCAACATGAGCGCGGAGAATTTACGCACGTACTCCCTCACTACTGACTTGGTGTGAAGGAGCTCCCGTTGTTTTCTCCTTGCGTTGTATACCACATTTTTAGGGAAGAACTGCAGGCATATGGCTGCCTTCAATTCATCCCATGTTTTGAGAGTATCTTCACCGCCCTTGATGGCTTTGTATTTGACCCGCCACAAAAGTTTGGCATCGCCCTGAAGATACATGGCAGTAGAGTCTACCTTCTTGGATTCTTCCAACTGGCCCACGTAATCGAAGTATTCTTCAATATCGAAGATGAAATTTTCCACTTCTTTAGCATCCCGGGATCCGTCGTATGGCTTTCGCTCCGGTATCTTAAGTTTTGGTGGAATGATGGTGGGGTTTACAGTTCCCCTGATGTGGTTGTTGCCTTCTCGAAGCAGGCTTTGTAGGGCAGCATTGACAACATTGAGCTGGCCTGTCAAGTCATCTATGGCTTAGTGCATGGCAGTTAGTTTGTCTACCTCCTGTTCCCGATGGGCTAAATCGTCGGTACGCTCCTGCTGGAGGTTCTCAAATTTGCCATGAATATTGGCAGTTTCAATGGCTGCTGTTTGCTGGTCATCGTCAGAGTCGCGATTGATGTTTGCGATGTCATTTTCGTCCTGCCGCATTCGGTGGTCCTGGTCGTCCAACCTTTGCACTAGGTTGGTGCTTAGATCAGGCATCGTATCAATGATGGGTCGTAATCGGTCAACCGTCTTCTCTAGTGATGATAGACGCTCCACATGATTCAGCATGGTCCGAAATGGTGATGATGACAAATATGTTCTCTTGTCCGATTTCGAGCCTAAGCTCGGATACCAACTGTTACGCGGCGCCTCCTTGAGATTCTTTGGAAGGGAAATGTAAGGCTAAGCAACCAATGTTAGTAAGGTTGCTGTCCGCCAATGAGGTCCCCACCGCACGCTAGACTGGATTTTCAATGCCGTGCGGGAAAACCAATGTCACGAGCAATTACGGAATCTGAGAGAGAGTTGAGTTTTGAATGTTGATGATGATTTTATTGATGACTGAAAGCTAGTTACAAAAGATGCGGTGTCGAGGGGGAGAGACACCAGTACAGAAAATGTTTGCTTGAAAATGTTTGATTGCTTGATTCCCCTAATAATACTAAAAAAATAAAAACCATGACTACACGACTAGCCCTAATAAAACTGTAAAAGCATACTGAATGAAAATGAAGTAAAACTAGCCTAGAATTACAATGAGAGAAGATTTAGTTTATTATAATGTACAAACAAGTCTGATGGCAGCAACTTTGTCTTGCGGGTCAAGGTCTGCGCGCGCGTTGCTGTGGGCTCGCGCGACACTTGTTGTGTTTTCCTGAGGCTGGGCACTGGAGCTTGGCATCAGGGTTTGTGCGCGAGGCGCTACTAGAAGGGGCCTACCACCGGGCACCGGCAAGGCATCAGGATCTGCGCTCGCGACATTGTCAATGCGCGAGGCGCTGTTGTCATTAGCCAGCCACTGGGCGCTGGCGAGATGCATCGATGGGGCGACAGAGGCGCATGGGCGCTTGTCACATGGCGCAGCCAAGACTGTTAGAAACTACGCTTTACGCTGGGGGGAGGGGTGAATAGCGTATTAATAGAATTTAGCGTTTTCTTGCGGAATTTAAACTTTGCAGGAAGTAAAATAAATGCAGAAAAATAAACTTACACAAAGATGTATACTGGTTGGCCACCAACGTGGTTAGTCCAGTCCCCGAGAGACTCTCTCGAGATTTTTCACTATCTTGTTAAGCTTAAGGGTGCTCAACAAACCGTTACACACTTGAGGACACAAGCCTCAAACAGTTGCTCAGAGATCGCAATCTCAAAGACTTCACCCAAGGAAACGCAAGTTCCTTGAAACAAGAGAATCACAATTCTCTTACAAGTATATCAAATACTTGGACACTCACTTAACTAAAGTACTCCTTATTGAGTAGATATGAGTAAAAGAATATGTTCAAGATCACAACAACTTTAAGGAATAATATGGCTCTCAAAAGCTTTATGAAATGAGTAGAAAATGAAGAACAATTGAATGAAAGCTTATAGCAATGTAATGATCAGTTTGTGTATGTTGTTGTTTTTAAAACACTGAAATGAAGCTGTATTTATAGTTGAAAAAGTTGGTTCAACCGTTGTCTAATTGCCAATTAAGAGTTGCTGAAATTACTCAGTGATAATCGATTATTAAGACCAAACAATCGATTATCTGCCAGTCAGTTTAAAAATCAATCCCAGATTTAACGCTTCACAATCGATTATACATAATCTATAATCGATTACTGGCAATATTCAAAATCAGATAATCGATTACACTAAGTTCATAATCGATTACTTTAGCAACGTTCTAAAAATCATTTCCGGATTTTAAGCAAAACATCGATTATATAAAATCTATAATCGATTACTTCAGCAACGTTCTAAAAATCATTTCCAGATTTTAAGCAAAACATCGATTATATAAAATCAATAATCGATTACTTCAGCAACGTTCTAAAAATCATTTCCAGATTTTAAGCAGAACATCGATTATCTAGAATCAATAATCGATTACCTTATGGTATTTGAAAATCATTTGACAACGGCCAGCTTCAACAATCGATTGTCCTTTGCAACAATCGATTACTTGTTATTTTCTGAAAATCATAAAACTTACTGTCTCAGTGATAATCGATTATCTAAATACATAATCGATTACTTAATTAAATTTAAAATCACTGGAAGACATCAACTCAACACAATCGATCACCATTAGTTCATAAGCGATTATTTTGAGTATTGAAAAACTTTACCTCAACAACAATCGATTGTCATTTGTTCACAATCGATTATCATGCAGATTTGGAAAAACCTGATGTTCACTGTCTTACTCACAATCGATTACCATTAATTCATAATCGATTGTCATGCAGTCTTGGCTCAGAAACAATCGATTATCATAAGTACATAATCGATTATTTTAGCTCAGATTTTTGAGGCATGTTTAGAAAACATTTTGTCTAATGTAAATATGCATGATTTAAAATCTTTTTGACACAGAATTAAATATGCATGATTTTGGAAAATAGTTTTATGAGAGAGGCCATACTATGAGTCAAGTTATAGGATCGAGATTACAATTTAGAACAACTCAATAACAATTAAAAGCTATATCTTGAACTTCAATCTTATTCGCAACCATTGTGCGCTTGTATTTGAATTCCGTCATATATCAATTTTTGCTTCGTTTGTCATTCATCAAAATCTACAAAAGAGTACACGTTTAGTATATTGCATTGAGAACGTGTTTCCAACAAAGACCACATGGCCGACCATGGCGCGAGGCATTGAGAGGCTTGCTAGGTCGTTATGGGGCGCAACCAAGAAGTCATGGGGCATGTATGGAAAGCAACCTATGACAGTCATCATGCATGTGACAATGTAAGGGCTTATAATGCCTGTGGCCAAAGCCATCAAGACATAAAGTGACCTAAGTCTTAGTAATTGAATGGTTATCCTAATTCATTTTGAAAGGGGTAGCAAACGTTAGGCATTTTCAAATCAGCAAAACAAACATTTGTATTCTTTCGTTCAAGCCAAGAACGCAAGAACATAATTCATCTCAATGAATTAAGAGGTGGTGCATACCCGATATCCCGTTTTCTTCCCCCTTTTGCCATTAGCAAAAAAATAGTAAGGAAAGATGCAAAAAAGATTAAATAAACAAGGTTTATTTATTGGAAAAAAAAAGAGGGTACATCAATGGGAACCAAAGAGAACAACAGCAAAAACCACACAAAACACAAAAAAAATTTATTCATTTTCGTCGTTGTCCGCCTCGTTATCCGGCGCTGCTTCAAAAGGAACGAGAGCTGCATATGGATAATTGACATGATCAAAGTATCCATGGATCTCATGAGTGAGTTGAGCAAGCTGGTCGGATATGGTTTGGAGAGTAGGCTCTTGGGACGAACGAGCACGACGGGGTGGACGACTTGAAGAAGGAGCTGGAGCATGATCACCATCATGATGGAAAGAAGACTCCGAGATTTCCCAAATTTTGGTACTCCTTTTGAGAGGACCATTTTCCGTGACAAAATCGGATGCTTCAAGGTAGTTCATAATGAGGAGGGCATAAGGAAGAGGCATGTCATCACCGATGGCATCGAGCATATGAATTTTGATGAGCCGACACCAATTTATTTTGGCTCCGGTGAGAATGGCATGCAGAAGTTTGGTATCCTCCTGGGAGATGGTGGTGTGATTGTGCCGTCTAGGCTTGAGGACTCGGGTGATGAAGTAAAGAATCAACCGGTAGTTTGGATCCATTCCCGTTATGATAGGACGACGGGTAGAGATAGATGGATCATAGGAGGTTATACCGGCTTGGTGGAGAAGGATGGTTTCATCAAAGAGAGCCCCGGCCTTATCAATATACCGGTAAAGGTCTTCACCTTTATTTGGAAGGCGGGCAATGGTGTGGAGATTCTCTTCAGAGAGAAGAATTTGAACCCCATTAATGGAGGTGACAAGTTCGCCATCTTCATCTTTATGGAGGTTTGAGTAAAAAGCTTGAACGAGAGTTGTGTTTATGTGAGGATGAGTGAGAAGCAAGAAGTCATATAGTTGACACTCCTTTAACATATTTGCGGCAGGGGTGAAAGGCTCAAGGAGTTTACTATTTGAGAACCGAGGGGGAAGAATGGTGCGTTTCTCAAATTTTGATAGGAACCTTGTGAGTTTATTTTCAGTTTCAAAGAACAAGACGGAACCGTCTTGGTATGGAAAATTTAAAGGAGGAGGGGCGGTTGAGGCTGATGCGCCATGTTTGGATCGGGAACGTTTTGAAGATCGTCCAGACATGTTAGGAGAAAGACTGTTGGAATTTGGCAAAGAAAATAGAAGAGATTTAGCTTTTGAATACTAGAGATAGTGCTTGAGTGGGTGAATGCGAGCTCTTATGATGCCTATTTATAGAGGAAAGGATTATCAAGCATTGAATGGAGACATTTGCTGAGATTTTGGTTTAGGAGCAGTCAGAAAATGGTAAGAATTAAAATTACTGACCGTTAGATAATCGATTATTGAACTGAAATAATCGATTGTATTTACTGTTTGATTGAGATTTTGAATCTGACAAATCGATTCTTGAGTCAAACGGTAAAAAATTTGAATGAAATAATCGATTGTTAAATTTTGGTAATCGATTATGGAGCATTTAAGACCCGACAGGAATCGATTGAGGAGCCAAACGGTAACAAAAAATTAATATGAAGTAATCGATTATTTAGGGAACTAATTTGATACAGTGAACTTGGAGAATATCAGAATTTGTCAAATAATCGATTGTATGAAAAAATAATCGATTGTTTTAGAAAGCATTGCTGAATGACTGAGGCGGAAATCGATTATGCAATTTAGGAAGTAAAAAATTAAACACAGATGCATAATAGTAATAATCAGTCATAAACAATCGATTATTGATGCTGATAATCGATGTACTGCACAGAAAATAATCGATTAGTGGTTTGAAATAGTCTATTATTTTGTGATAAAACTTCATAATTCCCCCTACCTTTGGGGTGGTACCTTTTCTCCAACATCGCCAATTACCTGTTCGAGAGGATGATCCTTGATCGTTCTCCACTCGTTAGGCGTATTTATTCCTTTTTCTAATTGTGGCGCTTCTTCCGTTGGTTGTTCCCCAATTTCATTTTTGTTTTCCTTTGAAGGTTCTTCTTTGTCTTTCAAGCTATCCAAGATACCTGCAAGATCAAAACCGGATTCCTTTCTCGCCAAGCGAGTATTATCTTCGGCAAACACAACATGAGGGGATTCCTCCACAATTTGGGTTCTTTTGTTAAAGATCCTATATGCTTTGCTACGTGAGGAATAACCAATGAAAATACCTTCATCCGATTTAGCATCAAACTTACCCAATTGGTCCTTCCCATTATTATGAACAAAACATTTACAACCAAAAACACGTAAATGAGAAATGTTGGGTTTTCTACCCTTATAAAGTTCATATGGGGTTTTCATGAGTATCGGCCGAATTGCTACTCTATTTAAAACATAGCAAGCGGTACTCACGGCGTCCGCCCAAAAATATTTGGGAATCTTAGCTTCGTCGAGCATGGTTCTTGCCATCTCTTCGAGACACCTATTTTTCCTTTCCACCACCCCATTTTGTTGTGGTGTCCGTGGAGCGGAAAAGGTGTGTTCGATTCCGAGTTCGTCACAAAAATCCGCAAAGAGATTGTGATCAAACTCTCCCCCATGATCACTTCTAATCGAAGTGACGGTCGATTCCTTTTCGTTTTGAACACGCTTAAGGAAATACTTGAAATTTTGAAAAGCATCACTTTTATTTGCAAGAAATAGAGTCCAAGTAAATCTAGAAAAGTCATCAACAATTACAAAAACATATTTATTTTTACCAAGACTTTCAATACGAGAGGGACCAAATAAATCCATGTGAAGTAATTGCAAAGGTCTAGACATTGAAACAATATTCTTGGATTTAAAAGATACTTTGGTTTGCTTCCCTTTTTGACAAGAATCGCAAATAGAATCATTTTCAAACTTTAAACTGGGAAGACCAACTACTAAGTTTTGAGAAAGAAGCTTGTTCACGAGATGCATGTTCATGTGTGCTACTCTACGATGCCATAGCCAAGAGTTATCCTCTTTGCATACTAAACAATCAACATATTCGGGTGAGGAGTTTGCAAGATCAACCATATAGATATTATCAATTCTAAAACCACGAAGTATGATCTTGAAATCACTACGTCTAAATACAAGACATTCATCCGAATTAAATAGAGCAAGATTTCCCTTGTCACATAATTGGCTTATGCTCAAGAGATTATGCTTCAAACCTTTCACAAGTAGTATATGTTTAATAGAGGAGTTTTCGTCCTTACCGACCGAACCAATGCCGATGATTTTTCCTTTATTGTTATCACCAAATGTGACACTTCCTCCTTCTTTCTGCTCTAGTTGAAGGAATTTGGATTCATCTCCCGTCATGTGTTTGGAGCATCCACTATCAAGGTACCATAGTACACTTGATCCCTTCAAGCACACCTACAAAACAAATTAATGTTCTTTAGGTACCCATGCCATCTTGGGTCCTTGAGGGTTAGGCATGTTATAATGATGCAATTGATTTATATGTCTATGACGAGTAAAGCAAGTGGGAGCAATATGACCAATACGTCTACAATAATGACAAGTCACGTTGGGAATATGCATTTTTCTAGGTACATAGTAACTAGATGAATGAAGGTTGCTTACTCTACTTTGAACACCATTGTTTCTCCTATTATGAGCTCTAGGAGGTTCACAAGTTTGTCTAAAATATGCATCATTTCTAGAATATCTATTTCTAGGTGGAGGGTCATTTCTTGGTCTTCTAAATTGTTCAAGGTTTGGCCTAAAATATGCATCATTTCTAGGTCTTCTAGCATTTTCACTATTTGGTCTAACATGCAAGTTATTTCTAGGATTTCTACTTCTAGGATAAGCATTTTGGTTATTAGTCCTAGGTTGAGCTCTAGGTTGTTGTGGTTTAGCACCAACCTTTTCTTCATTTTTGAATCCTATTCCATGTTTAGTTGATTTTAGATTAACAAGCACATCATTCAAGTTTTTATGCGAAGAATTAAACTTATCTAATGTGCCTTTAAGTCTAGCTACTTCATTCTTAAGAAGCACACAAGAAGAACAGTTTCTAGTAGAACCTTCAGGTTTATCAGCACTTCTTTTTCCATAAAACTTGTTTTCCTCTTTTAGCTTCTCATTTTCGAAAACCAGTTTTTCTAATTCTTTTTCTTTTAATGAAAGCTGTGTTTGAAAATCTTTTTCTTTTAGAGAAGCGCTTTCTTTAACACTTTTGACAGTTTTTGAAGCTTTGATAAATTCAGCATATAGTTCATCAAAAGCATTTCTCATTTCATCAAGAGTAAAGAAATTTTGAGAAGAGATTTGACTTACCTCATCTTTGCCGTCTTCTTGATCCATGAGACATAAATTTGCTGCTTCATCGTCTTCTTCTTCGCTTGCTTCATCTCCGGAATCTCCTACCCAAGAGATGTATGCACGTTGCTTTTTGAAGGGTTTCTTCTCCTTTTTGATGTTAGGGCAATTTGATTTTATGTGCCCGGTTTCTCCGCATTCATAGCATTTTAGTTGATCGCCTTGCTTTTTGTTCTTGCGTTCATACTCTTTGCGCATGAATTTTTGAAACCTTTTGATAACGAGTCCAAACTCGTTGTCACCTTCCTCATCAATTTGTGGTTGGCTAGCCTTTAGAGAAATCCTTTGCCTTCTTTGATCATCAACAAACGGGTTAAGTATAGTTGATTCATAGGTTTTGAGATTACCTCTTAATGCGTCAATTGTGACATTTGTGATGCCAATGGATTCTTGGATTGCATCGGCCTTTGATCGCCATGCCGGAGTGAGACTTCTGAGGATCTTCCGGACAAGTTCTCTATCCGTAAACGTCTTTTTGAGGGCGTGTAGATCATTCACGATCATTGAGAATCGCTCAAACATTTCGTCTACTTTCTCTCCTTCCTTCATGTGGAATAGTTCATAAGAGTGAGTTAAGAAATCAATTTTAGCTTCTCGTACCTGGTCGGTTCCTTCGTATGTCACTTCAAGCTTATCCCACATTTCTTTTGCTGTTTTGCAACATGATATCTTCCTGTAGTCGTTAGCATTAACAGCACAATATAATAAATTTATAGCTTTGGCATTATTTTGAACCTTACGAATATCCTCCGCGGTATATTCCTCTTCGGTCTTTGGAACCCAATCGTCTTCCACCTTCTTGGTTGGAATTTGGTTTCCATTGGTGAATACTTTCCACAAATGAAAGCTATTTGATTGCACAAAGATTTGCATCCTCTCCTTCCAGTATGAGTAGTTTGTGCCGTTGAATAGAGGAGGTCGTGTAGAGCATTGTCCTTCTTCAATTCCTGCAAAAGAGTCAAGAGTAGAAGCCATGGATGGTTCTCTCAAACGGTTAAGTTTTCAGAGAGTTGGGCTCTGATACCAATTGTTAGAAACTACGCTTTACGCTAGAGGGGGGGTGAATAGCGAATTAATAGAATTTAGCGTTTTCTTGCGGAATTTAAACTTTGCAGGAAGTAAAATAAATGCAGAAAAATAAACTTACACAAAGATGTATACTGGTTGGCCACCAACGTGGTTAGTCCAGTCCCCGAGAGACTCTCTCGAGATTTTTCACTATCTTGTTAAGCTTAAGGGTGCTCAACAAACCGTTACACACATGAGGACACAAGCCTCAAACAGTTGCTCGGAGATCGTAATCTCAAAGACTTCACCCAAGGAAACGCAAGTTCCTTGAAACAAGAGAATCGCAATTCTCTTACAAGTATATCAAATACTTGGACACTCACTTAACTAAAGTA
The DNA here is from genome assembly GCA_034376525.1 of Nicotiana benthamiana. NCBI lineage: Eukaryota > Viridiplantae > Streptophyta > Magnoliopsida > Solanales > Solanaceae > Nicotiana > Nicotiana benthamiana. The sequence continues at coordinate 109,242,255 of CM067332.1, read as the reverse complement.
CTCCTTATTGAGTAGATATGAGTAAAAGAATATGTTCAAGATCACAACAACTTTAAGCAATAATATGGCTCTCAAAAGCTTTATGAAATGAGTAGAAAATGAAGAACAATTGAATGAAAGCTTATAGCAATGTAATGATCAGTTTGTGTATGTTGTTGTTTTTAAAACACTGAAATGAAGCTGTATTTATAGTTGAAAAAGTTGGTTCAACCGTTGTCTAATTGCCAATTAAGAGTTGCTGAAATTACTCAGTGATAATCGATTATTAAGACCAAACAATCGATTATCTGCCAGTCAGTTTAAAAATCAATCCCAGATTTAACGCTTCACAATCGATTATACATAATCTATAATCGATTACTGGCAATATTCAAAATCAGATAATCGATTACACTAAGTTCATAATCGATTACTTTAGCAACGTTCTAAAAATCATTTCCGGATTTTAAGCAAAACATCGATTATATAAAATCTATAATCGATTACTTCAGCAACGTTCTAAAAATCATTTCCAGATTTTAAGCAAAACATCGATTATATAAAATCAATAATCGATTACTTCAGCGACGTTCTAAAAATCATTTCCAGATTTTAAGCAGAACATCGATTATCTAGAATCAATAATCGATTACCTTATGGTATTTGAAAATCATTTGACAACGGCCAGCTTCAACAATCGATTGTCCTTTGCAACAATCGATTACTTGTTATTTTCTGAAAATCATAAAACTTACTGTCTCAGTGATAATCGATTATCTAAATATATAATCGATTACTTAATTAAATTTAAAATCACTGGAAGACATCAACTCAACACAATCGATCACCATTAGTTCATAATCGATTATTTTGAGTATTGAAAAACTTTACCTCAACAACAATCGATTGTCATTTGTTCACAATCGATTATCATGCAGATTTGGAAAAACCTGATGTTCACTGTCTTACTCACAATCGATTACCATTAATTCATAATCGATTGTCATGCAGTCTTGGCTCAGAAACAATCGATTATCATAAGTACATAATCGATTATTTTAGCTCAGATTTTTGAGGCATGTTTAGAAAACATTTTGTCTAATGTAAATATGCATGATTTAAAATCTTTTTGACACAGAATTAAATATGCATGATTTTGGAAAATAGTTTTATGAGAGAGGCCATACTATGAGTCAAGTTATAGGATCGAGATTACAATTTAGAACAACTCAATAACAATTAAAAGCTATATCTTGAACTTCAATCTTATTCGCAACCATTGTGCGCTTGTACTTGAATTCCGTCATATATCAATTTTTGCTTCGTTTGTCATTCATCAAAACCTACAAAAGAGTACACGTTTAGTATATTGCATTGAGAACGTGTTTCTAACAAAGACCACATGGCCGACCATGGCGCGAGGCATTGAGAGGCTTGCTAGGTCGTTATGGGGCGCAACCAAGAAGTCATGGGGCATGTATGGAAAGCAACCTATGACAGTCCTCATGCATGTGACAATGTAAGGGCTTATAATGCCTGTGGCCAAAGCCATCAAGACATAAAGTGACCTAAGTCTTACTAATTGAATGGTTATCCTAATTCATTTTGAAAGGGGTAGCAAACGTTAGGCATTTTCAAATCAGAAAAACAAACATTTGTATTCTTTCGTTCAAGCCAAGAACGCAAGAACAGAATTCATCTCATTTCGTACAAAACAAATCCTTAGCCATAATTTTGAAATTCCCTGAACATCGGTTTGGCTTCACTAGCAAATTTTCGTCTATATTTCATAGAAGCAGATTCGTTATAATAATTATAGCAGGAAGTATGTTAAGTCCCTTCCTTTTTTCTTTTGGCATGATTCATATGATACTGAAGAAACGAGCAAACACGCAACTTGCATAAATTGATTTATTTATAGGAATAATAGAAGTGTCTATATTATTGATTCCCCATCAAAATTATTATTATCTTCTGCTCGTGTATCTTCCAATATACCTAGTTGGAAAAATTTATCTGGAAGGAATATTGATATTATTACGTATTTTTCAACCATTTTATACATATGCATTAACCCATGACCAGATGACATTATATACGCGTATATATATATATATATATATATATATATATATATATATATATTTGTGTGTGTGTGTGTGTGTGTGTGTTTATGGGATATGGAAAATGTTATGGCATTATATACGCACCACCATCTTATCTGCTGGTATACGATGAGGATTTTACCCACAGTGGTCGATATGATATGATGGGATGCCCTCAAAGACTGATGATGTTATGAAACATATACCCATGTACGACATGACATTCGTACGTATATGCATGATACTAAGAGTAATTTATTATTTACAAAGTTATTCAGAATTACAGGTTGAGTCATGCACTCTATACTTATTCCGTGTCTCTTATGTATTTGTTCATGTGTCTTACATATTCAGTATATTATTTTTGTTGACGTCCCTTTTGTCCGCGGATGCGCATTTCATGCCCCCAGGTCCCAATTAACAGGTCAAGAGCCCTCTAAGTATGTTCTCAGCTCAACGGAAGATGTTTATGCGCTCCATTTATTCTGGAGTTGCTTATTTAGTTTGGTATGGCGGGACTCTATCTCGATCTTTATGACATTTGTGTACTCTTAGAGGCTTGTAGATATATGTCGTATACGTGAAGATTGTACGGCTTTATCGGCCTATGTTTTGAGTTTATAAATGATTATGTTGGTCTATTAGGCCCATATGTCACGTGTATAAGATGATGTAATAAGAAAGATACGTTATGTTGGTACTCAGTCTAGTAAGTTACTTGGTATCCATCGTGGTCCATCAGTTTGGGTCGTGACGATTGATTATGATTTTGTGCAGTCGAGTTATAGTTTTGAGCTCCTTTTCAATTAAAGTGATGTGGATATCCATAAAGTTTGAAACATTTGTCTTTTTTTGTGTCTTGGCCTTTTGCAAAAGTCACAAAAGGGCCTAGGTTTATTGTTGTTCACTGAGTAATTCGTCTTGAAGCCTCTTGGCATTGCTGTACCAGCATTCACTGTTGTAGATTCAAATTTTAATTGATTTCTAGGTAGAAATCCTCTTTGTTTTTCCTCTTGCACCAAAATAGCAAAAGGTTGTGCCATGGAAGGCAAGTGATTCATTGTCAGTATACTCCCTCAAACAATAGTATAAACCTCATTTAATCCCATTAGAATTTGTATCTATCTTCTGTTCAGCTCAGCTTTATGCATAATTTTCATTTGCATCACAAGTGCAATGACAACTATAGAGGGATTTTGCACTAAGATTAGTGAATTCTTCCTATAGTTTCTACATTGTATGTATTATCCAGTAACATCGAGCACTCCTTGACTTAAATCATTAATCTCCTTTTGGATCTGATAAAGGTTAACTCCATTTGTTTGATCATAAAGATCTTCAAGTTCTCTTCACAACTCAACTGAACTACACGCATACTCTATACTATCCGCAATTTCTTTGGCAAGTGAATTCAAAATCCACGAAGTTACCATGTCATCACATCTCTCCCATTGTCTAAAATGTTTTGACTGCGAATCAGGTTTTATTCACATTCCCCAGTATTAAAACCTAATTTGTTCTTTATTGAGAGGTCCCCTCAGCACACCTATCCTCCATGAACGATATCTTATTCCATCAAAAGGAACTGGAAATGAATCAGCATAGTGCTGTCAGAAGGGTATATGTAAAGCAGACTACTTACATCGATTGTTAATCTCGACTGTTATCGCAATCGTAGCTCTGTATTTGGTCATCTACAACCATAGTTGAAGTGATAAATTAGTTTAGCTCGAAGTGATATTGAAACCATAGAGAAACTCAATTAAGTAAGTGTATGAAACCATAGAAAAATTCAATTAAATAAGTGTAGCTTCGATTTGTTTGTTTGCTCGAGAATTAGTATCGTACCGAAAATGAACCATAGTTTTGAGATCGGAGAATACGATAGCCTGCAAAGATCAATTTCGTGGATCGGTGATACATACTAAGGATCTAATACCATGTTAAGCTTTGGAATTGAAGGATTTAAAAGCTTTGTAGCTAGCATAGAGAATCCAGAAACTTATGGAAGATCAACTGAGAAGGGAAGAAGAAGAAGAGCAGAGATGTAGTCTCTAATTGAGGGAAATAAAACTCAAAATAAACTATGATGCAATGTGCCGATTATATACAAGAAGCATTAATGAATTAACCAAATGCAAAATGACAGTTTAGTTACAGCTAACACTGATAATATTAAAGGGGCAAGAGATTAACAACTAATTGGCGCAACTACAATAGTCACTATTATCTGAATAAATATAGACTCGATAGTTCTTATTACAATGAAGAAAATGGAAGAAGAATAAAGAAGAAATAGATGAAGAAACTTAAGATGAAATTTGTAATTCCCAATTGAGTTTGGATTAAAAGAGGAAGATGAAGAAGGCAGATGGATTCATCCAAAAAATAAGAAGATGAAAAAGGAATAAATAAGCAGAGAAGAGAAAGAGAGATAAAAATGAGGAATTTATTTTTCAAAAATGGTTAATAATAAAAAAACTATTAGGAAAAGTTATTTTTTGGACTAATTAACTATTGGACATTCGAGGAAAAAAGTTTAGCTCTCACGCGCGTTTTATAGATTTGACCCACTTTTTTGACACATGGCTCTCCATATGGTATTTAACAATGGGTACATTGTAGTTTAGGGGGATAATTGGAACCTCCTAGAGTTTAGTATGAAACTCACAAAATTGGTATAGCTTAGGGGGATTTAGAGGTATTAACAAAATTGAAACGAGTGTGTCAAAATGTCTCCAACACTATCGCTTCACGTACAGTGAAATCAGAGAGTCCAATTCCTCGTCATCAAGGCACCTGAGAAGATCATATTGAAGCCTTGATGCCACAAGGCTATAATCGAGTTTCTTCCCTTGAGGTTCATCGATTCCCGACCTCAGGACAATGTTGATCACGACTATGACAGAAATGGAGAGTTCACAAGGAACATGGCTAGACTAACAAAGACTAGTGGATTACTCTAAACCTGAATCAGGGTGTCATCTAACTATCTCATCTTCGTATCTTTGTCATTAATTCATTTTGTACTATGCTGGGATTCCCCTCCTATATAAATGGGATCCTCGTCATTTTGTAATATATCGTTGCTTCAGTTGCTCCACACGAAATATACAAGAACATTCTCTCGGCTCTCTAATATATTCTCTTGATATTGTTGCTCTCATTTATAATCCTCAAATTTGTTCATCATTTATTGCTTATCATTGGCCATTTTCCCGATCACCCTCGATAGCTTACAACCGACTCTGAGCCGACCTCGAGGTCCTCGAATCGACCAGCTCGAGGCCCCGGTTGGTAGCTTATCGGTTTGATTATCACTCTATCCTTAACTCTTATTTTGTTTCAAATCTCACATATTTAGCATCAACTGCTTAAAATACTAACATAAAAATAAATCACGCCTTTTTAGAGTCTCATCAATAAATTTAATTTTATTACCATTTTCATGGTAAACAGTTTGGCCCCCACCGTGGTGCTAAAACTAATAGTAATATTTTTCTTGTTTGTTTCATTATACAAGGCAAGTTATCTTTCACACCTTTTCTTATCCAAGACCTTCAATTTCAGGTTGAAATGTCTAGCTCGGTAAACATAGTTGAAAAGGACAATCTTAAAAATCAAAGAGAGAATGGCGTGGCTGCTCCCGATATTGGTGTGCCACAACGAAACCTTGAGAACGAGCTCGCACCAATTCCAGCGGACGTGGGTTCACGCGACGCCAATAGGTTGATATAAGCTCATATACCAACATGAGCGTACACCAAGGAGATCCACAGAAAGCTCATAAAACCCTAACCGTGGAGAATGGGAGGTTAGCCTTCATGTTGTTTTTGAAATATTGCAGGCACAACAGCTGGCTATCGCTCAGTTACAAAGTCACCAGAAAACTCCTAGCATAGTAGCACCGGGGATAGCTCTCCCGGCTGAACATGTTTCAAAGAGATCGAGCAATAACAGGTCGATAGCCGATCTAGTCATCATAAAGATGCTCGAGCACCTCACTAGAAGGATCGAATCGAACAAGAAAATAATAGAAGAAAACGAAGAAGGTCGAGGCTTACAACTCTAGGGTCGACCAAATTCCAGGAGCACCCCCAATCTTGAAAGGTATGGACTCGAAGAGGTTCATATAGAAGCAGTTCCCACAGGAAGCGTCCCTGAAATGATCTCCGAAGAAGTTTAGAATGCCAGTCCTTACAAATATAATTGTACCTCAGACCCAAACGAGCACGTTACCGCATACACTTGTGTAATAAAGGGAAACGACTTGAAGGACGACAAAATCAAGTCCGTCCTGCTGAAAAAGTTCGGAGAAACACTTTCCAAAGGGGCAATGATGTGGTATCATAACTTGGCCCCGAACTGTATAGACTCATTTTCCATGCTGGAGCATTCCTTCATAAAGGCTCATGTAGGGGCCATCACGATGGCCATAAGTAAATTTGACATCTTCAAAATCGAGAAAAAGGAGAACGAGATGTTGTGAGAATTGGTATCTCGCTTTCAAATAGAACGAATGGAGCTACCACCAATCTCTAACGATCCGGCATTACAAGCCTTCACTCAAGGTCTGAATGAGCGAAGCTCCGTGGCTTTGAAGTAGCTCAAAGAGAATCTCGTCGAATATCCCCATGATTTGGTCGGATGTACACAACCGATACCAGTTAAAAATCAGGGTAAAAAATGACCAACTGGGAGCCATTTCAGGCTCAGTATACCCAAATATGATCCTAACAAAGGAGCCAAAGCAAAACAAAAAAAGATATCAGCTATACGCCGAAGACAGAAGGTACGCCCTAAGGTATAACCCTCCTCGTAATGATTGAAGGATAGATCGATGACAAAATCCTCTGGGATTGATCAACAGAGCCGGGTATGATAAGAACATGTCCCAAGCGAGGCTCCTCTCTTTATCATAATACAACTTCAACGTCGATATGTCAGATATCTTCTTCGCCATCATCAAAATTAGAGATGCCAGATGGCCCAGGAATGTATGGTCAGATCCTTCCCAACAGAATCATAACTTAGTATGTCAATTTCACACCACGCATGGCCATAGGATCGAGGATTGCAACCAGCTCCGAGAGGATGTAGCCATCCTACTCAATGAAGGTCACCTCCAAGAATTCTTAAGCGATCGGCCCAAAACTCAGTTCCGGGAAGGAGAGGTTGCCAAGAGATATGAAACAAATGAGCCGCAACATGTTATCTACATGATCTTGGGAGGCATCGATGCTCCCCAGGAACCTGTTATGAGAAGGACAAAAATATCTATCACCAGAGAAAAGCGAACCGGGGTACATATTTGAGGATGCCCTCACAATCAGCAAAGAGAACACTGAGACCTTGTCTCAACCTCACAATGACACACTGGTAATCTCTTTCCTCATTAATACATTTGAAATAAAACGTGTACTCGTGGACCTAGGTATCTCAGCCAACATTATCAGGTCGAGGGTAATGGAGAAGCTCAGACTGCTTGGCAAAATTATGCCCGCCACTCGAGTCCGCAACGGATTTAACATGGCAAGTGAAACAATGAAATAAGAAATCACCCTCCCAGTCAATGTGGCCAGCACAACCCAAAATGTCAAATTTCATGTCATGGACGGGGATATGAGGTACAATGCCTTGTTCAGATAGCTGTGTATACACTGCATGAGAGCAGTACCGTCCACCATCCACCAAATGATGAAATTCCCGATAAAGGATGGGATTAAAACTGTCTACCGAGAACAGCATGCAGCAACGGAATATTTGCGATGCATGATGTAGCACCACATCAATACCTCTACTCACAAAAGAGCCAAAGTGTAATCAAAATACATCTTCGGTTAAGCCTGATTAAGAAAAGCAAAGGACCATGCCATGCCCTCATCAAAAAACGACTGGGACATATCGGTCCTTGAGAAATCGCGGGCACATCTTACACTAAGGCATAGCCATCACCCTTTTCATTATACATTTCATACTAACCCTTATACAATCGCCCGATCAAGCAGTCAAAGCACTAAACCAGCCCAAAGACCTTAATACTTTAAAGCATCCGTTGCACTCTTTTCCTTCGATCGAGTTTTTATCCCGAAAAGAGTTTTGTCGGTTATGTTTTTAATGAGGCAACATCAACATTCTACCTAAGGAGACTAGACAAGTATTCGAGGCTTCTTTTGTAATCAACCTTGAATATTGGAGGATATCCCCCCGGAAGGCGATCTACTCAGAAAAACCAAGAAACACCAAATAGGGTCCCAATAGGAAAATGATGTACCAATCCAAACGGTCGAACGAACCGTGTCCGTATAGCTGGTCCCCTGCCGGTGAAAACATGTATACTAATTCCAAGTAATAGAATACTACCTTTTATCAAAACATCTCACACTCCAAGAGCAACTCAGCATTTTTGCAGTAATGACTCCTCCGTGAAAAATGACACGAACACTTAGGGACTGGCGTCAACAATTCAACACTTGAATGACCTCTGGGCCGGGACTCCAAACTCATAAACCCTAAACGAGGCAACATGAAAATCACGAAACATCTCCAAGGCCTAAATGTGCCGAATACTCAAAATCTCAAAAATTGAATGACCTCATTGTAGGAATCTCCGAAATCGTAAACCCTCAATGAGTCAATACCAAGTTCACAAGTAATAGCTCCCGATCCAGAATACCCTTAATGAATTAAGGAGTATCCCCAATCACCATTCATTGAAAACCATGAGGCCATAAGAGCCCAAGCGGGAAAACTCAATCTCGTAAGACCTACACAAGAAGCAACAATATCTGTAAGACCTCAAGCAAGGCATGAACCATATTTGTACCAATCATCTAAAAATTGTAAGAACTTAAAGGCATGAAAATTTTGTAAGACCTTGCCGTCGCGCCCCCTTTTTCTCGCGAAATTGTGTTTTTGACATTTAGAGGACAACACGTTCCCTTTTGGTAATTGGGTTTAAGAGAATGGAAGAGTCGCCACCTAATGATTTAAGGGCAATAGGACACTAAGAAGGGTTTTATTTGGATAATCAACGATTGGGTAAGGGCTTGAAATTATCCCGAGGGGAAGGTGTTAGGCACCCCTCAGAATCCACTAGTGTGGTTCTCGACCAAGCTATTGTTGTGACATAAATACAAATAACACATAAGCAAGTAAGAGTATCACATAAGAGGGGATATTCATTTAAGGGTCACAGATAAAAAGAATTAGCAAGATCTAAAGAGAGTTGGTTTTTCTTTCTTAGAAGAAATGGTGTTTAAAAGATTTAGAAGAAACAAAGAACAAATGGGGAAGGTCCTAGGTTTATAATTAATATGGATCATGTCAATTCAATACTCGGTAATCACTCCTCAGAGAGGGGCTACATGTGGGATTAACGCACCGATCATCATATTCATATCTACCCTTTCTCACCCCGTTTAAGGTATTAAAGCACGAACTGGTCTCTTTTTCTTATTGCATGCTATTACCCGCCCTGATCCTATTAGCCCTGGAAATGCTTGGGACTACTAATCCTGAAAGAGCGAGTGGGGTTGGGCTTATTTGTTGTTTCAAAGGTAAAAATACTAAGGCGACAAGCAAGAACACCTATAACAAGTTTGGGGAGGGGGAGGGGGATGGGGAGCATATAACAAACGAAAGGCTCAAACAGACCTCCTTTAGGCAAAGAAAATCAAGTAGTTAGCATAACTTTCATGTACTGTTTAGGGTCTGTTTTAATACTAAACGTGGAAGAACTTAAAAGTTGGTGCAGACTAGTTTACTATATAATTCAGACAAGATATCTCTGTCAGGCCTGACTACTAGTTGTACTGAATAAAATCTATTCAGCATAGAAGTTTATCCTACGGCTTGCCTAAGTGTTGGTCAAAGCTCCTTTAAGCATGATATCTATTATTTTAAGAAAAGATGAAGTATACTGATTTCAGAAAAGGTTGTCAGTTATTTAGGAAATGTGAGTTTGGCAAAGATCATAAGTTCTGCAAACGTTAGACATTCTTTTTACTATTTTTTGTCTTATAAGCGAGTGAAACGTTTTAGACTTGGTCATTAATTCTAATAGGCATGCTTTCAAGGCGTTGTTGATATTAAACACTTTAACAGGCATGGCAAGAGTGTAGAAATTGTTAGAATACACGCTTAACGATAGAGGGGGGTGAATAGCGTTATGATAAAAAATAATGTAAATTGCAGGAATAACGTAGGTGCAGTAATTAAAATGATAAGGAGAGAACACACCGAATTTTATCCTGGTTTACCACAACATGTGGTTAGTCCAGTCCCCAAGAGACTCTCTCGAGTCTTACACTAACTTCGTTAAGCTTACAGGTGCCTAACAAACCGTTACACTTGCTCGTAGATATACACTCTACCAGACTTCAACCTGCTCGAGGATACCGCACCTCAAGACTTCAAACCAAGGAATTACTTTTCCTTATTACAACAAGGGATTAGAATATCCCTTCAAGTGTGTACAAACACTTAGCACTCAAGACAAGACTCTCTTTATAGAGTAGATATGAGTAAAAACAATACGCTCAAGAACACAACAACTTAGTCAAGAGTTTGGCTCTCAAAAAGCTATGAAATGAATATAAAATGATTGATATGAGAGTATTTAAGCTTAGCAAGAATGTAATCAGTTGTTGTAATTAAAAGAGTAATTTTGAGGTGTATTTATAGTGCTCAAACTCACCAAGACCGTTGCTTAATTGCCAATCACTAATTGCTGATTTTGTGCTTGCATAATCGATTATATGATCTGTATAATCGATTATCTGCAGATCGTTCAAAAATCATATGCGAATTTTAAGCATAATAATCGATTATTCAAGTTACATAATCGATTATCAGTTAACGTTAAAGAATCGGAAACAGATTCTGTGCAAGCATAATCGAATATAGCCTTGTGTATAATCGATTATATTTCAGCGTTTTTAAAAATACTTTGGCAACGGTCTTAACATAATCGATGCTGTATTGAAAAATCCAGTTATACACTGCCTCAACATAATCGATTATTAGAAGATACATAATCGATTATTTCGTTGCTTTGAAAATCCGGTTATACACTGCCTCAACATAATCGATTATTAGAAGAGACATAATCGATTATTTCGTTGTTTTGAAAATCCGGTTATACACTGCCTCAACATAATCGATTATAAGAAATACATAATTGATTATTTATGCCCAGTTTTGAAAAACATGTTTGAAAATCATTTTGGCTAAAATGAAAATATTTGAACATCATTTTGGTTTAACTTAATGATGCATGAAAATGATTTTACGAGAGAAGCCAAGACTTGAATAAGTTGTCGGATCAAGATCACACTATAAAGTGACTCATTTATAACTTTGTTTGATATTCTTGATCTTGCTCTTTGTTTCTCATGTTCTTGGACTTTGGCATATGTCGATGTTCCATGCGCGTCGGTTTGTCATTTATCAAAACCTACAGAAATGAACACACGTTTAGTTTTAGCGACTTGAGAACGTGTTTTAACAATTTCCCCCTTTTTGATAATGGCAAACCAATATCGGGATATGCATAATATAAGTATAAGTTCCCCCTCAATTTATTCCAATTATGTATTAGTGTGCATAGCCCTTATTCTTCCCCTTTTGACATTAGCAAAAATAATGAACTTTCATTAAAAAATATTAAACATACATCAGAAAGCAAGAAATAGACAGAATATAATTCAAGCGATACATAAAAAATTTATTCATTGTCATCATTAATGTCCGGCTCGGAATCCGACACTCCATCCGGAATAACAATCTGGGCAGATGAATAGTTGATATGATGAAAGTACCCATGAAGCTCATGAGTCAAACGAGTGACGTTTTGATCAATACGAGCCCCTGAGGTTGAGAAAGAAGCAAGTTGGTCCGAAATGGTTTGAAGAGTAGGAGCTTGAGGACGACGAATTTGAGGAGGAGGAGGAGGAGGATTTTCACCAATATTGGGAAATGAAGATTCTTGAATTTCCCAATGCTTTGTTGCCTTTTTGTGTGGACCGACGGAGGTGTCGATACCGTAGGCTTCAAAAATAGCCATTATGAGAAAGGCATATGGGAGTGGCTTATCGTCCCCAATTGCATCAAACATATGAGTCATGACGAACTTGCACCAATTGATGCGAGCCCCGGTGATAATTGCATGTAAGAGCTTTGAATCTTCATGAGATAGAGTTGTGTGATTGAATTTTCGGGGTTTGAGAACTCGCGTGATGAAATAAAATATTAGACGATATTCTGGGCGCATGTGAGTAATAGTTGGGCGACGATTCTCCGGACTGTCACCAATACCAATTTGGTGGAAAAGAAGTTGTTCATCAAATAAAGCGCCTGCTTCTCTAGTGTAGAGAGAAATGTCTTCACCATTCGGTGGAAGGTTAGTGAGGAGTTGTAAGTTTTCCTCACTTACAAAAATTGGAACTCCATTTATGTTAGAGACAAGGTCACCATCTTCGTCCTGCTGTAGATTTGAATAGAAGGCACGGATTAGAGCAGGGTGAATGTAAGGAGTTTGAAGATATAGAAAGTCAATGAGTTGGCTTTGTATAAGAATATTTTCTGCTGATGGGGGTGCGCTATTTCGAAGATATCGAGTAGTTGAAAAACGAGGCGGAAGGATTTCTCGATTCTCAAAATTTTCAATGAATCGAAGAAGTTCGGGTTGAGCATCAAAACGCAAATAAGAGCCGTCTTTATAGTTGAAAATTGGTGGAGGAGCGGCGGAAGAGGAGGCAATTTGTTTGCCGGAGCGAGAGCGTTTAGAGTGCTTGCTTGCCATTAGTGTAAAGAAAAAGGAGTTGTTTCAAAAGTTTGAAGGCTTTAGAAGATTGTTTGAAGCTAATAGTGAAGTATGAAGTGAGAAATTTGAAGGATGAAAACATCTATTTATAGTATTGAAGAAGTGAGGCATTTATGGAGCAAAAAGCTTCAGATTTATGAAGCCAAACGGTCATGAACGGTAAAAAAATTTTGAATACTGACCGTTGGTAATCGATTATGGAGGCTGAATAATCGATTATTTTGAATTGTAGTCAGAGAAGAAATCGATTATGCGATAAGAGATAATCGATTATTTGAAGACAGTAAGTATTCTGAGGATCCGGGCTCGGCGAATAATCGGTTGTGGTTAATATGATAATCGATTATTTCAGTACAGTGAAGTGACGAAAAGCCGAGACGATAAAAGATAATCGGTTATGCAGTACTAAATAATCGATTATTATAAAACCTGTAACATTGAATCTCAAATTAATGGATTAGCAATATATGGTAATCGATTATTTCCGAATTCCTGCAAACCGAGATGTTAGAAATAATCGATTGTTCTTAGTCAGTAATTGATTATATGATACCAATGCCTGAAAATTCCCCCTGTCTTTGGGGCGATACCTGCAAAAAAAAATTAGGCGCCTCCGATGCTCAAGTTAGTAATTATTTAAAACAAATGCAATGCATGAATTAGATTATCGTGGAGTCAAGAATTCCGAGTTCAGTACGAATGCGGAAAAAATACTCTTTCTCTAAAGGCTTTGTGAAGATTTCGGCCAATTGATTTTTGGTTTCAACAAATTCAATTTCGACATCGCCCTTGAGAACGTGATCTCTTATAAAGTGATGTCTAATTTCTATGTGTTTCGTTCTTGAGTGAAGAATAGGATTCTTCGGCAAGCTTACGGCGCTAGTATTGTCACATCGAAGAGGAACATGATCAATACTAAGACAATAATCCGAGAGTTGTTGCTTCATCCAAAGGATTTGAGCACAACAACTCCCCGCGGCTATATATTCCGCCTCGGTTGTGGATAACGCAACACTAACTTGTTTCTTGCTAAACCGAGAAACTAAGGAGCTACCGAGCAAATGGCAAGTGCCACTAGTGCTCTTGCGGTCCAATTTGCAACCCGCAAAATCGGAATCGGAATAGCCAACAAGTTGGCATGAAGAATCTTTGGGATACCATAGTCCCACATTTATTGTTCCAACAAGATACTTCATAATCCATTTTACCGCAGTTAAGTGTGACTCCTTCGTACATGATTGATATCGAGCGCATAAACATACGCTAAACATGATGTCCGGTCTACTAGCAGTAAGATAGAGAAGAGATCCGATCATACCTCAATACTTCTTGGTGTCTAGTTCCTTACCTTTCTCATCTTTGTCAAGATGGTCGGATGTACTCATTGGGGTGGCCATTGCTTTGGCGTTGCTCATTTCAAAACGATTTAGCAACTCCTTGCAATATTTGGATTGGCAAATGAAAGTTCCCTCTTTCATTTGTTTCACTTGCAGCCCCAAGAAGAAGTTTAGCTCATCCATCATTGACATTTCGAATTCGCTAGTCATTTACTTAGAGAATTCCTCGCATAGAAAATCATTAGTAGCACCAAAAATAATATCATCGACATAAATTTGAACTAATAGAATGTCATTGTTGTTAATTTTGATAAGAAGTGTGGTGTCAACTTTCCCCCTTTCAAACTCATTGTCTAAGAGAAATTTACTTAGACGTTCATACCAAGCTCGAGAAGCTTGTTTAAGACCATATAAAGCTTTCTTAAGCTTGAAGACATGGTCGGGAGATGTAAAATCTTCAAAGCCCGGGGGTTGTTCAACATACACTTCCTCTTGAATGAACCCATTGAGGAAGGCACTTTGGACATCCATTTGAAATAATTTGAAATTCATAGATGATGAAAAAGCAAGTATTAAACGAATGGCTTCTAGGCGTGCAACGGGTGCATAGGTTTCTTCATAATCAATGTCTTCTTCTTGATTATATCCCTTAGCAACTAGTCTAGCTTTGTTTCTAGTGATTATACCATTTTCATCTAATTTATTCCGAAAAACCCATTTCGTACAAATTATGGTGTGATTATCGGGTCTTGGCACCAATTCCCAAACATCATTACGTTTGAATTGGTTAAGCTCCTCTTGCATTGCCAAGGTCCAATGCTCATCCCCAATTGCTTCGAAAATGGTTTTAGGTTCTATTTGTGAAACAAAAGCCATATGTCCTACAGTGTCTTTAAGAAGGTTTCGTGTACTTACCCCTTTCTCGATGTTGCCAATTACCTTGTCAAGAGGATGGTCTTTAGACGTCCTCCAAGCCTTAGGCATCATTGATTCTTCTTCTTGTGGTAGTACTTCTTCCGAAGGTTGTTCCATGACTCCATCTTGAACTTCCTTTGGATCCTCCTTTTGTACCTCGTCTTGAAGATTGATTTTCTTTAAAGCATCTGCAAGATCAACACAAGAATCCATTCTCGCCAAGCGAGCATCATTTTCACAAAATACTACATGAGGAGATTCCTCAACAGTTTTGGTTCGATTATTAAAAACTCTATATGCTTTGCTACGCGATGAGTAACCAAGAAAAATTCCTTCATCAGATTTCGCGTCAAATTTTCCCAAGTTATCTTTTCCGCTGTTGTGAATAAAACATTTACAACCGAAGACTCTAAAATGGGAAAGATTTGGTTTCCTTCACTTATAGAGTTCATAGGGAGTTTTCATGAGTATCGGTCTAATGATAGCTCTGTTTAAAACATAGCTTGCGGTACTCACGGCATCCACCCAAAAATATTTGGGAATTTCGGCCTCATCGAGCATGGTTCTAGCCATCTCTTCGAGACATCGATTTTTACGTTCTACCTCTCCATTTTGTTGTGGTGTACGTGGAGCCGAAAAGGTATGTTCAATACCGAGTTCATCACAAAAATCCGCGAAGATATTATGATCGAACTCTCCCCCATGATCACTTCTTATGGAAGTGACGGTTGTGTTCTTTTCATTTTGAACACGTTTAAGAAAACTTTTAAAAGCTTGAAAAGCATTACTTTTATGAGCGAGAAATAACGTCCATGTAAATCTAGAATAGTCATCAACAATAACAAAAGCATAAAGATTACCATCATGACTTTTAATTCTAGAAGGTCCGAAAAGGTCCATGTGTAGAAGTTGTAAAGGTCTAGTGGTTGAAACAACATTTTTGGATTTAAAAGAAGCCTTTGTTTGTTTCCCTTTTTGACATGAATCACAAATAGAGTCTTTTTCAAATTTCATGTTTGGAAGACCAAGTACTAAATCTTGTGAAACTAGTTTGTTTAAAATATTCATATTTACATGAGCTACTCTACGATGCCATAACCACATGTCGTCTTCTTTACGCATAAGGCAATTTACAAAACTTGATGAAGAATTTTCAAGATCGACCATATAGATATTATCCATTCTAATACCACGAAGAATAATTTTGAAATCACTACGACGGATAACTAAGCATTCTTCGGAGTCAAACAATACAAGATTTCCCTTGTCACATAATTGACTTATGCTCAAGAGATTATGTTTAAGACCTTTACCAAGCAAAATATGCTTAATGGAGGAGGATTCGTCCTTACCGACCGATCCAATGCCGATAATCTTTCCATTGTTATTATCTCCAAAAATAACATTTCCTCCTTCCGTGGGTTTTAATTGAAGGAATTTTGATGCATCCCCAGTCATATGTTTGGAGCATCCACTATCAAGGTACCAAAGTACACTTGATCTCTTCAAACAGACCTACAAAATAAATTAATGAGATTTTGGTACCCAAGCCATTTTGGGTCCTTGTGCGTTAGGTACAACATATTGGTGTGATTGTCCTGCAGTGAAATGTCTATGTCTAGTGAAGCATGCGGGAACAATATGTCAAATTTTATTGCAATAATGACAAATGACATTCGGATTGTGCATTCTTCTAGGATGATAATAATTTGGGGGTCTAAATTTATTCACTCTATTTTTAGGAACATAGTTTTGATGTAGTTTTCGAAAATCTTGTCTAGGTGGTCTATACATGCCAACGTTTCTTCTAGTGTTCACTACATTTTTAGAAATATAGTTTTGATGTGGTTTTCGAAAATCTTGTCTAGGTGGTCTATACATTCCAATATTTCTCGTAGCACTTGTTCTAGGATGAGTTGCAATTCTAGGATTAAAATTTCTAGGTTGAGTGTTGACATTTATTTTGTTTTGCCTAAGTTGAGTCTTAGATGGTTTAGGAATGGACTCAACTTTTTCTTTTGGCTCGTGTTTAAAGCCTATACCGTGCTTAGTGGATTTCAAATTTACAAGCACTTCATTGAGATTTTTGTGTGAAGAATTGAATTTGTGCAAAGTGCTTCTAAGACTTTCTACTTCTTCCTTTAGAGATTTGAGAGAAGTACAATCCTTATTTGAGCTTTCGGGTTTATCGGCGCTTCTTTTGCCATAAAACTTGTTTTCCTCTTTTAATTTCTCATTTTCAAGAGTAAGTTTTTCAAAATCATTTTCTTTTGAAAAAAATTGTTTTCTTAAATCTTTTATAGATTTAGAAGCGCTAATAAACTCTTTATACAACTCATCAAATGCATCTTGCATTTCTTCTAAAGTGAAATAGTTCTTAGAAGAAGTACATACCTCATTTTGAGTTTCTTCGTGTGCCATAAGTCACAAGTTTGCGGTCTCGTTTCCTTCTCCATCACTTGATTCATCTCCGGAGCCGCCTCCCCAAGAGATGTATGCTCTTTGTTTCTTGACGGGTTTCTTCTCCTTTTTGGTATTTGGACAATTTGATTTTATGTGCCCAATTTCTCCGCATCCATTGCACTTTAATTGGTCTCCTTGTCGCTTACCTTTTCGTTCAAACTCCTTTCGCATGAACTTGTGAAATTTCCTAATAACAAGTCCGAACTCGTTATCTTCGTCGTTTGAATCCTCATCATTTTGAGGTTGAGCCGTGCTTGCCTTGAGGGCGATTCTTCGCTTCCTTTGATCATCCAAATGAGGGTTAAGAATAGTAGATTCATAGGTTTTGAGATTACCTCTAAGCCCGTCGATTGTGACATTTGTGATGCCGATTGACTCTTGAATAGCGTCGGCTTTGGAGCGCCATTCCGGAGTGAGACTTCGAAGAATTTTACGGACAAGCTCCCTATCCGTGAAAGTGTTCTTGAGAGCATGAAGATCATTAACGATTTTTGAAGTTCGAACATATCGTCTATCTTCTCGCTTTCCTTCATATGAAAAAGTTCATATTCGTGGGTTAGAAAATCTATTTTAGCTTCTCTTACCTGGTCCGTACCTTCGTAGGTGATCTCCAATTTATCCCACTTTTGCTTAGCGGTGGTGCAACATGAGATTTTCCGATAGTCATCGGGATTTGCAGCACAAAATAGCATGTTGATGGCCTTTACATTATATTCCACCTTTCTGATATCGTCCATATCGTATTCGTCTTCCGACTTCGGGACGAGTTCATCTCCAACCTTTTTAGTTGGAAGTTGTTCTCCATTCTTTATGATTTTCCACAATTGGAAGTTGTTTGATTGAATAAAAATCCTCATCCTCTCCTTCCAGTAGGTATAGTTTGTGCCATCAAAGAGTGGTGGCCTTGTGAAGCATTGTCCTTCACCTAGTCCTGCATTAATGTTACGAGTAGAAGCCATGGATTGTTTCTCTCAAACTGTTAAGTCTTTCAGAGAGTTAGGATCTGATACCAATTGTTAGAATACACCCTTAACGCTAGAGGGGGGGTGAATAGTGTTATGATAAAAAACAATGTAAATTTGCGGAATCAAAAATTGCAGGAATAACGTAGGTGCAGTAATTAAAATGATAAGGAGAGAACACACCGAATTTTATCCTGATTCACCACAACGTGTGGTTAGTCCAGTCCCCGAGAGACTCTCTCGAGTATTACACTAACTTCGTTAAGCTTACGGGTGCCTAACAAACCGTTACACTTGCTCGTAGATATACACTCTACAAGACTTCAACCTGCTCGAGGATACCGCACCTCAGGACTTCAAACCAAGGAACTACTTTTCCTTCATACAACAAGGGATTAGAATATCCCTTCAAGTGTGTACAAACACTTAGCACTCAAGACAAGACTCTCTTTATAGAGTAGATATGAGTAAAAACAATACGCTCAAGAACACAACAACTTAGTCAAGAGTTTGGCTCTCAAAAATCTATGAAATGAATATAAAATGATTGATATGAGAGTATGTAAGCTTTAGCAAGAATGTAATCAGTTGTTGTACTTAAAAGAGTGATTTTGAGGTGTATTTATAGTGCTCAAAGTCACCAAGACCGTTGCTTAATTGCCAATCACTAATTGCTGAATTGTGCTTGCATAATCGATTATATGATCTGTATAATCGATTATCTGCAGATTGTTCAAAAATCATATGCGGATTTTAAGCATAATAATCGATTATTCAAGTTACATATTCGATTATCATTTAACGTTAATGAATCGGAAACAGATTCTGTGCAAGCATAATCGAATATAGCCTTGTGTGTAATTGATTATATTTCAGCATTTTTAATAATTCTTTGGCAACGGTCTTAACATAATTTACCTAAAAGACATAATCGATTATTTTGCTGTATTGAAAAATCCAGTTATACACTGCCTCAACATAATCGATTATTAGAAGAGACATAATCGATTATTTTGTTGCTTTGAAAATCCCGTTATACACTGCCTCAACATAATCGATTATTAGAAGAGACATAATCGATTATTTCGTTGTTTTGAAAATTCGGTTATACACTGCCTCAACATAATCGATTATAAGAAATACATAATCAATTATTTATGCCCAGTTTTGAAAAACATGTTTGAAAATCATTTTGGCTAAAATGAAAATGTTTGAAAATCATTTTGGTTTAACTTAATGATGCATGAAAATGATTTTACGAGAGAAGCCAAGACTTGAATAAGTTGTCGGATCAAGATCACACTATAAAGTGACTCATATATAACTTTTTTTGATATTCTTGATCTTGCTCTTTGTTTCTCATGTTCTTGGACTTTGGCATATGTCGATGTTCCATGCGCGTCGGTTTGTCATTTATCAAAACCTACAGAAATGAAGACACGTTTAGTTTTAGCGACTTGAGAACGTGTTTCAACAGAAATCCTATAGGTAGGGCATCTAAATGCAATTAGTTACTTCATCCCTATAAACAGGTTTGCCTAGTGAAAATGCATATGCAGGAGTCGGATTTCCAGTTGATTATGGGCATGGTATCTATGAGAGATACAAAATTTTCTTATATACATGGTATCTGTATGTGATAATTCAGAAACCTATGGGCATGGAGTCTATATGTGATAATGTAGAAACCTATAGGCAGGACATCAGAAATTATAGGTAGGATGTCTATATGAATGAAGAAGTGCAGAAATTATAGGAAGCATATCTATATGAGTGCAGAAGTGCAGAAATTCCCTATGAGCAGGATATCTATGTGATATGCAGAAATCAAAAATTCTCTATGAACATGGTATCTATGTGTTATGCAGAAATCAGGAATTCCCAATGAACATGATATCTACCTTTTTTTACATGCATAATTACCCCTGCCCTTTCACTAGCCTTCCCCAAAGGTTTTATTACAAGTTATTACAGTCTAACGAAAGGAAAATACATTAGAAGTTTAAAATTTCAACAAAGGAGGGCATGATTCAGAATTCCTGTCTGACTTATGAAGTAAACTAACTCTAAATATCATGTTTCAAGGCAGGCCTTTCTTTCATTTGGATGTGTAAGAGTTCTCCAAGAGACTCATATAGACTCCGGACAGTGCTCATACCCAAATGCATTAAAGGGTTCATACATAATGCAGTGTGGAAGGGCCATCCGTCAAGTGTCCAAATTCAGAGGGAACTCAAGGTCCCAAGCAAGGCTCACAGGAGCGGGGGGGGGGGGGGGGCAGAACTTAGAGACTATGAGACAGTGTAAGTGCAAAGTTCTGAAAAAGGGATGGGGGGAAGGGAAATAGTACACATAGATACATATAGGGGTATAGGAAATGGGGAAATGGTAGAGAGGCAAGGACATTCTAGTGGGCATAGACAGCAATGGAAAATGGTGGCACACCTCACAAGCCTTTTACAACACAATGTTTCAGAGGTTAGGATCCTCTATGGGATCAAGTTCAAACCATGGACAATAACTTTGCATATTGCTATTTTATAACATATAA
Organism: Nicotiana benthamiana; assembly: GCA_034376525.1. Lineage (NCBI taxonomy): Eukaryota > Viridiplantae > Streptophyta > Magnoliopsida > Solanales > Solanaceae > Nicotiana > Nicotiana benthamiana. Next base: position 109,221,118 of record CM067332.1, on the reverse strand, counting down.
CCCGAAGCATATAAAGGTAAATAGGGAGCAGGTACTCACAGCAGAAACAAGCCCAAAAGAAATTAATATGCTAGTTAACTATTTAACTCTACGGCAGTAGAAAGTAGACATGGATGCAGAAAGCTATAAGAATACACATTAGTGAGATGCAGAAGCTTAAATAAGGACATATCAATTTCAAAGTAAACAAGTAGAAAATGTAGTAGTCTTGTAAAAGCTAAAGTGCAAATAGGAAGGCAGAATACTATAAGTGTCAGTTCATAAAAGATTGTGAAGTTGTGAAGTCTAAAGTGTGTGATTGTTAGAAAATCCTCTATTTGTGAAAAAAGGTCATGTATTTATTGTGCAGAAAGCAGATAGAAATAAGTCAAGAAAATATTTAGAGAATTGATTTTCAATCAATTACACAAACCTTCCTATTAAGGGATTCAGGTTCAAACGGGTATAAGCCAATTAAGGAAAGAAATTAATGAACCCTTTGTGGAAAGCATGCAATTGAGGGAAAATACATTTAGGTTATTTAAGGATAGGTTTTTTGAAATACATGGTTTGTGCAAACAAGGAAAAGGAAGCAATTAACAGCCACGAAATCAGAGGTCAAAGATTTGTTATGAATGAATCAAGTTAGAAAGGTGGAAAAGATTTTAACTTAAGGAATATCAGCAAACAATCAATTAGATCTATTTAAAAAGAATTCCGAATCAATCACAAGTTTTGAAAATCCTTTTAAAGGGAGACTCATTACATATAAAAAAAGCATAAAGACACGTTATGCATGAAAGAAATTTGTAATAAAATCAGTAAAAATTCTAGTATAGGAGAGTTCAACAAAAAATTCAGAATTGTATGAAAACAAAGATGTCCAGACTCGTTTCAGAGACTCAACGTCGATCTGAAAGACTTATGGGTCTTTGAAATAAAAGCCCTAGTTCGAACAAACCAGAAAGAAAAGAGGAGAGGGGAAGCGAATTGAATCGAGACTTGAGTAGAGGTTTCAGAATAGAACTGAAGCTTTTAACATGCCTCTTTCAGAACTCATGATGTAGACACGGTAGAGGGATTCAGAGAAAATAATGGAAAATAGTAGAAGAAACATGTTTTTTAGAAGATACTTTAAC